>CM075487.1:22305000-23505000 GCA_037950665.1 Hypophthalmichthys nobilis
ACTTTGAAGTATGAAGTTGGAAAGCAAAAAATTAAATCTGAGACTTTGACATGAGATTGACCCAAGGCTATAAGCTTGAGGCAAACTCAACTCATGGGCTGTGGCATGTGGAAAATCCTGAAAATCCTAGCATGTTTTATGAACTGGGATTTTGCGGTGATGAAGCATGCGGGCTGGTGAAAGTCCAAGACCACGCACTGCTCATAACGAAGACTGTGGAGTGCTAAATCTATGCTTATTCAAAGTAGCTTTGATCCATCAAGTCAATGCCCCCTGCAGGGAATTCCTCAGAGGTTCTCCTGAAGTTCATAGATGCTCTCTTGCTTTTAAAAAGCCCAAGCTGTGTAGGAAACAACAAAGAGATTTCTGAAGCTGCTGCTCCTGGACCGCTCATTTGACAGCAGGAGAACAGAACCAGACGGGATGACACAAACTTAAAGCTTTTATCTTTCTCCAAGAGACTCCAATTTCGTGGAAGTCCAATCCAGGGGAGCATTTTGTAGAAAACGCTTGCTAGTCAACAGGAGCACAGGTAAATAAGAACATGACAACACTAACTCAGGGGCCCTCCGAAGCTTTGAAGCTTTGTTGAAAGAGTTCTGTGAGATTCCTGTTCCTCTAACAAGTCTTAATATAAAGTTCAGGTATAAAGTTAATTCTTTGTTTAAAGGCCTGCATGTTTTATTTTTAAAATGCAGCCAACATAAATTTACATGTTCGAAAGATTTTGTTCGTAAAGATACACAGTACGCTTTTAAGCAAAAGAATTTACCCAACAAATGAAAATTTGGTAATCATTTACTTACCCTCACATTGTTCCAAATCTGTATGACTTACTTTCTTGTGTTAAATATGATATGTTATTTTGTAAAATCCAAAATCTCCAAAAAGTAGTGATGGGCGATTTCGAAACTTTGTGAAGCTTTAAAACCATTTTTGCATTATTTGTTTTGAACCAGTGATTTGGAGCTCAAATAAAACTGCCAAAGTCACATGATTTCGGTAAACAAGGCTTCTTTATGCTTCTAAATGTTTTGAAATATCATGGTTTTTACTAGAGTGTGGCATTTCCAACGCTTCGAAACAGCTAATCATTTTGCAAAGCAACTGGTTCAATTGATTAAAAGTTCAAAAAGCTTCTCCCATCACTACTAAAAAGGACAAAAGCATCATAAAAGTAGGGCTGAAACTAACAATTATTCTGATAATCAATTATCTTTTGTAAATTAATTATAATATGACAAAAAAAAAATTTAAATTCTAATTCACAGTAATTCTACAAATAAAAACAAATATAAATGTATGAACGCATGCTTTAAGTTTAAATCAAGTTATAAATTATAACAAAGAAAAACAAACTCGCGAATGAGATTTGAGAGTTAAATTTCCAGTTAAATGGACTACTTTTGTCCCTTTTTGGTCCTTGAAAGATCCTGGTCAGTGTTTCTTCATTGGAAAAGAGCAAAAAAGTGATTCTTCAACAATGTTCCACAGAAAAATGGCATACTGCTCAACAATGACATGAGAAAATGATCAGACATGACAGAATTATCATTTTGGGGTAAATGACTCCTTAGGGCATTTTCACACCTGTAGATCGTTTTCTTTGTTCCGAAACACAGACTAAATTTGGCTTTCTCAAGGAAACATTTCAAAGCATACCAAAATGTGTTTATGCAAATCACGTGTGAGTAAATCTGTCCTTTTATTAGTCAGAATTCACCTGTTTACATTCCTCACCACAAAAACTCACTAAATCAGACATTGCTGCTTTTTATATAACACATTTTCCATTATGAATTATAATACCGCTTAGGCCGTTGATCAGTTGGGTCGGATTGCTTCCTCACCTCAATCGAACCAGAGTTTGTTTCCAATCGAGCCAAGACCAGGCCTCGTACAGGCGTTCTTAGAGCGAATGTTTCAGTGTGGATCCGAGTGCGATTGCCGTGTTCATATATGCCTAATCGAACTGAACAAAGGGAGAAAAGGCACCAGGTTTCGAAACAAATGCACCAAACGAGCCAGATGTTAAAATGCCCTTAGATAAAGATTAATGCACCCAATCAGTCCAAGCACTAAAAACGTCAAAACATATTTCTAAAACAGTGACACTTCTGTGCATCTCTATCCCTTTAATTCCAGCGCCTGCGTTTCTGTGGTGGTATGACACAGAATATTTAGACCACTCTCTGTGAGTTTTCTAATTAAATATTCATGAGGAGATATGAAAAATGCTGCATGCTAGATCTAAGTGCATGGCTGAAGCACTCTGGGTCAGGATGTGTGCGTGCCTGAGCCGTACCTAATAAATAAAGCTTCAGAAACATCCCAATTATAGCTGCATTTTTCAGTCTTTAAATGGAATTTGTGAAGTCAGAGTCAAAAACGGCGGGTGTCACCACGCAAATGCACATCAACAGTGTGGGTTGAGAAAAAAAGAATAGTAACTTCCTGTGTCATCTCTTCAGCTCAGCATCGACATTTTAACACAAACAACTTTTCCCTGCTGTTTAACGGCCTCCTCCATAAACTCCAGAGGAATGTCAGATGGCACTTCCACATTTCATGTCTAGTTTTACTGTCTTTTTTATGAGGGGCAAGACCTATTTTTCTATCTGTCAGGATGTACGTGCAGCAAAAATCTAGAAGAAATCAACACGATCAACAACTGGATGGCTTTTACATGTAATGTAATGAAACAGGAATGGAAATGTGTTTATAACGGAAGCATGCAAACATGGTGTTTTTTCAAAAAAAAAAGAAAAAGAAAAAAAGTGGAAAAATATTATTTAATAGTATGTATTAAGGATACATGAAATACTACCTCTGAAATTAGCACCAGAAAATACAGCTAATTTATTGTTAAAATACAGTCATCAGTCATTTCTGCCACAGAATACTGTTAAACACACATTAATATAATATAATATAATATAAAACTTTTTATAAATATTTATAAAAATATTATATTATTCTGTGGTTAAAATGACAGATGAAAATCTGTAATATAATATAATAATATTTTAAAAGAACATTTTAAGATTTTTATAAAATAATATATATTATATTGTATTATACTTTTAAAGAAGATTTTATAAATATTTACAAAAAATATATACAGCCATTTTATTCCAAAAATTGTTTTTAAACATCATTTTCACAGTCATTTCAAAAAGTGGTGGAAATGTTTATGGCCTTCAGTCTATTTTACCAAATCAAAATTAAATTTAAAATAAAAATGCTTTGCATTTGCTAGGGCATTCTGGATAGATGCGGATATGAATAATTAAAATATTTAGAGTTAGATTTTTGTCCAAATCCTGTAAGTACAAACAGTAGTAACAGTGAAGCTTAAGAAACACCATTAACGAGGTGATATTTCCACTGCCTCTTAAAGGCTAATAGGCCCAATGGGCTTTTACACATGAAATAAACATTTCCTTTAAATGGTTTCATTCTTGGAAACGACAGCATTATGCACTTATGCACAATCCATTGCTCATGTCAGATATCAAAAATAAACAAACAGAAAAGGTGGAAGATTTTGAAAATCCATATATTGTGAAAGCTACTGCGGTGAAAAACACCATGAAGCTTGTGTGTAAAAGAGACACTCACCTGACAGAACAGCACACTGCAATTAGTTGCTCGAAGCTTGAGTATTTTAGAGCTTTCTCCTTTATTAAAAACAAATTAAATGCTAATGGATTTCCTTTTTAGGACATTAGAACCTGTGTAAAAACAAGAGAAGACTTCAAAAAGGGACAGAAATGAAAATTACCACCCCATTAAGGCACCCAGTGTGACAGAGGAGGAGGAAGCTTTATTCATCAAAACCAGTTTAAGATTTTTTTTTGACAAATATTTAATTAAGTATTCAAATTTTGTAGAGTAAGTTAACACTCTAGCCTAATCAAGGCAATGTTTGACAATTTCACTAAGTTTCTTTATAGGCACTGAGAGACAGACTGCTGACACTTACCCTGTCACTTTATAGTGCCAGCTCATTTTTCTGCCATTTTTCCTCAATCATTTGAGGAATCCCGTGTGTCACCAGTTTGGAGCTTTAGCACGCACCACACCTGCCATTGGGAAATGATCTGCTATTTGCCTCAAGCAGAGGTAGCCAAGCGCCTATTTGAAACATGTCAAACAGCGGCTCTCAAAAAATGAAAGAACAATCTGTGCCGAGCTTTTTGTGTTTTACAAGAACTATGTGCCAAAAAACAAGTTCAGAGTCAAAAACAATGCTGTCATCCCCCAATACACACTCCTCTCATAATGCCTAATGAACACTGTAAAACAAAAAAGATACAGGTCATTTTCTGCCAGAACATTATCCGTTAAGTTTTTGTTTGTTTCCTTTAACCCTAAAACACAATGCAATGCATAATTCAAAATACAGTTAAAGTGAAAAATCAATACGGAAAACAGTAACCGTACATTGTGCCCAATTGTGAAGGTGTAATATAATGTAAGAATTATTTATGTGAACTGTATGTAGAGACATAATCATATTCATAATTCATTGAGTCTACTTTGCTATAATTTAAATTTTCCATATCTAATCAGCTTCTGATGAACACATTAATTATTACTTGAATTATTACTTATTGAGTCATTTAACCAGGTATTACTAACCATGCCTCTGGAAGGCTTTCGTCTTTCAAACACAGTAAAATGTGCAAATTCACATAATTTCCTATTTACACCATTTTGTCAGCTCTCATCTTTGCCCTAATTTATTTACTTCAAGTAAGCCCTTGGGTTTTAAATTAATAAGTTAGGTCAATAATAAAATTAAGCCAATAATAATTAGTAAAAAGTTCACGGTTCTCTGATGTCAGTTAATGGTCACATGACAGGTGAATAAATATTTTTAAATATTTTTTAGTAAATGTTTTATTTTGGTTGTTTTTATTTCAAAATTATTTATTGATTATATTTATTATTTATAAATTATGATTTACTTAATAGCTTTTCATTAAACTCATGAACCCCTGACGTAATGCAATATTTAATGCAGTTCATGTTGTTGATAAAGAATACAATATATTTTCTTTCTCTTTGTATTCTTTTATCCTGTTCAAATCAATGTGATAAAAGAGTTTGGTCAAAAGTAATCTAAAAAGTAACCTAAAATGAGTAGATTACATTACTATCTACAATTTTTGTCATGTAATTTGGAATCAGTAACTGACTACAATTTGTAAGTAATCTACCCAACACTGTGTATATATATTATATATATATATATATATTTTTATATATATATATATATATATATATATATATATATATATATATATTTTTTTTTTTTTTTTTTTTTAATAAAAATGTAATTCTATGCTCATTTGAATGTTGTATCGTTAGTTTAGCAACATGTTAGCAACATATTGGGTTAGTTCACCCAAAAATGAAAATTCTGTCATTACTCACCCTCATGTTGTTCTATACCCGTAAGACCTTCGTTCATCTTTGGAACACAAATTAAGATATTTTTGATAAAATACGATGGCTCAGTGAGGCCTGCATTGCCAGCAAGACAATTAACACTTTCAGATGCCAAAAAAAAGCTTTACGAATCTTTTGTTTCGAATCAGTGGTTCAGAGTGTGTATCAAACTGCCAAAGTTACGTGATTTCAGTAAACGAGGCTTTGTTACGTCATAAGTGTTTCGAAATTTCAATGGTTCACCACTGGGGGTGTGAACCATTGTTTTTAGTAGCTTTCTGGGCATTGAAAGTGTTAATTATCTTGCTTGCAATGCAGGCCTCACTGAGCCATCGAATTTTATCAGAAATATATTAATTTGTGTTCCGAAGATGAACGAAGGTCTTACAGGTGTGGAACGACATGAGGGTGAGTAATTAATGACAGAATTTTAGGGTGAACTAACCCTTTAATATCAAAGTCTATTATGTGGCAGACACTTCCCATGTCGAATGCCACCCAAAATGGCTGCTTACAATTGTCTGTGACAATTAGGATGCTGCCTTATAGCTCGCTAGGGTTTTAAAAAAGAACTAGTGACATGGTTATATGGACATCAGACAAATTCAAACAACAGTACTAAAGGGATGATGATGCCCTCTGGGAACAGGGAACAAAGTTCAAAAGTTTACCGCCTGCTGACCACTGAAACGCAGTGTGCTACTTTTAATCTTGACAAAGCCCTTGGCTAAAGTTCAAAGCTGAATATTGTTATCTGATCTACTATGATTTATGATACAGACAAAAGTAGCAGGAATTCTAGCAGTGTCACAATGAACATGAAAGTGATTCTGCACTCAAATACAACAATAAACTATTCCTTAAAAGACATACACTTAATACGATTAACACTCGTATTACTCATCCTTTTCATAACAATGTACATCTCAAGAAGTCAGAGTACCTACAAAACAACAACAACAAAATATCAAACACAAAAGATGCTATTAATATAAAATCAGTGTGGTAAGTAAAGATAAGACTTGCTGGAATTCCCTGCAGAGTATGTGAACAGAATCAGGAAGAGGGATCTTATGCAACAAGTTTGTGAAATATTAAACACGGCGCTTGGAGAAGCCAGCTGAATTTTAATGCGTCATCAAAGATGAGCATTTCATTGCCAATGGCAGCCGCTGAACGAGGCCACGGGAAGCCCCATCCATCAACGCTCAGCTTTAAAAGTCAGGAACTAACTGGAACGGAAGAAAAGAATGATTGGAGGGGAAGAGAGTGAGCGAGACACAGACAGGAAAGATACGAGCCTGATGGAGGAAAAGCAGGGGAAATGAATCCTTGTGAAAACCTGCGTGAGTTCGGGCATAAAAAATTCAAATTAAATCAAGGCATGAAACAAACAATGAGACATTTCTGAACTGTGGTCAGATGACATTTCCATTCCATACTAACATTGTTTGGATGCACGCATATCATATTTAAATAGCAGTACCATCATACCATTGTGATGTAGAAAATGTGGACAGAATCGCAGAATCCAGTCATTAAAATGGAATTTACTGTATAACGTGGAATGTCACAGAATGAATTTGATTCATTTAGTATTAAATCCAGAAAAAAAATCCAGAATCCAGATAAATTTGAATTTAAGAATTTGAAAATAAATAAATAAATAAATCTAGGAAAAAGTAAAAGGGCCCTACTGTAAAAAAATATTTTTTCAAAGTGTAGCCTAAATAAAACAAAGATTAATGAAATACATTTTACAATAAAATACTATTTCAGACTTTCTACTTCCAAATCTTATGTTTAATTCAATGTGTTAATTGCAGTTTCTTTGTGGAATTTAAAATCCAAACACAAAAGTCCTGACGTCATGTTTATGTCAGGACAACTGGTTCAGAAAGCAAGAGTACCTTCCTTCCAAACAATGTTAAAGCTCAGAGCAGAGAAAGAACAGAGAGAGAGAGCACTAGAGAAAAAAGAAAAAAAAACATGAAGCGGTAATGATGTGGTGCCAAATACAGTAAGTGAGAGCAGGATGGGCACAGATACAGTAAGTGACGTAGATTCGGAGCCGGAGTGTTTACGGACTGGACACAGGTCTTAATTTGGAGACCCTGAGGCTAGACAAAGCCCTATGGTTACACAGGAGTACAGATAGAAATCTGTTTGTATAGACTGGAGTCCTGTCAGCACTGCCACAAGGCCTGGCTGTTTCTGCAATCACATCCTGTCCCGTAAGAAAAAAGCCTGGCATCACAACTCCTGGGAAAAAAAAAAAAAAAAGAAAAAAAACTGGAACGATATAACATTTTAACAAATGGTACGGCTCCAATGAATGTCCTTATTTCATCACAACACTGATACTGGAAAAATAAAGCTACTGATCTCCCTATATTTCATGGGGAATTTGGTTTGACAGACTTACTGGAATTTAAAAAAAACCACAAACAAAGCTGGAACACAGCCCAGTCTAATGCACATTAGCATGCAAATTTAGCCTGCACATAAAATTTAAGTTTCTATGCATAAATGCACTATGCAAAGTTTCTTTAAATATACAACTATACACAGACTTTTTACACTCTCTCTAGTTTACTTTGTCATATAACAATGTCAAACAGTTACGGAAGCCCAATTATCATGCCACGTATCATGCTTTGTTGAATCATAAAGTCATAAAAAGACAAAATTATGAGATACTAATTAGACATGCCGATATTCGGTAATAAGATATATCACGATAATGAATATGCACAATATTGTTATAATGCATTTTAAGAATACTTTCCCCATAAACCATATAATTATATAAAGGGCACTTCAAAATACCGTGAATAATTATTTATTATGAATTATTCCAATTTTTAAAATGCATTTTAAGAATACTTTCCCCATAAACCGTATAAAATGCACAAAACCGCTCATGCTGCGTCAAAGGGATTCGCACTCAGATGTAAACAATCCCAACGTGCATGAAAAGCACATGGCGGAACAAATGAAGGAGACGCGCTGAATGAAAGTGCACGTTCACTGTCTGACAGCAGAGGGCGCTGATGGAACAGCAGAAATGCAGCGGTTACCCCAGAAAAACGTAAAAAAAAAGCTGCTGCGCTACTGAACAGTATTTAAAATGCTTCAAACAATCAAAGATTTGCACTGTAATGATTTTGACCATATCAAAAAAATATTTTTTAGACATTTCAGGGAAACCTTCATCAGACAAGCAGGAATTCCAGTTATCCGAGAGTGCACGGACAGTCTGACTGGACTGCCAAATCTGCACATGCCAAGATTAATGACAAACGATGTCCAGCTGGAGCAGATTTGTTTTGTGCTTGAGCAAACACTGCAAAATTGTTCAGTCTGATGCTTCCATTCTTTGCTGTAAAAACTTTATTCAGGGTGGTTGGGAAGACGTAAATATAGGCTATGTAGCTGAGATGTTTATGTGTGTGTTTCACTGAACATGTGTAAAGTAACACAGACTGACAGCACCTTAAATGGTTGTTTGAAGACAAGACTCACTGCTGCTGTAATTAACACGGACAGAAGGCAGGCCCTTCACAACTCACAGCTGAGAAAATGACACAAGAACACTACTTAAATGATAGACACTAGACAAGTGCTCACCAACAAAATACCAGGGGCTTCTCCCAGACACACACAGCAAAAGAACATCAGGGTTAACATCAGGACAGAGAACACAGGCACAAAAGCTTCTGTGATGGCGAAAACAGTCCTAAAAGAACACTGTCAGACAAGACAGAACACACTGGACATGACAAACCATTTCTAACACCACTTAAACACATTTTGCTTGGTCGCAGTGTGTCTTACAAAAAAAGGTCATTCAGTGTCATATCAACCAAACTTCAAAAATTTCCCCCGGCTCAAATTTTTGATTTTGTTAATATTTTTTTGAAGAAAGACAAACATAAATAATGATATTACAAAATATTACATGTCATGGAAGCATATTTACTGAGTAATCCACTATTTTGTAGAGGCGATTCAAAATTAAAATTTTTACCTGAGATTTGGAGCCAAATTACAGGAGGTAAAAATGATTTTAGAAAGATGGCAGCATTATTATTTTATTTTTACACAGAGATAGGTCTATTAGTAAAATCTTTTGACTTCAGCCATTTTGTTGCATTATATGAAGAACTGTGTTTTTTGCTCCAAGTTTGCATGCCTGTAACTCAAGAACTATTAAAGATCTCTTAATATCCTTTTATATTTTGGTTTTTAACAAACTTTTCTTTTGGTATATTTTTAAGGCCCTATATCAGGGGTCGGCAATTAAGTTTGGCATTGGGCCAAAAAAAAATTTCGCCACTAGCTGGCAAGCCAGAACGTAGTCAAAGGAGACTTGAATAAGCCCATTAATGGCATGTTTGAGTAACGCTCTTAACTAACTATATTTTATTTCCTCTTTGAATAATAAATGTGTATCATTTTAACTTACTTGTTACACAGTGGAGCCTAACTTATTGTAATAGGCTAATTATTTGACGTAGCCTACTTTTACACTCAGAATTATTCCTTGGCATCCTCACGTAATAAACTGCATTTTTTTTAATTGTTTGCGTGCTGGAGGTATGCTATTACGTTGTGTGCAGAGTGATGTTAACATTTAAGCTAGCTGGTGAGAGAAAATGGCACTATCAAAGAGTCTAAAGAGGAAAGTTGACAGCGAAAATAGGGCATACAAAAAAGAATGGAAAGACAACTATGCGTTCATCCTACCTAGTTTTGTGAATGCAAAGCCGGGGTGTCTTATCTGCAACGAAGTTGTCGCTGTTTGCAAACAATATAATATTAGGGGCCGTTCACATGTCGCGTCTAAAAAAGCATGGAAAGCGCGGCCGCGCCTCTTTCCTTTCCAAAGTGCTTGCGCTCCCGTGGCGTCTGTTGTTGCTATGCAACCATGAACCGCGCTCTCCAGACAGATCTATTTCAGAACCAGATGCTATCAAAATAATCTGGCTGCGGGCGCAGGCCAGATATTATTGCTGGCGGGCCAGTTTTGGCCCGCGGGCCGCCTATTGCCGACCACTGCCCTATATGGTTCAATTCCAAAGATACTGGGATCACTGGGGACACTGAGTAAATTGTTAAATTGTACACATTTTCAGTTGTCAAAAACCAAAAGTGGGCCACTTTTCATACAGCTTATACTTTTTTTCTTTCAAAGAGGAATAGCTGAAGAACAAATAATATTGAAATCATCAGATTTCAGGCTATATATGGTTCAATTTCATAGATATGGGGATCTCAATGTGGGTCCATTTTGAAAGGGTTGAATTTTACCCATTTTTAATGGTCAAAAACCAAATGTGAGCCACTTAAATGCATTTAAATGGGAATGTCTGAAGAATATACAAAGTTGAAACTAGAAATATATCTTGTTTCCCTCAATCAAAACAATTGATTGATTGATTGATTATCTCTACTTATATAGATACAAAAACCTGATACTGCATACATTTACTCAGACACAATGGTAACTGATAAAGATAATAGCAATTACCATTTTTCATCAACTACTAAACTAAAATGACCCACTAAAATGATTAAATGATGGTGGAGTAACTTAGATCTGAATAGGCTTGTTTTAAGTCCTCTACAGTCCATTTGTTTGTCCTTTGACCCCAGCTTCCCTCTCAGGATTTTAATATTCATGTATTACATTTAGCAGATTAGGGGATTTTCAGGCACAAACGGCACAATTTAATATGCAGCCACAGCATGAACTCTGCATGCTCTGTAAAACCACCACACAGAGATAGAGGAAGATCTTTAGTCAAAGAGACGTCTACAGACCTCTTCCGTGGTCGAAAGAACCCACATATCGATGACACTAAAACATGGCTTTGCAATTTTGCACACTGATGCTTGATCAAAATCTTAAAGCAGCCTACAAAGACAGCAGCATCAAGGCAGTCTCAAAAACCACATAGGTCTTTACGGATTGTTTACAAAAGATTTATCTTCTCGGAACAACTAATCTCCATCCAGACTTTATGAAAACTACTCATCAAGCCAAGCAATAAATAAACAGGAGTACTCATAAACAAATAATCATTTATGTTTGAGTTCCACAGGGAGGTAAAGGGTGTGTGTAATTGTTGACATATTGGAGCTTTCAATCTGATTAGAGAATTCCCAGTTCTGTGTTTGCATTCATTGAGGATTCCAGACCCCTGGCACGCTGCCATGCTCCATTTTGTGCCCTGGTCCGAATAGAATAGAGGCCAGTGGAAGGGAGAGGCTCACAACCGAGATATGAGGGCTCAAGTGATCCTGAGCTCTGGCACCTCTTTACATCCCACTCAGCTTTTCTGTCCTGCTTCATACATTCTATACAAAGCAACACAAATGTTCAAATCTCCCCAAATAGTAACATTAAGTTCCTTTTTAATATAAAAGATTTTTCAGAAAACGCAGCTATAGTTTTTTAGGAACTATATATATATATATATATATATATATATATATATATATATATATATATATATATATATATATATATATATATATATTTTTATTATTATATATATATATATATATATATATATATATATATATATTTTACACACACACACACACACACTATTTTAGGGTCTTTTAACTAGTTGCTTATTAGCATGCATATTACTTGAATATTGGCTATTTATTAGTACTTATTAAGCACATATTAATGCCTTATTCTGCATGACCTTATTCTACATTCTTAATCCTCCCCAATACCTAAACTTAACATCTACCGTACCAACCATTAATAATCAGTAAATTAGGAGTTTATTGAGAGAAAAGTTGTAGTTAATAGTTTATATGTGTTCCCTATACTAAAGTGTTACCATTTATATAATTGCAGATATATTCTATGAATTAATTAATTATATTTTAAAATATTTTGCTTCATGTAAATGTATCTTTAAGTGTGTTTATATATTTCACTGGAAACCAAGACAAAAATACTAATTAAAAAAAAATGTTTTGCAAAGCTTGATGTTTTATTGTGTTAGGGTTAGTTGCTCCGGTTGGGTTAGTTGTTAGTTGTCTGTTGCTCCGGATAAATGACCACCAACTCACTCCCAATCCATGTCAAGAGAAAATCAAAGAGGCAACCTGCAAAACAACTGAACCAATGAGCAAGAAATGTAATGTAATGCAAGTCTTTCAGACGTGAACCCCAAAATAGTTACACTCACCATGCTGAAATGTCTGGCCTATCATTTCTTTCTAAAGACTCACTTCATTAGCTAAAAAGCACATTAGCTAAAATAACTCTTCACTAGCTAAGAACAGCTCTGAAGAGAAACAGCGGTAGCTATCTTCAGCCCTGCTGTGTGTTCTTTCTGCCTCAGTTGCAGCAAGAGTAATGCAACAACACTGAAAGAACCACACACCTCAGTGCCAAGAGACACCCGAACATGCTGCATCAGTGGAAACGAGAGGTTCTGGCAGCGTAGGGAGCATCACCAACAAAGCCTAAGGCCTATGCCAGAAGGCTTGGAAAAGACTAAAAGTTTATTACAGCAGCCTAGGGGGTCATTGTACTGGCACAGGTGTTAGATGTTATCACCAAACCCCAGTGCTGCTGCTGCTGACGTACCACAGATATCTCAACGGCTGATTATGTTTTTTTCATCCTTCTCAGTTGTTTGCGTACAGTAGTTGTGTGTGTAGTCAGAGAACTGTTGTGGAAAACCTGCACTCTGTTGTGGAGGAAAAACCTCTCATGGGGACAATTTTTCCATCAGCGTAGCTCGTTTCTTTTATCCAGAAATTATATTAGCTCCTCACACAGCTGAAAGCCTGACCACTACCACATTAGCTAAAGTATAGCTCACTTCCCAGATCCTCTACAAAATAATAAATACACAGATGAATAATGTAATGACAAAACATGATGAAATGTTAGATTTCAAAATACTTGTATGGATGAATGAAAACAATAGTGACCTCATAACACCAGGTAAGGAAAGGCCACATCTATCAATATCACTCTTTAATTGACACCACTCTCTGAAATACTTGATTCTGATTTGTCGAATGCAACATTCTGAAGTAAAATATAATATAATCGTTCAAAGCAACCAACTACAATTCCCTACAGAGTAACTACAGAGTAACCCGTGAGCCAATGTAAGACGTAGGATGTAGGAGCAGCGTAATCTTTGATGCCTCTTGCGATTTAAACAAATAATGCTGTGCAACAAACTCAAGCTTCTCTTCTCTTATATTAAAATCATTTCTGTTTAAAACTTCTCATTTTAGACTTCTAATTTGTGACCAGTGTTTTGTTTTGCTCAATCCTCTGCGCTTAAGCGTTCGTCATTACGTCAGGGGTCATGCTTCCGCCACAAATCTATGCGCACGGTGTCTGTCCGAAGCTAGTTATTATACTTAAAATAAAGTTTTAAATATGGATATATTTTTTTTTACAAAAACCCATCACATTACTTCAGGACTTTATTAACCCCCTGGAGCCGTGTAGAGTACTTTTACGATGGATGGATGCACTTCTTTTTTTTTTTTTTGCTTAAAAATCAGGCCCCCCATTCACTGCCATTATAAAGCTTTGAAGAGCCAGGACATTTTTAAATATATCTCTGTGTTCATCTGAAAGAAGAAAGCCATATACACCTAGGATGGCTTGAGGATGAGTGAATCATAATTTTCATTTTTGGGTGAACTAACCTTTTAAAGGTACAGTTCATCCCCAAATTGCTCCAGCGTGTTGTTTGATTGACAGCTCTAGCGATTGTAAAGGGAGCGTTCTTTGATCGCTTTCTATATATAAATTAATCACCGTTTAAATAACAGATTATTTTCATCCTACTAAGAGAAATAATGTGAAGTTAACCATTTAGTTGATTTACTGACACATAGACAAAGAACATCTGACTGTACATGAATCATTACATATCAGATCAGGCATTAGAATGAACACAGTTACTTACTTGTTGTTGCATTACTGTCGAGTCCATATCATAAAAGTCTGTTTGTAAAGCCTGCGCTGAAATGCAATTGATTTACCAAAGATCTCACAGTGAAATGTACTGAATACAAATAAATAATGCTCAACTGAGACATTCACATTATTGAAAATAAATAATAAAAGGTTTTCAATTTTGGTAAGTTATTATAATATATTGTGAATTATTATTTTAACAGATGTTCTTGCTACAATTTGCTGCTGTTTTCTTATACAAAGGCCCTGACTGAAGTGAGGCAGGTCTAATGGGAATGTAGGACAACAAGGGAATGGTGGTGACTATAACGCCATCTAGTGTCATCCAGTGAACTGCTATGGTAATTGCTCAATCAACATCAACATTAATCTGATAAAATGTGCCTATATGTTCAATCATGCGGGTCTTGACACCTTTCTGTTAAAGATCCTAGTATAGGGAGACTGAAAGATTTATGAACTAGGAAAGTCTGTTTAAGCAAGGCGGCCTTGCTTCAAAGGAGACATAACATCATTGAATGGTTTCTGGGGTTTTTTAAGGCCACAACCCTCTTCCATCTCTCACACATGCACAGAACCACACACACACACACACACACACACACACACACACTAGTAGGAAGCAACCAGAAAAAAAAAAAAAAAAAAAAAAACAGCCTCCTTTGTGAATTCCTATCACCAATCTGAGCTTCCTCCTCATGTTTCGGTGGCCAAACACTGGAGCTAATTGAAACTGTTTCCTGAAAGCTCTAGTCACATGATGGCTCTTGGACAACACTGTGAAAAGGCTTCCACCTCTGTTCGGTTCCAAATGTGTCCCAGTTTCATGTCTAGCTTGACTTTGCCAGGCCACAAGACAAACAGCATTGACCATTCCGACATTCTGTAAGGCATGCCGTGTGAACCAGGAGAACAGGTTGTCCAGTCTCTTTCAGGCTTCGGAAAATCTGTTTTGATCAAACTGTACAGTAGGACTGTGCTAGAGCTGCCAATGTCACCGTTTTGCTAAACTTGGATGCAAAAATAAAGACTGCACCTCTATTTCCTTTGCATGTTTGATGTATAGTTTTAGTACTTGCCTAATATCGCCAAACCAGTACTGATGATACCATGGTAAAATCTATATTAATACTATGAGATTTTGATATATACCATGGTACTACATGATCATGTACCATCATATTTACCATTGTACTACTATGGTACATATCCAAATTATCATGGTATTACCATGTAAAATACAAAAGAATGTGGTATTATGGTACTTTTCATTAGGAATGCATCAGTCTTGTTATTGTTAAACTAAAACTATTAAAAATTGTTTTTGGCATTTGAAATAAAGCTGAAATTAAATATAAATCACAATGAAAACATACGCTTAAATGTAAATTAGAAATGTTGCCTTGACAACTAAAATTCAAGGTTAACATTTAAGTTGAAGTACTAAAATTACTACAACTAAAATTGAAATAAATTAAAGCTTAAGAGAAAAAAGTTAACTGATACAAATAATAAAAGCACAAAACAAAATGACTAAAATTGACAAAAAAACAAAAATTCATGAAGCTGAAAATATAAAAAATAAAAGCAAAATACTATAATACTATACTCTATAATATAATACTATAATAATACAATATAAATAATACTAAAATAACAGGGGAATGGAACACCATTATTTTTTTTGTCATGTAATAGCAGATAACTAATAAATTACAGGTATTAAAATTCTATTTTGTCTAAATAAATTACATTATAATGTTGATTTTAGTGTTTTATTTTTACAGGATGAAAAATCATTATTCATGTTTAGATTTGCTTTACATTTAACAACTATAAAATGTTAAAACTATCATTAAAACTATATGTATAAATATAAATCTAAATATAAAAAAAAACATCTCAAACATCATAACTGGTATGGTACCGATATATTGCATAGCCCTTTTTTTCATACTTTTTGGTATGAATGCACCAGATTTAAGTAGGGAACATAAATTTGAGAACAGTGAACCCAATCAAATGACTGTACATAGAGCTGCGGCAGATACCTGTAAACTGGCTGCATTTCACGTGCAATTCCAATGACGGCCTCAGAAGGGAAATAGTTAAACTCTTGGAAGAGGTCTCTGATGTTGCTTCTGAATTTGAGGTCCAGGTCCAACTGAACAATGCGCTTCAGTTCTGGGGACAAAAGAAAGAGAATTATTAAGCATATCTGTTTGAAATCAAAAAACACCAAAATAATCTCATCCTACAGGTTGTGAGCAGCGAGACATGCAGTCAGTATGGGACTTCGTATTAATTTTTTGTGTGTACTAATGCAAAAAACAAGAATTAACAAATGATGGGACATGATCATCCGGAGGGCTTTTCTCACGTCGGATGGCCTCACGGTCTTCGTGTGAGCCCACTGGACAACAAAGCCCTCAAGACAACATTCTGGAAGCACTATTGTGGAGCAGAGGCAGCGCACACAATGACACACATTCGGAAAGCAAAACATAGGGGGCCCAAACTATGCTTGTTGTAATTAGAACAATGAGCAGAGAGCGGCCAGCCAGAGCTGTTTAGTCGGTCAGGCATTTCACACCGACGTCTCTTCAAACAGGCACCGGAAACTAGACGAATCAATATCAACGATCTCTGCACTCCCCTCCAAACACACAGGCTGACTGCAAAACACTTCATGAGCAATGATAAAAGGAGGACAACTGCTGAATTTGTATGAAACAGGAAGCACATCTATAGTCTTCGGAGATAAAAACAAAATATAATTTGATTTTTTTACAATGTTAAAATTAGGGCTGGGTAAAAAAATTTTTTATTTTAATCGATTCTCATTTTTACGAACCGATATCGATTCTTAAATCCCAAGAATCGATTAGTCTAGTCTGTTTTCAGTTGATGAATGAATAGAACGTTGTAGCACTCTTCCCATCCAATAAATGGCAATAAGCTTTGTGCTTTGTTACTTTTGATACGAAACAAAGTCTCAGATTTCAAATTCTGTCCATTTTATTACGAAATTCAAAACATAACCGTTTTGGCGCTGTTCAATGTGGCTGTAGCCTCAGATCAAGAGAGGCAGTAACGCGAAGCGCGCGTGAACTGATCATCTCCATACCAGTTACAGCGCGCAACATGAATGAACACCGAAAGGTATGTTGAAAGATACAGTACACCTTACCGAAATCCACATCCTGTCTCATGGAATAGTTCAATCAGTGTTTCAAACACGAAAGACGTCAATAAAACAGCTTGTAAGCAATGTCACGTAACGTCACATTTACCGCAGAAAAACCATATTCAGTGACCATAACTCGTTAGTCAGCTATAAAACTGAACTCTAGAGAATAGCATTTTGCTAAATATATGCACCATATTACACATTCGTTATAATTCGTTAAGTTTTTATAACAGCCACCATTTAAATAATGTATTTCAAAAAACGAATTGGAGTAGAAATATAATTACATAATTGTAAAGTTAGTATTTTAACTTTATTATTATAAAAACTTTCTTAACTTCCACTAATTTAAGTGTTTGCATACAAATCAGTTAATTTTAACCTTCAATATTATAGTAATGTAGAACTGATTCCTATGTATAGTTTACAGCATTAGTTGAGAGATTTTGTTTCCTTGAGAAAATTTGCCATGTACTGTTCCTTATATATATATTTTATATTTATTATACACACACAAAATAATCGATATTGAATCGACTCGAATTTAATCGAAATTAAATTCGAGTCAATACCCAGCCCTATTTAAAATAATTCATCCCATCACAGTTTAATGAGCTGCTGTAGTAGGCAGGTGGAAGCAGATAATAGTAGTAATATTAACAGTATACTCTGGTCCAAAAATATTTAATTTCTAAAACGGTTAGTTCCTGTCCTTGATTCTGATTGGTCAATAGCTGTGTTTTATTCACGATAAAACACGGCTATGACCGCTTCACCCAGCGGTTCAGTGTATCACTACATAACACCCTTAGCAACCACTCTTAGCAACGTAAACTGTTTGTTCTCAATTGATAATGTTCATTGAAGCTTACTGTATTATGTAGAAAAGTGTTGCGAGAAAAAGATCGAGTGAGCGAGTTCATTACCTGCATTCAGATTTTTCCTTCAGGTCAGTCCTATGTTCATAATAAAAAAATCTGTTTAAATGTCCGATGTATTATCTTGTCTTTTGAACAGTTCCTGTGACTGACAGCGCTAGTCAAAGCATTTGTCAGTTGCATCTTGTTCCTTGTTAACAACAATTCAGTCTTTTCAATGTAAAAGTCTTCGCTACTGACTGACACACTCATAAGACAGTCTTTGCCACCATCTAATGGCATAATCATGTAACTTCTGTTGCTGTTCACGGTCAGGGACTATTTTTTCCGGCAGAAGGAAGGCTTTTAGTAAGAGTTTACTTCATTAAAGTTGCATTGATACATATTTTTGGCTTTAATATTTGTATTGTGTGGTAACCGTTTCATAAAAGCAATAAGGCACTCAAGGCTAGTTCTGTATCATGAATAAGTCATGGCTGAAGGGGTTGCAGGCACTCCGCGTCGCCTCGTGTCTAACAACGCCCTTCAGCCGTGACTTATTCACGATACAGCAAAGCCTCTCATACCTTATTGCTTGCTTAGACTACTGTTCAAAAGTTTGGGGGTCATTAAGATTATTTTTAATTGATACTTCTATACCACAAGGATGATCATATGCAACAGTAAAGACATTTATAATGTTACAATCAGTTTATATTTCAAGAAAATGCTGTACTTTTGAACTTTCTATTCATCAAATGAATGCATCAAGATTTCCCCAAAAATGTTAAGCTGCACAACTGTTTTCAACACTGATAATAATAAGAAATGTTTATTGAGCAGCAAATGAGCATATCAGAATGATTTCTGAAGGATCATGTGACACTGAAGACTGGAGTTATGATGCTGAAAAATCCGCTTTGCCATCACAGGAATAAATCACATTTTACAGAAAATTGTGGGGGGGGGGGATTCACAATATTGCTGTTTTTACTGTATTTTAAATAAATGCAGCCTTGGTGCAATGTGAACTAACATGAACAAAGATTAATAAATGCTGTAAAAATTTTAGTTCTACTGTATTTTGCTAATGCGCTAATGTTAACAAATTTGGTTTTACCAAAATTATCTTTTTAACACAGTACATTATATTGTTTTGATGTGATTTCATTTGAATCATCATGTGACTTAATTTTCTTGAGCGCTATTAAACACAACAACAAAAACAGGCAGTGTAGATTTATAATATCAGTCATGATATTGCTTATTTGCCATAATAAAAAGAGTTACCAGCTTCTGTCACCAACGATAATTTCAATAACAATGCATTGCAGTTGTAAACGGTTAGCATTTCGATTCAGTTTGGTGCCACAAGTTGCCTCAACTTAAATGAGGACAATTCTTACCATTCAAAACTGAGAGTTCCATCAAACCTCCAAAAATAAAACCCATGCGTCACAGTACACCACATCAAAAGAGGAACAATCGCTTTGGGCAGGATGAGCCACAGAGGCTTGATATGAACCCGAGGGCATGTCAGCAAGCAGGTTAAAATGCGCCTTTGAAGCATTAATGACTGCACTAATTCATCTCATTGGGCCTCTACGGCCTGAAGCGATAAAGACTTTCAAGAAACGGGTCCGCGTGGAGTTCACCAGCTCCATCGTGGCCTTGGGTGCTGGAAACATGCCTATGGAGCTTTATAAACAATTTCTAGTTTAGTTTTAGTTTTAGAGATTCATCTAGGACATTCCCAGCACGTTTTCAGCCAAGGGAACACACATTTGCACATGCTCAAAAATAGCTTGGTCATCTAAATGACTAGGGGTGCCGAAGCTTGACACACTTTTAAAAAAAAGTGGCTGTGTTTTACAGATGTAAGACTTTTGTACTAGCTTTTAACAGCATCATCTTGGGAAATATCTGCATCTTTTAGGTTTTCCCTTCCTTTTAGATATAATCCCGCAGCAAATGTACTGCATATTCACAATTTGAAGCCATATTAAGGTGGTTAACGATCCCCAGGGATGGTAATCTGCTTTATCAATTGGTCCTAACTAAATGTATGGAGCAGGTGGAATTCCATCTGTTTTCCATGGATTATGGCTTTGATACCTTCCTCTGTGAAAACAACAGTAAGAGATATAGGCTGATATAGGTCAACCTCATTATGAGATTAAAACCCGGCCTTATATGGCCACTATCAGAAAAAAACACAAGAAAAATATCTCAGGGGGAAAAAAGGATAAACGCAGTGGCAATGCAGTGGTTAAAATCTAGTATGAAAGATCACGCCCCATAAAAATGTAAACTCTTTATTAGGACATGCAAACACGTGGTCACATGATTGACTCAAGGATCAAAGGAAATTGTAAAAAAAAAAAAAAATGTGTGTTGAGTTTTAAAATGACATTAAGGCACATATACACACACACACACACACACACATATGTATATATATCTATATTAGGGATGCACCGATCCCATTTTTTAAGGACCGAGTATGAGTACCGATATTTTTTTCCTGGTACTCACCAATACCGATGCCTATACATTTATTAATTTCTATCTTTTTTTCTTTTTCTTTTTTTTTTTTTTTAAGGTGATGTTGCAGTTTTCCAGGCACAACACAGTGAGACTAATGAATGTAGGACAGCTTCTTTATTATTACTCTAATGAAAAAAGTAATAGCCTAATTTTTATGTGCTTGTCACAAACTTAAAGAACAAAAATTTCAGTGTCCAATAACCTTCAAAAGGCATAACTACCTATATATTATTTATATAATGTTATATAAAAAGAAATTTACAGACAAATTACAAACAATAACAAATACTATACAAATTAAATAAACTTGTTTTTCAGATACAGTACGTTTATTTACCATGTATACATTTAACATCTTTTGTTGTTTTATTAACATTAATGACAAATATAGGCTATGGTCCCTTTAAGACCGAATCCATGGATACTGGCACATGTCCTGTTTTCACCCAAATGTTTACGTCCACTTAACCCATAACCGACTGTATTTACGTGAGATACTCCACACAATGGACATTTTGACAACTATGTGTGCATTTGACCATTCAGGCGCGAGGAGAACTGATCGCGTTCTGTCTGAGAGAACTGGGATCATGCACAAGAAAGAGAGCGTGCTGCTGGTCTGTGTCATTCAGCGCGATTCCGCCTATCCAGCCTTCAATAATCAATAACGAATTGTGATTGAAAGCATGCAGTTCGCAATGTGGGGGTTGTCATCATTAATTTTGAAGTATTTACACACCCGAGGCTGACATTGTTTCTGCTGCTGCTGTCGGTGTCTCTGTGCACGGGAAATTCTGTCAGTTACGTCACGTGAGGTATCGGTCTTATTTTTTATTTATTTTTTTGGTAGCGGGGGTATTTTTACGAGTACAAGTACATGAGCTTGGTATCGGGCCCGTATCGGTGCACCCCTATATTATATTATATTATATTATATTACAACATGATAAAGTGACAAATAATAATGCTACTATTTTGTCGATCACATGCTTTTAATGCAGTCTTGTTAAACTAATAAAAAAATATTAAAATTGTTTTAGTTTTTTTTAAATAAATCTGAAATAATATATAAATATTAGGGGAAATACTTGATGAAAATTTGAAATATTGCCTTGGCAGCTAACTAAAGTAAAATAAGTTGAGGTGCTAGAATTCTTACTAAACTAAACCTGAAATAAATATAAAATTAAAGCTAAAAAGCAAAATAAAAATGGCAAAAAGCACATAAGATATTAGTACAAAATTCAAATGAAAACTGAAAATATAAAAATAAAATACTATAATTGTATATAAATATTATTAAAATATCCCTGTGTTGTCATACCAGATAGCCCACCCACACTGAAATGTCATTGGACCAAAGTACCTTAGAAGTAAACCAAACATGGGTGAGGGAAAAAAAAATTGTAGAAGTTTAGAATCAGATATTTCACAACCATAAAAAGCAAGAAAAAAATGGAAGTAAATTCAATGTATGTGCTCTTAGTTTTACACTCTTCAGCTGCAGTACGGGTAATGATTGCTAGTAGTTTGCAATCAGAGAAGTTCTGATTGGCAGATCTGTTTTGTGACTAACTGCAATGTGTCGCCTCATTCTTGCGAATGATTGCTCTTTACTGGAATCATGTCATGTTGTGTCTGGTTAGTACACAGCTATAGCAACCTGTGTTAAAATCTCCAATAGATCAATGAGAGCAACAACATGATTAGGTATAAACATATTATGATCTACCTTTTGATGTTCCAGCTTATCCATTTACCAGCAGACACAATAAAAACAACTGCTAAAAAAACTCAAAAAAGCAGACTTTGTTGACAAAACACTGTGCTCTGTGAAAAAGCTGAAAGAGTCTTAATACAAGTGCTTTCTGTTCCCTCACGAGCTGCCGAACACATGGCACTTCTTCACAATAAAAAAGATTTATAGCCATTTGAAACAAGGGCCAATTATTTTCACAGCTCCTGTTGTCACTTAGACTAAGCAGTTAATATACCAGCCCACCTTCAGGTGCAATGTTCCTTTAATGAACAGCCAAATCCCTCATAGCAATATGACAGAACATAAAACTAGAACATT
The DNA here is from genome assembly GCA_037950665.1 of Hypophthalmichthys nobilis. Taxonomy (NCBI): domain Eukaryota; kingdom Metazoa; phylum Chordata; class Actinopteri; order Cypriniformes; family Xenocyprididae; genus Hypophthalmichthys; species Hypophthalmichthys nobilis. The sequence goes on from CM075487.1 coordinate 22,328,112, forward strand.
TATTTTTTTAAAAATCACTGGGCATGTGCTTCTTTTCCCTCCCACTAATGTTTCAGAAGAACAAACCAACCATCATTACGGACTGAGCACCTAATCTTGCTCATTTAGACCCAAAGAAATTCTAATTTCCTCATTGGGCCAGTGGTCTTCCAGGGATCAAGGTCTAGAGTGAGGCTGATGGTGTCAGTCTCCTCCTCAGGGCTCACTTATTCAGCCTCTCAGCAAGCCAGTATTGACCACGCTGTTGGTAGACTCAATGACCGGAATAAGCCTGGCGGGAGAGACAGGTCATGCAAGCAGACAGACCTCCTCCGGACATATTGAGAAATCAGAGTAATCAGGACAGAATTCCTCGAGGTGGGTTTGAGCAGTCAGTCAGTGGGTCAAAAGTGAATTTAAAAACTGTTAAAGGAATAATTCACCCTTATGTTGTTCCAAGCCCATAAGCTGTTATTTTTTTTTTTTTTTTTTGGTATAGAACAGCGGAGCTCACTATGAACTACAACTGTTTGGAAAAGACCCACAAGAAAATTAGTCAAACGTTTAGAACAACAGGGTGAAAATTGCAAATACAATGCAGAGGAGTATGCAGCAAAACAAAATGAAAATGAAGTTGACAAAGAACTATAGTAGAATTCCATCAGAGGAAACTTACATATGATTGTGTTGAGTTTAATAAAAAAAAAAAAAAATTCTCTGATGAAAAAAATGGAAATACTTAAAGGATTAGTTCACTTTCAAATGAAAATTAGCCCAAGCTTTACTCACCATCAAGCCATCCTAGGTATAAATGACTTTCTTCTTTCTGATGAACACAATCAGAGATATATTAATAAATATCCTGACGCATCTGAGCTTTATAATGGCAGTGATAGGGATCAACGAGTATGAGTTAAAGAAAGTGCTTCCATCCACATCCATCATCCATCCACCCCCATCTCCGGGGGGTTAATAAAGGCCTTCTGAAGCGAAGCGATGCATTTGTGTAAAAAAAAAAAAAAAAAAAAAAGCAAGTGTACAACTATTGCGGTTCAAAAAGCTTACATTACATCCTACGCCACCCATATTCAACTTGCGGAAAAAGCTTAACTGACGCGATGCCTGTTTACACTTTCGTCGTAACTTGAAAACACAGTAATGTCACAAAAGATTTCCATTTCAAATAAATACTGTTCTTTTAAACTTCCTATTTAACAAAGAATTTTTTTCATGGTTTTCACACACACACACAAAAAAAACATTGATAATAAAAAGAAACGTTTGTTGAGCACCAAATCAGCATATTGGAATGATTTCTGAAGGATCATGTGACACTGAAGACTGGAGTAATGATGCTGAAAATTCAGCTTTGCCATCACAGAAATCAATTACATTTTAAAATATATTCAAATAGAAAAAGGTTATTTTAAAATTGTAATATTATTTCATAATAGTACTGTTCTTACTGTAATTTTGATCAAATTAATGCAGCCTTTGTAAGCATAACGGACTTCTTTCAAAGACAATGAAAAATCCAACCCCAATTTTTTGTAAAGTGTTTTAAAGTGTAAAGTATTACCAGTGAAATGAAAAATTGCAAGATGCTACATTTTTTGGTCTACAGCAAAATGTCTGAAGTGAGAAACAAATGTAAATTTGGATCAATGCACATAAGTGTCTAAACTTTCTGAATGTGCATTTCTTATACAGTTCACAAAAAGAAATGTATTCAATTGCGAGGACTTGACTCAACATAGAGAGTATTCATATAAACACCTGGATCATTTTCATTTCAATGACTTGCGGGAGAACAATAAAGTGAGCCAGCCTACTTCCTGTCACCTGCAAGTTTCTAAACATTTCAATTCTAAACATTTAAAAAAAAAATTCCAAGGGGATTTCTTCCCACACTCTCAAATCCACTTCTTAGCCTTTCACACACAAACCAACACACGTCACTTTGACCTCATGCTTTAGCACCTCTGCAGATATAAATGACCCAATTCGGAAATCACATGCTCTACACAACCCACTGAATCAAACTGGAAAGTGAACAACTCAGGGGGACGTTTCTGAACAAATAAGGTGCACATACAGGCCCAGCCACCTTGGTCTCTGTGCCCCCTCACCTCTGGTCAACCCCCTCACCCAGCCCGGAGTGGGCGCCCTAATTTTAGTTTGTGAGGAAGTACTGCCCTGGGAAGGACTCACACTCAGAAGTCCGAGATGGGGAGTGGATGGGCGTAGGCTGTTTGACTCTTCCCAGAACCACCACCCCCACCAGGCGCGGCTCCCCCAAAAATTGTACATGCCCCCTCACTTTATGCACTCTGGCGCTGACCCTGTGGACATATTAAAGTCAGACACTACAAAAGAACACATTTAAAGAGCGCTGACTTACAATGAAACTAAACGTGTCAACAAAAACCTGCTATTGAGCAACAAGCTCTATTTCAAAATCTTCAACTTCCAAATAATTTCACATATGAATTATGTCTCTCTGTGAGAATTGACTAAATCGCCAAAGAGAAATTTGCCAACAAATCGACCCAAACATCCCTGCAGGCCTTACTAATGTGCAGCTGTTTTCAGTGAATCCGAGTTTGCAGAATGTGCATTCATTGTAAACTTTCCATTTCCCAGGGTCCACAAGGTTCTCAGTGTTGTTGTTGCTGGTTCAGACTTTGTGTTTTCCACAGGTGCCATCTGACATCTTTAGGGCATTCTGGTGCAGCACTGACTGAGGTGAGTGAACTCATGCATAGTGTCTTTAAAGGTCACTGCCTAAAGAAACACAACAACTCCAGAACAACAAGGTGAACAAAAGGAGAGACTGTAGGCTATATTATTTTACATTATAAAAATTACTTACATTTTTGACACTTAAAATGCTTTAAAACAATTTCCATTTAATAATTGCTAACACTTTCACCTTTCATTAAGTAAAAATGGACAACAGACTTTTTGAAAATGAATGCTTACCCAAGATGGTAATGCATTCATGCTGTGAAAGTGAAGTGTGGCCAAGTATGTTGTCCCATATTCGGAATTTGTGCTCTGCATTTTACCCATCTAAGTGCACACACACAGTATTGAACACACACACCGAGAGCAGTGGGCAGCTGCGGCACCCAGGGAGCGATTGGGGGTTAGGTGCCTTGCTCATGGGCACCTCAGTTGTGGTTAATAAAAGTGGAAGAGAGCACTGTTCATTCACTCCCCCCGTCTACACTTCCTGCCGGTACTGAGACTCAAACCCACGACCTTCAGGTTACGAGTCCAACTCTCTAATCATTAGGCCACAACATGCATTACAGATTGAAAAAATTATGTGGTAACTTTTATTAAAAAAAAACAATCATTGCTTTGCATTTACTGGCTAAATTTATGCTGCAGCTGTTATTGTTGCTGATATATAGCTGATATATAGTTCAGAGTTCATATTTTTTACTGAATTAACATTTGTTGATGATGCATCACCATGTTTGAGATTTGTGTTGTGTCGAAGTATATGTGCATCTCACTGCAACTTACGTAACATATGCAATTTATTGGCATATCAGGGTAAAATGTTTGCCTCTTGTTTTGTTCCCTTGACAAGAATTTTTAAGTTCAAAGGCTACCTGTTACTCATTAGATGTACAAAAGTGTTTAAGTTGACTTCAATTGGAGTGAATTAGTTGAGTTAACTTAAGTTGAATGTGATAGGTTGGCTTATATTTTCAAGTTTGGTCAACTTTTTTTTTTACACACCTGGATAATTTCCATTTCAATGACCTGTTGGAGAACAATACAGTAAGCTGACCTACTTCCTGCCAACCTACAAACTGTAAGTTTATATCACAATTCTGAGGGAAAAAAAGTCAGAATCACGGGATATAAATTCGCAATTCTGAGGAAAAAAGACAGAATAACGAGTATATCTCAATTCTTTTTTTCCTTCTAAGAATTGTGAGACAAACACAGATTTGAGAGAAAAAAGTCAGAATTGTGAGATATAAACTCGAAATTAACTTTTTTTTATTCTTTTATTCCGTGGCTTCCACAGACTGCTATTGCAGAACTGTCATTTTCTGCCACCAGGTAGGCTCCACCCACAAAAAAGGTCATCGCTGTTTGCAAACACCCAAATGGTCTAGATTATTGGTGTTTCCTAATATGATACACTGTTTGAAGTTCCAAGAAATAAAGCAAATGTCAGTATTCTGTGTCACAGCCACAAGCCTAAAAGCTTTATCAAACACTCAGGTCTTTTCCCTCTCATGGTATCATTGATTTCTTAGGCTGACAGAGGAGTCCAGGGATTTGCATTTAGTGTAGCAGTAAACCCATCTAGCCATTCACTCTGCTTGCGAGTAGCAGCAGTGTCACAGGGGACGATCGTCCCCTCCCCCCCTCGTCCTCTCTGCCAAGCGCTGTGCCATGTGCCTGTTCAGCACCTGTGAGTGAGTTGGCACATCTGACACCATCAGCAGCCTTGTGTCCAAATACATTCATAGTCTGACTGATTGAGGGGAGCTTTCAGGATGGCCGAATGTACTGACCTTTAGATAACATGGTTAGAATGTGCAGCAGGAAGTGTAAAGAGGAAGTTTACATGAACACCGAATGTTATGCAGCTGCCACTTTTAAAATGGAAAAGTTGGGTCACAATATGGTTATGAAAAAGTGAGTTAGTCCTAATTTAATCAGTATAATAATTATGACTTGCAAAACACACAGAATGCAACTTGTAAACATAAATTTAAAATGGTAAAAGTGATGTAATTTATGTGACAGTAGTGTCACAAAGCAAAATTGCAAAAAAAATAATGACCATTTTCTCTAACTTACACTACTGGAAGCCAACAGAGGCCATATATAAAAAGACAGAGACAGAAAGAACGAGCGATAGACAGAGCGAACAAATGAATGAACGAAAGACAGATAGACAGAACGAACGAATGAACGAACGATAGACAGAGTGAAGGAACGAATAATAGACAGAACGAACGAACGAGCGATAGACAGAACGCACGATAGACAGAATGCACAAACAATAGAACGAACGAGCGAACAATAGAACGAACGAGCGATAGACAGAACGCACAAACAATAGACAGAAGGCACGAACGATAGACAGAAGGCACGAACGAGACAGAACACACGAACGATAGACAGAACACACGAACGATAGACAGAACGCATGAACGATAGACAGAACGCACGAACGATAGACAGAACGAACGAACGACAGAATGAACAATAGACAGAATGCATGAACGATAGACAGAACACAAGAACGATAGACAGAATGCATGAACAATAGACAGAACGTACGAACGACAGAATGAACAATAGACAGATGGCACGAACGATAGACAGAACACACGAACGATAGACAGAACGCATGAACGATAGACAGAACGAACGAACGAACAAGCGATAGACAGAACGCACGATAGACAGAACGCACGAATAGACAGAACGCACGAACGACAGACAGAATGCACAGACAGAAAGAACGATAGACATAACGAACGAACGAACAAGCGATAGACAGAACGCACGATAGACAGAACGCACGAACAATAGACAGAACGCACGAACGATAGACAGAATGCAGACAGACAGAATGAACGATAGACAGAACGAATGAACGAACGATAGACAAAACCAGCGAATGATAGACAGAACAAGCGAACAATAGACAGAACGAACAATAGACAGAAAGAACGATAGACAACGAACAGATGATAGACAGAACGAACCATAGACAGAAGGAATGAACGAACGACAGACAGAACGCACGAACGATAGACAGAACGCACGAACGATAGACAGAAAGAATGAACAAACAAACAAACGATAGACAGAACGAACAGACGATAGACAGAACGAACGAACGAGTGATAGACAGAACGAACGAACAATAGACAGAACACACGAATAGACAGAACGCACGAATGACAGACAGAACGCAGACAGACAGAACGCAGACAGACAGAACGAACAATAGACAGAAGGCACGAACGATAGACAGAAGGCACGAACGATAGACAGAACGCATGAACGATAGACAGATTGAACGAACAAGCGATAGACAGAACGCATGAACAATAGACAGAACGCACGAACGACAGACAGAAAGAATGAACAAACAAACGATAGACAGAACGCACGAACGAGCGATAGACAGAACGCACGAACGACAGACAGAACGCACGAACGACAGACAGAACGCACAAACGACAGACAGAACGCAAGAACGCACGAACGACAGACAGAACGCACGAACGACAGAACGACAGACAGAACGCACGAACGACAGACAGAACGCAAGAACGCACGAACGACAGACAGAACGCACGAACGACAGACAGAACGCACGAACGACAGACAGAACACAGACAGACAGAACGAACAATAGACAGAAGGCACGAACGAGCGATAGACAGAACGCACGAACGACAGACAGAACGCACGAACGACAGACAGAACGCACGAACAACAGACAGAACGCACGAACAACAGACAGAACACAGACAGACAGAACGAACAATAGACAGAAGGCACGAACGATAGACAGAACGCATGAACGATCAAACAATAGACAACGAACAGACGATACACAGAACAAATCATAGACAGAAGGAATGATGAACGACAGACAGAACGAACAATAGACAGAATGAACGAATGAACAAAAACGATAGACAGATATACCTTGTTTTCAAGACAAATTAATAATAATAATAATGATAACAACAGCAACTGTTATTATTAATAGAATATCATTTTTGATTGCTTTTAGATGTTTTATTTATAACTTTTTTTCTCAAGATTTAAAAAAAAAAAGACAAGTAGAAATTCATGGCCTTTATGTGGTTCCATGTTTGGAAATATTCCTGCAATTCCATATGGAGATGCTATGTTGCAGAAACTACACAATTTCTAACCTTTAGGTTTAGTTTAGTTCAGTTACTTTTATTGTTCACAAAGTGGAAATTTGTCCTCGGTTTTACCATCCATTATACATTTATTACATTTATGCATTTGGCAGGTGCTTTTATCTAAAGCGACTTCCAAAAGAGGATCAAAAGCAATTTGTCAAAGAGCCAAAAATATTCGTAATATACAATGCCCAGTTTATTACAACTAGATTAGGAAGCAAGCTAGAGAAAGAGCTAAAGAGTGTGTGTTGGGCATTGGTTTAATGGTGTGGGTGGTTAAGTGCTTGTGGATGAGAACATCAACATAACATTAAAAACAGCAAAACAAAAGTTGCAATAGCCTTTCCTGTGCCTATAAACAACAGCGATGCCAAGTTACACATCTCACCTGCAGGCATGATGCGATGCATGGCCACCGACAGGAAGAAGATGGCGTCGCTGTAGTATGCACCAGAACCTGCACTGAAGTGTTTCTGCATGGCTTCCACGATGGGGAATAATTTCTCTGTAAGGGCATCTACATTGTGAAACACCACCTGAAATAGACAACAGACAATATATGTGATAAATGAGGACATTTTTGTGACCCTAGTGACACTAACACTACATTTTTGTAAATTTGTGCAAGGGTGGACAGGACTGTATTTCTGCACTCTTTTGGCACTGAGATTTCATTCTCAGGTGTTCACTATTTGGCTCACTGAACCTTGACAGTCGTCTTTTACTTCTCCTCCCTTTGAAAACACACAATACCCGTGTTTGTCCGCAATGCAATCAGCCCCTAATCCTGCTCTGCAATGCAAGGCTTTGGCGTCGACTCGACTCATGCAATCAGATAATGTGTATCTCTCGCTAGGTTGCACAAAAACGATTGAGGTGGAGGGGGGTTGGGGGGGGGTGTTCAGTCATCACAGATTTCCCATTAAGGTTTTGATTCCAGGGGCATACTATATGTTTCTGCCATAGGATTAGCATTCCACCTTCAGTCTGGTGAAACAAAATCACTAATTCAGCACAAGCTCAGAAGATTCAAAGAACACAGTTGATATTGTAACAAACCAAGCATTTTAAAGTTTTGCCTCATTAAGAAATATGTGCAAAAGTACAGTTAGACAAATATTTGTTGTATGTAGAGGCAGATTTTCTTTTCACACAACCAAAACTTTCTTCCACCCTGTATCTTTGGACTCAAGAAATGCAAAATTCTGACAAACGTCCAACTGAAAGTTGACAATTGAAAAGCAGCCATGTTCATTCACACAGACTCATTTGTTTTTCTCATGATTTCACCCTAAAAAGGTACATTCCAACAGCCCGATAGTGTCCTTCAAATTCGACTACACAAAATGGGGATTCCAAATAGAAGTAGGGAATCTGAATTCTCCATCTAAATTTAATGAATCCAAATGCCAAGCGAAGTGAACTTTGCAATTTCACAGTCATGGGTTTGATTTCCAGGGAATAAATAAACTGGTAACATACACTACTGTTCAAAAGTTGGGGGTCAGTACTTTATTTTTAAAGAGAAAAAAATAACTTTTATTCCGCAAGGACACATTAAATTGATCACAAATGACAGTAAATACATTCATAATACTACAAAATATTTCCATTTCAAATAAAAGTTGTTCTCTGTTGCACAAAAATATTAAGAAACACAACCATTTTCAACATTGATAAAAATAAGAAATGTTTCTTGATTTCTTGTTTCTATCTCGTTCTTCAGGCTTTTTGAGACTTCTATCAAAAACATTTAAAAAATCTTACCAACCCCAAACGTTTGGAAGGGAGTTTACCTCGAAATGTAACCTAACCTGCCTGCCTTGAATAAAAAAACATCTGCTGAATGTAATTATAAATGCTTTAAAGCCACTGTTAAATAATGCAGAAGCATTAAAAAATAACAGAGAAAAAACATTTAGCTCATGAGAACTTGAAAGAGAACGGAACACTCATTTGAATTCATCCATTCACTTGAAAAGAACTAATAATTAGGAACAGAAACTACACCAGTAAGTGCTAGTTTCATTTTATAGAAGGAGTAACTGCTGGGACCGGCTATCTCTTCCAGGAATTCACATGAGATTCAGAGAGTGGCTGCATACAGAGCTCAGTTTAACCTCTATTACTAGAACATGAAGTGCAGTTCAATAATGCCTGTGGTATTATTAAATTAAAGGCTTCTGGAAGTGTTAATGCTCATGGGGACTTGGAGCAGAGCATGCTGGTCATTTACAGTATGTGCTTCTGATTTTCCAAATAGTTCTGGAGGTGTGAATGTCTATATTAAAGTGAGACTGTACTTTTTGAGAGTTTATTACATTACTACTGACAATCTGAATGTTCTGTGAGGGACACAGAACTCAATGGGAATATGATTACCCTACCTAAAGAGCACCATGTCACGGTGATGGAATAAAATGGTATTACCATGGTAATTTAATTTGATACATTGTACTAAATGATATATATTCATATTCTTGGTACCCCAATATACTTCATAGAATAAGATATGGTACATAACCAAAAATACAAAACTATCAATCAACTACATTTATCAGCCAATGCTGTCAAACCGCAATTCAGAATGTAACCCTGATTGTTCAAATCATCAACCGTTTACACACTTCCTTCAGTTCCTCAAAGAGCTCAATAAACCATAATGACCTTTCTCCCCCCAGCACCAGCTGATGGGGCCATCATTTCTTCCCAGAGAACACGTGTCTGATGAGTTCACACTGGATTCATCTCATCATGAGACTGTGTGGGAGTCTGTGAGCCCACAGTGATAGTGGAACTTTCCACGCTGTGTCAGTGCAGTAGTTTTGAGAGTGTAAATAAAGCCTGTACATTTTTTAGTGCTTTAAATAATACATTAACTGAAATACAATAAAAATCATTTAAAAAAATTTGTAACTTTATGTACTAAAATAACTACAACTAAAACACTCATTCATCAGCCATTTTGTTAAGTACACCTTGCTAGTACCAGGTTGTACCCCTTTTGCCTTCAGAACTGCCTTAAAGGGTTAGTTCACCCAAAAATGAAATGTCATTTATAATGTCATTTATTACTCACCCTCATGCCGTTCCACACCCGTAAGACCTTCGGAACACAAATTAAGATATTTTTGTTGAAATCCGATGCTCAGTGAGGCCTGCATAGCCATCAATGACATTTCCTCTCTCAAGATCCATAAATGTACTAAAAACATATTTAAATCAGTTCATGTAAGTACAGTGGTTCAATAGTAATATTATAAAACGACGAGAATATTTTTGGTGCGCAAAAAAAAAAAAAATAACGACTTAAATAGTGATGGCCGATTTCACAACACTGCTTCATGAAGCTTCGGAGCGTTATGAATCTTTTGTGTCGAATCATGATTCGGATCGCGTGTCAAACCACCAAACTGCTGAAATCACGTGACTTTGGCGCTCCGAACCGCTGCGAACATTTATTGACACTAGGGCTGGGCACTGACACAAATTTCACAATTGGATTCGACTTTGACTCAGAAGCTTTTAAGTTGATTTCGATTTGATTACCTCCAATTCAATAATTAATTTGGGGCCTATCGGGTGCAGTACATGGAATATATAGGAGAAAATCTCTCAACTAATGCTGTAAAATATACAGGGAACCACAGCTGGTACATCATTATAATATTAAAAGGTTAAAATTAATTGATTTGTAAGCTACTTACATATAAATTACACATAAAGAAGTTTTTATTATAACGTTATAATACATTTTTAATGACATAATTATGTTTCTACTCTTTTTTAATACTGTTTCTACTTGTTTTTAATATCGGCCTAAACATTTAAATGGTGGCCATCATAAAACGGTTTTATACATTCAGTGTTGAAGCACATGTTAAGTACATGAATATGAAATGGCCTATTGTCACAGTGAATATATATATCAAAATGCTCCTCTCCAAGTTCATTTTTGTAGCTGACTAACAAGTTTTTGGACATTTTCTGAGGTAAATGTTACAGTAAATGTGACATTTTTACATTTTATTGGTGCTTTTCCGCAGTTGAAACAATGATTGATCGATTAACGTTACATATAACATGATACGGATTTCAGTAAGTTGTACTGGATCTTTCAACACACCTTTGGTATTCATGTTTATTTCGTGTTGTAAAGCGGAAGAGACATGCACCCTGCCTCTGTCTGAACTGAAGCGCTACAGCAATGTGTCAGTCACACCACAGAGCGCCAAAATAGATCATGACAGCTCGAGAGACGTTTATGATCTCACTCCAGTCTATGGAAAGTAGCCCATTTTCGATTTATTGTGCCTGTAAACTCACCCTGACACCCCCACCCCCGGAAAAAAAAAAAACTCTTCGGATCCACACGATTCACATAAATGACATATTTTGATTCAAAACGGCGAATTTCGCTGAAAAGCGACTAGTTTGCAAGTATGCATACAATACGTTTGTATTTAACTTCATGCCATTTATCAGCACAAGCCATCCAGCATTTCTTAATATGATATTCTAAAATCGATCTAGCTTACTGCAGTGTGCAACAAGTGTCTCACAGCGTTCACTCGGCAGCAACACACTCAAATGTATCTAATATGATAAACCTCATACGCTTGACCGGAAGAAGCGGAAGCGGCGACTGCGGCATAATAAAAGTTCTGCAGCTCTCAAGCCGTGTGACGCACTCGCGTCTCATTAGCAATCGCTCCAGCGGCCTCGTTCAGCTCCCACAGCACTCGCCCTGCTCTGCTTCATACTACAGTAATGTTAATAATCTCATACATGAACCCAGTACCAAAGATTCCGTGCTCAAACTCGGCGTCATCAAGCTATGACTTTGTTTTGAATAGGCGACCTCTGGCGGTGAAAATTCTACATATTGTGCCTTAAATTCTTCATGGCCTAGGTTCAACAAGGTGCTGGAAACATTGCTCAGAGACTTTGGTCCATATCGGCATGACAGCGTCACACAAGTGCTGCAGATTTGTCGGCTGCACATCCATGATGTGAGTCTCCAGTTCCACCACATCCCAAAGGTGCTCTATTGGATTGAGATATGGTGACTATAGTGAACTCATTGTCATGTTCAAGAAACCAGTTTGAGATGATTTGAGCTTTGTGATGGTGCATTAAACTGCTGGAAGTAGCAATCAGAAGATGAGTATACTGTGGTCAAAAATGGATGGACATGGTCAGCAACAATACTCAGCAAGGTTTAAACAATGCTTAATTGGCACTAAGGGGCGCAAAGTGAGTCAAGAAAATATCCCAACCCGATTACACCACCTGTAGCATGAACTGTTGATACAAGGCAGGATGGATCAATGCTTTCATGTTGTTTAAGCCAAATTCTGACCCTTCAGTCTGAATGTTGCAGCAGTCCAGACTCATCAGACCAGGCAACGTTATTCCAATCTTCTATTGTCCAATTTTGGTGAGCCTGTGCGAACTGTAGGCTCAGTTTCCTGTTCTCAGCTGACAGGAGTGGCACAGGTGTGGCATTCTGCTGCTGTAACCCATCTGCTTCAAGTTTCGACGTGTTGTGCGTTCAGAAATGCTGTTCTGCAGACCTCAGTTGTAACGAGTGGTTATTTGAGTTACTGTTGCCTTTCTATCAGCTTGAAACATTCTAACCATTCTCCTCTGACCTCTGGCATCAACAAGGCATTTCACCCACAGAACTGCTGCTTATTGGATATTTTCTGTCTTTCGGACCATTCTCTGCAAACCCTAGAGATGGGTGTGCATGAAAATCCCAGTAGATCAGCATTCAGCAGTTTCTGAAATACTCAGACCAGCCTGTCTGGCACCAACAACCATGGCACGTAACTTAAATCATTTTTTCCCCATTCTGATGCTCAGTTTGAACTTCAGCAGATCATCTTTATCATGTCTACAAGCATAAATGCATTGAGCTGTAGCCATGTGATTGGCTGATTAGACATTTGCATTAATGACTGTGTGTGTGTGTGTGTGTGTTCGTGCACGCTTAAGACTTCTTTAATCAAAATGTTGCAGCACATGTTGGGATAGGCGATGATGATTATCGGATGTTGCATTAAGCCAAATACTCATTATCTTATTGTGTGTGTGTGTGTGTGTTGAATGAGTCTGGATTAAAGGAAGGTAATCTGCACCTCAGTCTCACAGCATCCCTGCTAAACTGAGCCATTGTCCAACCGCCAGTCCAGAACAGAGGATCAGCCTCTACTAATGCCTGGCAACTGTTGCTAGGCAGGAAACACTGCTGTCTGCTTGATACATGATACATAGCAGAAAAGTTGTGCTGCCTTTATATGATCAATCAAATGATATATAGAAAATATCCTATCCTTAAAAGTCCAGTGACAACCTGAACCTGAAAATCTGCCTGAACTAGGCCATGTTTACTTAATGCTTCTACAGACAAATCCTCTACAACAGGATCAGACCAAAGATCCTAAAGCTCAAAGAGGAATCACAAAAACCCACTGTGATAGAGTAACACTGCCCCCATTTGACCAACACACAGCCAATGAACGCCTTGCTTTATACTTCAGTTACTAAAGTGTGATTTATTGAAATAAAAGTTACTGTATTATTTAAAACACTAAAATAAGCACAGTCATTGTTCAGTGAAAAAGATCTGCACAGCTGGCTGAGTCTTGTTCTATTTTTTAATCGATTTAAGCTTAAATAATTTGATTAGAAGTATGTTCACAGAATGAGCCTAGTTGTTTTGATGAACTGAAAAATCTGTTACACATTGTGAAAGTGTTTGATAACAGGCAGTTTGAGCGTTCCTGAGGGAGTACTGGAGTATGAGAGCGGCGTGTTGTTATTCTGTGAGCTGATGTAAAGGAAACGTCTGCGGTGTGACCTCTAGTCCAGCTGTCTGAGTTCAGCTTTCCTGCACTGCCACCTGCTGTGCTTACAAACAGCAGAAACGCCTTCGTGCATTTAACAAGAAAAAAAGGAACATCCTTTTCAGGATACTGTATTTTAAAGATAATTTTAAAATCCAAATAAGCTTTACATATCATTGCATGGAAAGAGTTTTTCATGCTTGTTCAATGAACCATAAACAATTACTGCACATGCACCTGTGGAACACAGTCTTTAAAGGGATAGTTTACACAAAAATGAAAATTGTGTCATCATTTACTCACCCTCAAGTTGTTTCAAACAGTTAATGGGCTCCATTGACTTTCATTAAAATACTATGGAAGTCAATTTGACATTCTTCAAAATATATCTTTTTCTGTGTTCAGCAGAAGAAAGAAATTCACAATGATTTTGAACAATTTGAGGGTGAGTAAATGATGACAGAATTTTCATTTTGGGTGAACTATCCCTTTAAGACACTAACTATTTACAGGCAGTAGTTAACAAAAACAGGACATGAAATACAACTCATGCTCCTTCTTCTCTGAGGGGAATATATCCGTTGTGTTTGTCGTAACAAGAAGTTATCGCATTCACAGCTGTCATTCTGACTGTCACCAGACAAACAAGGGGGGGCACCATTGTATTTCATGCCGCGTTTTTATTCATCTCGATTTAAGTGCAGCACTAATAGAGTCTCACAAACATGCACTTCGTGAAGCCAAAGTCAAGCTTGACTCTGGACGCTATTCACTGCTATTATATGGACGAGTGCGAGTGGGACATTTTTTTTTTAATTCTTCTTTTGTGGTCCATAAAAGAAAGAAGGGCATACGGCATTAGAACAACACCAGGGTGAATAAATGATGGCTTAAAGGGTAAGTAATTATTGCGTTGTGTTGTTAATTGCGTTGGATCTCCATGGAGGGACAGAAAGCTCTCAGATTTAAAAATATCTTAATTTGTGTTCCAAAGATGAACGAAGGTCTTACGGATGTGGAGCGACACGAGGGTGAGTAATTAATGACAGAATTTTTGGGTGAACTAACCCTTTAATAACAACACCAACAATGTCCATTAATATGAATATTATTTTTTGGTATTTTTATTATATGTAAAATATAAAGTATGTTTTATATAATATAATGTAATATTATATTATAATATCTTATATAATAAGTCCATCTTCTGATACAAGTACTACTCCTACTCCAAATAAATGTATTCAGATTGCAAATATTTTAAAGACATCAAAACATGAGATAAACTAGAAGGGAGTCAGTGCTGCACCAGCACACATTGCAAATCATGGAGGTTTGCTATACTGTTCATACCTCATACCGGAAGGTTGCCTCCAGCAGAAGTTCGGGAAGCATCTTCTCTCCCAGCTCCTGACTGCCCACATCAGAGACATAGTGCAGAACCAGCATCTCATCCTCCAAGAACCGTCCATGCTTGGCCATGGAGCGCATGGCCACCTGAAACTTCTGCTGAAGGTTCAAGCTCTTGTCAACCTTGGTGAACATCATGAGAGCGTGAAAGCGTGACAGCTTTTCCTCCAGGTCATCTCCAGTTCCCATTCTGCTTTCTGGACGTCCAGACCGGATGTCTATGGACAGATCTGCATCGTCACGGTTGGTGTTGTGGCTCGCTTGTGTTTCCTTGATCCGTTTTGTGGTGCTGGAGAAGTTTTGCTTTTCGGAGCCAAAGTAGTAGAACGCCACCACTGCCAAGGCTGCGGCAAGGAGCAGCATGATCTGATAGGACCTGAAAGTACTGATCCTTCCCATGGTGACCGACAGTACCCGCAGGACACCCATGGATCCACTTCTACATGCACAAAATAGATTAGGATGTCCTTTCTTTCCCTGTCTTGTTGACAGTTCCTAATCCATGCCTTGAATGCAAGAAAAAGGAATTTATCAATGACATTTGCCGAGCTTACCACTTGATATTATATCTAATGAGATCAAATGCTACTATCTTTGTTTTGAGAGCTACGGAAAAGGGGATGAATAAATAATAAGGACTTAAATTAAGGCCTGTTCATCACACAAATCTGTAATATGACTTAAGAAGACTTGTGATATGTCATACGGACAGTTTTCATAAAACTTTTATGGTGTGTTTTTGTCATTTTGGAGCTTGACAGCCCAGTCCACATTCCCTGTATGGAATAGGGCGGGAATTCAAACATTCACTGTGTTCAATAAAGAAATTTATTTCTCTATTAAATGGATAGTTAACGTAAATTACAATTATTTTGTTGCACATAAGGAAATACAAAAGCGAGAAAATTATTTTATTGATATAATTATATATGGCTTTAGAAGACTTGGAATATAATCATATAGACTGTTTTTAAGATCATTTTATTTACATTTTTGGTGAACACCCCCACTCTTCATTCACTTTCATTACATGGAAAAGATACTCTTCAATATTTCACGGTTTCGCAACAAGGAAAACAACGGCATTATGACATAAGAATGTTCTTTTTTGGATGAACTGTCCGTTTAAGTCATTCAGGTCAAATGACAATTCAAAAATGATCAACCTTCAACGGTGTCAGTGTCAGCTCTAATGCAAGTCAGCACCAGACGTTATTTTAAATATGCAAATCCGTGCACGAATAATCCGTGGACCTTGCTGCAGGATGGCATGTAAGCAACACATGATTGCAGTCACTTACCGCTGTCACATGACGCATTCAGCAGCGCGTATTAACATCAGAAGTCCTTCACTGCTGCTGAAAGCAAACTGTGGAGCAGTCGGTCACTAAAGATTGAAGGGAAAAATGAATTTGCAAAAAGCAGAAGAAATGTGAAGACACGAGACATCTGAACACTTGCTCGTTTTACATCACCGGAAGTTAAACAGTTCATAATAAAAGACTCGCAATCACACGGTAGATCAAACGTTTTTTATTTCTTTATTTTAAAGTGCACCATAGATAAATTAAGAAATTAAGATAGAGCCTTATTTCTAACAGAGAATGGAATGTACGACAATTTTTAATGTTGATTTAAAATATAACTTATATAGCTAACTATAGCTGTAGAAGCTGTATTTACTTGGACTTATTTTATTTCTATTTAGTTATGGATATGGATTACTTTTTTGATGTTTAAAATATTTTGTACTTAAAAAAAAAGAATAACTTATAAAAGTAAAAATAAGCTGTATATATATATAGAGAGAGAGAGAGAGATAAAATCTATGTGTATATATGTAATTTACTCTTTTAATTATATATATTTTTGCTATAATTTAACAATGAAAAATCTTTGTTAAATTATAGCAATATATATATATATATATATATAGTCAAACCAAGATTTATTCAGACACCTTGAACATTTCATTCATTTATACAGTTTATTTACTATAGTTTAAAAAAAAAAATGGTAATAAATGACAAGATCCGAGTTAAACTGTGTCAAAAAATTAATCTTAATTATGTCAGATAACACTTAAGCAAAACATGGTCAGGTCAAAGTGTCTGAATAATTTTTGGTTCCGAATTTTTATCAATTTTACTGGTGGTCCACTGTATAAAGAATTTGTGGGTATAATATGTCACAGTTTACTTTGCTATCCTCACTTGAACTATAGTGTCCTGCACCCACTAGTAAAAATATATCAAAAATATAAAAAATGTCTGAATAATTTTTGGTTTGACTGTGTATATATATATATATATATTACACACACACACACACACAGACTACCAGTCAAAAGTTTGGACACAGTAAGATTTTTAATGTTTTTAAAAGAAGTTTCGTCTGCTCACCAAGGCTGCATTTATTTAATTAAAAATACAGTAAAAACAGTAATATTGTGAAATATTATTACAATTTAAAATAACTGTTTTCTGTTTGAATATATTTTATAAAGTAATTTATTCCTGTGATCAAAGCTGAATTTTCAGCATCATTACTCCAGTCTTCAGTGTCACATGATCCTTCAGAAATCATTCTAATATGCTGATCTGCTGCTCAAGAAACATTTATTGTGTACAACTGTACAAATATTTGTGTACAATATTTTTTTTTTCAGGATTCTTTGATGAATATAAAGTTCAAAAGAACAGCATTTATTTGAAATATAATCTTTTGTAACATTATAAATATCTTTACTGTCACTTTTGATCGATTTAATGCATCCTTGCTGAATAAAAGTATTAATTTCTTTAATTTCTTTTCAAAAAATTAAAATAAAAATTCTTACTGACCCCAAACTTTTGAACGGTAGTGTATAATGTTACAAAAGCTTTGCATTTCAGATAAATGCTGTTCTTTTCAACTTTCTATTCATCAAGGAATCCTGGAAAAAAAGTACACAACTGTTTTCAACATTGATAATAATCATAAATGTTTCTTGAGCAGCAGATCAGCATATTAGAACGAATTCTGAAGGATCATGTGAGACTGAAGACTGGAGTAATGATGCTGAAAATTCAGCGTTGATCACAGGAATAAATTACTTTATAAAATATATTCAAACAGAAAACAGTTATTTTAAATTGTAATAATATTTCACAATATTACTACTTGGTGAGTAGACGAAACTTCTTTTAAAAACATTAAAAATCTTACCGTGTCCAAACTTTTGACTGGTGGTGTATATTATTTATATATATATATATATATATATATACACACACATATATATATATATATATATATATATATATATATATATATATATATATATATATATATATATATATACATAAAATAAGCATTTGTCACATGATCTACACAAAGTTGGTCATAAAATGTTCTAGTCAAGCTACTGTTGTTACTCTGAGAGTGTAAACTGTGAATTTTAATGCCATTCAGATACACAAACGTACATATGAAGTAAAGCAGTAAGGAAAATTCTTGAAATACGTTTATTTGTACATAGTCACATAACACTCAAAATATTGAAGACAGACTTGATACAAAGCTACTTTTGAACTGAGGTGCACAATGAAACTGAATAGAAATGAAGATGAGGCTTTGTAACTGATGGCAGTTTATAGATGGTTTCTACCGAGTGCAGTCGTAGGCCAAAAATCCCTTACATCTACAAATAATCCAAAATACTAGGGCAAATTTTTCAGCTTTTATCTTTTTTCCATTTTTTTTTTCTTTCTTTTTTTTTTAATCCCATGCAAGGAAGGAAGGAGGTAAAGAAAGTATTTGGCCCGCTATATATAATTTCATAATAGTGATAGTAAAGAAAATTATATCTTTATGACATCATAATTCAACACGTAAATAAGTAAAATGCAACAGCAATACCAAAAGAAATGTAACCAAAGCATTCTTAAAAAAAAAAAAAAAGTAAAAAAAAAAAAAAATGCTTTGACCTTCCATTAAATAGAATTCGATATCCTCCATCTGACAAACTTCACATAATAGCAAACAAACTTACATTTTATTTTCCTTTGAATTCAAATAGTAATTTTTCCTCTCTTTTTATTGGTGTAGTAGAGTTTCTAACAGTAAAGAGACTCCAGACCAAACCACTAAACATTCACAATCGGTATGAAATTGCCTATGCAAGTAAACCTTCAGTGCTATGCAACATTGACGGCTTTGTTGTCGACACACAAAGACGGTTCTGAGCGATGATTTTCAAGTACAACAACTGAAACTTATTAAACATTTTGTAATTTAACTCCTTTTTTTCCTCTCATTTTCATGTCATACAAAAGAGTCCAGAATTTCTGCATCTCAATAGTTTGTTAGCAAGTCATTAAAATGAAAAAAGTTTAAGTTAGGTAAATTAGAAAGCAACTGATCACATTAGACATTGCAAATGGGCTTTTTAGCGGGTCCGGCCCAAGAAGATCTGTAACCTGTACAGACAAAAACACACATAGTGAATAGAACCATGCAATAAATGGCTTTAAGAGAGCTAACATAAGGCTGCTTACCATAACTAAGCTTTAATGTAGCTGATCTCAGTTTCAGGCAGTAAATGAGCAGGTAGGGTTAAAAACACATGCAGGAGACACAAGCGTCCCAGTCAGGACCGAAGGCAAAGAGAGAAAGAACAAAGAACGAAGGAATACAAAGTGCAAGAACCACCTGCATACATCAGTCTGACGCCAAGTGTACATCTGTTCATTTGTTTACTGCATATAAGAGTTACAACAACGTTTACAAAAAAAAATGTAGAGCAAATGAATGCATAAGGTGGAATACTACAATAGTAAGTACTCAGGACACCCTTTTAAACTTAAAAACCAGTAGAAAAACGAACTATCATTACAATTTGCATTGTTAAATGTTGCCCAGTATTTAAGCTGAATTTCAGCTTTGCAAAGAACCTCATCAGACTGTAACGTGGAAATGCGCACATGTCACTTTCAGTTGTTCCTACATCGAGCGATCAGATCTTCATCTGATCATTTATATCTCAGGTGGTTATGAAAGTACTTTCATTGACTTTCCTTTTGAGGAAAATACATCATACATAAAACAGTGTGAGAGGAAAATAGTACTCAGGGGCTTCCTGCTTAGTAGCCATTTATCCATTTAAATAGCACGATTACACCTCATTTGTAATAGTACATTTTCACAGCTTTAAAGTAATGCAGAAACACGACAGGGGCTTGAATTAACTGACAAGAGCCGAGGAGGGATAGAAAGTGAAAATGCGAATCTTAAAAGAACAGTCCACCCTAAAAAGTAAACTCATTTACTCGCACTCACGTCGTTCCAAAACTTTATGACACAAAATATATTCTCAAAAACATCCATTTTTCTTTGTCTATACAATAAAAGTCAATGAGGTCCAATGTTTGGACGTTCTTCAAAATATCTTCTTTTGTGTTCCTTGGAAAGAAAGTCATACAGGTTTGGAACGACATGAGGGTCAGTTTTTTTGGGATGTGCTAACCCTTTAAATGTGTTTGAATACGACCTGTTCTGGAATATCTCACATTTCGATACGTAGCTTAGAGGTTCAAGACACCAAAGCGAAAGTGTTGTTGTGATCCAGAAAGCTGGTAAATCAACAGGTAAAGGGAGCAGCTCAAATGTAACACTGCTATTACGGCCCCAAGCAAGGCACTTAACCTGACTCAAGAGGCGCTCATTAGTTAATTAACTAAAGATAACTACCTTTTTTTTCCCCTCTTCTCTAGTTTGCTCAGCCCTGTCACTTCGGAGACATCCTGCACCATGAAACATTCACTGTACATTGTCTGCAGTAATGAAAAAGACGACAATAAGGGGGAACAGAGTGCGTATATATACACATATATATATGCATGTATGTATATAAATGTATTTGTAGTTATAATGCACTGTACTGTAGTGTCATCGGTAAACAATATTTTACCAGCGTCATCCACTTGAAGCATCTAAAAGCCATTTTACCGTCTAAAAAAACATCCATTTCGTCCATAGAATCTTTCAATATGATGTGTAACTAACTACAGAGCACCATCTTTCTTAATGCTTCTTGCACAAACTACAACCTGTATCTGTAAAAAAATTTAATAAATAAAGTGTCAGGCTAACAGAAAAGGTCTTGCCAGCTTTAGTGTAGTGGAATAAAGTACCCAGAGATATGGTGAAAAGCTGTTTTGTTCTTTCGTAACTGCTTAGCGTCAAAGCACCAACAAGCGTTTGCTTTCCTGTGGCATGCAAGGGCACATGGAGGAGATGAATATCCATTCATACTAAGTGAGTGCATTAAGGCTTCATATCTGCACGCTGCCAGGGCATCTAGTAGGACAATCGTTACTCTGCGCTGCTCAATCGCACAGGACAGCCAAGAAAAAACACAGAGAGCCGATAACCTGGATTCCTGTGATGTTTCGCACACTGGAACTGGAAAAACATCATTGATCTGTGAGTAAAAATGAAAATATATGTCCTGATCGATATATATCAGCCAGACTGATTAGTTTGCTAATATTTGGCCATTTTAAAAACATCAGTATTGACCGACAGCCTTGTTCAGGGAAAATAACTCAATATTCAGGGTAAATGTTGTGTAAAGTAAGGGAAATAATTCATCCGCATTGATTTGCTAACATATCGCCGTCAGTACTGGCCATTGAAAAACCCATATCGTAGTCCTAAAAATGAATACTTCCTTCCATGGAGGATCTGAACTGTTATTTGTAGTGCGTTACGTGCATATTGAGAACATAAACCATGTTTTTACCAATGTCTCTGAAAAGTCTGTATAAGGACTCATGTAGTGCTACTCTGAGGCCAAAATGTGAGTTCGTAATAAAAATGAAATAAAAATATTCACGTCCAGTGCATAATAAAGGTATTCAGGCTATCATTTCAGCTCGCTGTGCATATAAGGAAGAAAGGAGAACAAAACCTTATCATCCATCTATAGTAAAGGCCAGTGCGGCCAACTGAACTCAAAGGACAAGAGCGCAATTCGGAAATCAGCACCATCAGATTCGTACTGCTACTCCTCGGCTGCCTTTCGGGAGGGGTTAGTGTTGGTTTAGAGAGGAAAGGCCAGGTAGCAGACCAGAAAGTTTCATACCCTGTTTTTTTAGAGTGTTCTCAGAGGTTCCGTGCATATTAGAAGGCATTTGTAGTTTTAAACAGGAAGACATGAACATCCCCACAAAAGCTCCTGAAGAGTGCAGAACATGATTTTTCTTGAAGGTTTGTTTTCTGTAGAAAAAAATAATATATATATATTAATAATAATAATAATAATAAGTAGTATTGACTCTCCAGGAAAAGAGCAGCACAAGGGGGAGAGAGAAAAAAAAACACTGGGACAAAACTACAGCTATAATGTAAAACCACTCTGGACAATGGTGGGCAAGAGACGCCTTGCTTGGGGGGAAAAATAAAAAATAAAAATAAACAAGAAGAGGACAAAAAAAGATGTCCTTCCAGGTTGTTTTAGTGCTCTGAAGGTCATTTGTACATGAGGTTTGGGTGCCATGATACTCCATGGCATAAAGCAGGCAGTGCGTCCGACAAAAAGGGTCTCGTTTCTGCCTGTTATCGGGCCCCAAGTTCTGCCAGTGGGCATCGGCTCAGTTTTGGGCATGGTGTCGGATGGTGTGGAAGATCCAGTCCATCTTGGTGGTCCATCCACCATGGTGAGCGTCATTCATCTGCTTCATGAAATAGTCCAGGGCCTCCTGCTCGGTTTTGTCCAGCGCCAGGGTCTTGCGGATATAAGCGATGTCATCAAAGGACTGCAGCTCTGGCATGCCTGAGCCCAGCATCATGGAGAAGAAGGTTTATGAAAAGGTTGGCATGCTGTCTGATGGCCAAGTAAGCCTTGTAACACATCTCCTGGAACCTGCAGAGGGAGACAGTGAGACATTCAGCTTCTCTGCAGCATCTATGGAGAGTCCCAAAAACTAGTAATGGGTTAAATGCCTGAAATAAGGTCTGTGGTAAACACAAGCTCACAATAGTTTCCACATTTTATTCTACGACATAAAATACATCAGTAATACCCCATTCATGATTTTTTTTTTAGGTGTTTTTATAAAAAAAAAAAAAAAAAAAAAAAAAAAAAGGCAGTTGCTAACAAGTGGCTTAACAGGATTAAAGAGGTTTTGGTGGGAAATTAAACATCATGCCGAGCAGGAAAACTCATCTACTAACTAGTCCACTTTTATAGCCTTGTGTTTATACTCATGCACTTGCGAACCATTCTAACTCAAACTTTTCAACTTGCAGATTTTAAATGAAGATGGAAAGCTGAATTATGGTGACATTGAAGTCATGCGACTGTGGTATAGTTTGTTTATAGCCAAACTTTAGCTTTTTCTGCCGATTGTGTTTAGGGTTCAAAATTCATTAAAGTTGTATTAATTTGTGAAAATTATCTTGATGAACAAAACATGCAAGTCAAATTTTTGTTGGTCACAGAGCTTATTTTCTGCAATAATCCAAAAGCCAATGGAAAAATCCTATTGGCTTGTTGCCAACTTCTGAGTTGTTCTGTAAAGCCCAAAGTATACTTCACTTTTT
This sequence comes from Hypophthalmichthys nobilis, assembly GCA_037950665.1. Lineage (NCBI taxonomy): Eukaryota > Metazoa > Chordata > Actinopteri > Cypriniformes > Xenocyprididae > Hypophthalmichthys > Hypophthalmichthys nobilis. The sequence continues at coordinate 22,351,870 of CM075487.1, forward strand.
AATGCGTACGCAAGAGTCAGCGTACAGTGCGCGTAATGTAAATTTCGTCAACAGAAGTGTATGTGCATACTGTATGCGTAGGTCGCACATGCGCATTTTTTTTGCAGTAATTAGTTTATCCACAAGAGGGCTTTTCACACTGCGCTTAACTCCGGGATATCGTCACTCTAAACACCGCTTTTAACCCCGGGTAGAGGAGCGTTTCACAGTTGTATTTTAGATCCGGTATTAGCTTTTTACCCGGGGTTATGAAACCCTGCTCTAGCACCACTCTTGCAGTGTTAACTCCGCATTGCGGTGCCAAACTTGTACAGTGTGAAACAATGCGGTGTTAGAATGTTACAACTAGATGCTTAGCTTTATCCCGGGGTTTAGGAATGTGCAGTGTGAAACGGCATCTTATGAATACCCAGGATTAACTGTTAACCCGGGCATAGTATGAGCAGTGTGAAACGTGAATAAAGATAACGCAGGATTTTGTTTACCAGGGGTTTAGAATGACCCAGGGTTAACTATTTTGAAGTTTGAAAAGCCCTAAGGTGGCAACTGTGCCCGGGGGGTGTTGATTTACAAGGTAGTCGAAGAAAAACTGCATAAACAGATCAAAAGTGTGGTGAGAAATCGACTCCCCCAGGAATCAAGTGATCCCATTGGTTCAACATACTTTTAAAGGGATGTATTTTTAGCACCTGATTATAATTCCTGCAAAATTGTAATTCCTGCAAAATCACGTTATTTATAGTTTAAAATGCATTATAATGACCATTAATGTATTTTATCATTCCTACAGTATGAGTGTCTGGTATGAATGAATGTATGTATGGTTTCGCTTTGTACTTTTTTTCCCTTCGCTTCATGTTCAGCACATTAGTCAGCCATGCTTGCTGTTTTTAAATGTGCTATATAAATAAAACAACCTTGAACCTTTTAAATTACATGGTTCATATACTAGTATATAACTGAAGCTATAGGTTGTGAAATAAAGCATTCCTCTTTCTTACTGCTTTTTAGTTTGCTTATGTACTGCATAGCATACATCTACCTGATTAGCCTGCTAGCTTAGCTTACATTATATTAGTATATTATGTTTTTTGCTTCCAATTTCTGTTTCCAATTTGTTTTATTATGCAATACATAGGCATTCATTTTATATTTCAAGCATGTTGTTTGTATAATTAGTATAGACATCACGATAACAACTTTTAAATATGCATTATTGCCTGGGTACTAAAGGAGACCTGATTCCTGAAGGGGGACTCATTTTCTCAATTTGTGGCAAGAGATTGCTCAAAACTGTGCATGCGTCGAACCCCTTATGTATGCGTGCGAGTCAAATGAAGTATACTTTGCAAGGCTGTGTATACCAGGGACTTAAAAATACATATATTATACTGTAAATACTTTTTTGAATGTGTACTCAAAGTCTGTCCTTCCACAAGAGACTATTTCCTCATTGGTTTAGTTTTACTCAAGCAAGTGCAGACATCGATGTCTAATCCTCTGAGACACACTGATAGAGAGCGAATCCTGCTTTTTTGAAGCCTCCTTTGAGTCACGACTGAAGCAGAGAATTGTTAGAAAGCGGAAGTCTGGAGGAGAAGCAGGAAACTTGGCAGCCAGCTGGCTGTCAGAGTATTATTGGAAGAGGAAAGGCTGCTGGGATGGAGGCCCGAGAGGCCCATTTTGAAAGCCTCTATTGTTCGGCTCAATCTCTAATTGTTTCGGTTAGCTAGCTGTCTGCCAATTACTATGTTAATGTTTAAACAACAAAGGATTTGTTTTGGTTAAGCTCACACAGGAAAACAATTAGCAATGCTTCCAACATGAACATACGCACCTCTCAAACTCTCTGGTTTTAGTGCACTCTTGGGTTCCTCCTTTGCTGATCACAATTAGGAAGTCTTGAGTTAAGACGAATGGAACACGCTCTCGCTTGTAGCCAAACTTCTTCTTCTTGTGGTCCAAAAAGTGACCAAAATCTATATGAAACAGCTGCAGGAACATAAGCAGAAGGTCAATATGAGGATACTGACTACGACTGAATGTTTCAGTGGCATTAAAGTTCACACCTGCCCATCGTCCTTCACCATGATGTTACTGTTGTGTCTGTCACCGATGCCCAGAATAAAAGTAGCCACACAATAGCCAGCACAGGATCGTGTAAACAAGTCGATGGCCATGTCATACCTATAAATACAGATGATTTTGTTACTAGATCTTTGAACTACCCACTACGTCTAATTCTGATTTTAAAATTAAAATTTGTTACTCACATCTCGCCCTTGTTTTTGTCCTTTAGCCACTGATGCAGTGTTGAACTGTTAAACTGCAACGCCCCCTTCAGACCTCCTTTACACTGAATCTGCATAATGGTGTGAGAACTTCTCACCACCTCTATGAGACCCACGCAATCTCCAATAGACAAGCAGCCATAAGGGAGCATTCTATGATATGAAAAAATTAAGAGAAATTATATTTTTTGAAGTAAATTATACTTAAACTCACTCAAGGCCACATAAGAATTATGGACAACTTAACATCAGTACCTGATTAACTACTAGCTATTTGGCAGATGCTTTTAACTAGTGTGACTTACAGTAAACTTATGAAGTCAAGGAAACTCAAAGAAACAATGATGATGGCTCATGCATTACCCTTTTGGGGTTTAAACCTACAACAAGATCTTTAACCACTACACCCACATACCTCAGGTCCAGCCCCTGATTCTGCCAAATGTTCTCCATTATCCTGATGATCTGAAGTGTCAACATGTCTTGTCTCAAATCTAAAGAAAAGGAAAAGGTAGAAAAACCTGTCACTTTTGTTTCTTACCATAAAAAATAAGGGCATTCATACTAAATAGTAGTATAAAAGATGATCTGACCATCCCCGTTCTTGAAGATGATCTCATTGTTTTGGAACAGAAGTTCGGACATGATGTCAGGATTTTCCCAGTTCAGCCAGAGTGGCCTCTTGGCAGAGGACATGATTCTGCAGTCTTCAAGTCTGCCATGCAAACAGAAAAAAAAGTGACAAATCAAGCATACACTAGTGTTCAAAGTTTAACATCAAGACTGCATTTATTTGATCAAAAATACAGTAAAAACAGTAATATTGTGAAATATTATTACAATTTATAATAACTCTTTCTAATTGTTAAATGTTAAATGTTAAAATGTAATTTATTCCTGTGATGGCAAAGCTGAATTTTCAGCAGCCATTACTTCAATAGATGTTGAAAACAGATGTTACAATATTTTTGTGGAAACCACAAAACATTTTTAGGGTAATTCTTTAATGAATAGAAAGTAAAAAAAAAAAAAGACAGCATTTATTTCAAAATGAAATATTTTGTAACATTATGACTGTCACGTTTGATCAATTTAATGTGTTCTTGCTGAATTAAAAGCATTGATTTCTTTGAAAAACTGTAAGTGACCCCACACTATTGAGTGGTGGTTTAAGTGGGAAACACATTAGCCCACATTAGCTCATGCTAGTGTACAATTGTGTCTTTTACATCTGCCTTCTGTATCATCCCTGCTAAGTGATAATACATTCTCTCAGCTGTAAATACTGCACAGTGTGGTACTCACCGTAGGTTACCCAGCTGGTGGGCAGGGTTGAGTGGAGAGGTGAAATTTTGGAGGGCATCCATGTAGTCCGGTCGCCTCATCTGCTCCACCAGGAACTTCATTTGCACCTGAAAAACCAAAATAAATACACTTTAAAATGAAAGTCAGTCAATCAAAAAAAAATTATTCTTCTAAGCTTAGCATCAGGGCAACGAATGATGGCAGATTGGGCGACGTCTACTGTTGTAGCAGGAAATTAATAAAGGGCAATAGATAATAGAAAAAGCATTAGAATGAAATTTAAAAAATGCATTTATCAATAGCCGGGTTTCCATTACAGATTTGCGCAAAACATTTGCGAAATGACGCCGTTTATTATTTTTCCCCTCGCGGTAAGTCATTCCAAAACTTTTTTTTTTTTTTTTTTTTTTTTTTTTTTTTTTAAATCAAAGGAGACGTAGGCGTGTTTTCCAAGCATTAATGGCAAGGAAAGCCCCTTATACTTGGGAGCGGCCATGTATGAGGTGTTTCTGGGTGTTTCTCCCTCCTATCTGCTTCGAGGCCTTGATAAATTGAGGCATTTCTTTGTTGTTTAGAATCCAGTATTCAGTAATCCAGTAACTCTTTTGTCTTTTATGAGTTTAATAAAGAAATATGTCTTGTCTTCTGTCTAAACATACCGCGCCATCTTTAAAGAATGACCAACTTTGATGTACAGCAGGTGACCTGTAAATGCAAAAAAAATTGCATTGCAGTGTTGCAAAATATTCCTTTTTCGAATTGCCTGAAAAAAACCACCTCATGTGAGCGTAAAAACTTTTTTGCAATATATGGGAGTTTTTGCGAAATTGACCTTTTTGCATTGGGCGTTTTTTCAATTCGCAATTTCAATTTGCGCAATTTAATGGATAATGGATATGCAGCTAATCACTTCACCACATTATTTCCATTTTGATAATTACTTCCATATTAATAATTACAAAATTTTAATGTTATAACAAGTACAAGTATTTTCAGATGGCTTGTTATTGCAGATTCTTTAATCTATTTATTCAAATGCTTAAAGTTTGATTTACTGTTTTTTTATTATTTATTTATAGATTTCCCAGTTGATTTATTGATTTCTTAATTATCAAATAATTGTATCACATTTGGGCTCCCATAACAAGGAGCTTCTCACATCAGCAAACGCAAAGCAACTTAATTAGCCAGTAAACTTTAAGCTCAACTTCTTTACATTGGCAACATTGAGTGGGACGTTTTGGTAATTCAAGGTAATGCCTGAAAGCTATTGAGGATCACCTCACAGAGTAGATGGCGTATCCTCCGTAAATCTAATCTAACAGCTAAGGTTTCACTTGCAGTATACGTAAAGACTCTCCTAATATAACCTCACATGCCTACTTTTAGGTGGGGTGAGAAGGTCAAAGGCTGAGTTTACCTTCTGAGTTTCATCCTTCTTCTCCTGTTTGAGAATGTCTGTGAGGTTGATGAGCTTCTCCATGGCTTCCACCTGTCTGCTCAGGTGCTTCAGGTACATGCCACATGCCCGACAGTACGACTCCAGCAGCAGACCAAACCGCTGACTCACGGTTTTATTGTGCATCTCTGACCTGCAACCCCACAAGATGTTATTGCAATTTAACTAGAACTTCAAAAACGTCACCATGATATTTAAGTCAGTGTGCGTAAAACCCTGACAGAAAGCAGAACAAAGAGGAAATCACTTACTTCAAATGCCAAAAGAAAAAGTGCCCAATCCTCTGGTTGGTAAGAGCTTTTTTCAGCAGAAATCGTACCAGTGGGTTATCAAGATACTGCTCATACTTCAGAACCTTAAACAAATGAAAAGTAAAAAATTAACAAGTAAACATGAGAGGGCATTTATAATTAATAATAACTGAATATATCAGTCTTACCTGAACCAACTGAATGAGGTACTGTGAGAGTTTGTCATCAGTCAAATACTTCTCAAGGCATCGAACTGCGAAGTCTCGGATCATTGGATCAGGATAGTTACAGTCAAGCAACTCCATGGCTTGTTCGGGCTTTATTGCGGGCCAATCTTTAAGAAGGCAATACATCTGTGCAACTTCATCTCTGGAATTCCACTTCACCGCCAGGAGAATCTTGGGCAGGATTTCTGGTATATTTACACAATACTGCCTACAGAAGAAAACACAAACACAGCTCTACATAAACGTTTCTGCCGACGGACACTAAAATGACTAGAGCTAATGGGGGCGTTAGACTACCTGTGCCTCCATAAGAAGTCTTTTTCCTGCTCAGTGATCTCAGAAAGCGGGTCCCTGTTGCCCAGCTGACGAAGTTGCTCTATATCTGCCTCCGTCATGGCGTGGTCTCGTGCCAGTCTGCTACTCTGTAAATCGCAAGAAAATATTATTATTTCATAATCTGATTAATAAACATCAATCTTTTAGTCCATTTTTGCTGACTTTATTTTATATACACTACCGTTCAAGAGTTTGGGGTAAGTAAGACTTTTTTGGAAAGCAATGAATACTTTATTCAGCAAAAAAACAATGAATTGATCAAAAGTGACAGTAAGACATTTATAATGTTACATAAACATATACATGTTTCATATAAATACTGTTCTTTCTATTCATCAAAGAATCCTGAAAAAAATTTTTATCATGGTTTCCACAAAAATATTAGGCAACAACACTGATAATAACAAATGATTCTTGAGTACCAAGCCAGCATACTGAAATGATTTCTAAAGGATCATGTGACACTGAAAACTATGCTGTGCTGAGTAATGATGCTGAAAATTTAGCTTTGCATCACAGGAATTTACATTTTAAATACAAATCACATGTATTTAAAATGTAAATTCCAGTGACGCAAATGTACAAATCAGAGAAAATTAAATTTTATCACACATTAAAATGGAATATTTTACAATATTATTGTTTTTGTTGTATTTTTGATCAAATAAATGCAGACTTGGTGAGCTTAAGAGACTTCTTTCAAAATATTTCAACTCTCAACCTGGTAGTATACTTTCAGTTGGAATAAGCCTCACAGTTTAGAAAGTTTGAGAGCAATAATCTTTACAAGACAGACCTAATATAACCTCTGGCATTGTTAAACAATGATTTTTGCTTCTGTAGAAGTCACACATCATTGATTTTTTTCAACAAGAAAAACCTTGATAAAGTTCAAAGCCTTGATGAATCAGAGATGTTTTGAGGAAGTAAAGCATCCGGGAAAAAAAACAAGTGTGCAGTCACTGCTGAGATCTACAACAAAATCAAATGAATGAACACTGTACTTTTTAATAATTGGAAACAATGACACTCGTGAGGTGACTACACAGAATGAAAAGAGTCGTTTCTCATGCTCCTCAGGCTTGTAAAGGGTATTAATAGCAGCAGTAAGTGTGTCACTATAATTAATTAAGTAGGATGTGTGTCTGTAAGCTCACCTGTCCAGACTGGCAGTAATTGTATCCCATCTCCCTGGATATTATCCAGTTAGCGTGATCCTCAATCGTGGCCATGTCAGGAAACTTAACGGGCGAGCTGAAATAGTCAAACTCCAACTCTAGACATGGGGTTTCCTAGAGCAAAAGAGAAAAACCAACAAAGGCAAAACACATTAACAAACCAAGTAACTAAACACTTTACTAAAAACTAATACTCTTTCAGCACCTATGCAGTTACAAATTTGTATTTTGTATTAAGGGTCAATACACAGATTTTCTTGTAATAATAATAAAAAAAAAAGCATACTAAATAAACAGCTTTAGAACATATGTTCTTGATTAACCATGTCAACCTCTGATTAGACAACACAGAGCAATCGTATTAAACCTTATTAAAGCATAAAACGGCTCAGTGCTGAAAGAGGTTATGCAGGAGGAGAAACCTTGTTAGGGTTGGAGCCCGTGACCCCAATAGGGTTGAGGAGGTCTTCTAGGCCGTGTGGTACTGGCCACAGATTCAGTGCCATCTTTCCCGAGACCAGTGTGTGTGTGTAGTCGAACAGGTTGACGTTTCCCCAGGCCAGTGGACAATGCTCCTGTAGCAGATCATTTAACGGTTCATTTCAAAGACTTTTGAAGCAATCACCACTAAAACACTGTAAATAACCTGAACAGTGTTCTCACAAGGGTGAGGTAAGTTTTAACACAATGTTAATTTAGTATTTTTATTTATTTTTAATGTATTTATATATAATAATGAGTCTGCATTCTGCTGCACTGTGTGCACTACGTCAACAGTGTAGGAGTTCGACAGGGAAGAGAAGAAATTATTTTTGTTTTGTTTTTGCACACAAAAAGTAATTCTCGTTACTTCATAACATTAAGGTTGAACCACTGTAGTCACATGAGGGGCTTTAGCACCGAATAGTTCTAGGAACTCAGTTATAGGAACTAGCCACTAGGATAGTTCCCCGACAACTAATTTCTCCCCGGGCCATGTTCCTGGTTGCATTCGCACCGGAAATAGGAGCTATGAAGCGGCCGACATCGGCGACTTTAAGCGCGCCATTTACAAACACTAAAAAACGGTGAATGGGGGATGCCGTGATCAGAGCTGTGATTGTTGTGTGTTGTGGGTTTCGTGATAACGGAGATGGAATGTAAACGCATAATTTACGCGACTGAAAGAGCAAAAGTGGGGCTAAGAGATTAAATCTCCTATGACAACTTTTAGTATTGCACATCATCGAGGCTAAGAAAAGAACACAACCCTGCAGACAAAAGGTAAATGCCGTTATCGCTGTTTTCCATGTTCGTGAAGTAAATATGTTGACACTGCTTTTTAAAAATGCCGGGTGCTGGTGTTTGACATGCGTTTGACCAATCAATGTACACTTACATCACTGATAGTTCCTATAATGCTGGTTTAGACCCTACTCTGAAGTAGGAACTAATTTAGTTCTCCCAAAAGGCGCTCCTAGAACTACAATCGTTCCTAGTTCCTGCGGTGCGAACACGGCAAAATCCGGGTACTTCAGCCAATAGTTCTAGGAACTGCTCTAGGTTCCTCCAGTGCGAAAGCCCCTCTGGACTATTTTAACAATGTCTTTACTACCTTTCTGGGACTTAAAAGGTGCAAAGACGTTGTGTTCCGAAGATGAATGAAGGTCTTATGGGTTTGTAACGACATGAGGGTGAGTACTAAATGACAGAAATTTCTCTTTTTTTTTTTTCTTCATTTAATTATTTGTGGGGGGTTCTATTCTATTTAGCTTTCATTTATTTTTAGTTCAGTATGTTTTAGAAATTTTAGTACTTCAACTTAAACAAAAATCACAAATGATGCCTAACTAGCTAAATTAAAAAAGTTTAAGTTCTTTTAAGTATACGTTTTCATCTAATATTTATATTTTATTTTATTTCAGCTTTATTTTAATTGACGAAAACTATTAAAATAATTTGTAATAGTTTTAGTTTACAATAACAACACTGTTATAACTGTGTAAGTTGCACTACAAAAAACAACAAAAAAAAAACAAGTCACCTCCTTTGCCCCCTTCCTTCCTTTCACAGAGCAGATGGAGAGACAGAGACGAGCCGCCCGGGGGATGTCAGGAATGTACATGTCATAAGTCAACCACTCGTTCCACCTGAAGACAGAGAGAATCAGCACACAATAAGTCTTTATAATGTTTTCATTTGCATTTCAAATGTCCTACTGAAGTGAATCCATTTACAAGCGCTACCCATTGACAGCACTGCCCTAGTGCTTGAGTTGGATGGCTGGTGCAGTGCCACTCACAATCTCTGAGGTGAACTTTGAATAAATGAGGGAGATATTTTAAATGAAAGTTTCTTCAGAAAGAGACAGGATGGGCTTTTTATGTCACGGTTATTAACAAGAAAAATTACACAAGTCAGAAACTCTTGCACTAGATGAAATGCCTTTTCTCCTTTGACATTTAAAGTCCACACAGCACATCTGCATACTTTGGTTCTTACTACATTACAGTGAAGTATAAAAGTCTGTTTCTGCCACGGAATAAAAACAAGCGACTTTTTGTTTCACAACTCACAACTTTATTTCTCACAATTCTGAGTTTATATCTTGAGATTGAGTAACCATCTTGCAATTCTCTTTTTTTCCCTCAGAATTGCAAATTTATAGGCGATTTTGTGCATTAACATTAATACAAAATGGAAAGTACCAAAAACTATTAAATCAACCATATATATGAATTTCATAACACACACAGGCACTTTCGTCCATGAAATTAAAAAGTAACAATTACCTTTTCATTTTATTTTGTGGCAGAAATGGGCTTTCATTGTATTTTTGTAGATATATTCACTCAGTAATCAATCAGTTAAAGTATCAGTATCAGGGGACCTGTGTTTGTACAGTACCTTGGATTTGAACATGGGACACGCTGTGTGTTGACATTATCACACAACTGTTCTCCACCATGGTAGATCCCTGTCCGCACATAAATCTGAAACAAAAGGTAACAACCTATCAGAAAACAGCCTCTTAGATCAAGAAAATGGGAGTGTAGAAAGGTCATGCAATTCTAAATACAAACACACAAACAGGCTCCGGTTCTTTCACAAACAATGTAAAACTTCTGCTTTCTCACGAAACACATCCCACATTTTGTGCAATAAAATGACATTCAGAATCCAGAAAGACAGATTTCAGCTAAGCACCTTGTCAATGTCCCGAATATTCACATTAACGTATGTGGCGCAGAGGACACGTATCCTTAGAGTGCTGTTAATGGTCCAGAGGGATTTGGTGGAGGCCTCTCCGTTCATGTAAGGCGTGGCAGTGGAGATGCGACGGGCGTAGGAGGGCATGGTGAAGTTGTCCATAGGCAGCTGAGAGTAAAGACTGTCCTTGGACATAAGCATGAGGTTTGGCAACCGACCCAGCATAATGCAACTCCGTACATACTGAGAAAAAGAGAGAAATGGAGTGAGATTTCATACATAAAGCCACATAATCAGCACATCTCATGAGCCATTAAGTCATCCAAAACGTGCAGAGCTATTTTTAGTGTCCTAAACACTAATTCTGGCAGGACTTTTTGTGGGATGATATAAAACTTCAAATGCAGCAGAATACGGAGACTACTCATTTGCTTTCTGTGTACTGGCTGGTTTTGGGATAATGAAAGCCTGGAACACATGATCAATGCCATAAACGTGAAAAATCTGACTAGAAATTTCAGATCAATGCCCAGTATAAAAGCATAAATCTTGTACAGAAAAAACGAAACAGCATGTGAACTTAAAACATTACATAAGGACTGCATTCATACACAGAATAAAAGATAACCGGTTATTCAAGAACATATGAATTGTGAATTGTTTGTGTGATACCTAATGGGCTTAGATACCTTGTACTGACTGATGGGGTACTTTTCCAAAAGATACTCGTCACAGCCACAGACTTTCAGGATGTATTTGCCCTGATATTCCTGCACGCACATCTTTAGCTGCTCAGCTGACAGCAGCATGCTCCTGGTTTTCTTCCTGATGGCTTCGGCGATCACCTGCTCAGGTACGCAGTCGTGATTGATTTTAAGCGTGTACTTTTGCTTGTCATTGTTGGGAGAGACGATCACCCAGATAACTACAATGATTTGACCTAGCACATAAAGAAGATCAGAGCGTTAACAGAAACAGAACTATTGAATTGATTCCTTCAGGCATCAAGCATGTAGCCGAATGAAGCTATCAGGGAATGAATGTAATGGAGTTGTTTTGCATTTATTCCTCCAGGCTATAAGAAAACAGAGAGCAAAAGCATAAAAACAAGCATCATATGCTTCATGACTTCTATTGCAACACAGGCCCATTCACACAAGAAAGAAAACAGCATTGCTGCAAATACAAAACTTCCAGGAATGACTTAACACTATGAAGATTACTACCGGCTTCAGGCTATAAGACATAAAGAAACATTCCATGCTGTTTTTCAGCCTCTGATTAATGTGCCGCATCTGTGGTATGCTGTCGATTACCACAGCCAATAATGTTGACTGGAACGTCAGTGTGTATTAGCAAAACACAATGAAGGCGTAGCAGGCAGCTGGGCCGCACCATTAATAAATGTTTAAAACATGCAAATATCACATTGTTTAGAAATTACATGTTAAATAACTTGCATGAGACTACTAGTGTGGTAAAAGGGCTGGACAATATAACAAAAAAATCTTTATTTAAAATAAACAAATCATAATTTAAATAAAATATAAAATCATCATTTTCAGTCATTTTAAGTAACTATTAGAATTTTTTACCCTCAACATTTCCTCTAAAATTATTGAAAATAATATTTAATGGTTTTTAACCATTAAACAGTTCAAAATAACTCAAATTTAAATTAGGTGTTAAATTAAAATGTCTTACTTTTGACACTCACATACTTAAGTCATGACTTGCGTACAACATTATTGGCACTAAGAAAACAGTGAATATTGCATGTTTCATATTCTGTATGATTATTCATCTGTCAACTCATGTCAGGACCACCTAAAAACCTAAACTTAGTTCATATCTGCAAAGTATAAAAGGAAGGGATTGGGACATGGAACCAAAAAGTAGTGTTTTTCAGTTCTGCAAACTCTGCCCACAGAAATTACACTAGTAACGCATAAGCAGAAGTTCCTAGAAAAACAGTCTAATTTCGAAAGGACTATTATAGAACAACATAGCTCAAAAAAGTCTTCTTCAGGAACTTAGAGAGGTCACATCTTTAAATGCTTTTAAAGCTGATGTTAAAAACTACTTCTTGTCTTTAGCCTTTGAGAGGGTGGGCTAGTATCTGTTGTTTTAGTAGGAGGTGTGTTGTTTTAGGTTGTGTGTTGTTTTTATGAAGTGTCTCTTGATTGCACAGCACTTATGTCTGCAGGTGCAGTTGTAAAGTGCTTTATAAATAAAGTGAATAAATGAAGAAAGACTTTATCTCCTGAAGAAAGTCCATAAACATGAAAATAACACAGAATATTCCTGTAAAAGAACAAACCTACCTTTGTCTAATTTGCCATATATATGCTTTGGAAGCTCTGGTGAAGACTCCACATTAGGAGGATAAACGTATAGTGCTCGACTGTGTGACCCACTGGCATCCCGCAGCTCTACTGAGTCTTTGCAGACATTAAGTATATTTCTCCTAAAGTCCTGCACCTCCGGATCCTTCACTAGATCAAACTCACACACTGGCATGCCGATGGCAAAACCTGAAACACATAAAATAAAAAAATAAAAAAAACATCTTTAGAACAAGGTCAGGAGAGAAAAGAATTAAAACTTCTGAATCAAATGCACTACTGTACAAAAGTTTATTAGGATCAGAAAGATTTATTAAAGTTTTTGAAAGAAGTCTTATGCTCAATAAGGCTGCATTTATTTGATAAAAAATACAGTAAAACCCATAATATTTTGAAAATATAAATTATAATATTTCTTTATAAATATAATTATATATAAAATTATAAAGTGTTCTATTTTAATAGTTTTAATGGCAAAGTCTTCAGTGTCACATGATCCTTCTGAAATCATTCTAATATGTGGATTTAATGCTCAAGAAACATTATTATTATCAATGTTGAAAGCAGTTGTGCTGCTTAATATTTTTTTGTGTGTGTGGAAACCATGCTACTTTTTTTGCAGGATTCTTTGATGAATAAAAAGTTTTTATAAAAATTTTTTTTTTTACATTATAAATGTCTTTACTGTCACTTTTGTTCAATTTAATGTGTCCTTGCTGAATAAAAGTAGTAATTTTAAAAAATAAATAAATTTATATTTTATTAATAAATAAATATCTTTGTGACAAACCTTAGTTTGAATTATGGTACTGTATGTTTTTCAGATGTGAATTTTGAATATTCTATGTACTTGAGACATTCATTTTTGGTTGTTACTGAAATTCTATTCTTGAAGTTGTCTGAAGTCATGCAAATATGCATATAGTAAACAAAGGAAAAATCAGCTCATGTGTGACTGACATCTTACCGATTTCTCTGTTGAGGATTTTTTCCTCTCTGTTTCCTACAGGTTCAATGACCTTTAGGAAGGGCTGAAATAGCCGAAGGTCGCAAAGTCTTCTCGTCTCATCGTAGAACTCCTCACGCTCCGCCTCTTGCGTAACGCTGACGAAAATATAGGAGGTCTCCTCCTGCAGCAGATGGTGGAGGGGATACTTCCTTGCCTCCTTAAACAGTTCATGTTTGATTGTGATGAGGGTAGCCTCCCGGAGGCACTCTAGTGTCAGGATCATGCCATTGGGCAGTAGACAGTCCACCAGAATCCTGGGGGGCATTAAATGGATGCCCCATAGTTCTCCCGAGGAGGGTCTTGGAGGCATGATTTGTAGTCCTCACAATCTTCAACAGGAGGAAAGAGAAAAAAAAAAAAAAAAAAAAATCACCAACCTCTTTTTCTCCTGAAAGGGAAGATGACAAATAAAGAGGGTTTTGGCAACATGTTTGACATCATGCTCTGTTTTCAATAACAATAAGATCAACGGATAAGACAAAATGTTCAGTATTGTAAACTACACCTAGATAAACAAGTCATAATGTCCCAGAACAAGCAAATTAGGTCTTAAGACTCCACGTCAGTAACAAACAGGAACAGAGACAGCAAACAAGCATAATAAACCTGGATGTAACAACAGTGATGCTTCTCATTAACCTGGTCTGCATTAAAGCATTATATACTGTAAGGCTGTGCGATTAATCATAATTGATTTTTCGTTTTCAATTTTGGCTTCCAACGATTATGAAAACAAGATAATCCACATAAAACGGTTATTGTGCCGCTGCCGCATTCCGTCAAGCGCACCACCCTTTCCTTCACAGCATGTGCTTTGGTTCCTTCCGAAGCCAAATTTAACATCCAAATCAGTGGAATAAGTGAGTGTTGTAAAACGCAGTCTAATGTTGCTAAACTGCAAGACGTGCTTGATAGTAAACAGTATTATTAAAAGTGCATTAAGCTGCGAAAGAGATACTGTTCCCTAGGTTGCTTTCTGTGCGAGTACTCTGAGATGGGGCGGAAAGCGCATAAGCAAAGTATACTGTAGGCTTTGGATACACGCCTAAATGGTCAAAGAGCCTACACACAAAAATGCCGTTTTGGCGAGTATCCTCGTAAACAGAGTCAATTATGTCTTAAATGAATGTAAACAGTTGAGAAAGAAAACACATGTGTAACAGTATATTGGATCTATGCAGTTCTTAAAGTGACAGAAGTATAATAACCTGTCATTAATTTTAATCAAACAACAAAAGACAAAGATAAAATCACTCACTGCTCTTGAATGAATAACTTTTATAGTTGTAATAAGCATTAGTCTATATTTAATGTACACAGCAGTGTTATTTTATTTTTGACTACTTTATTAAATTTCTGTTGCTATTATTTGGATTTTTGTTCTGTTGTATTTATTTGTTGGTTTTGTTTGAAATTCGTTTCTTTGTTCTTATTGTATTGCTGACTCTTAGCTTGTTTTCTGTAACTGTTTTGAGAACCTTTTTTACTTACATTAGTTAACCCAATATTAGTTTTTGCTTAAGTATCGATAATTGTGAAATTATACTATCTAAAATTACACATATCATGAAATAAGACATTGATCTGAGCCGGCACTCGGACGTAAACACAGAAGCATTGCACTGCATTCACTACGTCAATTGCGTGGCAGACTTAACAGGGAACAGGAAGAATAAATAAAGTCGTTATTTTTGGGGGTTTTTTGCACACAAAAAGTATTCTCGTCGTTTCATAACATTAAGGTTGAACCACTGTAGTCACACTGACTATTTTAACAATGTTTTTACTACTTCTCTGAACCTTGAATGTGGTAATTTCGTTGCTTTTTATAGGAGATAAAAAAACCTCTTGGATTTCATCAAAAACATCTTCATTTGTGTTCTGAAGATGAACGAAGGTCACATTGGAATGACATGACATTCTAATGTCATGAAACCATGACATTAGAATGATTTCTGAAGCATCATGTGACACTGAGGACAGGAGTAATGATGCTGAAAATTCAGCTTTGAATCACAGGAACAAATGGAATTTTAAAATATATTAAAATAGTTAAATTTAAATGTTATAAAATATAGTTATAAATAATTATAAATGTTAAAATATTAAAATAGTTATGTTAAAGTGTAATAATATTTCTCAATGTTACTTTTATCAAATAAATGCAGCCTTCGTGAGAATGATACTTTTCAAAACATTAAATCCCAAACTTCTGAGGTGTACCTAAAAGACACACACCCCCTTAACAAACACACTAATAAGAACTAATCCATGAGATCCGATAGAGTCATTTAATGCATCACTGACATCGGTCTTAATAAAAAAACATGCTTACAGAAGTTCAGTACAACCCAACATCTGAGTCACTGAGCAATGACAGGAATGTATCACACTGTGAGACAGGAGAGATATTTCCACTCAACATAGAGCCAAAAACATTTGGCACTTCATACTAAAGTGGATGACTTGTTTTTCCCTGCTAACATGAGCCAACAAAAAGAAAGCCGTATTCATCTCCTGGGTGTAAGGCTGCTGAAAACGATTTACTAATCTGACAAACAGCATCTTTCACCATGTTAAGACACATGTGATGTGTTATCTTAAATTATTGGATTTTAAAACTAGGCCACACCAGATCTTTTGTCCTGACTATCCTCTTCAGGTTCATTCATGTAAAACACCATGCAAATGTTTATTACAGTGCTTTGCGAATTGTGGTAAGTTGTAACCACTCCACCCTTTCACACTTTTTATTGCTAGTCATCTCTTCTCAGTAAACAAAAAAGCAAGAGATGAATCAATATTTACATAAGTTGTGGTATTTGTGCTTACCTCAGTCTGATGTTAGGGCCACTTGTAAATGTAAATGTCCATCATAGTTCAGACCTTCATCTGATCTGCTTGCTTTATAACTTCAGGTCCACTGAATTATACTGTAACAACATCAAGGAGAACAGACATTCAGTGTCTAGCTTAAAGTGGAACATCTCACTCAGTTTACCCAAAACAACTAAGCCAATGCCAACAGCACAAACCACAACAAACTTCCACAGCAGTGTTTAGAGTGACAGAGATGCGAAGATAATAAGATTAAGCGGGTTATCATTCTTGCAAATGAATAGACTGATCCACAATGACACTTGCTAAAACTAATTGTTTATTAGGCAATAACTTAATGTTATACCTATGTTTATCAGATTTAACCACAGACTGGTTAAAACAAACAAACCTGAATCATGACAGAGCAGAAACATGCACTAATATGACTTTAACCCGGCATAATACTACACCGGCAAACAAATGTGTCATAAATAAACAAGCTGAATTTTATAATGAGCACGCATTTAAGTACATTAAAAAACAAAAAAGACGTAATATTAAAGTAAAAGTATATTTTGAGGCTCGTATCTATGTCATAATTAGCCAGATAGCCAAGCAGCAATCCCATACAAAACATACTAATTAAGCGGAAATTGACATATATTCTTATTAGAGAGTTAAAATACTCCAAAATTAAAATAATTCTTAGTTAGCGTGTAAATCTTATTAAAGACGGATTAGCTTTGTCTTAAAAACAAGATATTGATTCCTTTAGCCACCTAGCCGCTAGGCTAATCCGCTACAGCTAACCCGATAACTTTCAGATAAAATATGCAGTAATATCCCGCCAACGACGCTTTAACAGTCACCAGTCTAAAACAACACATCAAACTTTAAAAGACCACTAGCGTCGTTAATTGAGCAATAAAGGAATAAACATATATCTCACATTTGTGAGTATAGCTAATATGGGTATGTACCGGAGAGTTGTTGTGAGGTAATCCGCTGTTGGTTTTCAGTCGCTCGTTCAGGGCTATAAATCCAGCGCGGGGCTTTGCTGGGCCTCTATCCGCCTTGCTCTGACACGCACCGCCTCTCCATCATCACAGCAGCGGCGGCGGCGGCGGATCGCGAGCAATGTTTTCACACGAATCATTCATCACCGACATAGAGAGACGAAATACATGCTGTCCAATATCTGATGAATTGGATGAAAATCGTCTGAAAAGCTGTCACGGTGGAATAAGGGAGGATCCTGTGAATAAATAAGCACCAAAGTGTCCGGATAGGTAAGAGGGAGGGTGACTGCTAAGAGGGAGAGGGACAGAGAGAGAGCGAGGATGATGACAAACCCAATGAACTCTTTTTTCAATCGATGATCCCACTTCAGTATGGGACTGCCATATGTTCAACAAACACATCCAAAACAAGCGAAATAAAGTGTGAATTGTGACTCTTGTCATATTATTTCTTATGCAATAATTACTGCAAATATATGCATTTAAAACTGCAGATATACCACGAAAATGTGTTTTTATACAGAGGCACACATGAATTACATTTGCAGAAATAATGAATGTTGAATGGTAATGGCAATGGAGAAACATTAGTTTAAAATATTAAATTATGAATAAATTGCATAAATTCTCGAGCAACTCAATAAACTATCTTCGTCTTTCTCTCTACAGTTTTCTTTACGTCCTAATATAGCGCTGAATATATTTGCATAGGTCTGTAATAATAGGTCGTTTGATTATTTATTTTTATTAATTTAGGCGTAAAATTTCTGGGGGGAAATATAGCCTACTCAGTATTTTTTTATTATTATAATCGATTAAAATTCAGAGTATTTCTAAAGCATACTTGAACGAAAGTATAGACGTTTCCACAATTAATTGTGAGAAGTATTTTAAAATTAAATTTTAATTTACTCAATGTCCCCCATTCTTTGTTGATTACTGCAAATTGTTATTGTTGTTTTTACGGGATTTGCTGGATCTTCAGCTTTGAATAGGCTATAATTATTTAATGTGTAGTTTCAACTAAATCAAATATTAAGGAGCAAAAAATGCCTTATAAATGCAATTAAGTAAAATACAAGTATTCGGTTTCAATACTACTCGCGGAAAGTACAAAATACACTTAAATAATAGATAATAGTAATGAAGTGCACTACCTCGAGTACTTCACACTCCCGTTTGTCAGGTCACAACACAGGCTCGCGCATCCTCTGCTCGTGCTGAATCGTCAATCAGATTCTCGCATCGATAGGAAATGGACTGTACCAACTCAGGTGAGGGAGAGGTTAACATTAATTACATAATATGTCCGCCAATTAGAATTATGTGTATGAATACAAACTTCCAATATATCTATTGACAATAGGTAAATATCCCTCTATCCCGTGTATATAACGTTTTTTACGCATTTCTAGGGTTTTTGAAACCTTGTGCGATTGAAAACACCCCTCTGTTGGACGTTTGAAGCATGCGGCGCACGTCTGGCTGGAAGAAGTTGAGCAGCAGAGAGAGCTTGGAAGGATGCAGGGAAGATGGCGATGAATGTAAAGAACATAGATGCTTTTTATTCAAGTGCTGACTATTGCAATATCTACAGCTCTCAGCCTGTAAACTATGGAGATTGCAGTCATTATTTTGCTCGGATGACAGGTAGGAAAAGACAACGTTTTCAAAATGGTTTTCAATGCATTGCGTTATAAGTGATGCTCTGCATCATATTTGCTTTGCACTGCAATGGTTTAAAATATGAGTTTATTAGCGACTGCTCATTATGTTTTTAATGGTAAGGTTTATTAGAAGAAAGGTTTTGATGTCAGCCTAACCACTGACAGATTGAGAATGGACATCCTTATCTGCATTGCTAAGGGATCATAGCATATCAAATGTTAATGGAACACTATGTACATGACTAACATATTTAACATCTCACTGAAATTCTTCAGGTGCACATTTTGTATTCAATGCCAGTGTGTTTCCATTATGTGAGGATATGTTGCTTAAGCTCTGCATGGATGTTGTGTTTGCATTAGATAAGTCTCAAAAATCATGTGTGCAAGCTTTTTCAATATATTCTTTTACACACAGAGTGGTCTAATTATTTATTTATTCCTTATATACTGTAGGAACTTGTGCAGAATGGGTGCAGGTTTATTGTCACACTTGAGATACACACATGAATCCAATGACCGTTCTGATATGGAGGGGCATGCAAGATCAATTATGATTTTTGGCTTATCACTGTTCAGCTCTAAACATTTGAGAGTCCATAACATCACAATCTGCAGTCCATGTCTTCACAAAACTCAAGGTTACTACTGTGGATTTTATTTAAGAAGACTCCTTGTCAGTCATTTCTAATTGACCAGACATAAAAATGCTCAGTTTTTATTTATTGCATGTGATTGCACTCAACCGTGCAAATCATGGTTGAAGATTCTTATGATGAGACGCCATACAGTTCTGATCAAATCCATACACCAAAACAGAAGAATTAAATGATTGATGATCTTAATAAACATTGAAAATATGTCCCTTAAGCACAGAGAGCAACCATGCATGTAATGCATTTATTCTGCTCTCAATAATTGATGCTGTCAGAGAACAACTGTACAATGCACAAACAGATTAGAAGTGTTTTGCAGCAGTGAGTGGTGTAAAACAACCTGCAGCATCAAGTGATAGTACTGCTTTACCTTCTCATGTGCCCTGCATACCTTGCATTATAGATGCTCAACGGGAACAGTCCTCTCTAAATCTAAAAATATTTGATCCCAGTCCTGATGAAAGAGCAGATGTTTGTCGCCATGCTCCAACTAAACTTTGCATTGCCGCTGAATAAACAGTGGATTTAATCTGGATGGAGAGAGCAGGCATGTGTCCCCGACCTTGAGTTGGGACTGTATTCTACTTAGACCTATTTCTGGGCTTGTATTCTCTGATGACCAAGAGATATCAGGTTTGTTTTCAGGTTAAAATGAGAAGAATGTGAATTGGTAGGGCATTGTTAATTTTTGTAACATTGCAAATGATCATAGAATTTAAAGGGATAGTTCACCCAAAAATGAAAATTTTGCCATCATTTACTCACCCTTATGTTGTTCCAAACCTGTATGAGTTTCTTTCTTCTGTTGGACACAAAAGAAGATATTTTTGAAGAATGTTGGTAACCAGACAGTTGACGGTAGCCATTGACTTCTATAGTATTTTTTTCCTACTATGGAAGTCAATGGCTACCGTCAACTGTTTGATCACCACCATTCTTTAAAATATCTTCTTTTGTGTTCAACAGAAGAAAGAAACTCATACAGGTTTAGAACAACTTGAGAGTGAGTAAATGATGGCAAAATTTTCATTTTTGGGTGAACTATCCCTTTAAAGGGGATGTGTGCAAAAGCTGTGCATGGGTTATTCACGGGTTATTCTTTCATGACCAGACTTTTGACTTTCGGTGTAGCAAGTTGCAAGCTTTGCAACTTATTCTTGCCAGGAACTGGGTCTTTCACAGGAAAATCTGCATGACCAACATGAAAAGCAACCAATCACAGTTAAAGTCAGCATGCAATGGAAATTATGGTCGTATTTTCATCCCTAAATAAAGTGAAATGGCTTCTCAAATGAGAACAAATATTTGATTTTGTCCACTGGGAGCTGATTGTGAGTGACAGGTTAATAAATGCTGCAATATTCCAAAAAAAATTAAGAATTGTCAGTTTTGATTTAAATGTTATCTCAAGTACTTTAAAGCACAATAGTACACTTTGGAAAAAAAATAACAGTTTGTTTATTTGTTTATTTGATTTTGACTCAACTAATTTTGATAGTTTGGGGACAGGACTAGCTGATTGATCAAAGAATTGGGGACAGGGGGAGCATTTGAGAAACTTGTTATTGAAAATTTAAACATTAAAAATAAAAATGTTAACAGCTCCATTTAAGGATATAAACATTGTGGTATTTTAGGGTTCCAAGAAGTGCCTTTCTAACCATCTAGGTGACCGGAAACAGAACCATTTGGTGCATTCTTATGTCTATTTTGGTCAGCTGAATCATTGTTGTCATGATCCCGTCGGAACTGATACACTGGAAATATCACACAGCCACAAAACAGCTGACTGTCCATCCCCCCACTCGCCTGGCCTCAGATCTTCTGAAGCGCAAACACTTGCTGAGTTCAGGAGGCAGGAGTCAGTCCTAATCACATCTACAGGAGGCCATACTGCAAAGATTCAGTCTTGCTACAGGAAGTGTGATACACAAGACATGGCACTTATATACATCCACTCTATTATTAGAATGGCTCATTTGCCGCACTAAAATGTATGTACAGGAGTCTGTTTCATCAGATGTTTCTCCTAAAGATGTAGTATCATTTAGTTCCTGCTCTGTGAAATATCGTGGGTGAAATCTATTAATTCCAAATCCGGAATCTGCGTAATATAAAGTTTTGCGTGAGGGTGAAAAAGTTTCCAATGTAGATTCCCCTCATATTTAAGTTAGTCATGCAAATTCGCCAGCTACTTGTTTTGAGTGTGACTGCACTTAAGGATAAATATATAAGGATATAGAGGTATAGAATTAATGTGGACAGTATAGTGCTGATAATTTGGAGGATTTGATGGATAAATGTTCATATTGGAATATCTGACTTTTGAAACATTGAGATCTCTTTTGAAACACTAGAGGAGACATGTAAGAGTCTTTTTTCTCAGAAGAAACACCTTAGAAGCAGGAGACAAAAACTTTTTGTTTTCTCTACATTTAATCTCACTGCTGTCTACGATAACAAATTGAGATACTAGGAAGATCTCTTAAAAATGAACCTATAACATCCATGGAACCTTTTCACTGCACAAAAGGTTCTTTAGATTATTAAAAGTCCACGTGAACTTTATAATTAAGTTGTGACCAACTTTACTTGATGTATCGTGACGTATTTTCAAGTGAAATTGAATATTTAATGAGAAAAAATAGAGGGTGGGGCTTAACCTTAGCACACCTCTTTACCATCTCTAGCTCACAGCTGACAGTTGGAGGGCAGTGGTTAAGATTGTTCTGGAAGTTCCCCATTTAGATTTCACTCGTATTCAATTCAAGTTGGTCATGCAAATTCACTGTGCTGACCAGCTGAAAACTGTTTGGTTTGAAAGTGGCTTCAGTGCATGTGAGCAGTGCTTCATACATGTCTATGCTATTGACAATGGACAGTGGACCTTTTATGCCCACATTTTGCTGAAATTCCACTAATGAAAGTGAAAGTGACATGTGAAGGTCAATATTCAGAATTTGTCCTCTGCATTCAACCCATCCATTTAGTGCACACACAATAGGAGTAGAGAGTAGTGAGCATGAACACTGCACACTGGGGACACACACACACCTGGAGCAGTGGGCAGCCATTTTTGCTGTGGCGCCCGGGGAGCGATTGGGGGTTAGGTGCCTTGCTCAAGGGCACCTCAGTCATTTGTGACCACACATTAAGAAAAATATGGTTCTTTTAGAAATGTTCACTGAAAGGTTCTTTGGGGTACCCAAAATGGTTGTTCTATGGGTCTTTTATTGGAACCTCTATTTTTAAAGGATTAGTTCACTTTAGAATTCAAATTCCTGCTAATTTACTCACGCCCATGTCATCCAAGATGTTTATGTCTTTCTTTTTTCAGTCGAAAATAAATTAAGGTTTTTGAGGAAAACATTCCAGGATTTTTCTCCTTATAGTGGACTTTAATGTGTACCAACAGGTTGAAGGTACAAATTGCAGTTTCAATGCAGCTTCAAAGGGTTCACAAAGGGTTCTCTGCTCTGTGATGCGCCACGCATTACGTAATCACGTTGGAAAGGTCATGCGTGACGTAGATGGAAGTACCGAGTAAGTGTTTACAAAGCAAAAGTGCAAAGACTAAGTCAAATGGCCTTTACAATAAAAAGGATGTCGGACGCCTACGTCACCTTTCCAATGTGATTGGGGGTGAAATTTTAATTCTGAAGTGAACTAATCCTTTAAGAGTGTATATTCTCATTCTGACACCTACATTTTGTCATTTGGTTTTCCAGCTCCAGACCCGGTTCTGAAGCCGCCTCTTAGTTTGATGTGTCAGCAGCCACCTCAGCCCTTCCAGGCCATGACCCCGACTCAGAACCTCAGACCTCCACCCGTGATGATGTCTCCGGACCCCTTGCAATTCCCGCATTGCACTCCACTAGCCGTAAAGCCGCCCCCTCACCTCCAGATGCCGCCCAACCCACCCATCCCAGCACCTCCCGTCCTCAGTCCAAAGCCCCCTGAGGAAGATGGTCAGGCAGTGGGCGCTGACCAGGAAGCAACTCTGGAAGAGCTTTGCAAGCCTTTGTACTGTAAGCTTTGTAACGTCACTCTCAACTCTGCCCAACAGGCTCAGGCACATTATCAGGTAATCTAAAACTCATGTTATGGTCCACGAGGTATGAAAATACCTATATGGAGATAAGAGAATAGTAAATGAATTCACACAATGTGTTTATATCAACAAAGTGGTTTTGGATTGCACAGTGTTTGATGACACCAAAATAATGGTTAGCCTTGATTGTTTACTGTATGTTCCCAAATAAGTTTTTTTTACTTTCAATTTTGGTTTCTTTCAGTGAGATGTTTTTCTTAAGATCCTGACGACGGGTTTTAGTCTTAGCCATGATAAAGCACGTAATCAATCCTTTGTTTTGTCTACAGGGGAAAAACCACAGTAAGAAGCTGCGCAATTTTTATGCTGGTAGCCAGCAGCCACCTCCCATTAGAATACCAGAGGTAGTAGAGCCTGTTTCCCAGCAACCCTCAGCCACTCCACCCACAGATTCTGCAAATGTGACTGCCAACCAGGTACTTATGACTCTTAGCTAGTGCATTCTGTCCGAACAAGTGTGTTTTTTCAGGCTGTCTGGGAAAAAGGCTGGACGATATATATACATTTTCTTTACAATTTATTTGCAATGATTTTGGTAGCTATGTAAAACAAAGTTACATTGTGAATGCACGTCAATTGACTAGTTTTGCAATACATTTAAATGTGTGAAATTTCCAAATGGGGTGGGAACTCCAAAACGGGGAATGGCTTCCTCCCGTTGACAAACAGACACATGACACACATGCGTGATTCAGCACAAACTCCACCCACAGCCGATTATAAAGATTTAATTTGTCATGTCAAGGCTTGTGGGGGATTCCCACTTAAATCTCTATGAGGGAGGGATCCCCCTCTCATGGAGCTATCGCCCCCCACCCCCAAAGATGAAAGTTCGATCCGCTAATGGCTATATCTCAATATAAATATAGATATTTATTTATATAGGCATATGTATTTAAATTTCATGTTTTATAACTTTAACATATGCCTAAATTTTATGTAAGATCAATTCATCTTTCAATGAGAAATGGTGTTTAATTGATGAACTTTTCTTTTGAAATGTAATTCAACAACATTTGGCGAAGCAAAAGTGTTTGCGTGTAGAGACTCCGCCCCTTCTTGGAGGTACCGCCCACTTTTGGAGTTAACCCCCCATTTTGGAGTTTTCTGGCAGCTGTATCTACTTGAAATTTGGGAAACTACCTGTTTGTCTGTCAAATGGCAGCAAGGGGGAAACTGTCAAACTGTACATTTCAGTGAACCGATTCAATGATTCATTTGGTCATCTCATTTGGGGTCGGTTAGATTTTTAAATATTTTTAAAATAAGTCTCTTATTCTTACCAAGGCTGCATTTATTTGATCAAAAATACAGTAAAAACAGTAATACTGTGAAATATTATTACAATTTAAAATAACTGTTTTCTATTTTAATATATTTTAAAATGTAATTAATTTCTGTGATGGCAAAGCTGAATTTTCAGCATCATTCAGTGTCACATGATCCTTCAGAAATCATTCTAATATGCTGATTTGGTGCTCAAAAAACATTTCTTATTATTATCAATGTTTAAAACAGTTGTACTGCTTAATATTTTTGTGGAAACCGTGATACTTGGATTCTTGATGAATAGAATAGGAAACCTTTTGTAACATTATAAATGTCTTAATTGTCACTTTTGATCAATTTAATGTGTCCTTGCTGAATAAAATGATTAATTCAAATCTTACTGATCCAAAACTTTTCAACATTTGAGATATATACAGTATATCAACAAAAAGCTGAAAATGGTCAAGATATATTTTTTGAAGATTTATCGTCCAGCCTTATGTGTAAATATGTTTAAGTGCAGTTTGATCATGCGGTGTCATTCTGCAAGCATTTATTCACTAAGCTCAGTGTGATAGTAATCAGAGATGTCTCTGTAGACGCACACCTTTCATCGCTCTACTCTTTCTAAAAGCTCTCCTGTTATTGTTCCGTCTGCAGCCACTCTCTAAGGGCGCTAGCAGAGTCATACTGGCCACGGAAAACGACTACTGCAAGCTGTGTGACGCTTCCTTCAGCTCCCCTGCTGTAGCCCAGGCGCACTATCAGGGCAAAAACCACGCCAAAAGACTGCGGCTGGCTGAGGCGCAGCAGAACGCCACGTCCTCGTGAGTCTGTCACACCTACACACTCCCAGATAAAACAACCCTTAAACACAGAAAATCCTTCCATATTAGTGGGCGGTGTGTTTTTTATTTATTTTTTTTACATTTTTTTAATTGAGACATCAGTTAATACAGTTCGTCCTGCAAGATTAGACACTGAGAGGTGATGTCAGATCCAAAACGCCAGGGTCATTGCCCCTTTTGTTGCTCCAATTGAGAGGTGTTTATGGGTAGTTGACATGAGTTAAAATATATCTAGGATCTTCATACACCCATATGATGGAAAGAAAATCCATGTACACGTTATGCATCGTTGTGCATGGAGGAAAAGGTTTTTCCTGGTAGCTTTATCTTCAGGCTGTTTTGCATTGATAAGTGGGGCACTCATTTAAATGCTACTGTGGCCAAAGTCGGGCGGTCCTGATAACAAACCGAGGAAGATACATCCTGTTGCACTCCAAACGTCTGATTCTATCTGAGCAAACAAGTCTATGATGACTAGTTAAGCTAGGTCTGAATCCTGTTATTCAAAACAAAACAAATTGAGTGATTTTGCTGATGATATAAACATTTTTATTGGAGATCTTAAAGATTTAAATTCTAACTTTTTATTTGACTACTAAAATATTTTTATATTTTTTATTTGAGTGTGTTATTAAAATCAGTATTATTTTATTTGAGATTATTATTATTATTAGGGCGTATTATTTTATGATATTTTTTGTCATTTTAAATAATTTCACGATCCGCTCTTGCCTTGTTACTTGTTACTTAATTCTTCTTTGTGTTTAGTAAAATATTTTGTGAACTATTATTACAATTTGTACTGTTATCTATTTTAATATATATTAATACTATGAAAAATATGCCTTGATTGTTTTGGTTTGAATTGTATTTCACTTAAGCACTTTAAAAAAAACACTTTATATTCAGCTTAGAAATAATTGTTTGGTTGAAGTGAAAGAAAATTTAAGATGTTTGATAGCAATTACATAAATATCAAGGTATATAAAATCATCAAAAGGCTGTATCAAGAGATGATTTCAGTTATATTGCTCAACCATATTAAGTGATAAATCTGTTTTTCTTAAAATGTGTTTTCCAGAGACTTGTCCGACGCTCAGAGACGGCCCCGGAAAGAAGGGTACGAGTACAGATTAATGAAGAACCGCAGGGCTCATCTCAACACTGCCATGCCAGGTACTGTCTACACAGATTTACCTCAACAAATAGTTTAGGAGAGACAGATTTTTATCATCATGTGATCTTGCCCAGAGACTGTCCCGTGGGTTCGGTTTTCTGCTCAGTGGTCTAAGCTGTGGTGCAAAACCTCCATTTGTGATCAGTGCTTTGGCAGCAGAGTGCTTGGCAGCTGCACGTGTTAGTTTGCCAGCCTGTGCTAATGTAGCGCAATGCGCTAGTCTCGCTAAATGCAGGCTAGATGCCAATGCTTTGGTCTATGTAAGCCGATACTCCACCCCACGTCAACCCGGGCTCACGAACGTCACCCACACGATGGCAGATCTCAATCACACACATGCCCCCATTGCCCCGTGGTCCTGTCCTCACATACGCACAAAAACACTCGGCATAGCATTCAATAGCTGACATACCCCAGTTAAAGCAGTTAGATTTTGCATATGATTTAAACTTCCTAAATTCTACTAACTTAAATTCAAATTCTACAATTTGCATTCTGTTTACCTCAATTTAAATTTAATGCAAATTCAGGGAGTGAACTGGAATTTAAAAAGCATTCTCAGTTCAATTCTGAATGGCACACAGCTGAGTATGCATGTATCTGAACTATTCTAATATGCTGATTTGCTGCTTTAAGAAACATTTCTTATTATTATCAATGTTGTGCTGCTTTATATTTTTGTGGAGCCCATGATACACTGTTTAGGATTCTTTGATTAATAGAAAGTTCAAAAGAAAATCTTTTGTAACCTCATAAATGTCTTAAAAGGACAATATGTAAGATTTTTGGTTTAAAATATCCAAAACCACTAGAACAGTGTTATATATTTAGTTGACTTCTGTACTTACATTATCCCAAATGTTTCCAAGAATGTTTAAATCCAGAGAAATAAGCAATTTTAACCAGGACACGAACCACGCCTATCAGTGACATCTTACCTGCATTTCCTGTTTTATTTTGTAGAAACCATGGAAACACCAAAGACACTTTAATATATTACCCTATATGTTTTATTAGACAAGGGAACAACTTTTTGGATACATTTACAGACAGAAAACTAATCATTGTTATATAGCTCAACACATTTAGTCTTATTGTTTGAATCACAATTTCTTGATTATATTATATGATATTCTAATATCGATCTAGCTTACTGCAGTGTGCAACAAGTGTCTCAGCATCCGCCGAGCGAATGCACAGAGTAACATTATAACATAATTTTCAGCTGTGAGGTGAAGACAACATCTCCCATGATTCCGCATTCAATCTCGGTGTCATCAAGCTATGCCTTTGTTTTGAATAGGCGACCTCTAGTGGCAAAAAATTACATATTGTGCCTTTAACTGTCACTTTTGATCAATTTAATGCTTTTTGTCTAAATAAAAGTGTTATTTTTTTCCAAAAAAAGCTTAAACTGCCCCCCAAATTTTTTAAAGCTAGTATAAACCTGAAAATTTACACATAAACCCAAGTCAGAGCTTGGCTTTACATTCCAGCATGTATTTCATCAGTGTTGAGGAAAGTTACTTTTAAATGTAATGCATTACAATACTGTGTTACTCCCTAAAAAAGTAACAAATTGCGTTACTTAGTTACTTTTTATGGAAAGTGATGTGTTACATTACTTTTGCGTTACTTTTTCTCATCAGGCTGGCCTGTTTGTTAGTTTTTATAACAACAAAAAAGTTCTATTTTTGGCAAATGTAAAGGCCCTTTCACACCAAAGGAGAAATGAATAAGCCTCAGGCTAAAGGAAATGCAAAATCACGGCTGTACAGTAGATGGCGCAGCTCAAACAAACCTTTCAGCTGTGCTGCCGTTCTGGAATACAGAAGAATAGGACACAGGAGAAGTAAAATAGTAAATGAATAACCATCATGTTCTCACAGAGCACACGCCTCTGCACTTACTCCCGATTTCTCTCAACATGGGGACAGTAGAGCTGTCAGTCAATAAATTGGAAAACAAAGTAACTTGCATTACTTATTTGAAAAAGTAACTGCAAATTCAATTGTAATGCATTACTTTACTAGTTACTTGAAAAAAAGTAATCTGATTACATAACTTGCGTTACTTTTAATGCGTTACCCCCAACACTGTATTTCATCATCTTATATATCCACTTATTCATGCAGCCATTTATTTGATATTTCATTTTATTCACATGACCTGTTTCCTGTACTGTTTCAGGCCCTTACTACAACCCACGGCCGAGGCAGCGTATTCCACGAGACCTTGCGATGTGCGTCACACCCAGCGGCCAGTTCTACTGCTCAATGTGTAACTCGGGTGCCAGCGAGGAAGCCGAGTTTCGTCTTCACCTGGAGAGCAAGCAGCACAAAAGCCGAGTGTCCGAGCAACGTTACCGTAGTGAGATGGAGAATCTGGGATACACTTAAGAGGCATCCAATGCGTGATTCCCAGATCCTGAAAAAATAATCTTGCAATTCTGCAAGTAGCCACTTTTGTTTTAAAATGGAAAATGACATTTTTTATGTTTAATTTTTTTTTTATCTAGAAGCAATTTATGAGCTTAAATTCGCACACACTGCAGAGCAAAAGTAGCTTTTGTGCCAGACTGAGAGGACCATTAATTGGTGGCATTGAAAGTTTGAGGAAGCTTTATTTAATAAGGGATATCTAAAGTTTGAAATGCTCATAATTATTAAAATAATTATTATTTCTAATTAGCATGAAAGTAGTAAATTCTTATCCTAGATCACCTTATGAGCAAGTATACAAATACAGTATTAGTGTATAATGCAGTGTTGTGGATTAGACACTTTCAATATGGACTTATGTTTCATTTTTATTATAATTTATTTACTTCTAATTACTGAAATGACCTCCAACATTCTTTGGAGAGGTTCATCTTAAAAAAAAAAAAACCAGGTGTTTTTTTTCTCAGCTATTTTTTGTGTGCAATTGATGCCTCAATCTATCAGTTTCCTAAACAAACAGAAGTGGCAATCCTACTCACTCTGAGCCGTAGATTCACTGTGTTTCTTCAGGAGCTACAGAACGCACACGTTCAGTTTAGAGACTTGCATTACCAGGAGAATCCACACCGCGGGTCTCCGGCGTGCCTGCTGAATGTATTGTGAAAGCGATGACAATAGATCTACCCCCGTCTGGCTTTGCACACCACACGTTTACTAGATGTAGTGGGAGATTTTCAATCTAATAAGCATCATTTGGTCTGTTTTGGGGTGTACATCTGATATTGTTAACTAGCTTGCGTCAGTATGAAATTATTTGGGTGATTGTTGTTTATTTTCATCTTGGATTATCCCCAGGGAATCTCTCCCCACACTAAAGGGAGAAATGGAAAACATGGCTATTTTTAATAAGGTCTGTGCCGCCCATGCCCCTACCTCACAACCCTCTGACTTGTTAGTATTCAAGTTGGCCTACCAAAGCTTATCTGACAAATATAATCAATGAACCCCTTAGCTTTATATCAGTATAAACTAAAATCTATTAGAAATTTTTGCCTCCCCTATTTACTGAGGAAAATGTGGGAGAAGTAGGAGCTGTTAAAGTTACCATGAAACGGAAGTAGCCATAGTCTTCTCTTCTCTATTGTGACGTATATCCGAGGGAAAATGGCTTCTTGAACAAGAAAAAAAGTTGGGTGGAACATGATTTTGTCCATTGGGAATTGATTAGATGGTTGTGGTTTGCTATTGGTCGATTCTATGTGAGTGACAGGTTGCCCCGCCCTTGCTCTAGTAAACACATCATCAGAGAAGAGATGTTGCTGACGTTATTTAGATTAAAGATTATGAGGACACATGAATTTAAAAAAATATATATATATATGTGCACGGATAAATCATTTATTTATAATAAATACTGTAATCCATAAAAAATAAGATTTTATGGTGACTTTAAAATGTTTACATGCGTCATGTTTTTTGTTCATGGATGCATGACTTTATGCATAAACCGTCCCCTTTCCCTATTTTATATCACTTAAAATGCTATACATATTTTATCAAAGACATTTAAAATATTATAAACAGAAGAAGTGACCCAGTTTTACCTTTGCTGTCTGTTTTGTTGCTCCTTAAATAAGCTATCACTTTTCAGAGTTGCAGTCCATTGTCACTAAATGTTTGCGATTGTAATACTTCTCTGATTTAGTATTAGTTCTGCATGAAATTATTGCTGCTTGTACATATTAGGACGATTTCACTGCAAGAAAAGGACCATTTCAGAACTGAATTGCTCTTGCTAAGAGATGGAAAAGACTGTATTGAGATAAGAAGTTCATGACATGCTATATATAATTACGCAGACATCATCTGCATTCATTTAAATCAAATGTTTACAGTGGGAATCATCACAGGGGACTTATGGGAGAGAAATGGACTCAGTGGAGCCGTGAAGACATCTTAAATGTGCCTCGGAGTATAAAGCCTACTCAACTGTGATGTTGAACATTTCATGTTGTTCTGCTTTGAATATGTTTCCAGTAGAAGGGACTTACAGTCCTTCATAACGAGTAATGTTTTGCGTATTCAAGTACTGAACATTTACGACAAGCTCTTTTTATATAAATGTGGTGATTTGTTTCATATGTATATATTGATATAAAAAAGACCACTTTGCATTTTAAACATGTTAAATGCTAATTTAACAAGTTCATAGTGCAGATTAATCTATATATGCACCACTGATCATCAATTTGATGGTAAAAATGATTTTGTGGTTTTGCCACTTGCAGTGGATAAACACAGCAGAAAGGCAACAGGAAATGGTTAGAAAGAAGGAATGGGATCACAACATGTCGCAAGTTGGACTAGAACCTGCATTATCCACATGAGCACTACAGCTGTAAAACTATGCTGGTGTTCTCTACTGGCAGTCATTGTATTTTCTCCCAGAGATTCACCAGAGGCAAGCCATATCCTGTTTTGTGTTTTGTGCGGTCAGGAAGTTGTGACCCTGGTCTGGAAACAGACCTTCCCGAAGGACCTCAGCAGGGACACTATAGGTTCTCCCCCAATGGAGAATCCCATCAGTCTTTTTCCTTCAAGCCAATCATGATGTATTCCCATCCATTAATACCTCTGTTTTAATTTGCACTGGGTTTTTGTTGTTGTTGTTGTTGTTTATATTGAGTTGTATTAATGTTTTTTAAAGGACTAGCAGACACATTTTATTTTGAGGTGCATCAAAATAAAATCTAGCTGTAGTGCCTTTTGAAGACATGTTCTTATACAGTATAATGGATGTCTTTTCATGTCCATTACCGGTCTGAGTGCAATACAAATGATGTGATGATATTTATCTAACCTTTTCCTTTTTCCCCTCGAGATGTATTAAACAGTGGTTCAATGTCTTGAATGTACAGTACAGATGAAAGAACATTTTAACTTTATTGTAAAGAGTCCTGGAACTCTAATTTTGAACGCAATATAATGTATTAATAAAATATTTCATTAAAAAATTATTTCAGTACTTTGTCAGCATATTTGATTTGTTTTTGTTTATACTCAGATCAAAAAGAAGAAATGATGTTTGTGATGTCACGGGTTGATGACATCACAAACCCCAAAATTTACATAAACCCTGCCCCTGGAAACACGCAACAAAGGGGATGAGACCATGTTGGGCTGCTTTAGAGAAGAGGAAGAGTTGTTGTAGTAGTGTTGTTACCATTTTACCCTGGACTGCTTCACAAATGAGGGTCAATTCAACGCTGGATCTGCACAAAAGATTAACATGACAGCACATGCTAGTTGATGAGTTGAATCAACTCCACAGCAACTACATAAATTTATCCACTAACCATTCAGAAATGTCCAGTTTCATTCTAAAAGTTGTAACTTCTTCCTGAGTCTCTCCATCAGTGTCCGACTCCGGTTTGAACAATGAAAGGCTGAACACTGTAACTGACAATCGTCATTTTGGCTGTGTGAGATTCTCCAGCTTTGTTGTTGTTGAGCAACTGAAGCGTGAGCTGTTAAAGCTCCTCCCTCTTCTGGAAAGGGGGCCGGGAGCAGCAGCTCATTTGCATTTAAAGGGACACACACAAAAACGACATGTTTTTGCTCAAAACCAAATAGGGGAAAATTTGACAAGCTATAATAAATGATCTGTGGGGTATTTTGAGCTAAAACTTCAGACACATTCTGGGGACACCAGAGACTTATATTACATCTTGTGAAAAGGGGCATAATAGGTCCCCTTTAAAGTTTTTTCTTTCTCTTTCTCATGGAAATTTTATCCATGCCCTGTCTTGATGTGGGTCCATCAAACTGGGTTTTTTATAATAGATTTTCCAAGCCACTGTATATATATTAATATCAAAGCCGATAAATGGCATCAAAACAAGAACGAAAATAAATGTGCAAAAAATTAGATTATAAATTTAATAATAACAATTATTATACCATTGTAACCACTGGCATTTGAATTTTGAAATGCAAATCTAGATATGACTTATCATCAAACAAGCTCTCATAACCCATCCTTCACTCCAATGGTTTGTTTCAATGCAACAAGGTTTCTGCCCTCGAATAATGACATTCTTAAGCACTCTATTGTTTGCTCACCCCACCCATAAGTCTGTGCATTGCAGTCATGTTGAAATGAGTGGGATGCATTGTACAGGGCCAAGTCAACTGACAAACTTGTGTCCTGTTTTTTTATGGACTGCATAGCTGAGGCCCTGCGGGATAAATGACAGCTGGAGCAGGGAACAGTAAGGCTGGGAATTCCAGTGGCATCAGCTGAGATGAACAGATCAAACAGCTGGGCTTTGATTCTAATGAAAGTGTTGTTTTTCTTTATGATCACTGTTATCAGTTCTTTCACAACTGTCAAAGCTGATGTGCATAATTTTTTAATGTTAAAATTATTTCTATGTAAGTTTAATATACATACATTCATTCTTACATCATTCAATTCTTCAATCACATTTAATTCTTCATTCATTCCTCAATTACAAATAAGAATATCTTTTACAAACCTAGTTTAAAACACACATGCAAGGTTTTTATATTGTATTCATATTGTTTTCATATGATTTAGAAAATAACTTTTTATAGTTTTAAAGTTTAAATTTGGTGGACATTTATTTCAAATATTATTTTACAAAATAAAATTTTTCTTAAGAAATAATAATAAAAGGTTATGCCAAACACTTCTTTTTTTTCAGTAATTTCATGCTTTAAATTATTTTTAATTAATTTTTTTTTTAAATTGTGACAAATGTAGACATTTGTTAGAAAATATTTCTATTTTCTCTTCTTTTGAACTTTATATTAATCAAAGAATCCTGAAAAAAATGTATCATTTTCAACAAAAAATATTAAGCAGAACAATGTTTTTAACACTGATAATAATCAGAAATGTTTCTTGAGCATCATAATGATTTTTTCTGAAGGATCATGTGACTGAAGACTGGAGTAATACATTTTAAAATATATTAAACAGTAAAATTGTAATAATATTTCACAATATTACTGTTTTTACTTTTATTTTTGATTGAATAAATGCAGCCAAGTAAGATGTGTTTCTGGATCAACATCTTTTGTTGATCCTGGAACAACATTCCTATCCAAAAACATTAGGTCCCTCATCCTGTCTGTTATTGTATCCATGATTTCATAACCAATAGGAAACTGCGTGTTCTCTCTCATGCTCTGTTGACAGTCTACATCGAGAGGAAGGGAGCCGTCTGCTGTCATGGTGTGCAGTCGACAACTTGGAACTAAACACACAAACAATTGTGGAGATGGTTATTGATTTCAGGAAGAAGAACGCCCATCTCCTTCCTTTACAAATCCAGTGTTCCATTATCAGCACAGAGGGAACAGGAATATCACAACAAGTATGCAAAAAGGCCCACTTTTCTTTGAAATATGTGTCCTATAATAGCATACTTTAATTAAAAAAAAAACAAATGCACAGACAAAAAAACATGCACAGACAAATCCAAATTAAATCCTGCGGCTCGTGACGACACATTGATGTCCTAAGACACGAAACGATCGGTTTGTGCGAGAAACCGAACAGTATTTATATCATTTTTAGGACATCAATGTGTCGTCACGAGCCGCAGGGTTTAATTTGGATTTATCTGTGCATGTTTTTTTTACTCTCATAGATTTTGTTACCATCGAACATGCATTATACGACTGACAGACCGCAACGGCTGAAGTTAAAAATCATCATTTGTGTTCTACTGAAGAAACAAAGTCACCTACATCTTGGATGCCCTGGGGGTAAGCAGATAAACATCAAATTTTCATTTTTGGGTGAACTATCCCTTTAATAAGTCAACATGCTGTAATACAACAGCTTACTGTAAGTTAACTATACCCAACAACTGAGTCACTGAGCAATGACAGGAATGTATCTCAGTGAGAGAGGAGAGATATTTCCTCTCAACACAGAGCCAAAAACATTTGGCACTTCATACTAAAGTGGATGACTTGTTTTGTCCTGCAAACAGTAAACAACATGGTCCAAAAAAAAAAAAACATATTTCTCTTGGGTGTAAAGGCACTCAAAGCAAATCACTAGTTTGCTGGTTTAGTCATGTGATATGCAAGGAGTTTGTTTTGAGTTTTGCAAACCATTATAACATCACTTCTGAATAAAATATATGCCTAATCTAGGTTTATAGGTTTACAGAAATAAAAGTGCAACACCATCTCTTCAAAACAGCCAAGTAACATAATAAGGCATTTTGTAGAAAAGGAACCGTGCTAATATTTTTACTCAAACACACACACACACACACACACACACAAGCAACTGATCTCAGTCAAGATTCTGAGGCAATAGCGCCATCTAGCAGTGTTACATTGCCATTTTCACTGTCCGAATATTAAATAGAAATACATTCTTGCCTTGTCCAAATACACACACTTGCGGTCTTGGCCACTTGAGAGCGTGTGCACTCGACAGGAAGTAAGTACGCAAGACTGTCCCATGTCTTAAAAATGCCCAAGTGCAGTGCCGCTTCTGAACTGTGTTCGAGGCTAAGCGTATCCCATCATGCATTATGTTCGGGAACTCGCATGCCCCGAAATCGCGAAATGTCAAGGAAAACATACGACTGTAAGTTAAATTAATTATATAATTATATTAATTACATATAATTTGGAAGTAAAATATAACGTGTTGAACATTTTATTGATGCAAAGATAAGTAGGCTATGTGTATTTTGTTAAATTTGCAACTGCTTTTTATCACTCAAAGAAGCACCACAATCTTCTGCTAGTTACATAGTGACCACTGAACAGACATTTAGTGTATTTTAAAATGCAAAGTACTGAAAATAATAATTTAAAAAAATATTCTGTAAACGCTTGCATTTTTTACAACACTATAAGTGTGTCCCATCGGGTAATCAAAAGTTCTACACACACTTGCAGTCTTCACGCCTACTTGAACACTTGATCCAAATACAGGAAATGCGTCATGTAAGTAGACAAGTGGTCAAGTGCAAAGACCGCAAGTGTGGGTATTTGGACAAGGCTTCTTTCTGTCTTTCAGATGCCCTGGTTTGATGCCTTTGTGAGTATGTGAAGTAGGTGATGTAGGGATTTTTCCCTCAGTATAAGTACTAGAAAAATATAAGAATAATTAAATGTAAAGGATAAAACATTGGGAAAATGGCGTTTATATAACCTTAGCTACATAGAAACACATCTGTGATTTTTGTCTATAGGCACGAGGCCCTGTTAAAATTAAGTTCTACAGCACTATTGCAAGTGTGTTATTGATTTCATACAAGTTCTTGAAATAAGTGATTAATATTGAGTAACTTACGTTTTTCAGACTAAATGGGCCAGTTCGTATGTCTCTTGCCGCCAACTAAGCCAAAAGCATCAAGCAACTCGTAGATGAAAAACCGGTCTGGAACACCGAACAAAAGTGGAGCGGAAGAGAGTCCCCTCCGCCGCTCAAAGCGTTCTGCAATTACTTCTCTCTAGATCCAGTCCATGTTTTCTTTTTTAAAAAAAGTCAAACACCCAGTGTTTTCGTGCTATTCTTTTTGATTATCGTAAAATTGACTAAAAAAGGACTGTTATTATCCTTTGAGACGGAATATATGAGACAAAAAAATCCTTATCAGTCAAACACATGGCCTTAAGATTTTTACTGCATCATAAAAATATTACAACATATAAAATCACCACAAAATTTTTATTCAAGGAGATACAATTCAAACACACACAAACACAGATTGCATTTTCAATGGTTCAAAAAAAAAAAAAAATCCTTGTAATTTGACATCAATTATTATTATTTACACATGATGCTGTTATACAATATTTGTCTCTTTGTTATCTCAAGTCAACATAGTGTAGCAATATGAAAAAATATTTGGATACACAGACATTCCATTCAATTAATTAAAATCTGTGATGTTTACTACTGATCCACTATTACATCAAAACATTATACTGGCACCAAATAATCATAATACAACCAGTCATACTCCAGAAAATCTCATTTATATAGTCAAGATCTGTTTCAAATGTACAGTAATTATCATAGCACTCTTTGGATGTGGTTTGAGGCAACAATTCAGTGGATCTAAACTTGTTCTACTGGAAAAAAGGAATTACAGATAACATCGGACAGACTCAGATAAACTTAGTTTATCATTTTGTACTATATTTTATTCCTTATATGGACATTTATATTAATGAATCATTGCAGAATGTTTAATATCGTAATTACAAATACTAACATTTTAATCTTGTTCCCAAATTTGTTAATGTAACAAACAGCTTATGTTGTTTTTTCTTCTCACAAGCACTTAAATTTCTCAGAAACATGCAGTTAAAATATTCTGCACAATTACTCTGAATAAAATTTACAGGATATAAAAATACCTGCCTGAGCAACTGTCAGTGTTGATTTAAAATAACTAGCACTTGAATCAATACTCAGTGTCTGATTTAAATGTCAGATGAAAGCACATAAAAAATTAAGATAAATAAAGATGCTCTATCATTAGAGGGAGTTGAAGTAAATACAATTCTTTGACACAGTGAGTGTTTTTCTCTGATTTGTATGTACACACACAAACAAACAAAAATTTTGTCATCCATCCCTCAAAATAACAGAGAGATTGCCTTTTAGTTTTGACAAAATGAGAGCACACAAATATTGGAGGAGCAGCAAAATAACATACCTGCAGATCCCATAGGTATAACTGACATATCTGTAAATATATGTATATTACATATACATATAAGAGCCATAGTATTTAAAGTAACATCCATCTGGAACACATATTTCCCAAACCCCATAAGTGCAAATAAAATCTCCCAGGTTCTGTGTATCCCATGCCATGTAAACTGATAATGGCTGTTTCAAAACATTGAGTGAGAAACCACATACTATATACAACCAGTAGATATCTTACACATCAACTGATTCCAGGTTTACACAAACTTCAACAGGAGTCTATCTGAAGGCAGGGTTGACCTTTTTAATGGTAATCCGAGGCTCAGATCAGAGACACAGGTGTAGTGAACGGTGAGAAGAAGGCGTAGTTGTAGGTCAGAGGTGAGGCGGGACGGTCTGTAGGGCGTCCTCGGCAGTACGGTGCACATTAACGTTCTAGGAAAAGAACAGAAAATGATATTATATAGTTGATTTTTTTAAAATCTTCCTGTTATCTTGAAACTAAAGAGTTTTTAACTGGTACTGGTAAACTTCAAAAATAAAGCAATATATATAAATAATTGTTTAAGCATGTAATCGCAGGGGTCAAGGGTCATGGGACAAAAGGTGAGGCGATACGATATAAAACATTTGATATGATCAGCTCAATATCTCTATCCTTACACTGCCCTTTGACTTCAGGTCAAAGTCCATTGACATAACCCACATTTCCCTGTACCACTGTAATATGGTAAACCTCTGGTTAATCTGCCATGCTCATGTTATCATTTTATGGTAGTTTATTTGTAAGAAAGTTTGCAGTGTAGTGCAGTTATGTGTCAGAAGCTCTTCTGTCGTTGTTCTTTAACAGAATTGTGAGTGAATGTAAAGAGAGACAGGATTTCACTATTCAAATACATTTTATTAGCATCGCAAACAGACAATACAGTAGAGATTTTTCCTCCTTCTCAGTTACCAAAAGAGGACAGTTTCACATCATAACATTCCTTAGTGTTTCAAATAATTAAAAAAAAAAAAATGGCTATAAATTAGTACGTAAAATCTAAAATGATATATCTAAAATTTCTTTCTTCTCGTAAGGCTCTGCTAGCAACAAAACTTCACCATTTTTATATACACAATCCTAAATTTTGAAATGATGAATAATGTAAAATTAACTAGCCAAAACCCAACTTAATTTACAAATGCATTCATTTACATGTGCACAATAAATAAATTTCACATGCTACTGGAGTGACTGGTGTTCTTTTATAGCAGCAGTTACATTCATGTGCAACTTCAGTGTGCATTTATGATAAAGTGCAGTTTAGTATTAACACGTCAATGAACAGAAAAACAAACTGAATTCATTCTGTACATAATTTCATCGCTTCCGAGGTGTAATTCAAAAGACATTTACAGTGCTGTAAATATTGCCTCTGATTTTAGGAAATGCAGTAGATGCATTTTAGAATGTAAGAACGTCTACAATCCTAAAGAAAATGGGAATGGGACAATGGCGTGTGAGGAACAAGGAACTGTCAGTGATGATCTGGCACTGTTAACAAAGCTTCTTCCGCCTGCCGTGACACATCTACGTTCTGTTTGAAGCAAACACAGGGAATGACGTCACGTTAATAGATGAGGTGAGTGGGTGGCGACGATGTATTAGAAGCGAGAAAAACTTGCATCAGTCCACATATATATCAAGATGAAAACAAGACCAAAACAATGAGCTTTTGCTTATTGTTATTAACTCAAGACAAAAAAAACAAACAAACAAAATAAAAAAACAGCAGTATACAGTATGGAAGCTTGTTTCCGCCACAAAATACAAAAATAAAAAGGTACATTTTTACCTCACAAATTGGACTTTTTCCTCACAATTGCAGGTTTATATCTCACATTTCTGAGAAAAAAAAAGGCAGAGGTGTGACATAATTGCGAATAATGTCAGAACTGTGAGTTATAAATTCTAAATTGAGAAAAAAGTCAGAATTGTGAGATTTAAACTTGCAACTATGAGGAAAAAGTCAAATTCTGAGATAATTGCGAAAAAATTGAGAACTGTGAGTTATAAAGTTAAAATGGCAAGATATAAACTCACAAATCTGAAAAAAAAAAAAAAAAAAAGAATTTTGAGCTAACTTTTTTCCCCATCAGAATTGTTTATATCTCAGTTCTGAGAAAAAAGTCAGAATTCTGAGATAATTGTGAATAAAGTGAAAACTGTGAGTTATAAAGTTATAAAAAATTGTGTCACAATTGCTAGTTTTTATCTCGCAATTCTGAGAAAAAAGTCTGAATTGCAAGATATAAACTTACAACTATGTGATAATTGAGAAAAAGCTGAGAACTACGAGTGATAAAGTCAGAACTGCAAGATATAAACTCACAATTGCGAGAAAAAAAAAACAGAATTGTGGGACATTAACTCTCAACTATGAGAAAAAAAACTCAGAATTGCGAGTTTATATCTTGCAATTCTGACTTTTTTCTTTTTTTTTTTTTAGAATTGAGAGATATAAAATCTAAATTGCAAGAAAAAAAAATAATCAGAATTACCTTTTCTATTTTTTATTCCATGGCAGAAACAAATTTCCATAATAGAGAGAGAAGATGTGAACCCCCAAAATTGTGATACGTTTCATAAACTGGCATGCTACAGTACAATCTCATAATGTGTTTCACCCTGGGTAAATTCATCAATGAGCCCAACACCACATCTATCATGCAACGGCTGAGCTCAGGAGACCACAAATCTTAATCACTTTATTATTCAGAAGAGCTCTCAAGCGTAACTACAGACTGACTGCACACTTTCCCTTAAGCCATAACAGATGGGGAGGCTTTTTTAACCACCTAAGTGATAGCAATTATGAGTCTTACCGTCGGTCTGTCTCTGTGTGTATTCACAGCTTCTACTTTCAAACAGACTGACTCCACCTTACAACCTGAGGACCCAGAATGATTCACAATCAAGACTTGAAAAGCATTATTTAAAGAGTAATGTCCAGGTTAGCTAAGAATGTATTCCTGTCTTACCATAGGCCACTGGTGTTAACTTCAATACTGTGTGTAGAGGGCATTTCAGATAAGGCAGTTCCTCTGCAGGAGATGAAAAACACAGCAAACAAGTAGACTTTAGATACTTTTTACTCATCAGTGCAACTCTGTGCAAGTGAACTGTGATTTAACAAGAGGTAAGATCTTCATGAGTGGTGTCATGGTGGTCATCACCTGCAGTCTTGTCCAGAAAGTAGGCCAGCAGGCATCTCATGACGGCTTGATGACAGATTACCAGAACGTTTTCCTGCCGCTCTAACTCCATGATCACAGGTTCCAGACGCTGGACCAAGTCTTCATAGGACTGTGGGAAGAGATCTGGATTAGAACCCGGTTGCACTCGTGATGTAATGATCACACACATGCAAACACATATGGCTGGATAGAATCGGGAGTTGACATGAAGTCTTGCAGTGTGATGTGCTATACTCGACTAAAATTGTATTAACTTATAATATTAATTCAGATACTAAATGAAGTATTTGAACTTTTAAAAGTTCATTTGTCACACAGCAGAACTCTTGAAATGAACTGCAAAAAGGTGATTAAAAATGGTGAAACATATACATAATATATAATTATAAAATAGAAACAAA
The DNA here is from genome assembly GCA_037950665.1 of Hypophthalmichthys nobilis. Taxonomy (NCBI): domain Eukaryota; kingdom Metazoa; phylum Chordata; class Actinopteri; order Cypriniformes; family Xenocyprididae; genus Hypophthalmichthys; species Hypophthalmichthys nobilis. Next base: position 22,393,831 of record CM075487.1, read on the forward strand.
TAGAACAAAAATAAAATAAAATTAGATGAAAATATTAGATGAAACACTTAAAAATATGAAATGAAAATTAGAAATGTTGCATTGGCAACAAACTGAAATAAAATTGAATGAATAGTACTAAAATTACTAAAACTAAAAAATAAAAATAAACTGAAGCTAAATAAAGATGCAAAGATAAATAAAGATGACAAAAGCACATAGCAAAATATAGATGAAAACTGAAAATATTAAATTATTCAAAATATTAATAAATACTACAACAGTACATAAATAATCCTAAATAACACTGATGTAATACAAGTATACACTTCTTTAAAAGATTCTATTTGCATTTATTTAAAGAAAAAAGTGTTAATAGAATCTTTTATTGAAAAATTATATATATATATTTAAATTAATATATGTTTATATATATATTTTTATTTAATTATATTAATATAGTTTAATTATAATATATACTTTTTATTTATTATATATTAAATATATTTATTTCCTTGTTTATTTAACTAAAATATCAGATACAATCTGATATAAATTCTTAAGATCAATCTCTCTATTAATCTATGCATTTTTCAATGGATGTGAGATGATTGAATCATTAAATCCACAAAAACTAATTATATAAAATAGTTTGAGAGACCTATTATTAAACATGAATGTTTTGGTAATGCAGTTAAAGAGTTCCCTATAGTTCAAATCATACGTTCACAGAAACCTCTTCTCATGTCTAACATACAACATTAACATACAACTGAAATATTCCAAACTCAACAGATATTGAATGATGTGCAGTCCTTGTGTACAGCACTGAAATAAATGCACACGTAAACTTAAAACACATGTGGCGAGGACCTTGCACCCAGTCTTTATCTAATAAAGTGAGAACAGTGTGGTGCTTTAACGCTCTCTGAGTAAAAAGGTTAGAGATATTGATCTAAATGAGAACTGCTTGCTCTGAAGAACAAACATACTCACAACCTAGCAGATGAGGAGCAAATGGAAGCGTGTATGTGCGGGCTCTGGGTAATTGTGTGTGATGTGCTCAGTCAGAGAAATAACAGCTCACAAAAACACATGAAATAACATCTATTAGGCACTTTGGGAACAACGTCAATACAGCCTAAAAAAACAGACTTGTTTACTCCATTTGGGAGTATTTAGTCATGAGTAACAGAGAGCCTAGCAACCAGCAATATTTATTTGATGAGTGTTTAATGTGCTAAAGTGTGAGGAAAAGCTCTTTGTCACCAAAGGGACATAAAAGAGCAATACAAACACCGAATGATAAAACTGCTATCTTGCTATGATGTATATAGTCATTAACCCCATGATTCAAGTTAAAATGAAATGCACATTTACAAAATGCACTGATTACAAGAAAACAGATTTCATGTAAACTGACCTCTCCTTTGGGATAGCGATAACGAAATTTGTCCTGGTCCCGTAATGCAAACTCCAGAGGATACTTCTGCTGGATCTCCTCATACATGAGCTCCTCGCAAACGCCCTAAACACACACACACACACAGATTGAACAGTTAATGAACACAATATCCTGAAAATAAGGGCAAATATTGTTTAACATTTATAAACAAGAAAGATACTTACAGCATCTATCTCATTTAGAGCTTTCCACTGTTCGTATGGTACACCCACAGCTTCTGCCGTCTGTATGGTCCTCTTCATCTGACTCGTCCACACCTTCAAATCACGGATATTCTGCGACTGGATAAACTGGCCCAAAGCATCAGCAAACTGAGAGGGAATGTGAAAAAACAGAGAATTTATTTGATAACTAACACAGAAATATAGAAACAGTCATTCTTTGAAAAGATTTCAGATACCTGAATTAACTGTTTAGTATCTGAATAATAACAGAGAAGCAGGACTTTGTCTTTCCACCAGTTTAACTTGTCCAAAACCCATTTTAAACAGGACTGATAATTACTTGCAAGTTATGGCCAATAACTGATAAATGGCTGATATTAAAATTCTATACTGTTTTGTCAAGTAAAGTAAAGTCACCTTTATTTCCATAGCGCTTTATACAATGTAGATTGTTTCAAAGCAGCTTTACAGGCATTAACAGGACAATAATGATTCAATGATGCAAACAATGAGTTCAATTCAGCTGTAAAGCAGCTCTAAAAAGAAAATGGTGTCATTGTTCAGCTGAGGTCAGTTTTGTCTAAAAATAAAAACTAAAATCAATCGTTTAAACTGCTGCAAGTTTTGAATTTAAAATTCACACTGTTGGTTTCTGGGTCCAGTGCTTTTGAATATTAAATTATTATAATGTCTAATGTTTATTAATATATATCTATTTATCTGCACAACTGTTCAAAAGTTCTGTTCAAACAGTAATATTGTGAAATATTATTACAATTTCAAATAGCAGTTTTCTATTTTAAAAGAAATGTAATAAAAATGTAATTTATTCCTGTGATATCATTACTCCAGTCTTCAGTGTCACATGATCCTTTAGAAATCATTCTAATATGCAGATTTGCTGCTCAAGAAACATTTCTTATTATTATCAATGTTGAAAACAGTTGTGCTGTTTAATATTTTTGTGGAAACCTTGATACATTTTTCTTCATTTTTCTCTTATTCTTTGACAAATGAAAAGATAAAAAGAACAGCATTTATCATACATAGAAATCTTTTCTAACATTATAAATGTCTTTACTGTCACTTGGTCAATTTAATATATCCTTTCTGAATGAAAGTATTAATTTCTTTAAATAAAAAAACTCACTGACCCCAAACTTTTGAATGATATATGTCTGTCCTGATTTCATCACTTTCACATGGTGTTTCAAGACCACCTATTTTTGTGCTTGTTAGTAATGCTAAAAATGATGACAATGTAAATTTACAGCTTACCTGCTTTCCCCTTGCCGAAAGACCTGAATCTCCTCCGATACGACCTTTGACATTCAGATCACTCTCTCCATGCCGGCACAAGTAGATGGAGCGGGGTGTGATGTGGATGTTCATGAGGTAGTAAACTATTCGGCTCTGTATGTGGTCCTGGACCCGGTTCACCAGGTACCGCCTTCCCACATCGATGATCTTTATGAACGAAAGGTCCCTGAACACACCAAAAAAACAAAATGGTAAATGAATTGATTCAAGATGTATTGGATTAATTTCAACAGCACCAAAACGGCATTTACCTGTCCAGTTCCTCATCCAGTGGCTGATAGGAGTTTTCATAACATTTTATCCTCTTCATAAAGTCTGCGACGGCTTCTTCTGTGTTACAGTGTGTGTAGTCTGGACTGCCCAACTTCACTTGCTGAAAACCAACACCACAAATTTAGCCCAAAAACAGTCAAAACAAGGTGAGATAAAGATATATTGTGCATTTCTGAGACTTACCACAATGTTCTCTGCAATAACATCAGGGTCTTCACACACAGATTCTACAAAGAAAACCTGAGGGATGTGAAAAGAGTGTTTTAAAACAGCTGAAGTGAGAAACACATTAGATATGTATAGTAGATGAATTATCCCATAGCCAGCACCTTGAAACCATTCTGCTCTGCAAATCTGATGATCGTCTCTCTCCTTTCTCTTGTTGTGTTTGTGGCATCAAAAACCTGAAGATTGTAAAGCAAAAAGGGTAAATGCATAAAACAAAAACAAAAAAATGAAGATCAACATGACCAGTTAAATTGAAGCATGAGACAATGGTTGTGTCCTAAATGACACACCATAGACTATGCACTTATTCACTATGTACTTAACCATTTAGTGTATGAATTTCATAAGGATATTTTGTCATTCAACATCAGAGACTGATAGCCCCTCCCCCTCCACTACGTAACTAAAGCTATGACAGTTGAGTGCATTAAACGTTCAACATTCCACACATTTTTTCAGTTAATTAAGTGCATAATCTGGGTGTTTAAACTGCGCTCTTAGAATTTTCAGTGAACACACTAATCACACTATTTACACAAAACGGCATAGAGTAGTGCGCAAGTACACAAATTGGGACGCAACTAATATACTAGGCTACATCTACATTAATAAAGATAACAAGAAAGGTATAGTTAGAGGTATAGGTATAGACCTATTTTTTTTCCAGCTGATAAGTAATAAAAACATTGACTGCCAATCAGAATCCATCCTGCTTTAATGAGCTTGAGCATTTAAAGCAGCAGATGACAAAACTGCAGGGTACGCTTATAATAAACAGAACCATATTGTCCACTGGTGTAGACGCTAATATAATTGTCATTATAGTTATCGTTCTTGATGTGAATGGGCCTTTAGTGTGAATGAAGGCCTAAACTTACAGAAAAAGATGCGTTTTCAAATGTATCCGGATTAATGTTGAAGTAGCCTAGATAACATGTACTTGAGCACAGTATTTGAACCCATATGAAATTCACTATTCAATTCAGTGTGTTCAAATGATGTTTTCCTTACCGCCACCTGGCCGCCTTCATCTGTGAGGAACTGCCGTACGTCATTGAGAGCTGCCAATGCACACTGCCTAAAAGAGACAAGAAATCACATGAGCTTCTAAATATTTTTAGCATTTTTAAACCAGTGGTTTTACTTCATATTTTGAATGGTCACCACTGATGAAATCCATGTCTTACTTCCTGATTTTAAGCCCCTCTTCATTATCTGGCCTGAAGAACTCAAAGGATTTGTAGATCTTCACACATTCACGTCTGTACTGCCCAACATTAAACTCTAGGGAAAGTAAAAAACAAACAAACAAGACAAACCAATTTAAGAATCAGCAAAGCAACTAATTGGCCAGCATTTCAACAGCTGTCATAAATCACTATTTTATACCGAATGAGAATCACACTGCTTGTGCTTTTGTACCTTTTGTCGGAACATCAATCCAGTTGAGGTAGCGCGTCAGTTTCTTGGAGATGTAGGTCTTTCCTCTGGCTGGTAGACCCACGGTTACTATAAGTGTGGGGCAGTTGGTCATGCATACTGGAAGACAAAGAAAACAGTAGCTTATAAAACATTTTATATTATACATATACTACAGGTGAACTGTCCATCATCACACCTTATGGTGTAAAGAACAGAAATGTTTTAATCTAGAAGCAGTTTAGGTGACCTTTTCATTGCTTTAATAAAATCTGTGAGTTATTGTCATTGTAGAGCATAAGTCAAATTGCACAATATCATATTGATGTCAACATAGTCCTGCAATCTAAAAAGGTTGAAGATTATATGTTGAACTACGGAGTATTATGTAACAAATTATATTGTTATTAATAAACGTTATATACAAATATACCAAAATTACTCATATATATTCATTTAAATACATGTAATCTTCTTAAAGCGTATTTAATGTTTAAGTAAAAAAACATGCAATCAACTAAAAAGCATGTAGATTTGTTTCACACATTGTTAAATTGTATCACCATAGAAGTATTGCATCAGAAAGCCCTTTTAACCCTCATCCGACTCCAGCATCAGTGTCCGGCTCACATCCTTACATCCATACTTACCCTTTCTTTGACTAATGTGTCTCTCTGGAAGGCCGTTTTTGGAGGATGGCACCCATATTTTCTTTAAAGGATTCTGTGTGAGCTCTCGGGTTAGACTATTACCGCATTGCTCCGTGCTGTTCTCTATTAAACTCATTATATTCATCGTCTCAACGCACCAACGTCCATTACCATTAGTGCGCACTAAAGACAGCGGGGAAGAATGTCATCAGACTGGTAGAGAACGGCCCTACCGTAACGGCACGAAAGGATGCGCACCAGAAACCTTACCGTAGTGCCAGGTGTATTTTTACATAGTGATTAAGCGTAGGACAGATAAAATGTTTCCTAAAATAGGTGGCTTACCGGCCTGGTCTGTATACGAGTCTAGATATTAATATTTATATTCTATTTTCAACTCAACTGTTATTAAAGTTCGTCTGCAAACGCTGTAGCCGTGATCGCGTGGTATCTGTTACTTTTCTCAGCGCTGTCCTGGATGGACTAGTCATCAGTCGTTTGTGGTTGGTTACTGGCCAAGACATTATTGCCGCTTGTTTCCCTTTGTTTGTAATATACCATTATTAGGATTTTATTTAAACTATTTTCATTTTTAGTTTACAATTTTCTCCAATTATTTAAATGCTTAGTTATAATGCTTTAGAGTTGAACATAAACATTAACATTCCTCAAAAGCCTGTTGTATAATTTTTGATACATACATTTTAACATGATGTATGGATAATCAAGTAAACCTAAGTAGCTTCAATCCAGTAAAGGCTAATCTTGTAAGAATAACTTTTATGTTGTTATTAATATTCAATATTTACTTTAAACAAATGAAGAGTTCATTTGCAAAAACCGATAAACGCCACTTTTTAAAAAAATGAACTAACTGCTGTGCGTTATTCTCCACATATAGCACGTTCTGTACCCTAAATCCGTTTAGTCAAAAAAAGCCGGTATTGTCCACTGTCAGGCATCGCAAGTTCACGTTTTACAGCAGAAACCGACAAGCGCCCTTGTTGTTTGTGTACAGAACCGATAAGTCCGTTTTAGCGAATCAGTGCACAGTATTCAGGTCAGGTGACAAGGCTTCTAGTCACTTCAAAAAGACGCGCTAGCTGAGGGAAGTTTTGTCAAAGCTGACTAAAAGTGATCGAGGATTTATAATTTCGACTCCTGTAAGTCCTTGTACACCATACACGTCTTACATGCTGAACCTTTGGTTTTCCTTTTGCGTGCGTTTGTGTGTGCGCGCGCGAGCACAGTGCGTGGATGCGCGTGTGAGTGTACGTGTGTGCCGATCTGTTAGTGTGTGTGTGTGTGTGCGCGAGCACAGTGAGTGGATGCGTGTGTGTGTGTCGATCTGTTAGTGTGTGCACACGTGTGTTTGAGTGTGTTTTAAATGCAATTACATAGCAATTACTTGGTTTTGTTTAACTCTGAAACATGAAATGTGGCGTTATCTGCTTTTGCCAAAAAACGACTGTTGGAGTTATCTGCTTTTGCTAAAAAACAAACTTTTAATATATATAAAAAACATACTTTCAATGAACTTTAATTTTTTTAATTACCTCTATTTTTTGGAGGTATTATTACTTAATCAAAACAACCCAACTGCAGTTTGATTGATATTACTTGGAATGCACAATAAAAAAAAACATGATTTGTGAGAATTAATAAAAAAGGGAGTTAACTGTTTTTGCAAATGAAGTCTTCAGATATTTAACGATTTCACAGCAAAAAGAAAGACACGTGTACCACTTTAGGATTATAATAAAGGCATTTTACTTGCTAAAAATTATAAGCTATCATTCAGATTGTAAAACAGATTTTTCAGCCAAGTTTTGATCATGTTGATCATTTAGAGGCCTTAGAACCCGAGCGCCCACGTGTGGTAGGCCAACTGGACATTTTTATTATTTTTTTTAAATTATCTGAATGTTTTAGTGTTCATTTACAAAATTAATATACATGTCTGAGATTTAAATTCATAAATTAAATTAAATGCACAACAAAAAACGTTCAGACAATACTGGTTTACACTGATCATGGACATTTTCAATAGCTTTTCCATGTTGGTTGCAAGTTGTTTTTATCAGATGTGCTCGTAAAAAAAAAGAGATTTTATCAGATGTGCTCGTAAAACCTGTTTTCCCTGTGACATCAGGATATAAAGAGGATGCTTGTAATAAACAGTTACATTAAATACAAAAAAAGTAACAAAAAAATGTAAATTAGGTCAAAGTTCACCTTCAAAATTAGCAGTGTGAAAGATCATAAACACAGTTTAAACTTAAAATATCAAATCACTACACTCCAAAATGGCAGCCAATTACAATAATATATATTTTAAGGCTAAAAAAGAGGTCAGAATCTTCTTTTTCTTACATTTTGGAAGTGGATGTAAAGTCAAAGACATGATACTACACACAAATTAACCACTAGATGGCAAGAAAGAGACATTTTCATGGCTACGCTCCCTATGGATTGTGGGTAGGGGATTTGACTTGAGCTGTGAGCATAGCTTGATAATAACAGTGATTTGAGAGAAATAGCATGTATTTATATCAGTGCACAATGTTTTGGCACTGAAATGGGTTAACAGATCATCTAAGGTAGAAAAACAATAAGGCTACACAATGTTAGATTGCTTTTTTCAGCAAACACATCAACAGATCAGCTTTAGTTAGAGGATAATTTCATATTTGCAAAATATTCTACTTAACAACACATATGCATATTAGTAACAGCCTTTCTCCTGGTACCATAAACATTTCCTCATAAAATGGAAATTATTTGCAACAGATCCTTCAACTGAGACTAAGCTGTTCTGAATAAGGAACTAGTAAACCACAAGAACTCTACAATCATACATTCACTCCCAATTCTAGATTTCATTAAACAATAGAGTATACTGTCAAACTGTGAATCATATTTTCTAGTTAGTAAATCAGACCCATACATCAGCTTTCAGATTTCCTGGGAAAACTAGATCTGGTGTCGCTAAACAAGCAAAAGTGGTCATACCGCAAACAACAAATCATAATCTCCCAAATCATATCATACCCATATCTCCCAAAAACTGCTTATCTTTTCTCCTACTGGTATACAAAATACAATAAACTGTCATAGCTCGAAATTCCTGATACTATGTGCTTTCATTGGCTTTAGTTCTTATGTGTACTTTTTTGGAATCTGACTGTCATTCCCATCACAATGGATTCAGTGATAATTCATGGGTACAAACCTACAACCATTTAATTACAAACCCAAATTGTTATGTATTACTGCGCCAACCTCCTCATTTTCCTGTCATTTAAACAAATCTGGAAGATATACAACAGCAGTATTTGCTGATAACCTTAATTATAAAATCCTGCTGATGTTTGTCATCTCTCTAGGTCATAGTATTTTATTTTTACAACCGGACAAGCTGCAATTTACCTCCATGTCAGTCATCTAACAAACATGGCCATGATTTGACCTCAACTCCTCCACAATCCTGCACAGCATGAACGACATGGCCAACATAAAAAAAAAACACTACTGAGAACTGACACAATATGCTTCACAACCTAAATAAAATCGACCTTAGGTGCACATAAAACCTCACTGCAATTCAATGCATGCAGCACATGACCTAAACACTATGTGCTTTCTTCATTCATTCAATGCATTACACAGAACACAGCGTCAGTTTATTTTTAGACCTCATGCATGGTTTACAGTAATGTATAGCCATAGGTTATGTGAGTATATTAATAACAGACCATATATTATTACTGCTCAAATAAACGCATCGTGGACTCATAAGTCTAACGCACACGCGCCTACGTGACAGAGTCTTGTTTACTTCTTCCTCCTCGCGTACACAATACTAGCTGCTTCCGCCAGAAAACAGCCATAACCTCATATTCCTTACCCCTTTTATCCAGAATCTGCGTGTTTTTGGACCGGCCGGCACCCCTCATTGTCCGCGTTTTGTGTATTAGTGCTTTATTTTGATGCTGGAGCCTTGAGGTATAAAGGAGAAGTATGTGAAAACACGAGCGGACACGCCCACTGATTGACAAGTGGAGCAGCCAATCGCTGTGAAGCAGAGGCGAGCGGACACACCCACCCTTCATTAGAAAGAATCAGGGGAAAGTTTGTGTTGATACTGTTGCGCAGTGTTATGCAATGTTTTACATCTTACACAGGAATGTGTAAATAAGTGTACTCCATTCTTTGCTTTCATGTTTAAATAAAAGGGATTGTATTTTTGAACACGCCCAAAAACGGATTAATCTTAAATGACAGCAGTCTAGTTTTTTTTAATTAAACTAGGTACATAACGATAATATAGTAAATATAGTTTACTATATATAAATTATATAATATTATATCAAAAAAGACTATAGGTTTTGGGACCTATATATATATATATATATATATATATATATATATATATATTAAAGTACTAAAAATAATATATATTCTGATACTATCATATGTGATTTGGGGGGGTTAAACTATCTATCTATCTATCTATCATCTATCTGTCTGTCTGTCTATATACTTGGATATCTAGAAGTACAGTATAAGATGTTCTGGTATATGTGCTTTTGGGATGGATGGATGGATAGACAGATTATAAGGAAGTACACCATTTAAATGTGGAGAATTAATTAAAATCTAATTCAAAAAGGCCTACATTTGCCTACTAATACAGGAGAGGTGTTTTAATTTCAAGCTGTCTCTCAGGAGATGTCTCGGCTATATTAGGAACATCTTGACCTGCTGGACGCTGCAGTGATTCTGCATTCAAAAACATTTTTAGCCTGTACAGTTGGAACATGTCAGTCACGTAGCGACATGTACCGTAAAGCCACAGTAAAAACAGATCCAAGTTGGGACACAGGTCACACAGGTCTGTGCTTGATGATAATATCTATTCATATGGAAAATATCAATAAATAAACAAAGTTGAAATGTTTTGAACTTGACTTACATTCGGTATGAGTCAATGTTTTTGTTGCTTGATAAATCCAGTGCTTTATGGGAAGCTGTAAAAAAGTGTGACGCAACGGCTAGTTCAGACCGGAACAAAGCAGGGCATGAAATTGTGATGAGGGCATGAAATGAAGAAGGGTCCCTAAGAACAGGATGTAAATGTGATCTGGTGCATGCAAACACACACACACACACACTCAAACATGTCAGTATATAAGCTTGTGATGTTTCCATCAGAAACAGTGTCAGTGAAACAGCATATCAGGGCTGTGTGAAAAAATATTTACAGTGTCACAGACTGGGAAAAACCATATACAATAAGAAAAACAAGACTGTAGGGAAGGCTGAAAATAAATACACAACTCGTGACAACAGATCCTGACCTTTACGCGTTTGTCCGGAACATTCTTTATAAAGGCCATAGTGATTAGTGACCCTCTGCCTCACAAGTCTCACCCCTATTCCTGGCTCTCACGGCACAGACAGCTCTTGAGCAAGACACCCAGTCACTGCTTTGTTCTATATGTCAGTTAATTCCATAATATATAAGAAATGAGATACAGTCAAGAAACTAAAAGAACTTACCTTTCATGTAAACACATTGATCTGAATATCACATTGTTAATTGGTGTTTTTATGCAAAACAAAGAGATTGAATTTTGGGGTTATAACAGTTTGATTATATTGGTATGTTTTATTTACACAAATGTAGATTTGTTAAAACGAGTTTTGTGGCATTTAAAATTTGTTTAATATTTTATTTTAATCCTTAAAGGGTTAGTTCACCCAAAAATAAAAAAATTCTGTCATTAATTACTCACCTTCATGTCGTTCCACACCTGAAAGACCTTCGTTCATCTTCAGAACACAAATTAAGATATATTTAAGATGCCCAGAAAGCTACTTAAGACAAATTTAAAACAGTTCATGTGACTACAGTGGTTCAACCTTAATGTTATGAAGCGACGAGAATACATTTTGTGCGCCAAAAAAAAAAAAAAAAAAGACGACTTTTCAACAATATGATGGGCGATTTCAAAACACTGCTTCATGACTCTTAACGAAGCTTTACGAATCTTTTGATTCGAATCAGTGATTCGGAGCGCGTATCAAACTGCTAAAGTCACGCCCCCCAGTGGTGAACTATCCGCTTGTTAAGTCGTGACGTAAGGAACGCCGTTTCTGGGTCCAAGCCTCGACTCGTTTCACTTGAGAATGGCATCTCCACGGCCGTTTATGAGCGCTATTTATTCATATTAAACATTTAACATTTTAAAGTTAAACATTTAAAATACTTACAACAGTCTCCGTGCTCACAGCGTCACAGACATTAATATTTTAACGATTTATAAAAGATGAATCACTGTCTGGCCATCTGGGATTTTGGTATGGAGATAAAGGTTATGATTATAATTTTTTGGAAGTATTACACCACATCGTGTGTATATATTAGCACCATTTGTTGTTTTCTTGTGGTATGAGATAGAGCGTTTGGACCCGGAAGCGCTGCAGCGTGACGTTAGACTTAACAACCGAATTGAAATTTCGAAACACTTATTATGACGTAACGAAGCCTCGTTTACTGAAATCACGTGACTTTGGCAGTTCGATACGCGCTGATTCGAAACAAAGGATTCGTTAAGCTTCATGAAGCAGTGTTTTGAAATCGCCCATCACTAGATATTGTTGAATAAAGTCGTTATTTTGTTTTTTTGGCACACAAAAAGTATTCTCGTCGCTTCATAACATTAAGGTTGAACCACTGTAGTCACATGAACTGTTTTAAATATGTCTTTAGTAGCTTTCTGGGCATCTGAAAGTGTTAATTATCTTGCTAGCAATGCAGGCCTCACTGAGCCATCGGATTTTATCAAAAATATCTTAATTTGTGTTCTGAAGATGAAAGAAGGTCTTACAGGTGTGGAACGACATGAGGGTGAGTAATTAATGACAGAATTTTCATTTTTGGGTGAACTAACCCTTTAAGTTAATGGCATTAACTATGAACACTATCATTTGACAGCCTGATAGTGTCCAGATACCTGTTTGTCTTAATTTTTATCATTATATCAACTGTTTAATCAAATTTGTTTTGAGAAATGTTATGCTTGAAAAGTGTGCTTACACTATATTTCTTCAAAATAAGTATCACTTGTTATATTTTGTTATCTAATGCAATAGGATTCATATATTTTGAGTGTGGACTGAGTATGAAAATATTTCTTGAGGTCACTGTATGTTGCAGGAATAGTTTGTAATAATTGTTCATGATCGTGAGGCACTTGTTCCTCAAAGATCAGGTGAGCATTTGTCTCAGAGGAGCGCTGGCAGAAACTAGGGGAAAGGTCAATGTTAAGTGGTCGTCTAAATATGTTCACTAGAAAGTGGCCCGTTATCAGCCAGACTAATGCTGGCTTTGCACCAAAACGCTGTGTGATACATGCTATTTATAAAGCACAGTGCCTGACCACAAAAAAAAGCAGGTCATTTAGTACAGGCTGCTTTAAAGTGACAAATTTTCTGTCAATAAAACATGTTTTAAAAGTTAGAACGGGAAAAAATTCCTTCTCAGAATCTACTCAGTTTTATAGTAAAAATAAACACAAACAGCGTAAGTATTGATGGGAAATCCCAGTATTTTATCATAATGACCTGAATAGGTAATTATATGTCTGGCTAATGTAAATTCTGGCAAGCAAAATATTAAACAGTGAAATGTTTGAGATGGTGGGAGGAGAGATCAAGTATTCAGATGTCATCTTCTCTAACATTAAGAACACTGTGACTGGTCCACTAAGGAATGGAGACCGCAGAAAAAAATGTTTTTTGAGCCTGATCTGAGGTCAGGGTCTTAGTTACTTACGCAGACGTGGGGTAGTTTGGGTTCAGGAAGTGACTCGCTGCACCAAAAAGTACCACATCTTGCAACACGAGCAATATTATGAAACATTTCCAGAATGGACATACTATACAATTCCTCTGAAAATGAACTGAAATTTTTATTTTGCAGCAAAATGGGCCAATAACAAAAGCCCAAAACAACAACAAATGACGTCTCTGGAGTGAACTGCATGATAGAACTGAGACACATAAAGACACTAATACAAATACACACATATAACATACACAGTGCGAGAGGTGCGTATCACCTAATAGATCAGTACACAAAAAGACACATATAAAGTTAATGAACACTCACATACAGTACACACACACAGAGCTGAAGGATTTTAAAGCAGCTGTTTCAGTCCTTCACTGCTGGTGGTAGAAACTAGGACTTCCTCTGTGTACATGTGCATTCCCTTATTTTTTGTGGTTATCAATGAAATCCTTTTCTTGCCTTTTCCCTTGAGCCATCCATCTTCTGTTCTTCTTTGGAGAGCCCATCTATCTCCTTCTGCTTCCATTCTTGTTCTTGACTGCTTTTGTCTGATCTTTCCTTCATGTCATTGATCTGTCTATTCTCCATCTCCAGTCCGTCACTGGCTACTGCATCCGCTTCCTCCACTCTTCTCACCTGTCGCCGCCTTCTTGCGTCTCTTGATCAGCAAGGGGTTACTGGAGGCATCTAAATCTTTAATCTTCACCTGCTCGTAATCTACACGCATGGTGGCCAAAGCACTGGTTAACTCTTCCTACAAACAAAGAGAAAGAAAGAAGAAAAAATAGAAAAGAAATGTAAATAGTATAACATACTTAACTTAAAGGTGCAGTAAGCAATTTCTGGAAATGCTGTTGAAAGTGGATCGGACCGAGCAGCACAACAAACTTGTAGCCAATCAGCAGTAGGGGGCGTGTACTCATGTGAGTAACATTGGTTTTGAGTGTGTGCTGCTGGTGACTAACAACAAACTCTTGCTTGTATAGTCATGTCATGTATAGTCATGAACTAGTCATGTTCATTTTTTGTTCTTCCTTGTCATTTGTTATTCTTCGCTTTATTTTGCTTTGCTTCAACTATAATAAAGAGACATTCATTTTTGCATTGCATTTTTTGGGGCGGAGTAATGAAGGGAGGGGTGTGTTTGTTTGGGCTGATTTCAAATAATAACAGTGTTCAACAGCATTTTCCAGAAATCACTTACTGCACCTTTCACTGTTGATTACATACATACAGTCAAACCAAAAAATATTCAGACACTAGATATAATTTTTAATATTTTTTTTACTAGTGGGTACAGGACACTATGGTTCATTTATGTAAGTGAGGATATCAAAATAAAGTAAACTGTCATATTATACCCAAACAATTCTTCATACAGTGGACTACCAGTAAAATTGATAAAAATTTGAGACACTTTGACCTGACCATGTTTTGCTTAAGTGTTATCTGACATAATTAAGATGATTTTTTTTCTGACACAGTTTAACTCTGAGATCTTGTCATATTTTATTACCATTTTTTAAACTATAGTGAATAAACTGTAGGTGTCTGAATAAATTTTGGTTTGACTGTAGTTGTTTTATTGTTTTAGGTATATATATATATATATATATATATATATATATATATATATATATATATATATATATATATTCAACATCATTACTCCAGTCTTCAGTGTCACATGATCCTTCAGAAATCATTCTGATATGCTGATTTGCTGCAGGAAACATTTATTATTATTATCAATGTTGAAAACAGTTGTGTACAATTTATTTTCAGGATTCTTTGATGAATATAAAGTTCAAAAGAACAGCATTTATCTGAAATAGAAAGTTTTTATCTATTAAAACTCATTATTATTATATATTTTTCAACTGCATGCATTGATTACATTGTTTTTTATGTTTTTATTCAATATTCAATTCAGATTCCATGAGTATATGTTTCTAACGCACTGACAAGTTTTTTGTTTTTTTGTTTTTTTTACAATGCCAAAAAAGCTACTGTGATTTAAATGAACTGGGTAGAGTTGTTTTAATTGTTATGTGGCTCCCCCTTGAGGATAGGGATGGTATTACAGATAATAATGCCCTCACAGATTGTTACCAATCTTCAGTTTCAGATATCTCATTAATAAATAAGAAAATAGAATGAAAAAGATACTGAAATGGTATGATATTATTCTAAACAAGTACTGTAATTCTCCCAATGGCCAGTGAATCCTCGGCTCACCTTGACCTCGTCCCACATCTCGCTGTCTTCCGTGAGCACTCGTGTGGTGTGGAGCGGAGTTTGGGGAACCACCATGGATTGCTGAAAGAAACATCTCAATGTTGGAATCCTGGTGTAGATGCAGTGAAATAATGTCCAAGGAAACACATAAAATCAGCAGAAATACTCACATTGATCCAGGGGTGGTTCATAAATTGTTCAATGGTCATTCTTTCACTGGGGTCAGTCTTCAATAGTTGGTGAATCAACTGTTTGGCTGAAGGAGAATATTATATATCAGTAAGAAGAACTTTTTTTTTTTTACTATATACAGTACTGGTCAAAATTTTGGAAACATTACTATTTTGATTTTTAAAGGATCATGTGACACTGAAAACTGGAGTAATGGCTGATGAAAATTCAGCTTTGCATCACAGAAATAAATTATTGCATTTTAAAGTATATTAAAATAGAAAACCATTATTTTAAATTGTAATAATATTTCACAATATTACTGTTTTTTCTTTATTTTTGATCAAATAAATGCAGCCTTGGTGAGCATGAGACTTTTTTCAAAAACATATTTTACTAAAAATATTAATGTTTCCAAATTTTTGACCAGTACTGTACAAATACACACACACATATGTGTGTGTGTGTGTGCATTGTAAATTAAACCTTTTAATATAAAGTATTTAAGAATGTATCTAACTATTGTTATACATTTACTCCATATTTAATATTCTTTTAAATTGCATGAATATGTTTCTAATGCTTTAAAAATAAAATAAAATAATTAAAAAGGCACTGGAGAATGCAAATGAAAAAATATGCAAAAGCAATACTTTGCACTGAATTATGAAAAACATAACCATGCATACATAAAACAGGTCCAAGTGATTACGTGTAGTTATTGAAATGGCAAACAAAACAAAAGCGACACTGCCCTCTGGTGGTTAACAGCCAACCTGAAGATAAAATGCACCTTACCTTCCTCAGACACATCAGCCCACTCAGGGTTGGGAAACTCGTATTGGCCCATGCGGATACGCCGCTTCATACCCGGTGAAATGGCCTGTCCTGTGTTTGAGTAGAACGGTGGAAACCCACACAACCTTCATGTAGCATAAAAAGGAACAAAGCAGTTTCACATAGTTTAATAGAAGCTATAAGAAGTACAGCACAGCCTTTAACACTTAAATTAACACCAAGCAGAATCGTTATACTCACAGGATGTACATGATCACACCCAGAGACCACATATCACATGATTTGTCGTATTTCTCAGGTCCTAAAACCTCCGGGGCTAGAGAAAAGATCTTACGATTACTTTAGCAGACCAAGTATTATTCTTCACTATCCATCTACTATAACTCTGTCTCTCTCTGTTTAAAGAGAGGTGAAGGATATACCTTTAACGAAAAGAGTGGCATTCATCTTACTGACCTACATAATATGGCGTGTAGCAGGGCGTCTGTAACATGTTATGCAGCGAAGTCTCTTTAGCAAAGCCAAAATCTGTCAGTTTGAGAACTCCAATGTCTTCTTTACTAGTGTAGAGCAGGTTCTCTGGCTGAGGAGGGCAAAGGGAAGCTCATAATATTGTGCACATAAAGAGATTCTTAATCCTAGTTTCCTCATACATAATTCCTTAATATATAATATAAATAGTTAATTTGTTACCTTGATGTCTCTGTGTGCGATGTTCATGTTGTGCAGATACTGGATGGCTGTGCCGATGTCTCTCATGATCCCAGAGGCCTCTGCAGGTACAATACAGAGGTAATGCAATGTGATACCAGTGCCATTTCATGATTATAAGTGTAAGAGAGCAGGGGACTTCAATTATCTCCACTATTAACTTCCTGCCTCAAAATATAAACTATATATAAACTAACTAACCCATGGAAGTTATATGGGAAATAACCTCATCATAACCATAATCATATTCATAGTTAACTAACAGACCTACTAACCAACAGAAAGTATTATATATTATTTATATATTTTATATAAATATTTAAAATAGTTTATAATTTATATTTAGAATGTATTTAAATCACATGGAAAGTTTATTGCCTTATTTATAGTTAACTAACTAATTAACAACTAACGGAAATTACATAGTAAATTAATCTCATCATAATAATGATCATAATGTTAAAGGGTTAGTTCACCTAAAAATGGAATTTCTGTCATAAATTACTCACCTTCATGTCGTTCCACACCTGTAAGACCTTCGTTCATCTTCAGAACACAAATTAAGATATTTATGAAAATATTGACCTGCAATCCAGTAGGGGGAGCACTATGACACATGCGTGTTGTGTTGACTTGAGACCAGAAGTTGTTCTGTGAACGCGCTTTGGATAATTTTATTGTGTAAATCGTAAATATAGAGGTAAATTATGTTATTTTGCGCAAAGAAAGCACTTCATAAAATCAAGGTTAAACCACTGGTGTCACACGGATTACTTTAATGATGACTTTCCTATCGTTCTGGTACGGAGCCCCGCACATGACATGCAAGAAAAAAAATTAAATCGTGTGCGTGATTTACTATTTTGTTCCCTCAGTTTACTAAATCATGCGCACGATTTACTAATTCGTTCCCTCGATTAACTAAACTATGCACACGATTTACTATTTCGTTCCCTCGATTTATAAATCATGTGCATGATTTATAAATCGAGGGAATGAAATAGTAAATCGTGCGCAAGTTTTAGTAAATCGAGGGAACGAATTAGTAAATCGTGCACATGATTTAGCCTACTATTTTTTTTCCTGCATGTCATGTCCGGGGCTCCGTATTCTGGATCTTAAATATGTAAATTGTTTTGCTCCCAATTAAGGGACAGAATCCTCTCGGATTTCATCAAAAATATCTTCATTTGTGTTCCAAAGATGAACGAATGTCTTACGGGTTTGTAACGACATGAGGGTGAGTAATTAATGACAGAAATTTCATTTTTGGCTAAACTAACACTTTAATCATATTCATAGCTAGCAACTAGCTAACCATTTAATATAAATAATATGGGAAATTAACCTCATCATAATTATAACCATAATTAATCAACTAAATGGAAATTACATGGGAAATTAACTTCCTCACCATTTACATTGTTAAATAACTAACGGAAAATATATGGGAAATTATTCTCCTCTTCATTTTTATTGTTAACTAACAAACTAAACAACTAAATAGAAATTACATGGGAAATGAACTTACTCTCAATATTCATAGTTAACCAACTAACTACTCTTAAACTTCATTATCACCATGTAAAAATTGGTGGCAATAGAAATTATGGTTTAGACTTGCTATGTGTGTGTGTGTGTGTGTGTGTGTGTGTGGTCCTGGTAAACCTCACATTATGAGGAAGAAATGTCTCCACAATGATAGTAATACCAGTAATTGTTGACCTTGTGGGGAAATTTTGTCCCCATTTTTAGTCCACATGAGGAAAACAGCTTCTAAATCACACTAATTATGAAAATAAAAAAATGTAGAAATTTTCTGTGATGGGTAGGTTTAGGTTTAGGGGATAGAATATACCGTTTATACAGTATAAAAACCATAATGTCTATTAAATGTCCCCATAAAACATGAAAACCCAACTTGTGTGTGGCATTGTGCATATACATTTATATGCTACGTGTGTGTGTGTGTGTGTGTGTGTGTGTGTGCTATAAAAACAAAGAGGCACATAACCCACCTCGCTCAGTGAAGGCCTGGTCTCCTCTGGCCTGAATTCTGCTGAAGAGCTCTCCCCCCTCCATACTGACACACACACACACAGATTTTCTAATTATACAGCTTAATGCACAAATTCACAATCACAATAAGCTGAGTTCTTTTCCCAGCTGAGCATGTGAAAAAACTTATAGAAATGATGTGAATCATATTATTGCCAAAATGTCCAAAAGCAAGAGGGAGAGAGGAATTGAGCTACAATTAAGAAATGGAATGTTTGTCTCTGTGAGAGGAGAGCGCTCTCAGTCACTCCAGATAAAGTACAGCACTCTTAATACAGCACTCAGAGTTTTGTGGCTTTGAGTCCATGCCTGTTAACTTTGAGGTTGTCTATGGGAAAGCTGGCAGAATTCTCTTTTAGAATCTGTCTTTTTGTTTAATTAGAACATTTATAGAATGAGAATGTCCCCTAATACCACATGCAACAAGCAAGTACTATTATTAAGACTACTGGCTATTTAAAAAAAAAAAAAAAAAAGGGATAAGCCCTTTAAAGTTTTTATTGGTTTATTTATTTTATGGTGTTTTTAAAGTCTTGTGGTTGCTCTTACTAAAACAGTACAGTTCAAATAGACGAGAAAAGAATGGAAAATCCAGTGTGGTAGCCTACTATAAGTGAAAAGAAGAACTGAAACCTTCATTCAGAACAAGACTGTGACACAAGATCACAAGATATCATTGGGCACAATGTTTTTTGTTCTGTTTTTTTCCTGTCATGTCTTTATAAAAAATGAAATGTCACTAGTTAAGGACCTTGACTGACTGCATAAAAAGAACTGTACTATTTCTGGCAGCCGAGCATAATGGAAAATTATGTTTTACCACTGACAGGACTCACCATTCCATAATTATGAGAAGACACTTTTTCCCACGATACATGTTTTCATAGATGCTGAGGATCCGAACTATATGTGGCCCTCCGGATACTCGCCAGTGCAGTTCCACTTCTCTCTGGGCTTTGGGACACTCATATAGAATCTAAAGAGACAAGAAAAAGGATGCAGACTGTCACTTTTTTATAATTAAAAAAAAAAAAAAAAAAAAATTACCCTTCAAAAGTTTGGGTCTACGATTTTTTTAATTTAAAAAAAAAAAAAAAAAAAAAAACATTAATTATTTTATTCCACAAAGATGCACTAAATGAATCAAAAGTGACAGTAAGAACATTTCTAATTTTAAAAAAAAATCAAATAAATGCTGTTCTTTTAATCTTTCCATTCATCAAAAAATTCTGAAAAAAGTACCACAGTCTAAACAAAAATGTTAAGTTGCACAACTGTTTTTAACATTGATAATAATAATAAGAAATGTTTCTTGATCAGCAAGCCAGCATTAGAATGATTTCTAAAGGATCATGTGACACTGAAGACTGGAGTAATGATGATGAAAATTCAGCTTTGTTTCACAGGAATAAATTACATTTTAATATATGTTAAATTAGAAAACAGTTATTTTAAATTGCAATAATATTTTACAATATTTAAATTGTTACTATATTTCTGAACAAACTTTGGAACGGTAGTGCTATACGTTTATATTTATTTAAATATTTAATAATTTTTAAATACATTTTAATAAAAATAAAAATAAATGTTAAATCATATTCTAAATCATATAATATTCTAATAATATAATAATATTTATCATATAAATACTGTTTAATGTAGTATTTAAATATAATATTTTTATATTATTTATAAAATATTTTATACAGAACATTTTTTAAAATTGCTTTGTTGACAGCATATGTAGCTCTTTTTTATCTGTGGTAATCGAAAGCATGTTACAAATACTGTCAAAGAAGCTTAAATTGTTTCCTGGAATTTCGCTTTATTAAAAGTCCACCGCTTTCCAGACGCTTGCTGCTCATTAAAGAAGAACAGTTATGCAATAGCTCGTTTCATATAAAAGAAAAGAACATTTCTATTCATTTTATGCAATTTACCACACAGAGTCAGTACAGAAAGTCCTTAATTGGTCTTTCTTTGTGTTCGTCCCTGCACATGCATGCACTGGAACAGAGTGAGACCTTGACATTGCACATGCATCCCATCAGAGTGTATTTTGGAGGCCTGAAAGCTTCTGCTGCAGTAACACCCAGTGGGTCCCTTTTAAAATGTCCATTTTAAGGAACATGATGTCTATGATCAATTGATACTGACTGTAGTAGATTCATAAACGTTTTGCTGTTGTCATAGCAGCTATTTACAACAACAAGATATAGCTTATAAGCACACAGGATGTATTTAACGGGAGAGTTCAGTTCACCCCAAAATGAAAATGTTGTCATCATTTCAAACCATTATGACTTCCTTTCTTCCATGGAACACAGAAGATATTCTGAAGAATCTTTCAAAAGTTTTTTCCATTAAGTGAAAGTCAGTCATTGACTTTCACTCACTGTATGAACAAAATATTTTAAATATCTTCTTTTGTGTTTATTACTCTCATTGTGGTGTTAATTCTGTCATATTAAAAACTATTTTTAACCCGAAATAAAACCAATTAAGGCAGATGTCACCACATGAAACAATTACTAGCAAAGAAATGTGCAATATCCATTTACACATTTTAAAAAGTTCAGCGATTGTTTACATGCAAGTACACAGAAATGGGAAACTGGTATTAATTTCTATCAATTAAAGCCCAAAAGCTGTTTGAACCACTTGCAGAGGTGTGAACTGCATGCAATTTGATTTGACTCCCGCCCACATTGTCTCTGCAGTTGATAAACTAAAAGTTCACAGTGTGTCTATATATGTGTGTGGGTGAAAAAGAGGTGCGTTGCGTTTGCTTTCCGACTAACAGCAGCCGAAAGACAATTTGAGTCATTTAACAGAGATGCCCGTGGGAAGGAGTTTCAAGGGCAGTGTTGTAAATGACTGACTGGAGTAACCTTTATAGTTCACTTTTGATTCACAGACATACAGGAACCACCTACCAAAAAAAAAAAAAAAAAAATCAGGGGAACAGACGTCAGGAAACTCCTTTTACAACAATAACACAGAACAGAAGCTGTGGTTCGAAGAAAACCACGAGAGTATCGGACACACACGCATTAAATTACATGTGCACTGGTTATACTACATAAGCTTTACAGGTAATCTTGTAAAAGGATTAATTTCTAAAGGGAGATGGCATCTACTGCTTTGAATGAGAGCACTGTCTGGTGCTAACAAACTTGTAAACTTACAAAGAACACAAGTTTTTTATTTTTATTATTGCATACAGCTAGTAGAATATAATGGTTAAGTATTAAACTAGACACTGCATAGTAACACCTTGGCGACCATTTAGAACATACTAGGAACTGCACAGCAACGCCCTGGCAACCACCCTGAACACCCTACACTCTAAAAAATGCTGGGTTAAAACAAAGTCCCTTTAAGACAAGTCATTTCACTCGGCGGCCATCTTTGGAACGCCTCTTGGGCATGCAAGTGCAGCTCCTATCTCCTTGAATGGGGAAACATCAAATTCTCCAAAGCTGTTTGCCAAGCTTTCGATTAAATTTCATATTTGAAATCACCAGTGAAATCTGACAACAACTGTCTCATACATTTTGTTTCTAAATCATGACAAAAAATGGTATTTTCCAGGCTGGATCAAGCTAATGCGCATGCGCAATCCTATCACTTTGGAGGCGCGCGTCTGATTGTTTCTATAGGAACCGGAGCTTCTAACGGCCGCTGCAGTGACGCGATGACTTTACCAATCAGCGATTGGCTCTTATTTAGAAGGCGGGACTTATTCCGCCATATTGCTCGTTGCACTTTCTCCTGTTCATAATAATACGAGTGACGCGTCTTGTGTTATTCTATAGTCTTTGGTTAAAAACAACCCAAGTTGGGTTGAAAATGGACAAACCCAGCAATTGGGTTGTTTTTAACCCAGTGAATGAGTTGTTTTATTTAACTCAATCATTGTTTAAAAATTACTGTATTGCTTACTTAAAATGAACCCAAAGTATGTTGGAAATTAACATTTATTAATATGTTAAAAAAAAAGAACATTTATTAATAAGTTTAATGAATAATAATTAAACAATAAACATTTCTTAAATTGCGTATTAATAAATGTTCACCTTTTGATTGTTATTGTTGCCTCTAGTAATTATGTGTCTGATTTTGGGTTCATTTTAAGCCAGCCATATAGTAATTTTATTTAATTTATGTATTAGCATTTTTTAGAGTGTAGGAACTGCATAGTAACACCCTGGGAACTGCCCAGAACACCATAGGAACTGCATAGCAACTACCCAGAAGAACACCCATGAAACTGCATAGCAACACCTTGGCAACTACCTAGAACAACCAAGGAAGAACATATTCAACAACCCAGAACAGGCTAGGACATGCATAGCAATGCCTTAGTATCAGCCCAGAACACCCTAGGACCTGGATAACAACACCTTGGCAACTACCCAGAACACCCTAGGAAGTGCATATTCAACCACCCAGAACACACTAGGACATGCAAAGCAATAGCTGTGTCTCATTTCATTTAATTTCGAAGGCTGCACCCTCCAGAGGACACATCCTGTGAAGGATGCGGTATACGGAGTGTCCTTAACCAGAATTAAACGAGACGTCCTTCATAAGACACATGGGCAGGAAAGGAAACAGGAAGTATCACGTTGCTATGCCAACACGTTCACGGCAGCGTTGTTGCGCTTTCACAACAGTTAAATGAATGAAAATTATTTATAAATTTGGAAAGTATATTTGAAAAGAAAATGTAGGCTATTTACTTGTCTTATTTTGGTTAACGCTTGAGGAGCTGTGGTGTATGTACAACAGATATCTGTTACAAAGGAGGAGGATATTAAGAAGAACAAAGTTTAAAACAAAAACAAGCTTGAAACTACTTATGTTTAAACACCACATCTTGTACTGTACATGTGCATCTGCCGACGCCGCCATTTTTTTTTTTTTTTTTTTTTTTTTCAAATAAATGACGGTTGTTAACAGCGATGCAAAGCATTGTGGGCTATCTGCAGCAGCAAAGGATACACCTCATGCATCCTTGGAATTCCTGTGAAAGAAGGACGCATTTGAAGGTCGCATTCGGAGTGTCCTGCTTACTTTTCTGAAATGATACAGCCTCAATGACTATTGCAACCTTCATATTTAAAGTGCATATTTAACCACCCAGAACAACCTAGGACATGCATAGCAATGCCTTAGTATCAGCCCAGAACACCCTAGGACCTGCATAGCAACACCCTGGCAACAGCCTAAAACACCCTAGGACCTGCATAGCAACGCACCCTGGCAACTGCCCAGAATATCCTAGGAGCACCCTGGCAATCACCAAGAACACCCTATAAACTGCATATTAACACCCTGGCAACCCCATTCAAACACCTTAGGAACTGCATGGCAACACCCTAGTAACCACTCAGAAAACCTTAGCATGCAGCAGCCTTGCACAGGCAAGCACACAGCTCATGTTTCTTTAGTTTCGTTTACATCATTTTGAGCCAGGTTTTTCAGTTATATTACAAGCTACAATGGTCTGAATTAAAGGGTTAGTTCACACCCGTAAGACCTTCGTTCATCTTCAGAACAAAAATTAAGATATTTTTGATCTGATGGCTCAATGAGGCCTCTATTGAAATCGCCCATCACTAGATATTATTGAAAAGTCTTTATTTATTTATTTATTTATTTTGGTGCACAAAAAGTATTCTTGTCACTTTATAATGTTAAGATAGAACCACTGAACTCACATGAACTGTTTCAAATGGATCTTGAGAGAGGAAGTACCATTGCTGGCTATGCAGGCCTCATCGCAGGCCTCATTATTTTCATTTTTGGATGAACTAACCCTTTAAGGCCAGTAATATTATGTATAATAATGCAAAATTGTATTTACCATGAAAGCAATTGGTTTGCTCAACTTAGACAGTATATGCAACAGGCAGTTCATCAGCACGTCTCCAGAGATTGATAGCAGAATGCATGATGGCTATATTGACTGTTTAA
This sequence comes from Hypophthalmichthys nobilis, assembly GCA_037950665.1. Taxonomy (NCBI): domain Eukaryota; kingdom Metazoa; phylum Chordata; class Actinopteri; order Cypriniformes; family Xenocyprididae; genus Hypophthalmichthys; species Hypophthalmichthys nobilis. The sequence continues at coordinate 22,419,148 of CM075487.1, forward strand.
GCTTTATGACTGCATTTAATTTCCTGAATCTACAGCCTCAGGATTTAATAGTCTCAGCAGTAAATTTAACTGCGAGATGAGTTTATATACTTCCTCCTGGTTTCTGTTTAGTAAATAACAGGTTACATTCGTTTAAGTGAGTCATTCATTTGAATGAGATGGATGGATGTTGTTTGCAGATACCATCTAATGACACATACTGTTTATATTTAGTTGTTTATTTATAATCGGAATGACATTTGTTGGTGTAGTCTAAATTGATGCTGTTATGTTAAAAAATATTTTCAGTAAATATTTTCATGTTACCTCATGAAGCTTATTTCATTTTTTACAGCTAGTGTAAAATAGTTATAATTGTGAATGTAACCAGAAGGGTTCTGTGACCACAGTTTCCTTAAAGAAAACCTTACACAACTGAAAACAGACTGGGGAATTACATCTTCTAGAAACCACATTTCAGTTTCACCTCAGAAACATTTACAAATGCGTGGGTGTTTTGTCATTTTGGTCTGATTTGTCGTTTGAAGCGTCTCAACTTGATTTATTTGAGGTCAACGTAATCGTAACCATCTCACACTTGGTTTTTGATCAAACAGAGACACGCATGAGTGTTTATATTACTTTCCATGTTTGTCCAAGTCACGTTTTATGATAACACATGAAACATGACTCTCTGATCTGTCTAAAATAAGACCCTTGTAAAAGACACCACAGCATTACACAGCGGTCTTCTCTTAGCTGCTTTATAAAAACTATTCTAATCTCATACTGTTTATTGGGTCTGTTGTAAAAATCACTGAATACTATTGGTACAGAGTTCGAGTTTAATTCATAGCCCAGATTTCCTAATCTTTAAACTCTTAAACTGCTATAGCATAAAACTGACCCGCCTAAATAATGAACTTGTACAGACTCATTGGCAGTTCTTGCAAATTCGTCATACAGCTCTGTCACACTCTGTCTTCTCTGTTTCACCCTTGGGGGAAACAAATTTCATCCCCCTCGCATAGAAAACATAAAGCGCCTTCCAGATGAACCTTGCGGCACATTATGAAATATGCCAGGATTGAACAAAGGCTGAATCCTGAACAATGGCTGGACCCTGAATGTAGAATCTGTGTGGAAAGATGAACTCAAACACTGAACAGCGAGAGTGGCAGTGCCAGGGCTGTAATATGAACCAGTCGAGCATACGGTAGCTGGCTGCACAATGGGAACGGTGAAAAAAGGCCATTGAACAGGGCTCACACATCTTTTCTTTGCCATTTTACCACCACGGTAATTTATTAGATTATGTAAGAAATATAACTTAAGCATGAGAAAGGTTCTGATTTTGTCTTATTGACTATATATAGTATATATATAGTATATAGTATATATATATACAGTCAAACCAAAATTTATTCAGACACCTTGAACATTTCATTCATTAATACAGTTTATTCAGTTTTTAAAAAAATGGTAATAAAATATGACAAGATCTCAGAGTTAAACTGTGTCAGAAAAAAATAATCTTAATTATGTCAGGTAACACTTAAGCAAAACATGGTCAGGTCAAAGTGTCTGAATAATTTTCCAAATTTTTATCAATTTTACTGGTTGTCCACTGTATGAAGAATTTTTGGGTATAACATGTCACAGTTTACTTTATTTTGCTATCCTGACTTACATAAATGAACTATAGTGTCCTGCACCCACTAGTAAAAATATATCAAAAATATAAAAAATGTCTGAATAATTTTTGGTTTGACTATATATATATATATATATATATATATGTCATATATAGATGTCATATACATATATGAAAATAAAACTAAACATAATCATTGCTATATATATATATACACACACACACAAAATTAAGATATTATATTAATATTACTTTTGTTTATAAATAATAATATTATATATATAAGTATTAATAATGAAAATGAAATTTAAAAAATAAAATTAAGTCAGAAGTAAAAACAAGTTATGTTGTACTATTTAGATATAGAATATATATGCAATTTAAATAAATTATTATTAATAATAATAAATACATTTGTATTAATAATAACAATTCTAATAACAATTGTGTATATTATATATATATATATTATAATTGTATTCAACATTTCATTATTATTAATATTTAATTTTATATATATATATAAAATTTGAATTTTATGTTGAATAAAAAACAAGTTGTTAGATATATATAATTTTATATATATATATACACGTGTGTGTGTGTGTGTGTGTGTAGTCAAACCAAAAATTATTCAGACATTTGATATATTTTTACTAGTGGGTGCAGGACACTATAATTCATTTATGTAAGTGAGGATAGCAAAATAAAGTAAACTGTGACATATTATACCCAAAAATTCTTCATACAGTGGACAACCAGTAAAATTGATAAAAATTTGGAACCAAAAATTATTCAGACACTTTGACCTGACCATGTTATCTGACATAATTAGGATTATTATTGTCATGTTTTATTACCATTTTTTTTTTAAACTATACTGAATAAACTGTATTAATGAATGAAATGTTCAAGGTGTCTGAATAAATTTTGGTTTGACTGTACATATATTCATTTTCAACAATTCAACGATTATGTATGTAATTACATGAAGAACAGAGGTGGATATTATATTTGCCTGTCCTGAGAAGTTGACCTTTTAAGCTGATTGTTTCCTCTTCTAAACGTTTTTAAATGAGCACACCAAAAACTCCACCACTTCTACTGGACTACATATATGCAAGGTACAGGTTTGCAATATAGAGACGGCAGTGTAATAAATAGATCTCAGGGGTTCGATCAGGCTGTAAGATCTCTTTTCCTTGTTGGCTGCCGTTCAAGTCCAATATGGGAAATCAAGAGTGAATTAAATGAATTAGACTTAAAGGATGGCTTCCGTCCAGCTAAACAGAGTGGATTAAACAGCACCTATACACTAACATTCATTACACATAGCCATCAACATGCTACTTAATTAAAAGCCTGCCGAGATGGACAGCTCTGCCCTATGCCTGTTTACCCTGTGATTAAAATCAGAGAGGATATTGGGCAATAAATTACTCCTGAATGACTCACGAGATCAGGTCAATTTGATTTGCATTGTGTTCCAGCACAATGAGATTCTTTTAGGATAGCACACTATCTTACAACACAACCCTCTGGACAATAAGCATCAAAAGCGGCTTATTTACATTTTGCAGTGCCATTAGCATAATAATGAGCAATGGCTCTATCACTCTCAAGAGATATTTGGGATGGTATGCCAATTGAGCGTACGTGAGAACCGGTTGGTCACCGTGATCACGTTGGCTCTGTGTGATATTCAGCTCCTGACTTTAACCATTATGAGAGACACTGAACATGTATGTCAGGTCAGCTGCTGTTTAAACCAAGTTAGATATCTTCCACTAAGTTGTAAAGCACTATGAGAACAGGTGCAGTCCAGACTTGCCAAACCAGACGGCCAGAAAAACAACAAGGGGCAGGGAAGCTTATAAGTTCTTTTGACTAATTGCTTCCCAAATTAAAAAAAGTGAGATGATAAATCATTACCTGAAGTTTTGGTACACTCAGCATCTCTTTAAGCTCCTCCCACAAATCTCCCCAAAGTATTATTTATAATTTATATTTATAATTAGTGTTTATTTAAATAATATAATTAGTGCTGTCAAACGATTAATCACGATTAATCGCATCCAAAATAAAAGTTTGTTTACATAATGTGTGTACCGTGTATATTATGTATGTGTATATATATATATATATATATATATATATACTGTATATATACATACACACACACATGCATGTATATATTTAACAAAATATATTATATTTATATATATATATATATAAATTTACATGTAAATATTTCTTAAATAAATGCAAGTATGTGTGTGTATTTATATATATGTAATAAATATACACAGTACACACATTATGTAAACAGACTTTTATTTTGGATGCGATTAATTGTTTGACAGCACTAAATAAATATTAATTTATTATATTCAGGTTTAAAATGAGTATTTTTATAATTAAAATATAACTTACTAGAACTAACTTAGTAAATAAAAATTGCACTATTCCTCCACTTTCTTCTCATTACTGTGTGCATATTGAGTTCCTTGATCCAGCTGGATTACACTGGACAGTAAATCCATGTCCATGATGCCACGTGGGTGACAAGTTTCCATTGCTCTGCCTGAATGCTGTGTGTCACACCTCATCTCCTTAAAGAGCCAAGTCAGATCCGGTAACCCTTTAAACTGTGGCCCTCCAGTTTCCAGGAACCTGAACACTGTTTGTAACCCCGACTAGTGACCCTTTACACGAGGCATGGTGACATGACCTACGCTCCTACATATAGAGACACTTAATACAAGTAAATGAACTGATGTCTATGACATCAGGTGCTAGAACTCACAGTGAAGACATAATGATCTCTTGGCTAGCTCAAGGAAAATCTACAGTCCCTTACTTGTATTTAAAACTGTAGTTTTTCAAAGCTGTCATATATAGCATGGTAAAGAATGAATGTTTTCAAGACTTTACATTAAGCAATATTTGAACCTAAAATCACTTTATATTCATATAAACTATGGTCTAACCCATAATCTTAATCTTGCAAAAAGAAGTTAAAAACTACCCCTTGTGCTTAATGGTTTGAGGCATGAGGACTGGTTTTGAAATAAAACAATTATTGCAACAGAACAGGGTTTATTATCCTAGCTGGCCGAAAAACATGTATTAGCTATACGAGTTGAGTCAACTCTCCCATTAAAAATCCAGACATCTGGATCCCCATTGCAACATGTGTGTAATTTACCTTCAGCGCGCACTTTTGTCCGGTTTTCTTATTGTAGCACTCCACCACTTTGCCGTTGACACCCAGACCCAACACTTGACTGGAGACTTTGTAGTCATCAGTCACGGCATGACGCTTGATTTCCAGTTTGGGATAGACGGGTAGAGGGAACTGAGTGGAGTCGTTGTCTGCGGGCTCGTTCTCTGGGTGAGGAGACGCGGCGCTTTCGCTCACTTCTGTCTTCTCGCTCTGCGCTTCGGGCTTTGGCTCGGGCTCAGACGAGTCCGCGTTGTCCGCTTGAGACTTTCCATTCTGGAGCATCTTTCAGCGTGCAGATGTAATTAAAGTATTAGAGATTCAACGTCGCTCAAGAGGGTCTTTTAAAATCCACAGATAAACTATCCGCGCAGGTCCCGCTGTCAGTGAGTGACGCTGTTCCGAAAATACACTGCTGATGAATTCCTGTGATGACTTATGGTTACAGAATTACTGCACATTTACCAGAATTAGGTCGCTTATATTCAGATACGTGTAAGTAAAATGCCGGTTTCAACATTTCAAGTTGAAAATTATCTTAAATAAAGTTACAAATTAAAAGTTAAAAAGTAACGAATAATTAAAATTCGCTTATGAATAAGATTTTGTCCCTTATTAGAATGAATTCAAAAACAGTGTTATCTAATCATAAAAGTCATATTCACGTTCAGTTGAAAAGGTCCCAAAAGTGTGAAATGAAAAAGAAAGTGTCTTTGTCCTGCGGAGTTCCCGTCATTGACTGCAAAACCGCTGTGTCTGTGCGTGTGTGTGTGTGTGTGTGTTCACATGGGGTCAGTGTCTGTAGCGGAAGCGCGAGCTCCTGAACCGCTAGTCCCTTAAAGGAGCCGCGCACATTTATTGACCAGAGAAAATATTCCGGTGTTGTGACGAATTCTGACCCCCGCCAAATTATTACTTCCCTAGTATTGGTAGATTATGTGTTGGGGAGGGGTTAGGATTAGGAAATCAGGTTAGCGACTTCAGCGAGGGGGGTAATAATTTGGCAGGGAGTCAAAATTCGGCACAACATTGGTTTCTAGAAATCAGACTGAGACACCTAGAATATGCCTGCATTCATAGGCGCTGATTTATTTTTCTGTCCCCCCAACCCCAAATACATTACCAACCATTATTTTGAACACTGTCTTTCCAAGTGTGTTGTCTCTCGCTGATACCTGATGATCAGTAGTGGTTCACTGAAAAAAATAATTTAATAAATACCTGTTTACAATAAGCACTTAACTGAAGAGCACGAGATTCGCTAGTGCACAGGACAAAGTTTGAGCGCGCACATGCAATATCTGAGCGAGAGCAGAGCCGTGAGACCACTGTATATTTGAGAGTGCGCGAGTTTTACATATTTGAGAGTTTTGTGCAAGAGTGAAGGAGACTCGTGCTCGCACATTACATTACATAGAGCACATTAAATGTGCTCTACACATTTGTCATTACAATAACGCCATAAAAACTGCTTCAACTGAACTATAAAAACGAGAAGAAACTCATGTCTGAAAGCTGCATTTTTTTTTTATATTAAAAAATGAATGGAAAGTATCCCATATTTCAGCACCTATGCCTGCATTAATCACAATTTTAGGTCATGTAAACACTTTATTCAAAATATCCACCATAACAGTGTTCATTTATGTCACTGTCTAATGTTGTTGTAGTTAACTAAAACATTATTGAAACTAGTTTTCATTCATTCAAATGACCCTGAAATAAAACAAATTATGAATATTAGATGAAAAACTTAAACTTAAGAAATTTAGAAATGTAGCCTTAACAACTAACTAAAACTGACACTAAAATAAATAGAAAGATTAAGAAAAACTAATTGAAAATATAAAAAATAAAAGCTAATTCAAAATATTAATAAATACTATTGTAGTGTAAATAGTGGTTTAAAATGTTAATTTCCAGAGACATCTTGAATATAAAATATTTCAGTGCAAAAAATGATAAATAAGAAAATGACTGTGCATTTTTTTGTCATTCTGTATTTTCCCATATTGCTTCAAGCTGTTTTGTGTTTGTTTATAAATGAAAATGTGTGTGTGTGAGAGTCTAGTAGTCTAGAGCACAGATCAACGCCGCACCCTGTTTGATCCAGTGCCCCTGGGTACGATCTGTGGGCAGCTCAACTGCAATTACATAGTTGGTTGAGTGCCCGGTGGTAGAGAGAGTTCCTGTGGAAGAATAACAAAGCTTTTCAGATCTCTGTGGTAAAACACAAACCAAATTCTCACATAAATCACAATGACTCCACAGGTAATGAAACATTAACAAAAGATTGTGGCAAGTTTCACAAAGAAATGCTATGCAAATTGCTCACCAGCACGAGTAAGCGTTTTGTAGATAGGACACACGTAGATTTCAGATAGAGGGGGTTTGCGGTTGGGAACGGGTACCATCCAGATAACAGCCATCTCTGTGTAGAGCTCTTTGGGACGGGATTCAGCAAGCTGGCCCATCTCTGCATCCCAACGTGCCCCTTCCAGAAACAGACCATGGATGAAGCAGCCGATGTCGGGCCTCTCAGTCAGCTCTGCTACTGTTTCCTTCATAACCTAAAAGAGAGTTCAACAAAAGGAAAAGAAACAAAAAGAACAATCAAGACGTATGGTTCTTATAAAAATATACACACTATGCTGTTTAGATATGCAAGAGAATGTTCTATTCCAATGTTTGACCTTCTCAGGTATACTGTACTTCTCTTAATGGTCTATCAAATATCAAGCTTGCTTTGAGAGCTTAATATGGAAACATAGTTAAGGCTTCAAATTGCATTAAACAGAATTTAATGCAAGAAGGCGTTGCTGTTGAAAGCAGATTATGCACCTTAAAGTCAAATGCAATGGTGTCAATGGAGACCGCAGAGCCACGGGCAAAGTTCTGCAGGGTTCCTGTGAGGAAAGCCTGGGGGAAGAAGAACCCACTGATCCAGAATACAGCAGGAATGCCATCTGAGATCCAGTTCTGCAAAAAGCTTATCCGCTGGACTAGATCTGACACCCAGGAGGCCAATGGCTTAAGAGACGGATATGCCTGGGAAAATATCAAAAGAAGAATTTTATGCTAGCTGTGTCCCATTAAAATATTTCAAATAAATCCTAAGCCTAAATAATCATAGCACTAACTCTGATTCCAGTTACATGCACAAGAGCATTTGCATAGTCTGTACATAGCAACAAAAACGATCATTCCACAAATTCTGTGTATGTCTTGCATGGTTAACATTTGGGAGATTCTTGCCTTGGCCTTCCATATTTCTGGAACAGCGTTGATGAACAGACTGTTAGACATCAGCTCCAGTTCAGATGACATAACCACCAAACCCTTCAAAGCCTTCACCAGATCACTGAGACTCTGGGAAATCACTGATAACAACTTGTTATATCTGTGAGAGTGATAGAGAGGTGCACATTCTTAGTGACAAAGTGGATTGTTTTCAAAATGCACGCAGCTGTTTAAAAATGTTTTTGAAAGAAGTCTCTTATGCTCACCAAAGCTGCATTTATTTATTTGATTAAAGATTCAGAAAAAAGTAGTATTGTGAAATATTACAATTTAAAATAACTTTTTACTATTTTAATACATTTAAAATGTTATTTATTTCTGTGATGGCAAAGCTGTAATGGCAGTCTTTAGTGTCACATGATCCTTCAGAAATGATTCTAATATGTTGATTTGCTGCTCAAGAAACATTTCTTATTACCAATGTTGAAAACAGTTGCTGCTTATTATTTTTTTGGAAACTGTGATACTTTATTTTTCAGGATAATTTGATGAATAGAATGTTCAAAAGAACATTATAAATGTCTTTACTGTCATTTTTGATTAATTTACTGCATCCTTGGCTGCTGAATAAAAGTATTAATTTCTTTTTGAAAAAAATCACACTGAACTCAAACTTTTGTACAGTAGTGTATATTTAAAGGTATTTGTATATCACTTACACATTAGTTATGCACATTTTAAAAACTTGCCTTATGACCTCCTGAACTAGGACAGTGTTCATAGATTCTTCATACATCACTGGGTATTTATTCATGACCTCCTGCACGTTAATGAGATTAGGAATCTTCTCCACAATCCCCTCAACTATTTCCTCTATGATCTTAATGTGTAGAAGAGAAAAGAAAGTGTGCATTAAACCTAAAAAGCATATGCATTTTACATTATAATTTTACATCACAGGTTGAAAGAAAAATCCATAATTGCAGTGTTAACACCACAGTCGCTGCGTTAATCGCCACACAGCTTTGCATTTGAAAACATATGGATACTTTTAAAAGGAAATTGCATTGTTTCTAAAATGCTTAATAAAACATTACTTCTTTCAAAACAATTTTACTGACCCCAAACATCTGAACAGTAGTGGACATACATAAAAAAATGGTACATAATATGTACATTAATGCATATAGGCACATACCTCCTCTCTGGACTTGCCTCCGCTCGCTGCTACTCTGGGCTGGAGCTTCACTAAAGTTCCCAGCAGTGCAAATGTCTCATTTTGTGCAAAGCTGATGTTAGCGTTGTCATGGAGGCCAAAGATCTCCGGTGAGTCATTTATTGGTAGACCACGAAAGTATGTCAAATAACCCTGCACCAAAAAAAAGAAAAAAATTGATGTACTGCATATCTTTAAGCACAACATAATACAAGACTGTGCTGAATTGTGAGCCTGTGGAGGGAGAAGCTCCTTTTACACTGATCTGGGATCAGCTTTATTATTGTTTTTTAATAATACTTTAGGTTGAGATTACATTAAGAGACATGAGTTCTGGACCTTGACATTATTCTCAGTGCTGATTTGTCTGTATTCTCCAGAAGGAGAGTAAATGTGTTCAAGGCCCAAAACAGCAGGGCAGTAGAAATCCTCCAGGATGTTTAGGATGCAGCGGCGATCCCAGTTGTCTGTCACACGACCCCCATAGTTTATTTCCCCCGCAGTATACTTTAGAACCTGAACAGAGAGGGAGAAAGAGATAAATGAAAACCAGAATTTGTGAGAGTGGCTTCCTTTTATAAATATTAAAAATATAAACACTACCTAATACATGTTTAGATGTTCTGTAACTGCTAAAAATGGCTTGTGTTAGTTACCCAATATATGCCTAATCAGCTATGAAAGTGTGCAAAGGAAGAAAAATACTCTGCAGACAGACATGAAACTGTGTGTGGGGGAGGGTGGGAAGAGAACGTCTGGTTTTGCCTTGTATGGGATGTCCTGATACTCATCCAGGAACATTTTCAGCTGGCTTATGCAGATGTGCAGGTCCCCATCCGTAAACTCATATGGAATGTTAAATCCTAGTGGGCCAAATTTCCTGCGCTCAATGGCATTCCCATGGAAAAGGCACAGAGACAGGAGGAGAGCCTTAAACTCGGCTGCCTGCCAAAATAAAAGACAGAGAGAGAGAGAGACAGAGTAAATAAGAAATCCATTTAATAATAAATATATTGTATTATATATTTACATATATGTATACTTTTGTAAACTACCGTACAAAAGTTTGGGGTCAGTAGGATGCATTAAACAGATCAAAAGTGACAGTAAAAGACTTTTATAATGTTACAAAAGATTACTATTTTAAGTGAATGAGCTTTTGAGCATTCTATTTATCAAAGAAAAAATATTTCACAATATTACTGTTTACTGTTTATTTTTGATTAAATAAATACAGCCTTTGTGAGCAAAAGAGACTTCTTTCAAAAACATTTTAAAAAATCTTTCAAACTTTTGAAACAGTACATTTGCTATAATCACAATTAAATATGATACTGTATTTTTCTCAAGTTGGGTTTTTCTGAAAACGTGCTTCTTTTCATCAGGAACCTTAGTGCATGAAGTGATGAAATCATCAGTGAGGCTGGCGTAGGTCCTCAAAAGATTGGCTTTAATGCCTCGTGGTGGTTCTATCGTCATCTTGGAGCCATTCTGCAGAATGGACACTGGGAACTTGTTGCTGGGCAGACTAGTGAGCCAAAGACGGAAGTCACGATGGACCTATGGTACAAACAGGTTTTTCAATATATTTAAAAAGTCTTACTTTTGAAAATCCATATAGTTCATAGATTTTTTTGACAAACAGTCTATAAAAACTGAAATAGCTAGTCAGGTGTGTCAAACTTTGTCAGAATCGATGTTCTCAATGAGTCTCTCTAGAGATGGCATCCAGCTGGGAGCAAGATGGCAGTTCTGAAAGAAGACCCATTTTCCTTTCTCCATGGCACTGTGCATCATGGTCTCAGCACTGGGGCCCTGACATACAACAAATGCTTTTAGCCTAATATTGAAAAAAAATATACTCAAATATACACAGATACACTGTCTTAGTCCATGTTTTTCTGAATACACTTCATGAAAGGCTATGCAATGTAGGCAAGAACTGCCTTTGCTCTAAAGACATAAACCTCAAGTTTACATGATATGCTGTTGTGAGCCTGTAGGTCAGGTATGTCACAGTTCTTAGTAGGCGGCACAGAACATTGCAGCAATTCAGAAACTTTAAATAGGTACGTAATTAGCACTAGGGTGGGAAGTCATCTTTTATTAGTGTTCGCCTACTGCAAAAATGTATGGAGAGTATCTTAGGCTCAAGGTCTCAAAGGTGTGGACACTTTGAACTAAAATGGCATGTAGGACATATTAGAGACAACCTAGTCAGAAGCTACAATTATGATATCAGTTTGTGCATCTGTTTCTTTATTTCTGGACGTCCTACTGAATGTTCTGACCTGGCCTTGCCCAAGGGAGATGGCGTTCATCTTTTTTGAAAACTTCATGACCTCTGCAAACTTATAGAGGTCAGCAGCGGGGTCGGTACCAGGAGAAAGCACAAAAATGAGAGGGGTGGAGGGAGACGACTCTTTAAACACCACAGACAGGTCTGATGTCTGAGAGGCAAGAGAAACATGGTGAAATGAGTGAAATGACCAAAAACAGTGAGTCATAGAGAAACACATTATTAGCATGACTCAAAAATATGCAAATACCTGCAAAAGGGTGAATTAAAATTGTGTCTTTAACCTCTGTTTATTTAACATTCTAATGTGAAGTTCTTACATAAGCAGTGTGTTGTTTCATTGTTCCATCAATATCAAAATGCTATTAAAATAAATTGTTATTATATGATGATATGAGTTTGGTGTAAATGGAGTATATGTGTGGGTACCTGGGGTTCGATGAAACTCTGACCTAGCTGTGAAGCCACAAAGTCCTGTAGGCCGTGAGTAAGCCGGTCAGCTCTCAGACAGCGCAGAACCAGCAGCTTCTGAAACGAGTCTAAGTTGCTGTCCAACTCACCTGGAAGAGGCTCCCTGTTCACATACATACACATATGCATATAAACTGAGAATCTAAACCTGTCACGCACAACAACGATACCGTTTACAACTTTTAATAGGGCCTGCATGTGCGTTTGTGGCTACCTGTGTGGCTGGCTGCTGTCAAATATACTCTTGAAGGCTGATTCATGTTTGGAGAAACTCTCTGGCAAGTTACTAAAAGTGGGCAGGGCGCTCAGTGCCAATATGTCCTGCCAGGCTCTCATGGACAGCCAGTTTGAAGCAGGATTAGGAGCCTGCTGCTGGGGCTGGCCCCCAGATAACATGTATCGCCACTCAGCCTGTACACACAAGGACATTTATATATAAATGGGTCACTTCCACATATAGGTCCCTAAGATTTCTCTTTACTTTGTTATTTCTTTATCATTACAAATATTGATATGACAACAGTGTTGACTGTACATTTGCCTCTATCGCAGCAAAATCAAATAAGGCTCTTGGATTTATAGTAGAATAAACATTAGCATTATTAACAGCAGCTTGAGTGATAAAGATCAAAAGAAAATAGAGACAGAATTCACTTGATAAACATTTTTTTAAATGTCCTTGTGCGGTCTCTGATAATCTCTGATAAACATTTTCTGTAAATATTTGCTGGATGGTAAGTAAAAAGGTTTAGATAGAGATGAAAGAGAAAGGAAGAGAGAGAGCCTTTTAATCCTGTTTTGTTTTTTTTTTTTTTTTATCTCGCTAACCATATCAATCTTGCCGTCATTCATCAGGATTCTGGCACACAGGAGGAAGGCAAACATCAGTTTGTGTTTCTCAAAAAGGCTGCGACAGACATTACTGTACAAGCTGAAGGTGAAGAACTCATTAATGTTGAAAATACGCTCCTTCACTGTCTCTGTGGGGAGAGAAGCCAAGACAGTTAGTTAAACAGTTAGTTAATATATAAAAGATTTTATATCTTCTATTAACTATTACTGTAAAATTCTATAAGATGTCTAAAACATTGGGGCTGGGGCCCATTTGTTTTGTCTTATTCTTAAAATAAGACAAAACAAGCATTAAAATGAGCTAACACAACTAAAAAAATCAAGATAAAATCAAGATATTTCTTATTTCAATTCAAGAAAAACCAGGGTTTTCACGGTCATGGAAAACCTGGAGGTATCGGACACCCTAATTTTAAAAGTGTAATTACTAGACCTGGAAATGTCAAGTAAATTAATATTTTATTCATTTATTCAATATTTATGCATGACTTTTTTTGTAGTTATGCCAAGCTCAAAAATATTTTATCAAGTAGAAACACTGGTAACACTATATTTCAAGACGATTTACATGTAGTTACACGTTACTACACTTTATTACACATTACTATAGTAATAACATTAAATTATGCATAATTACAAGTTAACTAACCCTAAACCAAACCCTAACCGTAACTCTATAGCAAGTAAATGTAGTTAATTAATATTACTCAGTACTTATTTGAGTACAATGCAACTATATCACCTTAAAATAAAGTAACTGAAATTATAATATATATATATATATATATATCCTTATACTTAATACTTATCTAGTAAATTACAAACAACTGGAAAAGTTATGTGGCCTTTGAATATTGTTGTGGACAATGGGGGGTCTTTGAGTCAAAAAGGTCAAGAACCAATGGCATAAAAAACTGAAAAAAAAGGAAAATCTGGCAGGTTCTTCAGTGCATAGGGTCAAAAATAGGAGTGCATGTTCTCTACCTGCTCGCTTTGAGTTGGCAATGCCACCCATGAAAATACCCAGGAACCACTCCAGAGAGTACTGGTACATGGGGTCCACGTTTGACAGATCTGACACGCAGAAAAAGAGGATCTGGGCTCTGACAGCCACTGAGACATATTCCAGACGTGTGGCGTCAATGTCCCTCTCAGTCGCCTCCGCTGCAGTCACTTTAGCCTAGTGGTTTGAAAATTTGAAAAATCACTTTTTAGATACTATTAGATACTTTTACAGTAGATGCAAAATTAAATAGAAGGCACATTTAGCCTTTTAAGCAAGGAAGACACAAGCATTTTTTTCAGACATACCTGAATTTCTTCGGCTTTGACTTTGGAGGCCGCAAGCACTCTTATCAGTTCCTCGTCATCAACAGGGTTTCCCTCTGAAGAGCTCAGTCGGAACAGGATCTGATCTTCTATCTCCTTTAATTCCTGTTTCATTTGTGCGTTACTCACAATGAGTTGGTTCTTTGCCCCTTCCAAATCGGGTCTCTCTTCAGCTACGAGACACCCTAGTAGCTGATCCTCTAGCCCACTGCATTAACACACAGAAAAACATGAAATTCAGGATCTACCTCACAAGCTAGAAGCCTTCATTATGTTTATGACTGAAGGAATGTTACAGCAGCACCTGGGTGAGAGGGTGAAGTTTATGAGAGTGACTTTAGTAGAGATCTCGGGTGAGTAATGTGGGTTGGGCAACTTAGTGGTAATGTACATCTTGAAGTCGTCATGATAGTGAATGACACTATCTCCGAGCTTTAGAACTGTGTTGCCTTCATGGGTATAAGTCTGAGGAGCATACACACAAGAAAATCAGTTTACCAGCTGAGAAATACCTAAACAAAGAGTTGATTTAAATATTGTTCGTTGAACACTTTAAAAATAAATGCTAGCCTCATAATGTAGTTTATATGGTAGCTTTAACTGCTTTTGAGCTTTATTTTATTATTTATTCACACAAAACAGTTATGTGTATTGTGTACCTGTCGTAGGAGCACAGGGTCCAGTGCAGGGTCTAGATCCTCCCCAACGTTCTCCAGCAAGCAAGGCTTCCCAAAGCGGATAGCATTTTCTAAACTACGCAGGAAGTCCCGGTCACTCAACTTCATCACATCCAATCTGTTATCACGCTCCTGCGGAAACCAAACAAAACAAAGACCATGAGAAAACACTGATTGGGGTAAATGACATACACAACAATTTAAAAGTTTGGGAAAAGTAAGATTTAAAAAAAAAGCAAGAAATTAATACTTTTACTCAGCAAGAATGCATTGAACTGATCAAAATTGAAAGTAAAGAAATTTATAATGTTATAAAAGATTTCCATTTCAAATAAATGTGTTTTTTCTAACTTTCTACTCATCAAAGTTTCCGCAAAAGCATTAAGTAGCACAATTGTTTTCAACATTAATAATAATAAGAGCACCAAAACAGCATATTAGAATGATTTCAGAAGGATCATGTGGCAGAAGACTGGAGTAATGGCTGTAGTAATACATTTTAAAATATAATAAAATAGAAAGCAGTTATTTTAAATTGTAATTATATTTCACAATATTACTGTTTTTACTGACCCAAAAACTTTAAACGCCAGTGCATATTTCAGCTAGTTAAAATATTAATATTAGGTAAAAAATATTTGAATATAATTCTTACCATGTTCTTAATCCATTTGTTGGCCTGTCCCTGCGGATCGATGAACAGAGGCCAGCGCTGAGAGTACTGTGCGATTACTCCATTCTCCACAGAGAGACTATCCTTGGGCAGGCCTGCAATCTACACAAAATGACACATGAAAATATATATAATAATATAAGAGCATTTAATTTTGGTATATACGTTTTATGTCCATGCACAGCACTTAAGTACATGTACAATGTTGTACAATAAGTAAAATGTTGTACATATGTGTTGGTCTCTAACCTGCCAGGAGCGGATCTTGACTTTGTCTCCTAGTGTGCTGATCAGGTTGGGCTGTTCTGTGTGAGGAACTGTCAGTTCTTTAAAACCCCTTAGCCACTCCTCAGCCATAGCTGAACGATACTCTCCCTGCAAAAATCATACATGTTTACATCCACTCTCTATGGCTGAATCTCACATTTAGATGTCGAAGATGCAGTTTTATCTGCCTTATGGTAATGAGAGGATTATAGAATATAGAATATAGAAGAGAAAACAGAATTTCCTGTTTATTTCTTTTGATTTTGGGGTGAAATATGACCTGGACATGTTCTTAACAGTTTTTGTAATCAAACACCCCCATAATTAACTTTAAACATTCAAACATCACTCTACCCAGCATGTATTTTCTCTACCCCAAACACTCACAGTGAAGGGTCCGAGGTAAGCAATGTATCCTGCAGCAAGCAGCACATCTCCTGCCACGTTATTCACCATGTACTCCAGCTGCTGTACTGTCTCTCTCCAGCGCACCTTCTCATCAGCCAGACCACCAATCAGCTGCCACACACAACAAAATCCTGTGTCTGAACCTCCATGTGCTCACTCAGTATAAACTCAATGTGTAATGAACAAAACATATTCAATAGTCATATATTATATTCAGAAAGGTACTGTTGCAAACCAGACTGCTATGTTAAAGAGGAAAGTTTAACAGGCCAATATTACAGTAAGTTGAATGGAAAATTAGACAGATGAGATGGTTTTTCTCCACTCACCTTATCTGCACGGATCAGTCTGTTCTCACACAGCTGACATTTGGCATCTAGCTCATCTCTCTTCCTCAAGCATTCATGATACTTAGCCTGTAGGGTGGCAATGCCCTCCTCTACAACTGCTAGTTTCTCCTTAGCCTCATTCAGAATCCGCTGTGTTACAGCAAGATCCTCCTGAGCTTCCTGCAAGGCTTGCTGTTCACACACACACAAAGAAACATTAAATATTATAACATTAATATAATTATTAAAATAAGACTTAGTTTTTGGTCTGTTAACAACAACAACATGTTTGTAAGCATTAGGCTGAAATGAACAGCTTTAGGCTAAAAAAGACAGACTGTCCAGAATAGACACAGGCATATAAAATCAAATATACACAAATCAAGCATGTACATTTGAGGAGATCTTAGATAAACAATGGATTTAACAGAAAGGAATCAAGTTCCTACCCGTTTGGGCTCTACAGCTCTGGACACAAAATGGTACAAATGCATCGCTCGCACCCACTGACAGATGGAAGTACAGGCTTTGGACACCTTGGCGATTGAGTCAGGCTGGAACTCTGGGTTGTCAATGTAAGGCTGCACTTGTTTGATCACCGCGTCTGGGATGTTGTCCTGTGGGAAGAAGATAAGAGCTTGGTAATGGATATTATTTACTTTAAATTCATTAATTAATTATTTAAATTAATTATTCTAATACCATAAATATTTTAATATTTAAAAAAAAAATGCAAATACACTACCATTCGTATACGGAGCCCCGCACATGACATGCAAGAAAAAAAATTAAAACGCATGCACGATTTACTTATTCGTTCCCTCGATTTACTAAATCGTGGGCACGATTTACTGTTTCATTTCCTCGATTTATAAATCATGCACACGATTTATTAATCGAGGGAACGAAACAGTAAATTGTGCGCACGTTTTAGCCTACTATTTTTTTCCTGCATGTCATGTCCGGGGCTCCGTATTCAAATGTTTGGGGTTGGTAAGATTTTTAAATGTTTTTGAAAGAAGTCTCTTATGTTCACCAAGGCTGCATTTATTTGATTAAAAAAAACAGTAAAAACTAATGTGAAATATTATTACAATTTAAATTTTAATATTACAATGTTTTATATTTCAATATATATTAAAATGTAATTTATTCCTGTGATGGCAAAGCTGATTTTTTAGCAGCTCGCAGTCTCCAGTGTCACATGATCCTTCAGAAATCATGCTAATATTCTGAATTGGCATTTAAGAAAAATTTCTTCTTATTATTAATGCTGAAAACTGTGCTGCTTAATACTTTTGTGGAACTAAAACTAAAAAACAAAACTTCTCTGACCCCAACTTTTGAACGGTGTTGTATGTACTTCAAAATACCAACAACCACAACAATAAATCAACATCTCTCAATAGCGACATAGCAAATGGAAAACAAAGGGGGAACTCTTATAGAACTCATACAAAATCTTCACCTTACCTTGTCATACTTGAACAGACCATCTAGAAACTTTCCTGGATCTTGCAGAAGGCCCTTTCCTGCATCCCAGTAGTCATCAACTTTCTCTCCGAGCTTCTCTCCAGCAACTTTCTTAGGTTTGATACCCTTCAGGATGCAGACAGCTTCTATAACCAGCTTCACTCCTTGAGGAGGCCTCTGCAGAGCCCTCACCTGTATATCAATCAAACACACAATCCTCTCCTTGTGAGAAGGCATGATCTAAAAGTTTTCTGTGTACGGACAGATGTTAACAGAAAATATGATGTTTGCACCTCTATGACATCATTCTTTTTCAGGGACTGCAGGCTTGCGAGGGCAGCGTCCAGGGCAGGAAGTGCTTCATTCAGATCTTTCTGAGCATCATCAGCAATGGCCTGCGCCACACGAGCCTTTTCAGTGGCTTTAGCCTCCTCAGCCTGCACCGCTACACGGGTCTCCTCAGCTACCACTGTGTCTTCCTACACAAACACATTCCCCAGGCAACAAAATTCAAGATTTAGTTTTATTCCTCCATGTTTGTACTCATACATTTTTTATTTTTTATCATTTTATTCACTTTTATTTTCTCCATAGTGACCACAGTGTCCTTGGCTGCCTCCTCCAGCTGAGGCCGCATCATCTCCAACTCTTCCTGCATCTTGGCCACATCCTCTGCTGTACTCAACAACTACACACACACACAAACAATCATAAAACACTTTTGTAAGTTATGTACAGTAGAATGAATAGTATAGAAAAGAATTGATGTCCCCCAAATCACCTTGTCCAGGCCAGTTTTCATTCGCTGCTGAGCGCTGTGTAGCTCCTGCTTCTTCTGGCCAATCAGAGATGAGAATATGCTGAGGAGCTCCAGGTAACTCTTAGGAGTGACATAGTTGTGGCGGGAAAGTTCAGCCAGGTACTGCTCACACTTCCTGGACACCATCTGATGGATCTCAACACACATCAGTGCCTGTACAGAGAAACAGCACTCTGTTACACCCTGTATACATTTACACACACATATATCACACACTTTTCCTTACCAGGCTTTGGATGGTTGTAGGGCTGGCCTCCAGTTCTGGAAGCTCATTTAGGAAAGATGTTGCAACAGACTGTAGTGCCTCCTGTGGCCAGGCACTGAACCAGTCAATGGTGCAGCAGTTAACCAGTGAGGGGAACTGCCTAAGGCGAGCCCGGAACACTTCCCCTACTGGACTGTAGATGGAGACAGAGAACAGAGGTCCTGAGCCTCAGTTTCCAAATGTACATGTTTCAAGCTATATCTCAGTGCTGAAATTGAATGGGAAATCTTTCTAACAACAAAATTTACACTGCACTAATCTTACACTAGAATTGTGAATTGTGCATGCAACAGTTTTGTACAGTGTATTTGTAGCACTGAAATATTATATAAGAGGTATTGATATAAAGATAAACCTCATGCAGAGAACAGTGTGGATGTTGCTGCGGACTCTCTTGATGTAGGCAGCCATGAGGTTTGCTTTGGTGGGCTGCTGGCCCATGTCCTGAACCACAGGTTTCATGGCAATCAGGATGCGCTCCTGCTCCTCTGAAGTGTAAAGATTGGGCACGTCGCCTGAGTTCAGGATGTTATTCACGTCCTCCAGGAAAGATTCGCTCTTAATCTGAAAACCAGAAGACACAAAAACTGTATGTTAAAGACTTGACAGCATGTTGTGTGTGTTTGCCAATGGTGAAAAAGAGTTTTTTTTTTTTTTTTTTTGCAGAAAAATATTCTAGGAGTATTTTTTTGGATATACTGGAAAGTCCATTATCCTAAAATCCAAGAATTTCATTACACCATTACACACACATGCTGAGTATCAATTGAGGCTTGAGGCTTGCTTTTACTACTGTACTACTATTAGGGATGTGCAAAATGACATTTTCAAGTTAGTAATTAGTAGGTTGTCTGGTCAACTAATCTTAAGGAAGCCATGTATTATACATACATACATATATATATATATATATATATATATATATATATATACACACTATCAGTCAAAAAGATTTTTAATGTTTTTAAAAGAAGTTTCGTCTGCTCACCAAGGCTGCATTTATTTAATTAAAAATACAGTAAAAACAGTAATATTGTGAAATATTATTACAATTTAAAATAACTGTTTTCTGTTTGAATATATTTTATAAAGTAATTTATTCCTGTGATCAAAGCTGAATTTTCAGCATCATTACTCCAGTCTTCAGTGTCACATGATCCTTCAGAAATCATTCTAACATGTTGATCTGCTGGTCAAGAAACATTTATTGTGTACAATTGTACAAAATATTTGTGTACAATATTTTTTTTTTTTCAGGATTCTTTGATGAATAGAAAATTCAAAAGAACAGCATTTATTTGAAATATAATCTTTTGTAACATTGTAAATGTCTGTTTTCTATTTTAATATATTATATATAGAGCAAAGCTAAATTTTCATCAGTCATTACTCCAGCTTTTAGTGTCGCATGATCCCTCAGAAATGATTCTAATATGCTGATTAATATGCTTTAATACAACTTTAGTGAGTTTATAATCTCACCTGTGTATCTACAAACAGGAAGGTGATTTGCACATTCTGCAGACCAGCCTTTAGCATGATGCTCTTGATGTCCTCTCTCCACTCCAGGAGGCCATAGTTCTTGGATAGTTCAATCTGGAAGCACTCGTACTCAGCCCTGACAATATATGGACAGTCACAATGAGAAAATCTGTGTAGGTCAACAATGAAGCCATACTGTAGATGAAGTCTTCAATTTGGTGTATTACATATGGCCGGTTTCCAAATGGACATATGAATGAATGAATGTTCAATATGTTTATATGGAACTTGGTGGGATATAATGGCTGGAGTCTCACTGTAATCATTTCTTTGTGGGTGGTATAAAGACATTTTCAAGTCAATGATTAAAAGGATTACTGAAGTTTAAGATATGGGCTGGCAGTAGAGAATATAGTGACTAACATATGTTGCGCCTTTAAACACATTCGAGCAATAACTTTGAAAAAAAGTCTTTATACACAAAGAACTCTTGTGTCTGCATTTGTATTAAATATGTCACAGTTTATTCAATGTGTTCAGATAATTGGTATTGATATTAAATGTTGCTCGCATATGTGCTCCAGGCTTGACATGACATAATTCTTTTCAGTTCTACATGGGTGGCAAAGCAAAAAGATTATAGGCAAGGTTCACTTTGACAAAAATATTGATGTGGAAATTGTTAAAGTTTAAACAGTTTCAAATCATTGGGCCAGTACGACTTCTGGTTTTGATTAAATAAAGTATTCAACTGACTCTCATTAGTAATGCTAATTATATTTTTAGGGTTCAGCACAATAAATGGTTCGGCTCTCACATATGTGTGGCAAGCCTGGTGAGGGACTGGCGTCCGCTGCCACCAACCCCTAACAGCAAAGCGTTCCCCAGGGGCTGGCGTAGGATACGGCTGATACGACACACATGCTGTATGGCGTCCATGAACAGCACCAGCTTCATCTTAGAGGTGCTGGTCTGGTTATAATCATCCATGTACTCCTCCATCACACGGACCAGCTGTATTAGGCGATAAGAAACAAAACTTCAAAGGGACCATATGATTTTTAAATAAATTATTTTCTGCAAAATACTTGCCAAAACAAATATCAAAGCAAGCTAAATATTAAATAGGTTAAATTTAAAGAACTTCTGGAGAAAATGTGACTGGTGGTTGCACATGCAAAATTTTTTGAGGTATCATTAATTTCTGTAGCAAGCACCACTAATATGTAACTAAATAAATACAAGACAATATACGCCCCATTTACCTTTTCTTTATCTTCAATAAGCTGGTAGATCTTAACAGACCCAGGGAGCATGAAGTCTCCATACAAGACTGGCTGGTACGGGACCACCTCCTCAATCTTGCACCCAAACTCCTGTATGTGAGTGTTGAGGAGCTGGTCAAACCACTTCCTGTCCTCATCACTAACCAGTCGATCCTGGAACACCCTGCAGCTCTCATGATACCAAAGCTGCAATAGCTGTATTTTATTCTGTGTAAACAAAGATGACACAAAAGATTTTATGAAGATAAATAAAACATGAAATATCTGAAGAACTGAGGTTTATTAATGGTGGTACCTCTATTTTACCAGCCTCTGCCATCAGGATGCCCTGGAAGACTTTCGAGAGGTCCCTCAGGTTGAATGTATAGTGAGATTTAGCAGGTGTGGGTAGGAGAGCAGAGGTAATAGTGGAATATACCCTGATGGTAGCATCCACTAGTGACTCACTAAATGGTTTTATTTCTGGATTTTTCTCTAGAAATCAAAGATACAAAATGAGCACATGTGAGAAAGTGTGACATATACACGTCAATATAAGCTCAATGCTGACATTAAATTTTACTGATTCCAAAGGTACACTGGTAACTTATATATATTCATATTGCACTTATATTTGTTCCTCTTTTGTAAGAGCATCTGCTAAATGCATAAATGTAAATATTCGTAAATATCAGTAAAAAATTTGACATTTAGTCATGACATTTCTTTCTCTTGCTTCTCCCTGTCTATCTTTTTGTCTCTCTCCCTGTATCAAGCTTACTGCCTGGGTCCTTTTTACTCATATTTCCATCTGTAAACAAGAAAGAAAAAAATCAGAATCCATTTAGATCCATTTAAAATGCTACCAAAGCTTCTGACAGGTGTTTCCTGTTGAAACCCACATTAAAATTCATTCATATCTAGATGCCCGCATGATGACTGTCACTCACCCATCCAGTTCCCTAGGATGGTGGAGAAGATCTTCCTCTTGCTGGTGTCCTCCATCTCAGTGAATGACAGGAAGCTGAAGTGGCGTGTGAAGCGTTGAGTGATGGGGTTCCTGCCCCCACCGGGGGGACCCATGGCACATGCAAAGTTTATGTCAACAAGGTTTTTAAATGTGCCTGGTAAACACAGAAGACAAATCAGAGTCTGTATAGAGTTATGTGTGCATATGTTTGTATACTACCTTTCAAAGTTTAAGACTTTTTAATGTTATTGAAAGAAGACTTATGATCATTCATTTGATCAAAAATACAGTAAGAAACAGTAAAATGCAGTACTGTGAAATATTATTACAATTTAAAACAACTGTTTTTCTTTTTTTATTTTAAAATGTAATTTATTCCTCTAATAGCAAAGCTGAATTTTCAGCATCATTACTCCAGTCTTCACAGTCACATGATCCTTCAGAAATTATTTTAATATGCTGATTCGGTGCTTAAAAACTTTTTTTTTCATTATCAATGTTGAAAACTGTTGTGCTGCTTAATATTTATGTGGAAACCATGCTACCTTTTTTTTCAGGATTAGAAGAAAGTTTAAAAGAACATTTATTTTTAATAGAAATCTTTTGTAACATTATACATTTCTTTACTTTCACTTTTAATTAATTTAATGCATCCTTGCTGAATAAAAGTATTAATTTCTGTGCAAAAATAACTTAATGACTCCAAACTTTCAAATGGTAATGTATGTATGAATGTGATTAGAAGATTTGCATTCTTTATAAAACGCACCTATCTGTTTCCTGTCATACCAGCCTCCGTGATCCATCCACTGGCGCAGCAGTTCAATGGGAGGCTGGGCTCCATATGTTTCCAGCATGGGCATGTTCAAATCATCAATGAAGAAGATGAAATATTTTCCCAGAGGAGGCCCAAACACACCCTTACGCCTGCAAGTAAGATATATAAATTCAAAATTTAATGATCAAAACAATACACTGTATGCGCAGCGAATTAGTAGTTAAATTCAATAATAGACCGATGAGAGGAAGAGATAGAGGAAGAACCTCCTGTCGAGTTTGCTGTCGATATAGTCTTGAGTCTGGTTGGCGGAGGTGCGAGCAGAGAACATAAGGAAGTGAGTTATGTATTCAGCAGGCATGTTCTTGAGGAGCTTGTCTGATATGGTCAGGGTCTTTCCTGTGCCAGTAGGCCCAATGCACAAGACCTGTCAAATCAGAGAAGGAAACAAGCTTAGCAGCACATATGTATGGCATTAAGTTGACCGTATGTTGAATGAGACTCAGAACTACCTACAGGCTTCTTATTAGAAAGCAGCATGTCTATCAGGAAGGACATGCGAACAGTGTCGACTGTGGGCACAATGATGTCTGAGTAGCTAGTTTCTGGGGTGATGACCACTTCCTTGGCATATTTCATCCAACTGACCCACTGTATCTGAAGCATTTGAATAATCAAATGAATGTATGTTTATTCTATCATTTAAAAATTATTTCTATTAACCAAAAGCATCTCTGAAAAATGTTTTGTAAAATTAATTCCAATGTTCCAGAAAACATTCTCTCACCTTTCTCTCTTTACCCTCCTCCTCCTCATCAAAACGACTTATCCCAGCATCATCTAAATGGTAATCATACACTAGTCCCTCCTCAGGGAAACACAGTTGGACCTGAAAAATTAAACAAATGAGGTTTGCAAAATGCAATTTGCAGCTCTGCACTCTGAATAAATAAACTTACATAAGAGCAATAAAAAAATAATGATTTGAACACTCTCAGGCACTTCTGTTTAATTATCTACAGCATGTAAATCATCACTGGTAGCACTGAGCTTCACAATAAATTTATGCTGCTATTGACCTTTTCTTCAGTTATCTTGCCCCTGAGCCAGGCACTGAAGCGTTGGCAGCTGTTAGCATCTCCTGTAGCTCCAACACTCCATATGAGTGCAAAGATAAACCAGGGCTCAATCAGCTCTTGCAGCCGAGACAGTTTCTCCTGGGAAAGAGGCTTCTTACCCTGACCAGACACACACACACAAAAATCAGTTTAACCGTAAATAAATTAACAAGCATAACCACTGTAATATTGCAAAGTTCTGTGACCTCTCGTGGGATGAAGGGCTCAAAGAAACAGTCCAGTAGTTTGAGCAGAGAGCAGGTGAGATTGCTGTCCATGGAGGTGATCACCTCTTTTACTGATTCTCTGACAAATTTGATGGAGTCCTGAGGAAACATAACACCTCCTCAAAATCCTGCTAGACAATGAACTACATAGCTTACATTATATTCACTTCATATAAACAGATTAGAGATGTGACGGTGAGGAAATTTTTTTTTCATAACGGTGTGGAGCAAAGCGAACGTTTTTAATTAATTCCTACTGAAGTTGAGCTTTCATAGAAATGAACAACTGAAAACACTGAGCGCAAGTGGACACACACCGTTATGAGCAGCCATGCACATTTTACTTTTGCTTTTGAATTAGTGCCAAATCTGGGGCAGCAATTGCTTCAATGGTGGGTTCATTATTATACTTAATGAAAACCATAACAACTAGAAAAACACAACTAAACACAACTAATCCTTTGCAGGTTCCCTGACGCTGGAGTTTTTCCCTCTTTTGCACCTCGCTTTTAAATCACTAATTCACTAATTTTACTTTTGCTTTCCATAGGAATGAATTGAAAACGCTAGCTCTGCTCCGTAGTAAAAAATAATTAAAAAATAACTCTAATTTAGACTAGGAAAAATCTGTACTAGGAGGAGTCAAGAAAGTAAATACTGTTTAATGTTCTGTTTTCTTTTAATTCAATTGAAAGCATTTAATAAAAAACACTGTAAGACCAATCACCTGCAAAAACCTTGTGAAGAGAGAGTTGAGTTGATCTGTATAGGGCTGAAACATGTCAGGGATGGTACGGAGCCAACACTCTGTGAACGGAGTCAGACCCAGAATACTGGGCTCAAGATACACCATGCCACAGCGAGAGACTGTGGCAGGAGATGCCACTGCCAAATCCTGCACCTCAAACATCATTGTCATAACCTGAGGGCAAAAACAATGTCAGAAAAAAACAAAACAGAAAATGTTTGTATGGTTACACAAAGGAGGTACAACACGGAAAGCCAAAAAGTGGCCAATAGCAGAAATTCTCATACATCAGAAAGTTTGATGATCTCTCCAGAACTCAGACACAGTTTCTTGTTGTCGTCCAGAACCGTGTTCATGTTCTCGATCCACACAGCATCCACAGGCCCATCAAACATGTACCACTTCTTCTCTTGGTCCATGGAGGCAGCTCCATCCCGAATGAGACAAGACAGTATACCATCTGTCCTGTAATCAAATAGTGTGTGTTACTTTTAACAACCTGTACAGTATTGTTAATACAATACTGTAAATCCATTGTGCGCTCACCACTCATGAGTAAGCTGGTCGAATTCTCCATAAAGCTGCCCCATAGTGATGGACTTTGGGTTGAGTATATAGGTGTGTACAGCCTCATACACTCCTCCACTAACTGAGGGCTGGCCTTTCAGGGCAGTCATGGCTGCTCCCAGCACTTCATAACACTACAAGTATGTGAGAGTGCATTTAAGAAAAATTAATTCCAAAATTAGAATTTGGAATTTTTGTTGCAGCTTGTTCATTTGTGCACTGGTTTGTGTATTAGCAAAGCTTACCTTAGTTTTCCCAGAGCCTGATGGTCCTACCAACATTAGACCGTGTCTGACTACAGTGGTCTCGTACAACTGAATGCACTTCGTTACATAGCCTGCAGGACAGGAAAAACATTTATAAACCACCATGTTCATTCTGTGTTAAGAAACCACTACAGAATTGGCATTTTGTACTCATATTAAAGACCAATAATTAATTTTCATTTCCTAACTAATTAATTTAGCATGTAAAATGACTTTGAAAATGCATGAGATTTTTCAAATGATATCATTAGAGCAAACAGACCTCAAAACATATTTACAGCTAATGTTAATACCACATGAGGTTGTTTTGCTAAGGAAAGATGGCTTGTTCTTGTTTTCTTCTCACCATTCACATCTTTAAGGCACTTGTTTGCACAGATGTTCCTTATGGACTCCTCTAGGGTACCATAGTCAATTGGCTCTTCACGGATCTTGGGAAAGAGGTCAGACACAATGCCATTGAAGAGCTTGAGGTCATCCTGAAGAAACTTTGGTACATTGACATCCCTGATGGCACGCAGACATATCAGCTCCTGCATAAATCATGCAATCAGTTTAGCCGCAGACAGTTTTTGACAATATGATGCTTCAATAAAGGATCAAACCGCAGAAAAAAAGTTCAACAACTTTTAAAGGAATACTCCCAACACACCTCATTCATGTCAGGATTTTCTCTCTTCAAGTTTCCAGCTGCAGAGATCACAGTTTTCACAGCTCTCATCCCAAAATCATAATGATCCTAATAAACATGCAACAAAGTGAATTTCAAGAAAATAATGTCTTCTTTTTTATTTTTCTTTCTTGACAGTTTCTGTTAGATTCACCCAAAAGTTATAGTACCAACAGAATTACTGTAAAACTGGTAAAACCCATGACATAAAATTCAGACCTGTGAGCTTAGCTGTTCTGAGGACAATTTGAAGGTGCTAGTGATTTTTTTGGACAAGACTTTGGCATCGCTGAAACCGAATGAGTAAAGAGAGATCTCTGCTATCATGGCGTAATCAGGGATCATCATAGCCACTGGACGGAAGAGGGCCTGAGGAACACATACAATATAGTGTCAATCAGTTTTTTGTGTATGTTGAAATATGTGTCTTTTATTTTGAAAGTTTAGATTGCTGTTGGCAAGCTCTGTACCTTTAAATTATCCGGTAGCTCAGTACGACCAGCATAACCAGGGTTCATAGTAATGAAGACAGCACAGGATGGAACAAGAGGGATTTCCATGCCTTCAAATACAAATGTCTTGACCTGAAGATAAAAAAACATGTTGTGAGGGGTTTCCACACCTTTTGACCAATGAATTTTCATGGCTTTTCTAGTTGTTTGTAAATACTGGGTAAGGATTTAAAAAAATATTTTACTAAAGACCACTCTCATGATTTATGAGACTTATGTTCCAATGTACATGCCTTCTGTCCCTAACATGCATATATGACAGTGCTTTGATAGTAGATCTAGGCTGTATGCTCTCGTGTGTGCTTTTACTCACTCTTTGCTGCTGGGCTTTTTGGATAGTTGTGATCTGTTGAGCCACGACTGATAAAACTTCCACGTCAATTCGATTGAATTCATCAAAGCAGGCCCAGGCCCCTGAACTAGCCAAACCTTTGAGGAACTTGCCCATGGCTATGAAGTCCAGCTGATCAGAGCAGTTAAAAACTACAGTCTGGATGGCCAGAGCTTTGCCCAGGTCTTTAGTGGTCTCCGTCTTTCCAGTACCTGCAGGGCCCGCCGGGGCGCCTCCAAACTTTAAGTGAAGTGCACCAGTCAGGGTGAGATAGCATCTGTGTGGTAGACAGTGTATATCATTTATTTCTCTAACAAATAAGGTATCCTTTAAAAGACTTTCCTTTGAAAACCACATATAAATGAAGTTCAATTTTCTAAATGTCACCTGTCTGTCAGTGGCGTGATAACAAGTCGTCCTGAGTTACCAAGGTATTCATAACCATACAGGAACTCAGCATTCACTGCTCTGATGTACAGGTCATCACGCCAGTAATATCTACGAACACACAAACACATGTCTAAACTCAAATGTCTATAAATTAATACTTTTATTTAGCTAGGATGCATTAAGTTAATGTTATAAAATATTTCTGTTTAAAATTAGGGTTGTCAAAAGTACCGACTTCGATACCAAGTTGGTACTGAAATTTTAAAGATGTGACGATAACAGCATTTCCCCTAGCATTTTGAGTGCTGTTGAGCAGATTCTTAAACAACTCTGATTGGCCATTGTGTTCAGGCACTCAACAGATATGTCTGTGATTTGCTACAATGATCAACGCTTTAAAAACATGTTGTAAATAGACATCTTTGATGCTCTTCACTAAGCGCTTACACAGATACACATGGGAGCATTTGAAAGCAGGCATCTCTCAGCGGATCTGTCTATCAGCAGATATATTAGTGATCCATTAATAGATGCCTGCTTTCAAACGCTCCCATTACAACATGTTTTTGAACTGCTGATCATTGTAGCCAATCACAGACATATCTGTTGAGCACGTGAACACAATGGCCAATCAGAAGTGTTTAAGAATCCGCTCAACAGCACTCAAAATGCTAGGGGGAAATGCTGGTATCGTCACATTTTTTAAATGTCAGTACCGACTTGGTACCAAAGTCGGTACTTTTGACAACCCTGTTTAAAATACATGATTTTCTTCTGAACTTTCTATTCATCAAAGAATTCTGAAAAAAATGAATGATCCTTAATCCTAACCTCAGTTGGCTGATCCACTCAAAGTCATTGACACTGGATACTTCCTCCTCAACAAGCTTAGCAGCCACATCTTTAGCATGCACTTCAATCACAATGAGTGCCGAGAGTATCGCTCGCTGCATCTTTGACAGGCGACCCCGCACCAACTGAACCAAATCTCCCAACTGTTTGTGAATATACAAAAACTTTTATTTAGATCCAATGTTTCCTTATTTGAACTTAAAAAAAATACAGTGTACAGGGAAATAATCACCAGGAATGTTTAATTGTTTGCATTGATGTAAACAATCTGTACCTGCATCTGTAGCTGTGGATAAAGCCGATCTGCCAGGTCACCCTTATCCAGAGACTCTGACACCTCTTGGGTCCAAAATGTTTGACACCCAGCGATCACCACCTGACCGGGCCAGGACAACACCCACTCTGTGCGAGGATGCTGCAGAAAGACAAACAAAGAGATTTGACTCTTTATATCAGAACAATCAAAACCACCATTGACAAAATTAGCTACTTACAGTATAATGATAATTCAAATAGTATTTAGAACAACAAAGTTGAGTGCACTGTAGATGTACAGAGTGATTTATACATATTAAGGGTGGCATTCATAAAAAAACAAAGAACACAACAACTACACTAACCTCAACATAGGCTTGCAGCGAGCGACTGATGTTGTCTCTTACACTGGCCTTCATGGAGTTCTCCACTTCCCGCAACCAATGCTCCACATTCCCAGAAGGAGACACAGGAACGGACAAATGGACTTCTTCTCCCTCAGCAGAGTACATGTGTGTGATCTGCAGATCTGACTGGAACTTGAGCTGCATATAGTACAACAGATTTCATAATCTATATAATTCATAATAATAATTGAATCATTAAATTACTACATAAACCAAAATGATACTGATATTTTCTGCCATGCTGATTAATTGAATTAATATGGTAAACATATTAAATCTGATCTGTTTTATGTAAAAGAGGACTCACCCGGGCGACGTTCTCAAAGCATTTGCGAAGATGTGGCTGCACTGCTGTTGGATCTTTAGTTTGAGATAAAATTTCCAGCAACTCATCATCTGATAAAAAATAAAATCTAAAACCAGACAATGAAGAGAGTTATTAAATAATTCCTTATACAATTATAGTGATCCTGCACAGATGAATTTAAATTGAAAATGCTAAGAAATTAAATGCTATATTAAAATATGAAATGTTAAACGGCAAATTATTGTTTAATGGAATTGCCCTGGGCCTTTCCTACTGTTCATGAAAAAAAAACGGATAATTTTAACCTAGGGAAGGCGCTTCGTTTGGTCTCCAGGTATTCACTCAGTCCTTTCTGCACGAGCTCCAGTAAATTGTTACAGTACTTGAGATTGGCCAGTAGACGAGGGTCAGGACACACCTCAATCACCTGGACCCATAAAGACAACCACATTTCATTTTTTTAATGAACCACTGACAAATCTACTAGAGTATGATAAAATAATCTATGTTCACCTGACTGTTATCATGGGCAGCCTTCATGATCTTTCTCCAAGTGCGCTCCATGGTCAGGTACCTCTTCCCTTCCACAGGCAGCTGGCGGTTGATGTCATCAGAGCTGAAAATGGGTTCCATGTACAGCCACGACCGTTGACAGATAAGCCACTCTTCTAATACATCCTACCAGCAGAGGGCCACAGAGATACAGAGTCTTTTGGGAAAAGTACTTAATAAAACCCTTCAACAACATATCTTAAGGAAGAAAATAATTTAGTTATTGTTTTTGCAAAAACACCTACAAGCAACTCAACAATATTTCACCTTGCAGATTTCAAAATCATACCTACAGGATGACATTGGCTTACCTGTGTCATTTTCAATTTACTTTCCCATTTGCTGATTCTCTCCTCAAAGGGTTTTTTATATGGGGAGAAGGCCATGCTCTGGGTCATGACAATGTGGTCATCTAGGAGCTGAGATGCTTCGTCTGGGCTGTTCAAGATGTAAGTGCCCGTCTCCTTATATGGCATCACCTCAAACCTCACTGTTGACCATTCCTTCTCCATCTTATTCAGAGCCTAAAGCAGATGTATGAGAGCAAAAATACTATAATATGACTGTGGAAATGTCCTGTTATACAATTCAGAAAAAATATCAACAAGATGAAAGCCTCTGTTATATAAGTGAAAAGCCCCTGTGATATATTCCACTATTGTTAATTTGTATTTTTTTAATTATTTATCATTTATCATAATTTAATAAGTGTTGGAAAAGATTTAGGTGTGTCATAAAATATGAATTTAGTGCCAGTCAGATTAGTTTAGACTATAATTTTCTGATATCACCCGCAACTGTACAGAACCCTCTAGCTTTTCCCAAAATGTATTTTAGCAGCAATGTTTACCATGCCTTGAATTCTTTATATATTTTTGTATTTGATGTTTATTTAAAGGTATTTAAAGGTATAATTAACAGCCATTAGTGCTCAAATAAAGAATGTATTACTATGTGTTGGTTAAATTTAAAGGAGGTAAGATGAGCTTTTAATAAAACGTGGCTGTGCAAGCAGTAGAAATGCAATTTCTAGTCTGGTTTATAATCAATGAATTTATCCTTTAAGTATTTGGTATAAATGGATAACACAATGTGTTTTTATGTGCCTCATAAAGGTAAAATGGACGTGAAAAACAACTACAAGAGACAAATATTACACTCACTTGCTCGATAGCATATTCTTTTCCAGCCTCCTGAGCTACTTGGCTGATTTCCTCCACATGCTTTTGCAGGCCCATCTCCAGACAACAGGAAAAGGTGAGGTTCGCTTTAGATACCAAATTAATATTGATACGTTCAGAAAGAAGCTCCCAGTGGCGGTTCCGCATGCCAGGATTCCTCAGGCCCCTTATCAGAGGAATGGATGGACGGAACTCTTCAATCTTAGTCCGGATTTCTGATGCCACTGCTTGACAGGCTGAATGGAGTCAAGCATAAAAAGATGTTTTTAACAGAATGATATGAATAGATGTGTGTAAATAAAAAATGTCTAAAAACATAGAATTTCCATCAACTTTTGTATTTATGAGAATTTAGTCTTCACTTATCTCATTCTTGACATCAGTTATGACAAAATTATGCTAAAAACATACAATTTTTGTTTGTATCCTCTCAGCACAGCTTTGTTTGTATCCTCCCAAACTTACTTCCTACTTACCAGGTATGTCTTTAAACTGTTTGACACACTGGTGCATAGTCTTGTAGGCATCAGTGACATTACGCTCCAACTGTTCAGAGTTGATGGCTGACAGCGGGTCGTTGAGCCAGCTTTCATGCCAACGCAGCCAATCAGACGTCGTCTTCCACAGGTCATGAAATGGCTGAAACTCTCGGTTCAGCGTCTGTAACTCTGTGTACTAGACCACAATCATAAACAAAATATTTTTCATTTCAAAAAAGCAATTAATTATATAGGAAAAGTACGGTCTAATTAATGTCACAAAATAAAATAATAAAACAATGAATCATTAGTCTGTAGATTAAAAGGGGAAAATTAGAGTTAACCTACATTAGAGACTGGTTTGCCAAGGAGTCGTTCACGGTTGTTGTAAATCTGTGCCATTTCCTGACATTCTTTCAGCTGCTTGCCCACTCTCCGCACCTCATTTGCCACCTCGTGTGCTCGCCCCAGGTTTGTGTAACCAGAAAATCCAGCGACCACCGTCTGAAAATTAACAGAGGTGACAATTTCAATGCCCAGAGTGATAATAATAAATTCTCACAACAAAACATCACATCCCTGGACTTGGACTATGGTATGATTTAATTCAATAACTGATTAACATTTTGCCAAGTAAAACAGGAAGTAAGTCCCTACTGATAATGCATTTAATAATAATCAGTGAGTCTGACCTGCAGGAAGCTCAAGCGTTCTAGAAGGTTGTTTTGGTCAATGTCCTGGATCTTAAGGAAGCGTTCTTCATCCTCAACATGTTGGGCTTTCACTGTTTCCATCTGGTTTAGGATCTTATGGGGCCAGGCCATTGCTGTCCACCTACACAACATTTAGTATTTAGGAGCTCGGCTACAAAAAGGACTGGGTTAAAACAGTATTTCATTTAATGGCGAGGCAATGCTAGACTCACTTCTCATTGAAATCCTCATCAGAGAGACTGTAGAAGAATTCATCCATTAGATCACAATCAGACATAGCTTTGGATAAAAGCTCCTGCAGGAGGCCATTAGCAGGGAAAGACAGAGAAAAGTCATTCAGAAACTGCAATAACCACAACAATCCAATGAGACTTTAAAATGTCAATAAATTAGACAGACATGGCCAATGGATAGTACATGTGCTCTGATATGCCACATGATAGTGCCATTTTCTGCCGTTATTCAACTGTCCTTTCCAATTAAAGGCAAAAAAACATTAAAAAAAAACTAGATTTTACATTTTCTGAAGAGGGGTGTTGGAGTTCAAACTGCCAGGGTGTTGCTATGCAGTTGCTAAGAAGTTCATAGTGATTTTTAACACATATCTCTGTCATTGCTTGGATGTTCTGGGTGGTTGCTAAGGTGTTGCTAGGGAGTTCTTAGTTTTTAGGTGATTGATTACTATACAAAGTCAATAGACCAACCTCCAAGTCACTATTATATTCTGGTCTCTAGATGCAGCTTGAGTACTTCAATAAAAGTGTGTATGGGATTTTTTTTTGTGCCCATTTTATTGAGCTATTGTAAATAATATAATTTAGTTCAGACTTTGTAAGTGGCAGTCTAATATTATACATGTTATGTTGTGCAATGATAAACCAGTGACTGTACCTCATGCACTTTGAGCTGCTCAGGGACTAGTTTCATCCATTCTCTCTGCTCTATGAGCTCCTCAATGCAGCTGGGCTTCTCAAACAGCTTTTTGCTGATGGCTTTACACTCCTTACATGCCTAAAACACACGTACAATATTATATATCAACTTTTTATTCAGACTTGATTAAAAATGCTTCTAGTCCAAATGAACACTGACTCACATCCTGCATCTGTTGATGTAACCTCTGAGCAAGTCTGTCCAGCAACGCTTTGGCGAGGGCTTTCCGTTTCTTTACCAGGGTTTGCCGAATGGCCTCCACGCTGACCGCGAAGGGTCCGATGATGATGGCAGAGGGGATGGATTGATCTAAAAGTCTCATTTCCCTCAGGTGCTCCAGAACTTCCTGCTTCACCTCCTGAGGGGTCTGGTTCTCCTGACTATGCAACCTTAAAGACAAAAATATAAGCAGAAGGACAATCCTTGGTGTGTATGGTATTATAGTTTACAGCATACTGTATGTACATTCTTCACAATCACTAGTATATAGAAAACTAGCAAACAATATTAGAGATTTACTCTAAAAAAGTGTTGATATCAGAGTTGTAGAGCTCCAGGTGGCATTCATATTCACGGGCATAGGCTCTAAGAGGTATAATGGCCTGTTTCAGGGCCACACTGATGCTCTCCCTGAGATTCTTGACTTCAGTTTCCCACAAGCCCACTGACCATAACACATCTCCAACAATGAACATGTTCGTCAATACAAACTGAGAGAATGGGAAAGAAAAAAACAGAACAAAAGCTTGAAATATATAATTTTAATAATATATAGTATAGTAATTTTTATTAAAAAACAAGAAAATAAAGTAATTTTGATAAACACAACCTCTTTATGTTCTAATATATGGTCATTTATTCAGTGAAAGTTCAGAAATCAGATAGGGAACCTTGTCTACTTGAGGTATGTTGTGTGTGGACAGGATTCCTTTATCAAACAGGTTGATAACGGAGGTCTCGAAGCTCTCTAGAGGAGTGCTGTAATGAACCCCTGTCTGGTTGAGCACTAAATCCACTGAGAAGAGAGGTTTCTTTTTTGGCCTGCATAAAATCATGTTGGAACGTGGATATGTTACATACAATATAAAAACAGTGCCACTCATATTGTATTGTTTAGATCAGTGTTGTCTTTTTGAATTCAAGGCCCCCTTTGTCCAAGACAGTATTCGAAGGCCCTCCTATGTAAGATTATATGTACTGTTTATCTTAAGTTTATAGATATATATATATATATATATATTAAAAGATTATATTAAAGGGGTCCTTGATTATGATTTCACTTTTTTAACTTTAGTTAGTGTGTAATGTTGCTGTTTGAGCATAAACATATGCAAAGTTACGATGCTCAAAGTTCAATGCAAAGGGAGAAATTTTCTTTTACAGAAATCGCATTTTAAGGACTACAACAAACAGCTGGTAGGGACTACAACAAGCTTCTTCCTGGGTTGGTGACATCACAAACCTCAAAATTTACAAAAGGGGTAAGGCCATGTTAAAAGTTGTAACTTCTTCCTGAGTCTCTCCATCAGTGTCCGATTCTACTGGAAAGGGGGCCGGGAGCAGCAGCTCATTTGCATTTAAAGGGACACGGCAAGTTTTTGCTCACACCCACATAGGGGCAAATTTGACATGCTTTAATAAATTATCTGTGGGGTATTTTGAGACACATTCTGGGGACACCAGAAACTATATTAGATCTTGTGAAAAGGGATTGTAATAAAAATGTAAATATTGTTATGACTTATTGGGGGCCCCTGGAAGTTTGCAGAGGCTTCCTAGTGGATCCTGGTTGATAACCACTGCACAGATTTTCCATATACAAAAGAAATTTAATATAAAGCTATATCAAACATAATCATATAAACATATTTAACAAATAGTAACCAGGATAATGAAAAATCACATACTTGTATGGGCTGCTTATGAGATCAGGGCCCCAGGTCAGATCTTTGGGGCAGTGTAGTACACTGTGGCAAGCATCGAGTATTAACTTAGCCAAGCTGGCCAGGGAGTCCTGCACCAGGAACCTGAGTGAGTCCTGCTGAATGCTGCGAATCAGCGCCATTAGGCGACGCAGTTTGGACATGCGGTAAACATCCCAGCGGGAAATAGTGAGAATGTACCAGTCACGTTTCTCATCTTGCAGACTAGACGTAATCCCATTACATATAGCCGCCAGCCATGACTCTTGTAGAAACAAATGGACCTGTAGGAAGACAGAAAGAGTTTGATGACATAGAGGCACATTTGTATGTGTATATGTGTGCAGGTGGCAGTTCGTTTTACCTGTGCATGCTTCTGAGACTGTGCCGACTCAAACTCCTCCAAGCGAAGTGACTTTGTGAAGATGACATGAAACAGGCTCATTTCTGCCACCCTGTTGCACTCTTCTCTCACTTTGGACAGCACAGCAATCACCTCAGGCTTAGTGAGCAGAGAATTAAAGACAAAAGCTGCACGGTTCTTCTCAAAAGGATAGTCAGGGACTGACACAAAGCCTAGGAGGAGGGGAGACGGCAAGTTGTTGGTGGGCATCAACAACAACAAATCAACAACATTAAATCTCGGACAGTCTGAAAGTGGTCTCTTGTCTCTTTTGATGTCCATCTCTCTACCTCTCTCGGGAACTCTCTCAGGTTCTTTTTGAGGAAGTATGATATAGGAAAACTCTTCTGGGTTGTCCTGTACCACCTTATCAAAAACCATCTGGTTCATAGTGCGACTGTACTCCAGTTGAAGCTCGTTCTTCAGCCGCTCCTCACAATCCTGTAGACTGTATAGACAAATGTGTTTTTGTCAAACAAAAAACAAACTAATACTATCTGTGACAATTATGTGCAGCAGACATCAGTAATTATTTATGTAATTATATGGTGTGTGTGTTCTGGAACTGTACATCTGGTGTTAATGAAATGTGCAGATGTTTTTTTATAGGAAAGTCTTAATGTTTTATTCTTAATGATCATACTTGGGTAATATGGAATTCATATGCATACAGTATTTAGCTTTTTTTTTTACATTACTGTACACCAGTGCCAGAGATTTCTTTTTAAAGAGGCAATAACAGAGTATCTGCAGACCCACTATATCCATATTTTATACAAAAACCACAACTATTCTAGCACAAAAACAAAAAAATCTAACAAAATACACTACTATTCAAAAGTTTGAGATCTATACATTTTGGTTTTTGAAAGAAGTTTCTTATGCTCACAAAGGCTGCGTTTATTTGAGCACACATAGAGTAAAAACAGTAATATTAATATACTTTAAAATATAATTTATTTCTGTGATGACAAAGCCAAATTTTCAGCAGCCATTACTCCAGCTTTCAGTGTCACATGGTCCTTCAGAAATCATTTTAATGTGCTGATTTGGTAACATTTCTTGCTATTATCAATGTTGAAAACAGTTGTGCTGCTTAATATTTTTGTGAAAGTCGCAAACCGTACATTTTTTCAGGATTTTTTGATAAATAGAAAGTTCAAAAGAACAGCATTTATTTGAAACAGATTTTGTTTAAATGATGTCTAAATGCAAAAAGTCTGAACTGTCACCTTTGACCAATTTGACCAAAAAAAAAAAAATTATTGACCCCAAACTTTTTTCATTCTCACCGTTTAAGATGGAGGCCTGGTGTGGAGAGTGCATATTTTCTGATGCGTTCTAAACTGGTGGGGTCGAGAGTGGGGTGCCACTCCAGATTGGCATACAGTCAATGGACAGATGGTACAAGAGTAAGGCCTCTGTCGTCTGTCTTAAATTTTGAGCAAACTGGACTCTCTGGGAAAAGACACGTGGGTCCTCTGCACAAAACAGCAGCCTGATCCTGGGAACCCAATACTGCCCTTCTTGCAGTGACGAAACCCCTGGAAAAGAAAGGAAGTGTGGAACAGAAACAATGGTTTAAGAAAGTTTCACTATAACACAGAGTTAAACACGAAACCAAAACATTTTGTGGCTTGCAGTCGATGTCTCTTAGGTTTGATGCTATTTATATGATAAAAAAAAGTCCCTTTAGCCAGCATTTAAATGTTTATTTACTTTCTTTCTCTTCTGAGATAAGCCTGATATGTGATATTTCACATCACAACTTTCTTATTTCAATAGGAAATATGTCAGCATAGGAAAAAAGTGTTTGTCAAACTGTTTCATGAGGTTTTTTAAAATAAGCAAGCTTTTTGAATGGCTTTTGCACATGCCTTTGCTCTGTCCTCCATTCAAAATGGGTTTTCCCTTGGAATCACGAACCCATCCATTACAGTCCGCTTTATGCACCAAGTACTGCTTCTTCTCCTGGCTGTATTGTAGTACGCCAACCGACTGCCAAGAATACTCCAAAGCCGAGCTCTTTGGATCCACTACACGTCAAACACATGAGGAACAGACATTTAATTTTTCCCATATGTGTCCATATTGCTCCCACTGGATGGGCTATAATATGAATTTATTTTCAGGAGGAACAACAAGACAAATGATGGGATCCATTCGACTTCAATATGTCAGGTATTTTCAGAGGGTTTAGACAGCACCGTACCAGGTGGGATGCTGTTTTTTGTCGGCAGCAAGGCTTTGGCAGGAACAGGCTTGCGGTTGCTGGAGCCCTGCTCATAACCTAAAGCCAGCCATTCCTCTGGAGTACGGCAGTCAAACTCCTCATTGTCGAATATCTGGTGTTACACAAAGAAATTTAATAAACACAAATATGCAGCCAATTACTAGCCATGAGCAAACTTTGACATTAAAAAGAATACTTCATGAAATCAATATACAAGCAACATGCATGACCTCCAGAAACAGGTAGTTTGAAACAGGCTGGGAGGGGTTTTCTGTCTGGTTTCTGGGCATCAGCTGGTTGGAGTCAATGCCTTGCTCAGTCAAAAGCTTACTGATATCTAACTTCTGATACTCCCTCCTACGTCTGAGAATTAAAACAGACACCAACATTAATGCATACTACATGTAAAATCTAGAAAAATGCCATATATAAATAAAATTTTAAAAATAACATGCAAAAAAATAAATAACAAAATGCAGATGAGCCTTTTTTCAAATAGATGAACATCTACTCTAACTCTTTACAATCAACCAATACCAAATTGGCACACAAGCAAACAAAACTATCCTTAAAATTAAACTCTGAAATATATTATTATGAATTATATTAATATAATACTCAATTTAAAAAAATAATAATATATATTATAAAGATTTTTAAAGTTTTTGAAAAAAGTCACCAAGGTTGCGTTTATTTAATTAAAAATACAGTAAAACATAATTTTCTACTTTAATATATTTTAAAATGCAGCTTCTTGATGTGATGCAAAGCTAAATTTTCAGCATCATTACTCCAGTCTTCAGTGTCACATGATCCCTCAGAAATCATTCTAATATGTTGATTTGCTGCTCAAGAAACATTTCTTATTATTATTAATGCACAGTTGTGCTGCTTAATATTTTTGTGGAAACCATGATACATTTTCCAGGATTCTTTAATGAAGAGAAACAGCATTTATTTTAAATAGAAATCTTTGTAACATTATAAATGTGTTTACTGTCAATTTTGATCAATTTAATACATCCTTTCTGAAAAATCTCAACAACCAATGATTCACAGCAGAACACACTTTGGTTACCCTTTTTGAAAGTGACTATTTTTCTTAACCTTGCATAATTTGATTCATGGTTTTTAAGAGGATAAAGCATGTCAAGCATCCTGTCCATGCTGGCATTTAGTTTAGCTTCTACCAAAACCAGACCTGCGGCTTTTAGGTTGTGACCCACCAGTTGAGAACCACTGGTGATATTTGTCTGAACTGCTCACCTCTCAATCTCGATCTTGCGGGGCACATGTCCTGGCGGGCAAGTATAAGGTAGCTGAACTTTAGGAGTGTAACTTCCAAAATGAAAGTCGGTCTCATGCTGGAGTTGTGTTGATGGTTTATGCCAGTCCTTCTCCAGAACACTGTGCAG
Source organism: Hypophthalmichthys nobilis (assembly GCA_037950665.1). NCBI lineage: Eukaryota > Metazoa > Chordata > Actinopteri > Cypriniformes > Xenocyprididae > Hypophthalmichthys > Hypophthalmichthys nobilis. Next base: position 22,459,299 of record CM075487.1, read on the forward strand.
GTCAGGAGGCATTTTCAACATAGCTACTACACTCAAAAACAAAGAAAATTCAATGAGTACAGTTAGTCTTAGCATTTGTGTTTTGACTCGATTATGGGTTGATTTCTTACTTTTGCGGGAGTTGGATTCGTATCCCGCCCGGCACAGTAAACTCTGTTGGGTCACTGGACCTTGTGTATAAGTCTAAAAACAACAGCATGAGTTTTGGTGATCATCTTTTACAAAACAGGAAAGGTATATTTTTATGTTTACATATATGTGTGTGTAGGACCCCATGATTTCTGTGATGTGGAAAACGCAGGCAGAATAGTGGAATTCAGTGGGGGGAAAAATGGATTATATATAAATCACAGAATATGGGGAAAAAATGAATTTGGGAAAAAAATAAAATGGAATTTAGGAAAAATATCAGATTTCAGGGACCTATTATTGTTACATTTTAATACATTGTTCAAGTTTTATTCAACTGATTAGACATGTTTTTTTATTATTAGAATTTAATTAAACAATTCAAATGGAATCCAGAAAAAAAAAAAAAAAAAAAAACAGAGTTTTGGAAATATTAAAATGAAATTTAAAAATAAAACAGATTTCATTGATTTCCTGAGGAAATACATGACAGAAAGAAGCAGTAAAAGAAGAGACTAGTGTTTTACCTGTTGCAGACTTTTGCCTGATTTAATAATGAGATCAGAATAGATGCCCCTCAGAGGGGACAGGTTGCCCCTGTGACCCTCTCTAGGCTTGTTTGGAGGGTGAGGGCGAAACATGCCAGATCCGTAAGGATGGTTTTCACTTTGCGTCTGTTTTTTGTCCATAATATCTTATTCAAACCGTCTGGTAAAAAATGTACAAAAGCAGAATGTATAACGAAGCACTGTTATAAAGCATCTAGCACTGTATTTCAATAAAATATGACAATAGCGAGAAGTACGGTCGAGTTAAATACCTCATTCAAACAAAAATCCGTTAAAAGCACAATTTTAAATCTACCACACTTCAAATCACAGCAGCTGACAGGCATCGCGTAAAAATATTAGGTACAAAGTTATAAATATATAAAAAGTGCAAACCTTAGGTAAAATAAATAAATTTCAGTCTTTACTTCGTGTATATTTGCAGCCGTCCTCGGTGGTTAAAGTATTTTGACTGTCATTTAGTGACGCGGTTGCTAGGCCAACGCCGCTCACGCGGAGCTTGTTGTAGATTCCGGTGCACGAGACAAAAATGGCTGAACGCTTTACAATCAGTTACTGTGGAGAGCAAAACAAACATTGAGTGCTATGCAAAATGATTTCTAGTCTGCAGTTTTAAAAAGAACATATATATATATATAGCCTAGATTGTTCAGGTTAAGCATTTTAATAATAAATAAATAAAATAATGAGACAAAGTATTGATTAATTGTAAAATGATAGGCTATGTGTAGATATTAGGTATTTAAAAATTAAAATTTAACCAGTGCCTGGGGCAAATATAAAACACTTATATAGAAGCAATCCTTAGTTCATTTCTTTGCTTTTCTGTTATGTAGCATATGCTATATTTCATAATATCCTATTCCTTATAGGTTTAAATGAAAAAAAAAAAAAATATATATATATATATATATATATATATATATATATATATTAGTGTAGAAACGTATCCCCTCAGGTAAAAATGCCCCTGAAAATCAACTATAGGAGGCAATTATTGCCCCTTAATTTAAAAAAAAAAAAAAAAAAAGGTTTTAAAGTTTTTTATTATTATTTCTGACATTGTTCATAAGTAGCCCTCTGTATTTTCTATCATGACATGATACATATATGAAATTACATAATGTGTAAGTATAAATAAAGTATGACTGCAATGACGGGTCTATCATGAGAGTTTTAGAAATTATGTTGAAACTCAGACATTTTTTGTACTGCAATAGTTAATGGCAATAATCATGACCTAATTCACTGGAATGGGCGTCCCAGAGTGATCTCAACCTATCCGTTCTCTTTTCATCTCATCCGGTGTAATTGTACTCTATATAGTCCCGAATGACCCACAGGGATCCTCACACTCCTGGGTCAAAAGGTTTCTGAATCCTGCCCCGTTTCTCAGCGGAGATCATAAGCAACACACACCTTCACCCCCGCTGGCCCTGCATATCATCCTGAGCATGCTCACTGTTGCGTGTATGAATTACTTCATGTGCTTGAACTCATGTGTCATTCCCAGAAGGTGTCTTGCAAACCCAGAGACAGGGTTGGGCAAGGTCAGAGGTCAAGTGCATGTGTGAAATTCAAAATGAGGAGCCAGAGATGCCTTTTGACTTTGCAGGGGATCTAACTGCCATCATTGTAAAAAGGACTAAAAAGGACATGACAGACTGACAGATCATTAAGGAGATTCATCAGATCATTAAGTCAACAGGTCAGAAAGTTAATGGCAGCAGAGGAAAGACTTGCCAATTAACAACACAAGAGTGATACTTTTCCACAAGCTATTAATGCCTGCTCAGTTTACTCCCCTCAAATGAGGCAGTTAGTATAAGGGTTGCCAATTTCAGCAGAGGAAAATAAGGGACACTCCCCATCTCTTTATATCACATATGCCATAACAGATGTAATTAAACTTTACATTGAAAAAAGCATACTTATGCTTCACCATATTTTATTATGAGTAACGATTAATTGTGATTAATCATATTTAACATAAAAGTTTACATATATATATGCACACACATTGTATACTTTGTACACATTGTACACTGTATACAAACTTTTATTTTAGATGTGATTAATCATGATTAATCGATTTGACAGCACTAACATATGTGTGTGTGTAGATAAAGGAGCCCCGCACATGACATGCAGGAAAACATGCAGGGAAAAAATAGTAGGCTAAATTGTGCGCACAATTTACTAATTTGTTCCCTCGTTTTGATAAATCATGCGCAAGATTCATAAATCGAAAGAACGAAATAGTAAATCATGCGCATAACTTAGTTAGCAAATCCAGGGAACGAAACAGTAAATTATGCATACAATTTAACAAATTTAGCAAATCGAGGGACCGAAATAGTAAATCATGCGTATCCTACGATTTAGCAAATCGAGGGAACAAGTTAGTAAATCATGCGCATGACTTAGCAAATCAAGGAAACAAATTAGTTAATCATGCGCATGACTTAGCATAATTGAGGGAACGAAATAGTAAATCATGCGCATGACTTAGTTAGCAAATCGAGGAAACGAAATAGTGAATCGTGCGCACGATTTAGCAAATTTAGCAAATTGAGGTAACAAAATTGTAAATCATGCATAAGATTTAGCAAATCGGGGGAACGAAATAGTAAATCTTGCGCAAGATTTAGCAAATTGAGGGACCGAAATAGTAAATCATGCTTACGATTTAGCAAATTGAGGGAACAAAATAGTAAATTGTGCGCACGATTTAGCAAATTGAGGAACGAAATAGTAAATCGTGCATATACGATTTAGTAATTAAACTTTTTGTTTCTATTATATAGAATATAAAATTTATAATTCTGTTATTAAAATTTATTTTATTCTTTTTCATCTTTAATCTTTATTTTATTTTCCAAAAATATACATATACATACTATACTTAGTCACATGTTTGCAGAACTTCTAAACACATTTATGTCAAATGGCTTGCAGTAAATCATACTACCCTCATAAAATTGTGTCCTTCCCTCTAGCTGTAACTGCGCAGTTGCGTCATGAGACATCGACCCTCAATGTATCCCAAGGGCAGATGCAGCAGACACATCTTGTCAGTTAGATCCAAACACCTGCCAGCAATTTATGAGTAATAGCTTTGGCTTACAACATTACAGGGTTGTTTGAACTAGACAGATGAGATCTCAGATGAGATCTCAAGTGCACTGGGTCTTCAAAACAGAAAAGTTCTCATTTTGTGATCCAGAATCAGGGCAGATTTGTCCCCCAAGTGATTGAGGTCATTGATAAACTTCAGATGAAAGACATTTATGATAAAATGATGCACATCTGGGACTTTCAAATGTCAACATAGCAGAAACTACACCAGTATCAAGAAGAAAAGCTGACTTTCAAAGTAAGGCCAGAAAACATAAGGCTAAACTTTTTCACACCTACTAGGATTGTTTAGCCTACCATGCTGAATAATATATAATTGTACAATATTTAAGGGAAAAAATGTCTGTATTAAATATGGGACACAGTTTACCTTGTATATATTAGTGTCTTACATCCAAATGGCTGAGAATGCCATTTATTGTATTTTATTCAGTTTTGTATGGAAGCCCATTTGCACATAAGAACATCACACAAAAAACATGCTTTGGTAAATCATAATTATGAGCTGAATTTGTTTAATTTTAATTTCAATTTCAAACACTTTATTTGTCCCCGAAGGGTAATTCACAAGTTCACACAGAGTAACAAACAATATACGTCAAAAACACAACACACTAAATAAATAACACAATGTGCACAGCATATATATTCTACAACAAGTGAACATCTAAAAAGCAAGTCCAAACCCTATAAAAATAAAACAAAGAAATTAATAATTATGTAATATAATGGTAAGCCTGGGGGTCAGAAATAGTGTCATAATTATGAATTTTTATCTCATAATTTTGACTTTTGTCATAATTTCAAATTTCATAATTACTTTTTATCTTATATTGTCTTTTTTGTCAAATTAATTTTATCTTAGTTTCCGATTTTTATTTCATAATTTCAACTTTTTATGCTAAAGTTTTTATGTCATAATTTTGACTTTTATGTCATATTTATGACTTTTTATCTCATAATTTTGACTTTGTATGTCATAATTATGACTAAGTACCTCATAATTTATGCCATAATTATGATTTTTTTTTTCTAATGTGGCAGAAATTGTCTTTCATACTTTTGCATTAAGTGTCATTACTGTTAAAAATTGCAAAGGAAAAAAAATAATCACAAAATAAAATAGATCAAACAACAGAACATTGGGCTAGCAATGCCAAAGTCATGGGTTCCATTCAGAGGGAATGCATGAGATGATAAAAAAGTATGTCTGAAATACAATGTAAGTTGATTTGTACAAAAACAACTGTGGAATGTGTACACTTAAAAGAGGGTCCTAATGTTGGCTGTCTTACACAGATGCTACACTTGACATAGCTTACTTTCATCTGATGACTTTTTGATTGTACTTGTTATTGAATCAGTCCGTGCAATTGTGGAACTTGCATGTAAACGTTCTCCTCTTCCAGTTATTCTGTCCTTTTACACCCCTCATCTGCCCTTTATTCCACAGGCGGTTGTGGGTGTCACGCCTGCTTGAGTGTGACTCCTATTTTGCAGTAATGAAAGCAACATGTGCTTCTAACTTTAGCTGCTCATGATACCCAGATGTTGGTTTTGGAGAGCAGCAGAGGTGGGGCCCCCAGCTTCCCAGTGTCACAAAGAGTCATGGAAGAATATGAAGCTTCTATAAGTCTGATCTGTGTTTTTAAACCGCTGGACTCTGTTTTATCTCAGTTAGCAAGCACATCAAAGATTGCAGAAAGCATCTGAACTGTACTTAGTATAGAAGGTATTTGTTTCACAGTAGAATATGTGGAACAGCTGATGTAATGTAAAACACTACCATAACAAAACACAGGCTAGCTTTAGCAGATAATGTTCCATTTTGCGATTAGCTAATTGGTTAAATATAGTGTCTAAAATAGTTTTAATATGTAAGTTCAACAGCCCTACAGCAGTGTATGACCGTCATCTGTTCTATTTAATGGGTGAAATGTATACACCATCAGGTCAGTGAGTGTTACATTGTAGTACTCTAAGTCTGTGTGTTTTATGAGAGAATAAAAAAGAGCTGTGGCCTGAAATTATGCTTTTTTGCCAGAGCAGACAGGCTTAGTGGCTTTAATGGTGACCCGCATGACCTTTAAATGGCCAGTAGGGGTCAGGTGAGATCACGGGTGGATACCTGGAGCACATGCGGTCATAAAAAATTGGTGGTGATGAGATTAGACCAGCTTTTGATTCTTGATGGACACCTGGTCACAATTCAGGGATCACAGTTACTATTTAAATATTGTACATTGAAGAAAGGATCCAAACCCAGAATATCATAGATATTTGGAGGCGGGTACTATTTAAAAAAAAAATTAATATAATAATTATTGTAATAAACAAATTATAATGAAATTATAATATTATATATTCTATAATTTAACATTTTAATTAAATTAATCAAATAAAAATATAAAATAACTTGCTGATTCTTTGATGTAATATACTACAATTATAAATTATAATGAAAAATATTCTATAATTAAAAACTTAAAATTTAATAAATCAAATAAGAATATAAAATAATTTGCTGATTCTTTGATGTATAATAAAAAATAATAAAATATGTATTATAATATTTATTATAATAAAAATATACTAATGTTAAATTATAATAAAAGTATGATATTAAATATTCTATAATTTAAAATTTAAAATGTAATGAATCAGATAAAAATATAACAGGCTGATTCTTTGATGAATAATAAAAATTCTATTATTAAAAAAAATAATGTAATCAATCAAAAATATAAAATAGTTTGCTTATTTTTTGACTGCTTTTATTATAATAAAAAATGATAATTAAATTGTAATATTAAATATATAATTTAAAAATTAAAATGAAATAAATCAAATAAAAAATATATATACTAACTTGCTGCAGTACACATGTATAAAGCATAAAAGGCTTGACCCCTTTCTTTTTAAAGCGCCACATGGGGTGCCATGAAATGTATACTTCACTGTTGCACATTCCAATACAGTCCAGACCTTTCATATATATTAATATCTTGCAGAGACAATCCAGAAAAGTAGTTGCTTGCTGTAGTAGCTCGGTTATACAGCTTGAAAATTGCTAAATCTCTCGGTAAGCAATTGTCTTATTTACTTACTGAACCCCTATGAAGGTTCTGTGCATGTTTATACAGACCTCCATATGTGTGGGAAGCTTTACTCCGCTCAAATAAAATGTGGTTTCAGCTGCGTCAGTGCAGCAGGGCACTACCAATCAGGCACAAACCTCTTCAATCAAAACCACCCCTCTTAAAATTCCTCTCATTCCTGCTTCTTAAGACCTAATAATGTTGAAATTAAATGGATTTAGAACGGTGGCACATGTGTGAGTGTTTATGTGCGACGAATCTCGTCACACACAAACATACACTTGCATGCTCTCATTCACATGTACATGAGCAACAGTGACATGAGCTACTGCATGAAAAGGTTATCTATGCACAATAGACTCCAACATTAGCTACCCTGGAGAAATGCACGCATGCATGTAATCACACAGTTGCTTTGGCAATCTTCCTACATGTTCCACAGGGGCTCCGGACTGTCATAGCCATTCATCTGGCCTCTATCAGCGCCCAGCCTGACAACTTAATCTCAGTCATTCATTCTCACAGATCAAAGCAACACGCTGCAATTTAAACCTATTACCCATATATAAAGACATTCGCATGTTGTGACCCTCTCTCACACACATACACAAACACATGCACAAATGTTTGCATACAGACATTGCATACAACCACAGTGAGATGCATATACAAAAACGCACATGCATACAAAGATTTTTGTTTCTCCAATTTGACTTCACTCACTAGTATTAATAGGCTACTTTTTATGTCATAATTATGACTTTTTATCTCATAATTTCAACTTTTTATGTCACTATTATGATTTACCAAAGTATAAAGATACTTTTTATGTAGTGGAAATGGGCATAGTTTCCATAGTCTTCCAAGTGTCAATGTTAAAGGTGCAATAAGAGATTTCTGAGAAACGCTGTTGATATTTGAAATCAGCAAAACAAACACGCCCCTACCCAAAAGGATCACACCTCTATCTTGATAACCCCGCCTCCAAATGCACACTATGCAACACAGGCACCTCCCCCTTCATGAGTGGACACGCCCCTTACTGCTGAGTGGCTACAAGTGTGTTTTGGTGCTGGGTCGGATCCACTTTCAACAGCGTTTCTCAATATTCACACATTTAAAAATTGCACAGGAAAAAAACTAATTATAAAAGGATGTGAAATAGCTAAAATAAAATAGATCAAAATTTTATATCAAATAAAATTCAATAACAAAACTACACACAAAAATATTTGGTGTAAAGAAATTTTCACTCAAAAATTGCTAGTAAATTTCTCATCAATCAGCAAGAAACACATTAAAATATGAAATTTTGATGAAGAAAGACTGAAATAGTATCTTATTGTAAAACGTACTCCATTGATCTTTGTTTTATTTAGAACAAAATAATCTTTACAGTGTAGCAATGCTAAGTTCATGTGTTCAGTTTGACTTTACACATAGGCTACATGAGTTAAAAAACCACAACCAATATGAGACAAAGCAGATTTTGTCTATTCAAATTTCTCATTCAACCTCAATGAATACAAATGTGGGATGCACACAGATGTTCTGACGTGCCTAATTTCAAACATACCTCATTACAAAAAGTGTGTTTTCCATTATACAGCACCAGTGTTGGAGAAACAATCATCTAAAGTGCCTGAACATACTTTGATGCCAAAATCTCTTAGCAATCTTGGATCTGATTGTCGGATGATTGAACTTGCTGTAATGAATATGGTTTGTTTGTTAACATCTGTCATTTATGGCAGGTTTGCCACGCTTACATGAACATACTCTGGGAAAAAACAATCTATGACTCACCTTTGACCTTTATACTAACATATGGGTAACACTTTACAATAAGGTTCATTAGTTAAACATTAGTTAATGTATTAACTAGCATGAACTAACCATGAGCAATACATCTGTTACTGTATTTACTAATCTTCGTTAACGTTAGTTAAAGAAAATACAGTTGTTCATTGTTTGTTCATGTTAGTTCACAGTGCATTAACTAATGTTAACAAGATTTTAATAATGTATTAGTAAATGTTGACATTAACATTAACAAAGATTAATAAATGCTGTATAAGTGCAGTTCATTATTAGTTCATGTTAACTAATGTAGTTAACTAATGAACCTTATTGTAAAGTGTTACCGACATATGCAATACACACATTAACCTTAACTTGATTCTGTCCTGTAACTCATTATTATTCATTACAACTCCATCCACCCCCTGGACTGTAGAGATCCAGGGGGCTTACACCTGAATTTGTACCCCGCCATCAAGCCTTGTGCTGTGGCCTCGACCGTCTCCATCCACCCCATGGACCAAGGAGACCCAGGGGACATCCATCTGAATTTGTACTCCGTCACCAAGCCTTGTGGGGCAGCCTAGACCGTCTCCATCCACCCCTGGACCACGGAGATCCAGGGAGCCTGAGTGATCCATCGCATGCCCACTCGTAGTGGGCCTTGTGGGGAGTGCAACAAACCTCTACCCAAGGCCCTCTTGGAGGGCGGCCGGATCTTTGACCAGCTGATCATTCATTACCTAAAACAATAACAAAAAACACATTTACATATACATTAAACCTTTTCTATCATCATGGCAGAGATTTTTCACTTACTTCGTTTGCTTTTTTAGAACATAAGTCTAACAGCCTACTGTTTACCAATCATAAACTGAGCAGCGCTTTCCTCATTAAATATTCATAAGCTTTGTGTGGCAACAGAAACTTTTACGCGCCGTACTTGAGCGATTCACTTAGCGTTTAAAGGAAAATATAAACATGGAACAGTGGAACCACGGTTACCATCAACTCAATTAACTTTTGGATTTTAGCTGAAACAAGCATGCAAGTATGTACATTCTTTAAAAAAAAAAATCACCTCATAAACAGATTTTCTTTTTTTTTTCTTTAAAGGTGGACTACTTAGTTACAACTATAAATCAGGCTAAACAGGCAGCAATTACAGTAACTTCAAATTTGAGCTTAAACTAGAATCTCTCTGTGTGTATGTATGTATGTATGTATGTACAGTTGCAAGAATAAGTATGTGAACCGCTTGCAGAATCTGTGAAAATGTGCAAAATTTTAACAAAATAAGAGAGATCATACAAAATGCATGTTATTTTTTATTTAGTACTGTCCTGAGTAAGATATTTTACATAAAAGATGTTTATATATAATCCATAAGACAAAAAAATAGCTGAATTTATTAAAATGACCCAGTGAACCATTGATTCTTAATACTGTGTGGTTACCTGGATGATCTATGACTGTTTTTTTGTTGTGTGATGGTTGCTCATGAGTCCCTTGTTTATTCTGAGCAGTTAAACTGAGCTCTGTTCTTCAGAAAAAATCCCCAGGTCCCAAAAATTCTTCAGTTTTCCACCATCTTTTGCATATTTGAACCCTTTACAGCAGTGACTGAATGATTTTGAGATCCATCTTTTCACATGGAGGACAACTGAGGGACTCAAACACAACTATTAAAAAAGGTTCAAACATTCACTGATGCTTCAGAAGGAAACACGATGCATTAAGAGTCGGGGGGTGAAAACTTTTGAACAGGATGAAGAGGTCCAAATTTTTCTTATTTTGCTTGAATATCATTTTTTTTTCATTTAGTACTGCCCTTCAGAAGCAACAGAAGATACAACCATCACAAAACAAAAAAACAGTTGTAGATCATCCAGGTAACCATACACAGTATTAAGAATCAGTGGTTCACATACTTATGAATGGGGTTATTTTAATAAATTCAGCTATTTTTTTTGTCTTGTGGATTATATGTAAACATCTTTTATGTAAAATATCTTACTCAGGACAGTACTAAATAAAAAATAACATACATTTTTTTTTATCTCCCTAATTTTGTTAAAATTATTAACATTTTCACAGATTCTGCAAGTGGTTCACATACTTTTTCTTGCAACTGTATGTGTATAAACAAACCATTCAGTTAACAATCTAACATTTTTCTTTCTTTCATAACATCTGAAAAGGAATGCCAGCTATGTGTCATCTGTTTTATTTCTAGGTGGAAATGGCTGTTTCTAATTCCAGGCATAGACCACCTCTTCCTGTTTTTGGCATGCACTCAGCCAGTGGATATAAGGTGATAGCCTAAGGGTCATCCAGTAGACCAGACATCCCCGACACGCTTACAAAATGCAACCTAGACACTGAAGTTGCTGTTTTATCCCCAATTTGTAATGGCCACAAAAAAGACCATGGGAACAACCAGAGGAACCCCACGCAGTTAAACATTTGAATTATGCAATGACATCTGGTTATATCTGACCATGTATGAAGTCAGCAACAACAGCAAAAAAGATATTAGAATGAGGTTTCTCTGTCTGCACAATAATAAATTATGTATCAATACGCTGCTGACAAACATAAGAGACAAAAACATAAAGTTGAATGTTTTCAGCTGTAATTTTCTCCTCCATTAAATTATAAGACTTTAAAGGCAGACACACACAGTTACTATGATGTCAAATTATGCTTTGATTCTGTCAGAAAAGTTGACAGTCCTTAAATCAAACCTCTTAAAAGAGCAGATTTATCCATTTTTCACATCTGGAAGTAATAAATATTAATAGCTCACAGCTAATTCACCATCAATAGGATTAACGTGATCCCCAATAAAGATAGTTATTGCTCATGCAGCCTGCAGGGCGGCAGAAAGGCTCACAGCCAGAATGATGTGAGGTTTGGAGATTAAGGTCTGCTCTCTGAGCTTTTTTATGACCTGGAGGACAGCCAGCCGCTGTAGTGACTGTCAGGAAGGGGAATGAAAGCATGAAGAGTTATATGTAGGATATGAGAATGGGGGAGGAAAATTAATAAAGAGCAGATATATAGAAATGAAAGACATCAAATTAAACTCATGGCAAAGATGAGACTATTTAAAAAGGAAGAAATAATGTGCATAGGCTGACACTGTTTAAACTACACTAGCAGTCTAGACTCATTCTGTATTATTAAAAATACAAAAAATGTAATGTAAAAACATTTAAAAGTACACCAGGGAACTTTTTTTTGTTCAAAACTTTCCCTGATTTATTATGGTAAGCCTATTATAGGCTAAGTGTTTATATTTTAGTCCTGTTGGGATGGTTTATGCGGGAAATTGCGTACATCTCGCCAGTGCGTGTCTCTCGTCATATCCATAAATAGAGAAAAGTTTCTCCAGCTACTTTGATGTGTGTATGGTGTGGGAGTGGCATAGGTTAGGTGTCACAACGAGCGAGAGAGTTTGACTTGGAACAGCTAAATCTTGAACCTCCGGAGAATTGCCCATTTAAAAAAACAAAACAAAAGCCGAACAGAGGAGAGTCTGCTGGCAAAAAGAGAATGCGACAGAGCTTGTAATAAAACGCGAATCTAGGGTCATATTAGGGGCTTTCGCACCTGAGGAACCTTTTCATAGTTCCTATTGGCTGAAGTAGGCTACCCGGATTTTGCCATGTTCGCACCGCAGGAACTAGGAACGATTTTAGTTGTAGGAACTCCTTTTGGGGGAACTAAATTATCTCCTACTTCAGAGTAGGGTCTAAACCAGCACTATAGGAATTATCCGTGACGTATTCATTGATTGGTCAAACGCATGTCAAACACCGGCACCTGGCAATTTTAAAAAGCCGTGTAAACATATTTACTTCACGAACATGGAAAACAGCGATAACGGCATATACCCGTTTTCTTCAGGGTTGTGTTCTTTTCTCCGCCTCGATGATATTTAATACTGAAAGTTGTCATAGGAGATTTCGTCTCTTTGCCCCACTTTTTGCTCTTTCAGTCGCGTAAATTATGCGTTTACATTCCATCTCCGTTATCACGAAACCCATGACACACAACAAACACAGCTCCGATCACGGCATCCTCCATCCACCGGTTTTTAGGGTTTGTAAATGCCGCGCTTAAAGACGCCGCTGTCGGCCGCTTCATAGTTACTATTTCCGGTGTGAATGCAATTAAGAACATGGCCTGGGGCAGAAATTAGTTCTTGGGGAACTAGTGGGTAGTTCCTAGAACTATTCTGTGCAAAAGCCCCTATTCATCCGAACAGTCACGCAGAGCTAAAGCACAACCAAAACAATGTTTTTCCGCAAAATGCATGCCGTTTTGTTTTTTAATCGCTAGAGAGCCAAAAGTTAGTGTCTTATTCTTTTTTTTTTCTCATTTATATGTCTTTCTCATTTTTATTCAATACTAAAATACTTGCAATGTTTATTTGTATGTTAGTTAGTTGCATATTACTTTGAATATATCTGAGATCAGTCAACATACTGTCATAATGCAAAAATTTCTGCACAGAACTAACCATTTTAGTCTTCCAAATGATCCATTCTGCAACAACTGAACATGGTGTGTGGGGAAAGAATTCGATTTCAATTACATTTTAACAGATTTGGTGTTTATGTGTGTGGGATCATTCATTCATTCGTTCAAAGTAAACAGCTGAAGGTAACTATAAAGACATAGTTATGTTTAAAAGAAGCAAGAGAACTTGCTGGAATTTTGCACATATTGTAAACTATAAAAAAAATGTTGCCTTTTAACACTCTGCCATAAAACCAAAGATGGTCATTTGAGTGTATTTTGTGTCAATGCATGTGTCTTTGAAATACATTTTCCCATTAGCACAGTACATTCCCTTTCAGCTGGCATGACTCTTTATTTATCAACTTATGAATTAATATGCCCATTAACATCTGATGTAGCCTATATGTTGAGCAAAACATAATAAGATCATTGTCTTTATTTCAAATAATTAGTCAACAACAGTTTTATTGGTTTTCACAATAAAGATGAAGAAAATTTAATTGAGGTTTATAGAGTTTTTATTTTTGTCTTTTTATGTGTAGTTTATGAGTACAAAGTGAACCCAACATCTGTTTTAATGTAAACTGGGCAAGAAACAGTTGGCAAAGTGACACATTCAGCCATGATGACTCCACTAAGGCGATTTTTATCCATTATGAATGGTGAAACTCTTGAAAGGAAAGGTTAATATTATACATTTTGACTACAACTCCATGAATATTTAATGGAAGAATATAGAATTTGTTACAGACTGTGCCATCTGATTATGTCAAAGGCTGAAGGTTATCCTGATCTTTAACTAAATTCATTTCCAGTGGGTTCGCATCTCAACACTTTAACTGTCTAACTGAGACTGTTCAGCTCAGTGAACTACATTTTTTTTAAAAAAATATACAGAACCTCCTTCTTTTAAATGCATAAATGTCAATAGTTTTATGTGCATGAGTTATGATTTCATTAACCACTATGCAGACAGAAACATTCATAGTGTTGTATTTCCTCATGTCACAATATCCTTATAGGAGTCTACATATATATTATTGTATGTATTTCAGTTTTCCTTGAATGAAACATCAAAGCACCCATACTACAGAACTACTGTAGTTCAAAACCAGGAGGAAAATACACATAAAGTAACATCTCTCACCACATTAAGGAGAGCAGGTTTTGGTGCTGGTTTCTGGAATTCTCCGTGAGGCTGGATCACATTAACTGTGTTCTCCAGCCTCAGAGAATCTTTCATGTGCCCACCTGCAGAATCACCAAGCAAAAGACAAAAAAATAAAATAAAAAAATCATGAGGAAATATATTGCAAAAGATTCAGTAAATGATTTTTTGCTGTATGAAAAAGATAGGTGTGGACAGCAAATGCCTTTGGAATGACAGGAGGGTGAGTAAATTATGATATCATTTTCATTTCTGGTTAAGCTAAATCCCTTTCTTGGATGCCCAGGATGACTCTTTCTGATATAGGACGTTCAGTGGCAGGAATCACAAAGATACTGAGAAAACATGTCTGGTACAGTCAGTGAACGAAAATGTCATCGAAATCACTTGTCTAAGAAGGCTGGGAACTGCACTAGTGTAGCATTCCACTGTGAGGCAGTAGAGTGCTCCTTTTCAATCCGTTCAATGCTTCAGATTCAGGCCAGTGGATCACAGTCATTCATCTGTGCTCTTGGGAAGCAGGAACAACTCTGCGCATTACGCAGAGGAGCGACACACTGCTATTACCAAAGTGACCTGCGTGGTCTTCCCCTCTTTTGCCTTCAGTTTGAAAGGATTGCCAAGTCAAAACAGAGAAAAAACAACAGTTTACTCTTCATCTGAACGCGCATAAACAATATTAAAGGAATGAACCGCGTGCCGTTTGGACAGGTGCATCCCAGATCACCAACACCATCAGGAAATTTTTCTTACTGACTCATTGTGAAAATGGATTACCAGCCGCTGGATTTCATGCAAACTCTGTTTCCAAACAGACTGTGAAGGAGATCTCTCCAAACTCAACTGACCATGCACTGGGACATGCATCTGTTCTAACTATGGATAACTAACCTGCCTTTACACCCAGACTTCTAAACATGAAACCCCTTTGGAATCCTCAGTTTGTAATGGTGATACTGAAGTGCGCAATGGTGTTGTTTCCTGGATTCCTGCAGAGCTTCACAGGTGAGTGAAGAAATCTGGTGGAACATCTATTTAATCTTTTTTCTGTCTGTCCTTAAAGTTTGATTAAAGTATTTTCATATATATTAATACTTGAATAAACACTTAAGTGTTAAGCATTATATAATGATTTGTAAATTAGTTACATTTGTATATGATTTTTAACAGATATTGAAAGAAAATTAGGATAAACGGTTACCAAATATTGTTTTTGCATTTTGTAGGAAGAAGGATCCGTTAAAATAACTTGACTTCTTCTAATAATAATAATCAAATTGTCAGATGCATAAACTTTGTGTGAGATCTGGTTTTCGTTTTTATGCATTTATCGCGTATTAAATGTTTATTTAAAGTTTAAGCTGTATAATATTTCATATTTTTATAACATGATAACAAATCCATTTTTATATTGACACTTTATGTATTCTTATTTATAACATTCTAAAATGATATTAAACTTCGCTCTAACTATTGTTGCAGTGCTCCAATCTTTGCAGGAGAAATGACACAGCTTCTGTGAAAGCACAACTGTGAGGTTCATTAAAGGCTCAGGTTGTCAAACATTGTTCTGTGACATGCCAGAACCTGACTGTAGTGTTTACAGAACTTCATTGTTCAAAATTGGTGCATTTCATTTCATCATCATGAAAGTTTCCCTGATTTGTTTGTGAATGTGTGTGCAATGCATGTTTTCTCTTTTACACAGAGTCCAGATGTGTTGGTCGTGCTTGCAGCCCTCCTATGGGTAACTTGGCCAGTGGCAGGAACCTTTTCACGCTGACTAGCTGCTGCACTAATAGCTCTTCCTGCTTGGCAACCCAGCCACGCTGTCTAACAGAGCTTCATCCTCCTGCCCTCATGGCCGATGACCCATTTATTCATCCAGATACCTGGTGGGGCTCAGCAGCAGCCACTGGAGAAAAGGAAGAAATCCGTCTTGACTTGGAGACACGGTTCTGCATGAGTCACGTTGTGATGTTGTTCCGTTCTCCACGTCCTGCTGCTATGAGGTTGGAACGCTCACAGGACTTTGGCCAGACCTGGGAGACATTAAAGCTGTTTGCCAGGAACTGCACTGAGATGTTTGGGCTTCCTGATGATGTAAGTCATGCAGGAGCTGTCTGCACTTCCAGATATTCCAGCGCGGTACCGTGCAGCCGAGGAGAGGTAAGGAAGGAAATAAGGTCTCCAAAGCACCACAAAACATCTTTCTTTTCTTTCTTTTTTTTGTTGGTATTTTTAAATGTTTCAGCAGGTTTAAATATGAAGTATGTTATTTCTGCACTCAATTTTGCAGGGATCAAAGTACAAATGCCTTAAAAATATAACCTTTGCTAGTGTTATGGAAGAATGAGCTGATTTGAGACTCGGAGGATGTGTTTTGGTATTGCATTTTTTAATGGGAAATTAACTGCCAAGGTGAAAATTGGTAAAGAGAATTGTGTAAAGAGTTTAGAAAAGCGACCCAAGTACTGAGAAATGCTATAGCGATTAAAACTGTAACAATATAAAAGTTATTCTTACGTTTACTTTATAAAAATCAGTAAAAAAATTCACAGCAAGAAGACACGTGTACCGTGACCTGAAGACAGACATCTTTACCTTTTACTTGCTAAAAAAGTATAAACTATCAATCAGATGCCAGAGGACATATAGTAGATTGTGTACAGCAGCTTTTTCAGCAAAGTTTTGATTATGTTGATAGTTAAACAGCATTTAAACCAAATATTCCCCCATTCGAGTACAACTATGGAGAATTTAAATCTCAGTTCTGTCTGATGCTTTTTAAATTTGACAGTGCATAATCATTTGTTTCTAATTCTTTTCTAGATCATATTCCGATCCATAGAATTGGGAAGTGGGATTGTCGATCCCTACAGTCCTGAGGCACTGTCCCGTCTGACAGTAACTAACTTACGAATACAGCTTTTAAAATCTCAACAGTGTCCCGCTTCGAAATGGCAGCGGAGCATCCCGGAACAGTCAAACCCGCCCTTTTTACCCACAATTCACAGCAAGATGCTGGCTTCTCCCACACCCAGTTCTGATGCCCTTGATTCAACCCCATTTGCTGTGTACTCTCTTTTGGCTAAAGGGACGTGTTTGTGTCATGGCCATGCTGAACATTGTCTTTCTGAAAATGAAGGACAAGACAGCCTGCAACCCAGTAATGTGGTAAGTGTGTCCAATTTGTTAGTGATTTTTGGGATGAACAGCATCACAGCACACTTGTAAATGACAGAATAAATGACAGAGTGAATGTGTGAGGGAACTCGTTTCCTCTTCTGTCCAGCCAACATGACCACATGGTGTGGTCAATGTAGGCATGATATGGGCTTGAGGTATGGGACTTTCATGGGTTTGTCCATTTGTTCCATGTTGGCCCTGTCTGAATTAGAACCAGTATGGGCTCTAAATGGGTTTGTCCATTTGTTCCATGTTGGCTCTATCTGAATTAGATCCAGTATGGGCCCTAAATGGGTTCATCTGTGGGTTCCATGTCGGCCCTGTCTGAATTAGATCCAGTATGGGCCCTAAATGGGTTCATCTGTGGGTTCCATGTCGGCCCTGTCTGAATTAGATCCAGTATGGGCCCTAAATGGGTTCGTCCATTTGTTCCATGTGGGCCCTATCTGAATTAGATCCAGTATGGGACCTAAATGGGTTCGTCTATGGGTTCCATGTCAGCTCTATCTGAATTAGATCCAGTATGGGCCTTACATGGGTTTGTCCATGGGTTCCATGTCAGCCCTGTCTGAATTAGATCCAGAATGGGCCCTAAATGGGTTTGTCCATGGGTTCCATGCTGGCCCTATCTGAATTAGCCTATGTAGGGCCCATATCTCAAGCCCATATCGTGCCTACATTGGCCCCACCATGAAATATTGGCTGAATGCATACTTGAGGGTGTATGTGCACTCACCCGGTAGTTAGGAGAATAGGAAGTGGCCTGTTAAATGTATTTTTATAAGGCTTTGTGGGGCTTGAATGGGCAGCAACTGAAAGTGAATCATTCCTCTGGAGCACAGGTGTCTGGTAAGTGTGTGTGTACCCACCACACAGCGGGTGAGCACTGCGAGAGGTGTGCCCCGCTCTACAACGACCAACCCTGGAGAGCAGCCAATGGAAGCAGCGGGGAGAGCAACCCATGCCAGAGTAAGTGCGTTTACTGTACTGGTTGATTTAGCCTTAAATTCCTTTAATCCTTGAAAATGGAAAGGAAATTGTGATATGAAAGGTCTTTTCTATATTTTTCACTTTCTAATGCAGGAGGCATCCGATAAATATCTTAGAACCACAATACCATGGGGGGTTGTTGTGTTAGTAATGTAAGCAATGATCCAGAACACCATAGAAACTGCATCACTCTGAACACCTTAGCAACCACATAAACTATGCCCTGGCAATCACTAGCAGTACCCTAGGATTTTTGTTTTCTTCTGTCAAAGTAAAAAAAAAAAATTACAAAATTTTGCACATCATCATTTTATGATTTTAAAGATCTCCAGGTTCAATTATACCTTAAAGTAAACATAAACAAAATATATTTTGCTTAAAGAAAATAAAGCCTGTTTTAGAGCCATTATTTTAAAATAAATTAAATGTATTAAATAATAAAGTAAAAATAAATAAATAAGAAAATGACTACATTGCAATATTGATAATCTAGTGAGAATCACTGTTAAGAATAATAGAAATTACAAAAGAGTGACATGACTGGATATGTACCTTATTTTATTATGATTATTAAAATGTAAAAAAAAAAAAAATGAAATAAAAAAGCATTGTATTACAGCATTTTAAATAATTAAATATAAATAAATGTATATTGCAATATTGAGAATCAAGTGAGAATTGCTATTAAGAATAAAGGAAATTACAAAATAGTGAAATGGCTGGATGCATATCTAATTTTAAAATTGGATGTGTAAACTGGACTGTTGTTAAGATTATTTTTTGCTTAAATAAGTGCTTAAAGGGGATTTTAAAATGATTTTAATTTGATAATTGAAATCGTTTCTCAGGTCTTGGATGGTCTCTAACTTTTGTGCTCTCATTTTCTATTGCTCAAGAATGTGAATGTCACGGCCACGCAGAGAGCTGCCATTTCTCCCAGCGAGTTTGGCTGTCCACAGGGGGCAGTAGTGGGGGCGTCTGTGACAACTGCCAGCATAACACTGTGGGCCGCCGGTGCCAGCGCTGTCGCCCTGGATACCACCGCCACCCTGCCAGACCCCTCAACTCCCCGCATGCTTGCACACGTAAGACAGTTAGAAAGAAGAGAAGGAACAAACAGAAAGGACAATGAGAGCTTAAAGGGTTCTGCACTCAAATAGTTGTTCGTAATTGAAATCAAAATTGACTTTGTTTATCTTATTAATGCACATTCCTGGTCTAGTGAATGATTTATTGATGCATATTATTTGTAAGCAAAAAACAGACATTTGGGTTGCGAATTGCAACCAACAGCTCAGTCCACCGCTCACCCCTCCCTTTCGAAGCACATAGGCTAAATCCCAAATGGCACAATTCTACGCACTTTTGGTCTTGTGGACTTACAATGGCTGCCGCGTGTGCGTGTCCATTAAGTCCACGATACCGTAGGGTTTCCCATTTGTCAATTTTAGGCTTCAGAAGGGTGCTCACGAGTGCCCGATATGCGCCCTTGATGCGCACTATTGCTGAGCCGCAGCAGACTTCTTCCCAACAGTCAAAGTGGCGTTATGTCACGAAAGTGCAGACTCAAAGGAAGACCGTGAGTGTTTAGGGTGTCATTTGGGATTCAGCCATAGACACATTGTGGCCAACACAGGACAATGATGTCGTCATCATCTGAGACAGCAGAGAGTAGCCAGTCAAGCAAAGAGGTTTCTTCATACTTCTAACAAAGAACAGTTTCTGCTTCTAATAAACCAGGCAACTACTACTACTACTATTACTACTACTACTTCTTCTTGCTTATTCAACGTAGTGACGAAACGCGCTCTGTAGGGCAATTTGTCCGTTTGGGGCTACTGTAGAAAATGCCAGCGCAAAATGGCGACTTAACATGTAGGCGGACCCGCGGTGTATGTAGATAGAAATGGCTCTAACGTTAGGCTCTAACTAAGGTAATAAAAACATAACGGTTCATTTTGTAAGGTCACTGAAAACATAGTTATGTATATTATATTGCATTTATGTCAGTAGATCCTCCTAAATATTACACACTGCACCTTTAACTGCATTAGTTTAAGGTACACTATGTAACTTTTTTTGTTCAAAATTTACAACATTTATATAATGAGCCAGTACATCATGAATCCATCTTCCAAGCCGTGTTTTCTTCGCAAACATTTACAGTCTTTCATTGCTTTCTAGTGGTCACTAACTCAAAAGCAGTAGGAAGAGCTAATGAACCAAAAGTTGACTAACATTTTTTTTCTGTGGCAGGATGCTGGTGTGACCCAGTTGGTTCGGTGCCAGTATATTTTGGCGACGAGACGCCATGGTGCCATCCTAGAAGTGGACAGTGCCACTGTAAACCTGGCGTGGGGGGCACCACCTGTAGCCACTGTCTACCAGGGTACTGGGGCTTTGGAGAGGAGGGCTGCAAACCTTGTGTGTGCCCCTTGACCTGTGACCCCATAACAGGTCATTGTCTAGACAGGTCAGACTTATGCATACACAAACTAAATTTTAATTCTTTCTATTCTAAATTATAGTAAGTACTTACTATTTGAAATTAAAACAAATTAAAACATCGAGCATTAGGAATCTCAAAACCACAAATCCAAGTTGAATTTTAATTGCATACCTGCTGGGGATTTTCAAACACCATTGATTTTTGTTGTCATATCATTTTCCTTTAACAGCAAAGGCAGTGTGAAGCTTTACAATGTACCAATTGGTGGGAAAATTCCTGAATTGTCCCACTTTAAACCTCAAGAGGACGAGAGGGCGTGGCCTAAAGAACTCGCCGTCTCTGCACTGTATTATACAGGTGAGCTGACTACAGTAACAAAACATTCCACACTAACAGCAGCTGCTGTGAAACATGGGAAACCACAGCAGGAAATGCGACTTCAAGATGTGGCTTTTATGTGGTTCCTTCAAATGTAAGGCTGAAATGATGATGTATTGCAATATAAATGGGTGAAATCTAGAACATGTCCATATTTCATCCCAAAATCAGAATAAAACTTTACTTAAGGAAAACTTATTTATCTTAAAACCTATTTTAGCACCATTACATTTTTTTGCATTATTTTCAAAAATATTTACATTGTTTTCATGACAATATTCTTGTTACCATACTGCAATGTTTTTGTTTTTGAAAGAAGTTTCTTAAGCTCACCAAGCCTGCATCTATTTGATCAAAAATGCAGTAAAAACAGTAATAAAGTGAAATATTATTACATTTTAAGTTTTCTATTTTAATGTATTTTGTGGTGCTTAATATTTTTGCAGATACATTTTTACAGGATTCAATATAAAGTTCAAAAGAACAGCATTTATTTAACATTATAAATGTCTTTGCTGTCAATTTTTGATTAATTTATTGCATCCTAGCTAAATAAAGGTATTAATTTCTTCCAAAACATTTTTTTAAACTTTTGAATAGTATGATATAATATGATATTATTTGATATTTAAATTATAAAGCATTAATACATCATGGTATTTGTTGTACTTTTGTTAGTATCTATTGATTTAAATAATAAAACAAATTGTTACAGTCATTGTTTTTACTTTAATACAGTAAAAAAAAATCATTAACTTAACCTAAAACTTAAATACTCAGAATCATTGTAGTAATGAGAATTTGGGGTAAAAAAAGTTTAATAATCATTAATATTGGCTGAATGCTTCATTCATATTAAATCAGACTTTATTAAATCTTAATGATTCTAAAATAGGCTTCCTTACATTTGTGGAAAATATAATTTCTTTGACTGGAGTGTGTTTCTGTGAGATGAAATATGTTAATATGTACAGAACTTGTAACATGTTAAATGTGAATTCTCTATAGGGAAGTGCAGCTGTAGAGAAAAGAAGCTGAAAAGTGTGGCTGATCTTTGCAAGATGAAACATGCATACGGTGAGGCTTTTTCATGATATTGAATAATTCGATTAATCAATTCTGATGGCATCTGCTGTCTAAACAGACATTTAAATCTAATGAGTGAACTGACTGTTTGTGGTGGCTGTAGTGATCAAAGCCAGTGTGCTGTCAGCTCATGATAAAGGCACACACGCTGTTGTCCTGGTGAAGGTGAGGAAGGTCTTCCGTTCTGGAAAACTGCCCCTCTCCCAGGGCACACACAGTCTGTACCCACTCTCTTGGACCAGCCGTGGCTGCACCTGTCCCATCCTCAACCCAGGTACAGCACCCAATGTCTCGAGTATAAAAACTCACCCTTATCTGGGCCACAGCTTTGGTTCAGTCAAGTTTGCCATTACACTTGTGACTGTTTTGTTTCCATCTGTAGGTGGGAATTATCTACTGGCAGGTCCTGAGGAAGTGGACTCAGGGAGGCTACTGGTCACCATGCAGAGTCTGGTAGTCCCTTGGACCCCCATCCTGGGCTTTCAGGTCACAGAAGCTCTGCATCAGGGCTGCCTTTGAGCACAACTTTACCCAAATGTACAGCAGCACAACACTATGGAAGCTTGTTTCTGCCAAGGAATAAAACAATAAAAAAGGCAATTCTTGACAATTTTTGTCTCGCAATTGTGAGTTTATATCTTTTCCCAGATATGTAAGACACAAACTTTTTTTCTATGAATTGTGTGATATAAACTCTGACTTTTTTCCTCAGAAGTTTATATCTCGCAATTCAGACTTAATAACTCACAATTGCAAGTTTATATTTCTCAATTTTGAGAAAAAAAGTAAGAATTGTGAGATATAAACTTGCAATTGTTTTTCTCTCTCAGTTGCTAGTTTATTTCCCACAATTCAGACTTTATAATTCGCAATTGTGAGTTTATACAGTATCTTGCAATTCTGACTTTATAATTGCGAGTTTGTTTTGAAATTCTGATTTTATAACTCGCAATTGTGAGTTTATATTTCTCAATTTTGAGAAAAAATTAAGAATTGTAAGACTGCAATTGTTTTTTCTCTCAGTTGCGAGTTTATATCCCACAATTCGGATTTTATAATTCACAATTGCGACTTTGTTTCCTTGACTCTGTTTTCCACAGAATTACAAGATTATATCTCACAATTCTGACTTTATAACTCATAATTGCGAGTTTGTTTTGAAATTCTGATTTTATAACTCGCATTTGTGAGTTTATATTTCTCAATTTTGAGAAAGAAAGTCAGAATCGTGAGATTAAAAAGTCACAATTACCTTTTTTATTTCCTGGCGGAAACAAGCTTCCATACATCACTGCTCAAACTTGAAAGCCCTCACTTGAAATGATGCCATTGTACCAAAGCTGGCATCTGGATCCTAAATGTACCATGACCACCGGATGCAACTGAAAAGGAACGTGGGTAATTACCAGAAGAAATATTCATGAAGAGGTTGCATGGCACTGAAAAGTCACTTAAAATAAAGATAATTGTCATAAGGATCAAGTTGGCCAAGGCTCTTCAAAAACAGCTGTTCATTTCGGTGGCTGTTGTCTTGTGGACACTGAATCATAAATGCATGAACTCAGAACATGAATATGGCATTCATAAGCCTGATTGGACTCTTTTTGTACTTATTCCTCTGTAGTTATTATATTCATCAAAAGACTCTCTAAAATAGTTTCTTGAATTTTTGTGATTCATTCATTCACACTTTTTGTATTTGATTTGCTTCTTTGCTTATAACATTTCAGTTAAGGTTTTTTTTTTTTTTAAATTCACAATTGTAAATTGTAAAAACATGTCAAAATTGAAAAACAAATTCAAATTCTCCCAGTGCTTATGCATGATTTGGACTCTTATTTTATTAAAACATTGAAATAGGTACATCACAGATGAAAATATCAGGTTTGTTGTTTAATCAAAACAAGAATAATCACATTAAGGCTTTGAATGACAAATAATTTCAATCTAAACACAGTCACTCTTGGTGACACTGGTAACACTTTACATTAAGGTCTTATTTGTTAACATTAGTTACTGCATTAACAATGCTCAATGTATTTTTACAGCATTTATTAACCTTTGTTAACGTTAGTTAATAAACATTCATGTTAGTTCACAGTACATTAATGTTCACAAATTAAATTTTATTGTTTAAGTGTTACCATTTTACTGATTGAATGTATCAATAAGCCACATGAGCTTAAAATATTTTAAGGTTACAAAAAGGATGATATCAGCACAATTCTTTAACACTGTTTAATGTTAGCACGTGTTAAAAAGGGATCTAGAAACAGCCCTCGATGTTAGATACTTAATTTAAACAAAGCCTACTAGTCTCTGGAACAACAGATGTTTGCTTGTTCTTACTAAACAGAAGATCTCATTTATAATGCGGAGTTTTAACGCCAACAAATCACTTTTGTATCATCGGTTGACAGGTAAGGCTACTGGTTTACTCACTCACGCCCCCTACTGTTTGTACTTAATATGCAACCTTGAGCTACACGCGTTCAAACGCGTCAGCAACATAACATTTCTTCATCATAAAATTGTTTAATAATGTTCTACAACAAAAATCAGCACAGGAAATGTAAATAGTCTCGTTATTTGAGTATTTCATCGCAAAACTGTTGTCACAGTTGTCAAAGTACAACCGCCAAACGGCCTTTGATCTGTACACAAGTCAAACTAGCTTAGGTTGTGGAGCAAAATAATAACCAGAAAATACAAAGCTGGATGATTCAAAGGGGCTCATTCTCACCATACAGATCCCACAAACTCATTATTTAAAGGTCCCTCAAGTGCACGTTAATGTCATTTGAATATTTTAATCAAAAAACCTGAAGTTTAAGGGCTTCCCCCATCTCTGTGCATCATGCAGCCAGGTGGAGAGTGTCATAGTTATCCAGTGGTGAATTTTGATATGATCTCTGCATACACAAAAGTGAAGCTGTCTCTGCTTTGAGGTGCAGTGGGAATGAAGCCAGGATGACATTAGCTAGCTGCTGGGTTTTCTGTGGCTGCTGGTGCGGAATCAGGAGAGGATGAAGGGAGAGAGTCAGTGGAATTGGATTCAGTGGGTGAAGTATTAGCCCCACCAGAGGGGGCGCTGTCATTGTCATCTTCCTGGGGGTAAAGCTCGGGGTATTTCTGCATACACTCCTGCATACTCCGGAAGTTTTCCACACAATCTGACCCCTTTACCTCCTCTTTGCTATAGTGGAAACAAGAAAAGGCTTCCTTGAACTGCTGTCCACAAGGGCCACTGGCCATACCGCCCAGACACGGGCAGTTCCAGTTTATGTCACCATTAGGTAGAATAAGACCTGCAGGGTCAAAAGAAATGAGCGTAAAATTAGTATCCTGGAGGTAAGATAAATCATATTTATGCAAAATGATAATTAAAATTTTGTACAAGTTCAAAAACTTACCGTGATCCTCATACGGATCATTAGGGTCGTCTTCGATTAGCTCAGCGTTACTGGGTGCTTCATGATCCTCTTTGGTGACAAATATGATGCGATCTTTACCTTTTGTTATTGAGAAGAGAATGAAGTTACACACAATGATAAAATTATAATAATATTTTATATGTAAAAGCATACTGTTAATTGATCACTTTATTGCTAACTTAGTTGATGTTATTGCTAACTTAAACTCTTAAAAATAATTTGTTTATTAAAAAATAAAATATAAATATTAAAATGTATTTATAATTATTTATAAATAATTAAAAATTAGAAATGTGGCCTTTGCAACTAGTTGGAGTACTACAATTACTAATATATATATATATATAAATACTATTAAATTAATGAAAGTGAAAATATAAAATATAATATAAATATTAAAGCTAGGTTATATAGTGTTGTACAGTGTGTGTTGTGTGTGTATATATATATATATATATATATATATATATATATATATACACACACACACACAATAAAATAACACTGCACTGTACTCAATTTTCAGGGCAAACATGTTGTGTTGAAGTTCATATTATGTAAAAATATTTCATAATGAAAAAAAATAACCTAAATAATTTGGTGGACTTAAGGTTATGAACTCTCCAGGTTATGACCTTGCAGGCGCCTGCTATCTGCAGGGTGACACAACATGAAGTCATTCAGGCATCACAGCCATCAAAATCAGTCAGATTTTGAACTCATTGAAAACATATTTCGTTACACTATAGATGTGTGTGTTTTATTGAGCTCATGGTTAAGAAGAATGAAGAATGTTCATCTATAATTCTTCACCAAGCTTACTACACACATGTAAAATAGGATAATTTAACACGAGACATTTGAAAACATCTGAAAAGATCATTTGCAGCTGATAAATATTTTAATAACTCATTGATATTATCAAGCATGGCTGGTAGGAGAGTGACTTTTACTGACATGAGCACTAGCCGCACAGCTAAACGACAGTAAAAGATGGGTTTAAAGCGTGTTTAAACAGTCCGATTTAGTTGAGTCATACCTTCCTGCTTGCAGTACGACATGTCTGCTGACAGATCTGTCTGATCGCCGTTTATCCGATCAATAAAACTCAAACACCGGTACAATGATCAATCCTCACGCCTGTTATATGAACTCCAGCATGGAGGCAGGCAGCTACAGTCACCACGTGACGTCACAGCCGGGTTATATCAAAATAAAAGTCATCATGCCATTTCAATATAAAAGTGAAGGAAATAACGCTTACTTTGACAAGACAGTAATTCTTTTTAAGTTAAGCTACTTTTCAAATGATTTATATGTACAGATTATATTGTTTTATCCTCCAAAAACCTGACTTAAGTCTTAAACTATGAAAATCCATAATAAAATAATTATTAGCACGAACTGCTGTTTACCGTTTACTTTATTTAATTAATTAATTATGTTTTAAAATTACGACTCAGTTGTGTTGTGCCATCACCTTCACCACAATTAACAATTTTTTTCAAAAGTTTGGGTATTTGTTGGGTACCAAGGGGACAACATTGTCACTGAAGAGCATGCCTGAGACATTCTATATGAAGAAGACGAAGGAAAAGCAAGGTAAACAACTGGATATTTTTATTGTGGGTCATTTTCAATTAAGCTTTATTGGTTAAATATTGTGTCACTGTGTGTATTTAGCATAAATACTCTGCTGGCTACGACATTTCCCATAGCAAGACAAGGAAAGGAGTAGGCCGTTTTATTAAAAAAAAAAAAAAAAAAAAAAAAAAAAATGTGGTGGAAATGCCATGTTCATGACATTCACAGGGACAAAATGATTAATGTATATATTACTATTTTGGACATTGTAAGTAAACAACTTAAATACCCATTTGAGAGTCTGAAAAGTGTGTTTAGGGAGTTTATGTGGTCCCTGCAGTTTAAGAAACAACCAAATCTGTCAAATAATCGTTTGGTTTTAAGATAACAATAATAATAATACTTAAAATAGTAATTAATAATGCACTTCTCTGCCGTCTTTGTGTGCCGGCTGCCCAGTAGCCTACCTTGGGAATCAGTTTCGGGAGACTGAACAGTTGCAGTTATTTTACTGTCATGCCCTCAGACTTCACTGACAGCTTGTCAGGAAACAGCGTGCAGCAGCCTGTGTTTTCCTAATTAACGTTAGAGGTGAACTAGAGCCCTGTGTTTTTCTGATGACAGCCTTTTGCCCGCACACCTCATTACAGAGGACAGGGATGAGTGCTCGTGAATTAGAAGAGCAGAGGAAAACAAACAACACTTTTATTGGTAGCCTATGTGATATAATGCGGATTTTATACTTAATTGTAGGAACGTTTGAGTTGCTGATATACATAAACTGTAAAGGGTTTGAAATTGTAGCCGATTCCATTCTTAACAGACTTTTGATGGCTTTTTTTTTTTTTTTGGCAATTTAATGGGTAGCTTTTTAAAGTTAGCATGAAACGGAAGTTGCTATAGCCTAGTCTCTTCCCTATAACATATATCCGAGTGAAACGGCTTCTCGAACAAGAAAAAATGTAGGGCGGGTCTTTATTTTTGTACACCGGCAATTGATTGGATGGTTGTGGTCTCATATGAGTGACAGATTTGTCCCGCCCTCACGTCATCAGAAAAGAAATGTCGCTGTAAAAGTGAGGGAAGTTTATTATTTTGAGAAAAGATTATGAGGGCACATGAATTTAAATTAAATTATATGATGTGCACAGATGATTAATTTACAATACATACTTAAATATTCCATAAAAAAAGGTCAGTTTTGATTTCATGTATACGGAACAAACAGTTTGAGAAAGAAGTACAAGGTATTTTGTTATAAATGTATCACTAGGTGGCAGCATTTCTTGTTTAGCACTGTTTAGCTGCTTAGTGACAGTGTTTATTTAGTGGTAGCAGAGAAACATCCACTTTCTAAATAAATAAAAAATGGATCAAACATATTGGAAACACCTTTATACATCTGCTGCTCCTCACTTGCCTCTACATCCTGTTTGCTCTTTGCCCTGGCTGGTTGCCTTTTATCTACAATATCTTTTGGAGTTTGCCCTCTGGTGGCAGCTGTCAGTATTCTTGGGGTTGTGTGTATGACCTTCAGTCACTTTTTTGTGTAGAGCTGGTATCTGCTCATCTAGTTTTGGCAGGGGTAGATGCTACATTGAATCTGCATGTTGGAGGAAATGCTGTCACACCTATCACCTTCACAGGCTGTCTTATCATTGAGTGCTGCTGGTGGATGTGGTGTGACGCAAATTCTGTTAACCTTGAAAAATGTTCATGTCAGGGCACTGACTGTATCTATCAACCTATGAGATAGAGAGCCGCATGAAGGAATAGTTCACACCTCATTTGAAATTATTAATTAAAAAAACTATATATATATATATGCACACTCACATGTATATATGTCTGTATATATGGTCACACTATGCTATTATGGAAAAGACCAACATAACATTCTGCAGAACATCTAAGTTTGTGTTACATGAAAATTTTAAATCACACGGGTTTGGAGCGACATCAGAAGTTTTCATTTTCATTTTTGGGTGAACTCTTCCTTTAAAACTTTTTTCTGAGTCTGTGTGGTCGGCTTAGCTGTAATTGAGAACTGTCTGGTCAAATAAAGGAGCTTTTAAGATATGATGAATATGAAAGATAATTATAGCATTCTAATGCTAGAAATCCCTTGCTTTCATTTACAAAACAGCTACATTGTGAGTGTAAAATAAATAGAGCATTCTTGAATTTATTGAAGCTGTGTAGGCGGTTTTTTGCTTCCTCGGTGCAGTCTTGCTTGTTGACTGGCTATCAGAAAGCTTATATAATTGCTTCAGTCTGGGCATAGCATGTTGTATTTACTCGCGTTGGAATCGCTAAACAAACTACCTCTTTTTGTTATTTGCTATGTGTGGGTGCAGGCTGTATATAGCTATAAAGCTGTTAATTCTTAAAAACCTTCAGATCATGTAATATTAAATTCAAAGATGAAGGCAGATTTTCACAGATTGGTGGGTGGCTGCCTGGCAATCTCACACTTTGCCTTTCTTCATACAGCCTGAATCAGACGTTGCCTCATGCACTCTCTGTACTATTCTTCATGATCTGTCCACATTGTTTGTCATCCAGACCCTGATGGGCAGAGAACCAGTGTAAACCAGGCCATTGTGGATGGGCAATTGTTTTTGTCACAAGAGAAAAAAAAAATCCCTACTGTTTTTGCATTGAGAAATAGTGCATGTTTAATGGATGCTCTGTTGTTTTGGGGAAATGCATTAAAATTGACTACACTCTTAAAAATAAAGGTTCCAAAAGGATGTTTTCACAGCGAATCAATAGAAGAACCATTTTGGGTTCCTTAATAAAACCTTTCAGTGAACAGTTCTTAAAGGATTAGTTCACTTTAAAATGAAAATTACCCCAAGCCACCCTTATGGAAAGAAAATATATTTCCCTATATATGAATGATCAATATATTACACAATTTAACAGTATATTTGAAAATTTACAGAAAAATATATTGCGTAAATATATTGAATAATAATACAGGAATTGCCGCTTTTCATATATTGAAAAATATGTGATAATATAATTACTAATATATCATAATCTATGTAATTTTATATTCAGTAATATACTTCATAATATATAGATTTATATGTGATCAGATATGGTACTGCATGCATAATATATTGCAGATATATTTACTCATGCAGTAAACACATATATGGTAAAATATATTATGTAACACATTTCTTATATTTTTTAATTATTTACATTTTAATGTTTCATATATTCAAGTTAGTTAATAAAAGCATGCATGTACTAAAGTTTCTACCAAAGAGACTATCACTGTGTTATAGCGTGCACAGTTGTTAATTTTTAAATAAAGTTATTGTAGGCTTAATGGTGCTTAGCCAGTCATCAGCCTAACCACAGGCTCTACTCTTCAGCACAATGGTAACCCCGAAAACTCACGCATACCAGAAAACCTTTTAAATTCCAAAATAATACAGCTTTAAACACTAACAGATCCCCCCATATCAATATTGAGCACAACACATGAAATAGCACTTATTTTTAACATTTACTCTCTTTTAACAGTCAGAAGCAAAGCATGCTGGGAACTAGAAGTCTGTTGTAATCGCTTATTGTAACTCATTCCATGAATGTGTGTATAAATGTGTGTGCAATACATTCACATTTATATGGGAACATGTATGTGCAATATATGTACATAATAAAGTATAAAACTTTATGAATGTAATGCTATTTTTGTCTTCATTTATAAATATTTTATATGTATCAATATATAGCTATACATGGTTAATGCATATATTGCGTTATATTGAAAAATATAAGCACTAGTTTCCCATATAAGGAAATGGATTATGTAATATATTGCATTATATTTTGCAGTATCTCCCCATATATTTTTGTTCCGTAAGGGCATCCAAGGTGTACATGAATTTCTTCTTTCAGATGAACACAGTCGGAGTTATATTAATAAATATCCTGATGCATCTAAGCTTTATAATAGCAGTGCATAGAAACCACCTGTTTGAAACTCAAAACAGTTTATCCATCCATCATAAACGTACTCCACACAGCTCTGGGGGCTTAATAAAGGCCTTTTGAAGTGAAGTGATGCATTTGTGTAAGATAAAATATACATATTTAACAAGTTATAAAGTAAAATATCTAGCTTACACCAGAACGCCTTCTGTATATACTTAGGAAGAAAGTGTAATGCCTCTTGCAGTTCAAAATGCTAACGCTATTTCTGTATTCAACTTACAAAAAAAGCTTAACTGACGCGATGTCAGTAACGGTTTCTTCCTAATTTGAATATGGAAAGCGGTCTGGCGGATCGGAACATTAAATATGGATATTTTTCTTATACAAAGGCCTTTATTAGATGCGTCAGGACATTTATTGATATAACTCTGATTGAAAGAAGAAAGTCATATACACCAATGGCTTGAGGGTAAGTAAAGCTTAGAATAATTTTCATTTTAAATTGAACTAATCCTTTAACTAATTGCCTTCATTGTATTAACTCAAATTTTTAATTTCAATAAACTCAAACTTTTAAGGCAACCAGGTAACTTACTTTTTTTAAGTTAAACCAACAATTCTTTTTTACAGTGTAGTAGCAGTTTTTATGCTTTCAGAGGCTGTTGAGGAATTTATTAAAAATGAACCTGAAACGAATAACTCAGGGAATCAATGCTCCCCATGACCTGTATTTAATTCTCCCTCGTCTCGAAGCAGCATGGGGTCAGCTAATATTTTATAGATTATACCGAGTCCTAGCGCCTCTGGCGTTCCATGTTCTTTTCTTCAGTCTGCACCAATAGTCTGATGAAAGTCTGAAAGAGAGAATGTTCTATATATTCATAAAAGCAGGACATAATGCTGTGACAAATCCAAAAGATATCCAGGTGGCTGACAGAAATACTAGCAGAGACCTCAAGCCATTATCCAGAGTTATTGATTGTGGTTTTGTGGCTTTACAACAACTGCCTGTGTATTTATGATGAATGGTTAAAACATTTCTCCACAACAGCCTATTTGAGAATAAGATGTGATAGTAGTAAATAACATGCTTTTAGGCTGTACTTTTGACATGATAAATATATTTATTAGTCTGTTTTGTGACATTTTATCTATAGCGCACCGTTTATTCTGTCACATAACTATTATATAATCCATTGAGTCCTCTTTCTGCCCTCAAGCATCATCATTTTCTCTGTGCTAAAACTGCATCTGGCATCTCTGACAGAAAGACGTTTCTGTCATAACCTGTTAAATCATTCACATCCTCTTAGACTTCACAGATGCATGAGCTTTGATGAAATCAGCATCACAGGGAAACTTCAGATAACCTCTTTTTGGTTGGACCTGCTTTCCTCTCTCATGGGTTGGCAACAATTGTGAGTTTTGGTCCTGTTTATCCCTATTTCTTAAATGTGCCATTACATTTAGGCCAGGGTGGTTCATAATTCATGTTTTGGGGTTCAAATCTGTGCACTGCCTATTTTCAGGAAGAAGAAAAGAATAAAGTGTATCTAACATGCAGACAATGAATCAATCAAATAGGTGGTGGAATGTGGGCCAGACAAACTTTTTACCAACTTATCAAAAGTTAAATCAGCATTTAATGTACATTCAAATTTGAAAACATATGAATCAAAGTTACATGATTTTTAAATCATGACGTGTCAAACACATCTAATCATGCTTTGCCAAGGCATTTCTATGCAGTTGCTAAGGTGTTCTGAGTGGTTAATGTGTTGCAATGTGGTTGCTATTGTGGTTCCAAGGGCTTTGGTATGTGGTTGCTATGGTGTTCTGGGTGGTTGCTAGAATGTTACTATGTGGTTACTATAGTGTTTTGTGTGGTTGCTAGGGTGTTACTATCATGGTTCCAGTGCTTTGCTATGTGTTGTATGTGTTCTATTGTGGTTCAGGAACTTTGCTAATGTATGTGGATGCTATGGTGTTCTGGGCGGTTGCTAGGGTGTTGCTATGTGGTTGCTATCGTAGTTCCAGCTATGTGAATGTTATTGTGGTTTCAAGGCTTTGCTATGTGCTTGCTATTGTGGTTCCAGGTTTTTCTAATGTATGTGGTTGTTATTGTGGTTCCAGGGCTTTGCCATGTGGTTGCAATGGTGTTTTGGATGGTTGCTAGGGTGTTTCTGTATGGTAGCTATGGTGATCTGGGTGGTTGTTATCGTAGTTCCAGGGCTTTGCTATGTGAATATTATTGTGGTTTCAAGGCTTTGCAATGTGGTTGCTATTGTGGTTCCAGGTTTTGCTATTGTATGTGGTTGCTATGGTTTCTGGGTGGTTGCTATGGTGTTCTGGGTGGTTGCTAGGTTGTTACTATCATAGTTCCAGGGCTTTGCTATATGTTTGTTACTGTAGTTCCAGGGCTTTGCTATGTGGTTGCTGTGGTGTTCTGGGTGGTTGCTAGGTTGTTGCTTATGTGTTCTGGGTGGTTTGAGGGCTTTGTTATGTGGTTGCTAGGGTGTTGCTATGTTGTTCGCAATCATAGTTCTTGGGCTTTGCTATGTGTTTGTTATTGTGGTTCCAGGGCTTTGATATGTGTTTGTTATTGTGGTTCCAGGGCTTTGCTATGTGGTTGCTGTGGTGTTCTGGCTGGTTGCTAAGTTGTTGCTATGGTGTTCTGGGTGATTCCAGGGCTTTGCTATGTGGTTGCTAGGGTGTTGCTATGTTGTTCGCTATCATAGTTCCAGGGCTTTGCTATGTGTTTGATATTGTGGTTCCACAGCTTTGCTATGTGGTTGCTGTGGTGTTCTGGCCGGTTGCTAGGTTGTTGCTATGGTGTTCTGGGTGGTTCCAAGACTTTGCTGTATGGTTGCTAGGGTGTTGCTATGGTGTTCTGATCACTTAAAAAACAAAGAACACACCTCAGTCTCTTTATCAAAGTGGATGGTTTGAGTTAACATTCATGTATGTCGCACAAGTGGTGCAGAATGACTTAAGTTATGAGCAATAGTACTAATGATTCTTGCCTTAGCAAACACCACTAATAATAACAGATAATGAACATTATTATAAAGTGTGATCCAGACTTGAAAAAAGAGTATCCAACAGAGTTTGTTAACATTTGAGTTTCTCTAATCACACAGAAGAATGAGCTGAATTCTGAGTTTTATTTCCCACTCCCACTTACAATCAAGACAGCCATCTGTCCAAGAAAAAGAGGAATGCTGAGCTCATCAATCTTTGTGTTAGTGCTGTTCTTCTCTAGTCTGAGACCCATCTGATTTGTTCTCATAGAATGGAAAGGTTAAGGTCTTTTTAAGGGAAACAGTTCTCAAATGAATGTATGCCAGTGTCCCTGCAGAGGCCACAGAATCCCTTGAGAAAGTGGGACACTGTTGTGGAACAGAGATAGTCACATGAAGGCATTTGATCCTCACCACTTCCAAAGAGATTGATTTACCAGAAAGCGATCATTAGTTACAATGGGTTGCAAGCAGAGACTTCACTACTGGACATGTGTATATCTTTCAGGGATCCCTGAATATTTGACAACAGATGAGAAAAAGCATCTCATTGGTTTATTCTTTTCATCTGTATATTCTTCATAAAATCTAAATTGATATTTTGTGACTTTTACCTCATGTTTGTTAGCTTTGAAGCTGTTGGCCTAGCACTTCAATATGTCCTACCCCAATTTCCTATTTCAGTATGTCAGCTCAGGAAAAGCCAAGTGCCTTTAACACTCTCACTTGTACCTTTGGCCTAATTGAAATCACTTGGACTGGTTTAATTTATTGTGCAAAACAAATCTAGACACACTACACAGGCATAATTCCGCACTTCCCTTCCCCGTTGACCCTTTGGAACAGTCTGTCCCCTGGTTGCTCTGTTCTGTAGTTTTAGTGCTTTGGCTTCAGTTCAGTGGGAATTTGAAGAGGCTTTGGGTTTCTCAGCGGAGGGTGTTGAGCCACCGGCGTTCACTGTAACTTTCTCTGTCTGTGTTGTGCTCTGACCCAGGAAAGTAGTGTTTTGTGCGTCATCATTTAACATCGAATAGGACACAAGT
This sequence comes from Hypophthalmichthys nobilis, assembly GCA_037950665.1. NCBI lineage: Eukaryota > Metazoa > Chordata > Actinopteri > Cypriniformes > Xenocyprididae > Hypophthalmichthys > Hypophthalmichthys nobilis. The sequence goes on from CM075487.1 coordinate 22,494,858, forward strand.
GTACATTTTGATTATAGACTGACCTCCTACCACCATTGCATTAAAATAGGGTATTTTGGGTAATAACAGGGTTAATTGGGACTCACAGTGTTGGTCAAGGTTTTTGCATACGTATAGCAAAAATGTAAATATATACATGTTAAAAAGTTTGGGGGTTGTAAGATTTTCAATGTATTTGAAAGAAATCTCTTATACTCACCAAAGCTGCATTTATTTGATAGAAAATACAGTAAAAACAGTAATATCGTGAAATATTATTACAAAATGTTTTCTATTTTAATATATTTTAAAATGTAATTTACTCCTGTGATCAAAGCTGAATTTTCAGCATCATTACTCCAGTCTTCAGTGTCACATGATCCTTCAGAAATCATTATAATATGCTGATTTGCTGTTCAAGAAACACTTGTTACGCTGCTTAATACTTTTGTGGAAACCGTGATGCATTTCTTTTTAAAGAACAGCAATTGTTTAGCTGACAAGGAATCTAAATTAAGCAAAGTTGGGGTGTTTTAACACCACATGCAGCACGTTTTTGCTTTTTTTTAATGCTTATTTTGACTAAAGTGACTGAAACAGCTCTTTTGTTTATTGTGGGTTGTTACTGTATGTGTTAGCATATCTGTTTGATATCAGTAAGTTGCAAAAGTATAAAAGTCTGAAAGTTCAGATATGTTTTCAGAGTGCATTAAGCTCTTTTATATCAGAAGATCAAGGAAAATTTGTCATTTTATGATCCATTTAAACATTCAATTTCTGTGCATGAGCTTATTGGTGTTTGATTTATTTTATCCTTTTCTTTTGCATGTCCCCAATAACCCTGAAACAGATGAGATGCAAAGAAAAAATTGTAATACTGTATGTAAAACGCCATGTAGGAGTGATTCAAGCCGATAGTTCATCTCATACGGTTCTTGCAGCTGTCTAAATGGACAACATCTGAACCCAATAAACTCTATAAAGCGCAGACACAGACTTCATTTGTGGAAGATAACTTTTTTATTATTTTTTTAATCAGGTTTTACCTGTGGGACTCTGCGGGGTTGCATTTTATCCACCTTAGCTAAATAAATCAACTGTGAATTTACTTTTTTCTCTGATCTTGCATCTCACTAGACAGCTATGTTTTGGAGATATGAAGCTTTTTGCCCTAAAACGACTTGACCTGATTTTTCCTCAGTAACCAAATCTACTGGATAAACTCCAAGCTTAACATTCATTTTGTGTAAATGGAAATTTTTAGAATAAAATGTATCAGATCACCATAACAGGATGTTCATTTGTGTACAATTGGAGTATCATAGTTCAGAGACCTATTGTTACCACCTGTATTTGTTACTACAATCACAGTGTTTGAACAAAAAAAATAAAGTCTGAATTGAAAGGAAAACAAGTGTTTTTACATGAGCGCACAGGGTAATTACAAAGCTTTTATGTAACCTCTCATTTCAGAAATACTATTTTGGGTATAAAAACAAAAAATGCTTTGAGCTTTGGACAAACTGATGAGACGGGCAATTTGTCATGCCAATACTTGTTTTCAAAAAACTGAGTTTACTGTTGCTCATGTTTCCCACAGTTTTACTCTTGCATATTCTTGATTCTCCCACTAAACTTTCCCCTCATGTGATGCTACAATGGCTTTGGTTGGAAAAGCCTCTTTTGTATAGCTTTCTCAGTGGGAGAAACTCTGGGTTTTGGTTGTTTTAACTCTGTCTAAGAGGCAGTTTGTGTTTTTTGGCTCTCACATTCTTCTCATTTGTGTGCGTGATGTTTGGCTGAAATAGTCAACGTACATTTTTTAGACCAACTTATTTGTTTATTGTATCCAGTTATGCAGTATCAAACCAAGTGACATTTTCTAAGCTAACTTTCTGAGCTATTTATGCTATTATTTCTAACCAGCTAATTAACTATGAACGTGATCTTCTCATGTTTGACAACCAGAAAGTGCCCAAATAGTTTTTATCTTTATTTGAATGGTAATCTGAATGGTATAGATACATAGTTCAGTCATGAAACTCTAGATGGCACAGGCTGATGGGTCCTTAAAGGGTTAGTTCACCCAAAAATGAAAATTCTGTCATTAATTACTCACCCTCATGTCGTTCCACACCCGTAAGACCTTTGTTCATCTTCAGAACACATTAAAATATTTTTGATAAAATCCGATAGCTCAGTGAGGTTTACACTGCTTTTTCAATGCCCAGAAAGGTACTAAAAACATATTTAAAACAGTTCATGTGAGTACAGTGGTTCAACCTTAATATTATAAAGTAATGAGAATACTTTTTGTGCGCCAAAAAAACAAAATAATGACTTTATTCAACAATATCTAGTGATCTCAAAACACTGCTTCATGAAGCTTCGAAGCTTTACAAATCTTTTGTTTTGAATCAGTGGTTCGGAGCGCCAAAATCACGTGATTTCAGTAAACAAGGCTCCGTTACGTCATAAGTGTTTCGAAACTTCAATAGTTCACGTGACTTTGGCAGTTTGATACGCACTCCGAACCACTGGATCGAAACAAAAGATTCGGAAAGCTCGAAGCTTCATGAAGCAGTGTTTTCTTCACGTCTTACGGGTGTGGAACGACATGAGGGTGAGTAATTAATGACTGAATTTTCATTTTTGGGTGAAGTGACATAACATTCTCTTTGCACAGTTAGGTTATCATGCATCATGTCCAAGATCTCAATAATTTATAAATTTATACATTTAGTTCATTGCTTTGCAAAATAGCCTTGATTCTTGTCAATTATTTGTGAATGGCTTTGAACAAATTGTATGGGTGGTGGATTTCTCTTCACTGAGGTCATGTTTACCATAGAATGAACTGCATCACCTCACTGAACTTCTATTTCCAGCAGTGTCAACATCAGGTTCATATAGCTTTCCGCAAGTACCTTCACTTCTGTTGTTCTGTACAATTCCAACCATCCCTGGTTTAAATTTAGTGTGTTTTTATGTCTCTGTTTGTGTTGGTAGACTGCCATAATCTTTCAAATCTGGACTTGTTCAGGTTTTCATTTGTGCTTCACTTTCAATCGAATTCCATCCGCACTCTCGGGCCCCCCCGGGGTCTCCTCATCATGTCTGAGCCCTAATGGAGGTGCACCTGGCCTGCTTGCGGAATTCCGCACTCAGGGTGGAACAATGCTCAGCGGTTCTTTGTTCCCAGTGGAGCATCCGAGCACCGCGGCGCGAGCCGTGTGAAGACCTGAGGGGGGAGCAAGAGGGTTTGAGGGGGTGGGTGGGGGGGTCTGCTCTCTGAACTTACTCTGTGAAAGTGATCTCTGACCTTTGATATCCAGAGAAGAACAACAAACATGACGTTTGTGGTATGACAGATGTCTAATGTTGATAAACCGTTCAAAGACTGATTGTGCTGCTGCTGTACATGGAATTATGCAATGTTTAGAAATACTGCACCTTCTTTTGTCTTATTTTTTTGCACTAGATCTGAGAGCTTTTATAGTCTCTCATGTTTTGTGTGAATTATAGAAACCTCAAATAACATTCAAACTGTTTACTACTAAAATTAAATTTATATAGTTTTATATATATATATATATATAGTTATATATAACTATTATTCATTTTAAAAATAACAAATGCCAAAATGCATATATAAGAATATATACTAAATGTATATATACACCTGTTATTTGTTTTAAAAATATCAAAATGTGTGTGTTTGTGTGTGCAGTATTGGGGGAAGTTACTTTTAAAAGTAATGCATTACAATATTGCGTTACTCCCTAAAAAAGTAAATAATTGCATTACTTAGTTACTTTTTATGGAAAGTGTTAATTTACTTTTGCGTTACTTTTTCTCACCTGGGCTGGTCTTGCTTGTTTGTTTTTTAAAAACAACAAAAGGTCTATTTTTGGCAAATGTAAAGGCCCTTTCACACCAAAAGTGAAATTAATAAACTTCAGGCTGATCACAAATGTGATGTTTATCTAAAGTCATTTTTGCTTATTTATATGGTTGAATTGGATCATTGAAGGTCAGCAGCAAAGACACTGGTTAATAAAGTAGGATTAAATACATAAAGTATATTTGTTTAATTTAATATATTTAATTATTGCATCATTTTGAGGAATACTGACTCAGTTTTTGTGCAAGTGAGATGAGTAAATGCTCACATTTAGTCTAGAACTACAATAACAGTCATGTTTACACACAACGCCTCACTTACTCTTGATTTCTCTCAACATGGTAACAGCAGAGCTGTCAGTCAATACATGGGAAAACAAAGTAACTTGCATTACTTATTTAAAAGAGTAACTCAGCTATTTTGTTGAAAATGTAAAAGTAATGCATTACTTTACTAGTTACTTGAAAAAGTAATCTGATTATGTAATTCAAGTTACTTGTAATGCGTTACCCCCCAACAATGTGTGTGTGTGTGTGTATATATATACACACATTTTTTTGTATAATGAAGGTCAATGGGACCCCAGCACGCTTCAAAAAATGTCATATTGAATTCAGTAGAAGAAATTAAGTTGTGCAGGTCTGGAACGACATAAAGGTGAGTAAATAAGTTTAAATAAGTTCAAGTTTATTTATAATTATTTTGGGTGAACTTCCCTTTTAGTTCAAGATGCAGGAAATAATTTCTGCATTTACATAATATGATACTAAAAATACAAAATGCTAATGACATTTAATTTCATGACCAACTCATGGCCAGTTTAAATTTGCTGTATAATATGCATTGCATTCATGTCTTTCTTAATTTTAAATCATAATGCCTGAGGTCCCAATTAACATAATACCGAAGTTGCCCCTGTCAGACATGATTAGTATTTTCAGTAGTGTTTGGTAGTAAAGCCAGCTTCTGTGCAACATGCCACGTGGCTTGTGTATTTGTAAAGAATAGTCTAGTTGAAAATCTCTGCAATATTATAACCAACACCGCAAACAGTAACCCGGCCATATGGCCACATAATCCTGATGTATATGTTGGCTTCTGATTAAAATAACAATCACAGAGTAAAAAAGACATTCGGTTTCATTTCATTGTTTAAAAATCTGATCGGGAGGTTATGCAATCATTTCTATGAGATGTGATTAAAATCTGTATTATACATTGTAACGGTTTCTGAGAAATGTTTCTCTCTCCAGAACAGTGTAAAAAGGCCCTCCCCCATCAGAACTGACCTTGATTGATTTTGATCGTTATGTTCAACAACAGGAGTAGCACAACATGTTCAGTGGAGTTAATTATCTGTGCTGGAATTTGTTCTTCTCATTAGGGGTGCTGGGCCAGGCTAGAGCAATGACGTTATGTCCCCCATTTTTACCTTGTTGACGGTTGCATCATACAAAAAGCGTCACGCCACTGGTTAACGGAAATGTCTAACGGATTGGAATTTACACGAGCGATGCATGTTGTGGGTGGGATATGCAGCCTACTTGTGTCTAAATTAATTATCTCACTCTGTCAGTGGCCTGTGCCTTTTGCAAACATGAATCAAAGCAGGAGCCAAAGCCTACAGTCAGAGAGATTTAGTAGTGGGCCTTTCACTTTTGAAGAGAAAAAAACAATAAAATGTAATTATTTTAATCTCATGGAAAAATACTGCCAGTTTGAACAAATAGCTTCTTTAAAAATAGGATTTTACACAAGGCATTCGCATTGGGATAGAAGATCAGAAAACTGAATCAAATTCCTTTGGAATCTTTCATCTCTGGCTGAATTTAGAATAGGATACTAGCACAAAAAAAAAGAAAAAGAAAAAGGGTTCAGTGGGGTTCTATATAGAACCCTAGGGTTCTTGACTCAATTTCTAAAGAATATTCAATGCAAAAAGCTTCTATAGGAGAAATGTCTTAAATTATTGCACGTTTCTACTGATAAAGTATGTTATAAAGTATGACCTGTTTAATCCATAAAATTTAATCAAAATGAATTAAAACAAATTAATTAAATTAAAACTAAATCCATAAAATGATCCCATTATTGGAACCCCTAATTAGTTCTATAAATAAAGCACCTGACAGAACCCTTTAATGTTCTATATAGAACCTTTTCTTCTAAGAGTATGCATACTACTATTACTATTACATACGATTTATGCCATATCCCAGTAAGAGCAGCATGCTAGATGATATTTTGCTGAATATGAATTATAGTAAAAAAGCATAATAGCCTGCAAACAATATCCTTAGAGGAAAAAAATCTTTATTTCATTCAAATCTTCAAGTCATTTTTCATGTAATGTATTGAAGTCATTTGAAATAAGTTGTATACTTAAATCATATATATATATATATATGCACAAAAAAAATACCATATCCATATAAATGTAAACTTCAAAGTATATTAAAAGTTCCCTAACATTTATAAAAGGCTGAATATGAATTCCCATACTTCCTGGTAGTGAGGTTGTTAAGGATATCAGTATTTCGGTCTCTGGCTGTGCAGAGATACACAGTGGCCCCATTAACTTTCCCCCAAAGGCTGTCCGGAGATCCTCACTGCTGTGCTACATGCGTGATATGCATGCAGCTGTACTGACGCACCTGGACCAGTACAGCAGGACACAGTGGTTGGGGATATGCCTTTGCCTTTAAGATCTAGCTCCCCATAGTCAATGGCGCTGTGTGACATCCACACTCAATATTAAACTGGTCTTTGAAGTCATCAAGTTGTTGGGGATTTGTCGTTATTGTATATCCTTGCTATGCGGCCACATGCCGGATATATGACTTGGGTCTATATTTCCTTTATGTATCGGGCCATATGTTGCACGCATGCTGTCACCCTTTAGTCCCTCTAAAACATGCACACAGAGTTAGGTGCGGCTTACCTCTCCAATAGCTTGCAGGCGTAATGGATCCCATAATTACCTGTATCTGAATCCAAATTAACCACAGTTTTTCCTAATCAACAGAATGCACTTGCTGTAGAAAATCTGAGCCAGATACATAAACAAAACAACAACAGAAAAGATATGAGCCATTTGCTGTTTTACACCACATCCAACTCATTACAGGATGAAATGTGGAGAATTTTGTGGCAAACACATTTACAGAGATTTTTTTTCTTCTTCAGATTATATATTCAGTTGTCTAGAGATAGCAAAAATTTAATCAGTGTGTGAAAGTTAATATGTAATTATTAAAATTATATAAGCCTAACATAAGGTTGATCCCACTTATAGGCTAAGTGAAAATACAGTGAAATTTTGGATATTCTAGCAAATGTTTAAAGATAATATGTATGTATTTTAATGATATTTAATAAAATTATATTTAAAGAGTCAGGAGGTGCAGTGTATAGATAGATAGATAGATAGATTAGGATGATGATAAACGGCTCGTGTCTCTTTTCTCGTGTCCATCAACACTTCATCAGCAGCACAGCATGAGAGAGGTCGAGGATTATGCATTATTGAATTCTGACGTTTCCCTGCCCTCCCCTCCCCATTATACCCTAGTCGACCAATCAAATGTGAGCGACGCGACGCGACGCGCCACAATCTGAACTGACCATAGACTGTGGAACGGACCCGTAATATTCAGCGCACGCGCTTACAAGCTACTTTGATTAAAACGGGAGAGCTGCGTCCAGTGTGTGACGAAGATTCCATGGAATGATTTGATTGGACGCGGCTCGGTCTAGACAATCGGAGGCGGGGAAACTCAAGAGTCGTTACAGCCCACTTTAAAAACCCATCAAAACCGACTCACGGGCTCCAAGTCAATGAGAATAACGGCAGTAATTCATACCGGACGGTCCTCACATCCCCATCCTCAAGTTTTGTGGTGTTATATGCTTTATCTGAGGTAAACCACGGGGAGAGCTTCATCTGAAGGACATTTCTCAGTTACCTTCCATCACAGAAAATCTGTCCGGTAAGACTGAACGTTTTTAATATTGTGATATTGTTCATATAATACATCTCTCAAAGGCACGACATATGTCGTCGTTTTCCTTATTTTTTATCTGTCGTGACCCACATTTTAGTCGTAGCCTTTTAACGATGACATTACTGTTCCTCACAGGATAGATGTAAAACTATTGCCCCTGTGACCGATGAGCACCATTTCTAAATATAATAATTTGTCATACGTCTGTTAATTCATTGTGTGGGTTATTTGAATATCACTTTCTGTCGCCTAGAAACAGCAGAAACTTTCCTGTCTGTTCATGGCTGTGTTTCAAATCCTGGTGCTGTGTGTGCCTACCAAGACAGCATTTTTGGCATTCTAGGTGCGCGTGCAGATGTCAAAACTAAATCATAATCAGGTGAACTTAAAGGGAAAGGCGCCTGGGAAGCTCAAAAAGTCTGCACGCGCCCATGATACCCCCCAAAATGCTATCTAGGTAGGAAGCCCACCACGGTTTGAGAGACAGCCAACTGTCTGCTTGTTGTAAAAAGAAAGAAAGAAAGAAAAAAAGTCTCATTAAAAGACTAATAGTATTTTTTTTTTTTTTTGGTAGAACCCTTATTTCTGTGTACACACACACACACACACACACACACACATATATATATAAAGCCACTTTTTCCCCCTAGCTCAAATAGAAAATTCTGATCTTCCTGAATTATGTTATTCAAGGTACAAGGAAAGTATTTTAGTAGTTCTTAGTTTACACCACTTTTTACAAAAGAGTCATTAAATAAATTTTTTTTAGAAAATGATATAAACGGATTTGTTTGGACACAAAGATTATCTTTCTAAGAACTAGTTGCCTGTTGTGTTTATAACTCGCCTTCCTCTGTCATAATTTTTTTGCAGGTTTCATGTTAAGACTTACTATGTTACGGCTTCAGTAACGGGTCATTGGGGTATGAATGCACAATGAATATGAAATATGAATGGAGTTACTTGTGTTCCTGTGCACCTGTGCTTTAGTGTAGCATCAGCCCAGAGCGTCTGGGTAACAGATGAGACCCAGCAGAAGTGACCTAGGTGAAGCTGAGATATTCAGTATCATGAGTTCACTCTGTAGAGCACGTCAGGTGGTTGAGGTGGTAGATTAAGGCTCAGAAGGTGCTGTGCTCTAACCAGTGATTAGGTGAGGAAGAGTAAAAGCACGATTTCCCTGTCTCTTTTTCTCTTCCTTTCTGTTTAAGTCTATCCAAACATAGGGGCTGTTAGACAGAGCATAATAATCACATTTTGACTTCAAAAGAATTGATTTCTCTCTAATCCTGTCATTTTGAACGCACCTCCTCTTAGATGTCTCAGGCTTGTTCTTCTTGTGTCCCAGTTATCTAAAGTGACATTTCACAGGACAAGATAACAGGTGAATACATGAGTTCTTTTGTGCACATAGAATGATATTACTCTTTTTCTTATTTTATGCCCTTTGAAATGTACTAAAATGTCATTGGGACATGCCCTTAGGGCAGACTAATCAAGTTTAGAGTTGTTTAAAAGGTGGTTCAATAGAAAAATGCCTCAACAAAGGTTATTTATACTTATCCTAAGGCATTTTGGGATGGCAATTTTGTATTTGATTCAGAATTCAATTTCAGTGTGATGGTGATGCATTAGGACGGGTGGTCCGATCTGAACCCTGCTAGCTTTAGTAGATTAGTCTGATGTTAGTCTGTTTGTGATATCAGTGCAGCTGGTATTTAATTCATCATAAATGAAAAGCAACATTAATTCTTTGCTTAATATGCATGAAAAGTGTGCTGCAAGAGAGTTTGAATCTTAAAGAAGCATGGCTTTTGCATGGTGATTTTGTTCTTTTTGATATTTTTCATTTATTGATAGACATCATTTTGGTCTATCAGTTCATTCATTTTAAACTTGCAGAGATTTAAATGCACAACTTGCATAACAATATTGATTAAAGGGTTAGGCCAAGTTCACCCAAAAATGAAATTTCTGTCATTAATTACTCACCCTCATGTCGTTCCAAACCCGTAAGACCTTCATTCATCGGAACACAAATTAAGATATTTTTGATGAAATCCAAGAGTTTTTTTTTTATCTCCCATAAAAAGCAACAAAATTACCACATTCAATGTCCTGAAAAGTAGTAAAGTCATCGTTAAAACAGTCCATGTGACTACAGTGGCTTAAACTTAATGTTATGAAGCGACAAGAATACTTGAAAACAAAAATAACGACTTTATTCAACAATTTCTTTTCTACCCTGTCAGTTTCCTACGCAGTTGCAGTGCTTCCGTGTTGTACGTCGGAACGCCGACTCATTATTTGCCGGCTCCTGCGTCAGCATCACATGCATGCGCCGTGCTGCTCACATGAACAGGGTTGGACAATAATCAGTGTTGCCAAGTCCACAGTTTTCCCACGGAATTGGGCTACTTTTACACTGTTGCCGCGGGTTGTTTTTCATGTCTGCTGGTTGAAGCGACCCCAAATAACATGATTTTTAGCCCCTGGAATGCAACTTTTACCTAGGGAGCCCCGCCAAAAACTCAGATTTTACCCCCCAGAACGCAAATTTTTGCTATTTTAATTATGTCTTTACTACTTTTCTGAACCTTGAATGTGGTCCTTTCGTTGCTTTCTATGGGAGATAAAAAAATATCTTAATTTGTGTTCCGAAAATGAACAAAGGTCTTATGGGTGTGAAATGACATGACGGTGAGTACTTAATGACTGAAATTTAATTTTTGGGTGAACTAACCCTTTAACAGTGTTTATGTCTGTTAAAATGAATGCAAGTGCACTGCTCTTGTAATTGCTGGATAGAATAACACAATAGAGCCAAAGAATAATAGAGGACGATATATATCACAGATACAGTGCAGCTGGTCCATGATCACTGGTTCTATTGAAAGGACTTCACATCAGAAGCAGATTGTGAGTGTTGATGTGACAGCTCTCAGTGGGGTCAGTTGTGTGCCTGAAGTGGGCTGAAATCACAGAAAGGACCTCCATTACTCTACAGTGTAAGATGTCTATTGTATGAAGCCCCACTTATGTTTATTTATGTGTTTTGTTTCACACTGAATTTATATGGACATTTGTAGTAAACAAGATGTGTGTCACTGAGGTTTTAAATTAATGATTGTAAATTATTAAGTAGGGAAGACCGGGAGTGACACGTTGTGAGTTGTAACACAATCTGTTTGACCAATTAGAAATGTGCCATGTGGTGACATCACTATCATACTTGACCAGCACTATCCTGAAGTAACACATGCACACACACACACAGTTACACATTTAAACTAAATTAAAAAACAAATAACCCAATGTGTGCACTCCCTGGCCTTTACTTTAAGATGCTTTACTGGTGTATTTTGTGTAACGGTTACATTACACAATTAATTGCAACAGGGCTGCAGTATCGTTTGATTGAGGTGTTTGTGTTGGCAAAGCTCTTGTCTGTGTCATATTGTACATGTAATTTGTCCAATTTTATGTCATCTCCAACTTCGGCAGTTATGTTTCAGTATTGCTTGCAAACAGGCCATTGAGGTTTACTTGTAGATCAGTATTGACACTTTAGTGTTGGCAGAGCAGCATTGTCGTCCTCGTCCAACAGCAGTTTTTCTGGAGTCTAGCCATCCCATTGGCTTGGGTTACCAGTCATTCCAATGCCTTTTTTGATCTATTGACTTTGAATCATCTGACCTTGTTCAAACTAGCTGCTGTATGGATAGTTTTGGCATTAGGTCTTTTTTATGTGTTTCATTAAATATAGAGCTGTTTTACTCAGCTCGTACTGCCTTTAACACGTTCTCCAACAAGCAGATGCAGTGAGACCTGTTTTCCTGTTTGTTCATGTGACGGTCAGCATAAAGCCTGTATACTGTTACACATGCGTTTTCATTCTCAACTTTTCACATTCACTTAAGACAGAAACAACTGTTTATACGAGGATATTTTGACATAATTTTTTTAATTTTTAAATAAAAGTTTGTATGCCACGAAGTGTTCCTTCATCTTTAAACTATTTAGTTTTAAAATGGGATCATATTTAGAGATCTGAAGTGCTGGAATAAGTGTCAAGCACTTAAAAAATCATTGAAAAGTGCTTGAATTTCACTCCCAAAAGTTTGTATGAACCCTGAAATTAATAATGTAAAAACATTCGACTATTTCTGTTACAGTTAGCGTTACTCACTGGAGAGCCTTATATAACTTGTTCATTCATGGCACAATATTTCTCCTGGTTTCCACTTTAGTGCTGTTTGATCTGATACCTGTAGTTTATAACAGAGAATACTTTGTTTGATGTTTCTCATATGCATTATGTGCAACAGCTCTCATCAGTTGGGCAACGTGGTGGTCACACCAGTGTGACCTCTAACAAAATTTAGTCACACCAGTAGGAAAAACGTTGCAAAATGCCACCATTCGATCGCAGTCTGGGGCCCTGATTCAGTATTTGCGCACTATATGCTTACAAGTTCAGAGTCATGTACTGTAAATATCAGACAGATTGATAAGAGAACAGCAGCGTGATGTCAGAAATGTTGCATAATACACTGTTTCTGTCAGATTTCGCAGCATTTAATTACACATTAATTTCTAAGGTCTCTAAATGATCAACATGTTCAAAACTCTGCTGAAAAACTTGTTGTACACAATCTACTACATTTCTTCTGATGTCTGATTGATAGTTTGTATTATTTTAGCAAGGCCTCATTTTAGATCATTTTAAACACATCCCCCTTCAGGTTTTGTACACTTTTTGCTTGGAAATTTTTACTCATTTTTATAAAGTAAATGTGAGAATAACTTTTACATTGTTCATAATATTTCAAGATTAACACTTACTGGACTGAAGCAACATAGGTTTACTTGATTATCTTACATGATTTTTTAAAAGAAAAATCATGTTAAAATGTGAGTATTAAATATGATACATCAGGCTTTTGAGAAACATTTATTTGTACATCTCTCATCATTGCATTGCATATTATATGTTTTACCCCCACAATAAAAAGCTTTTCAAAAAAGCATTAAAATATCATCTTACTAAGACATATTATTGGGAGCTATAGAGGGACAACTGATATTTAAATGCATTGTATGTAGTCTGCTCTACTGTATTAAAGATCTCATTGATTTACATTACACACTATCAAAATGTCATCTAACTTTTTGGCCATATAAATATTAGCATCTAAACAAAATTACATATTTTTGCTCAGTTTGGGCATCTGAATAAAATTTGGGATTTTTTCCCTCAAATATGAGCTGAATATTCTAACTACATCATAGTAAGCCATACAACCCTGATGTATATCTTTTTTTTTTTTTTACATTTAAAAATATTTTGTCTAATGGTTCAATAAAGTGCTTTTCATATATCAGCATTCATGTCTCACAATGAGAATGCTTTAATTCACTTAATGCTTTTAATTCAGTGTTTTGATAAGGGATTTGACTGAATGTGACTCCAATTACAACGCCATTAATTCACGCCAAGTACACTCCAAGTCAATGAAACATTGTCTCTCTCTACTCAACCAATAGTGTTATTGTTAAAGGGGAAATGAATGCTTAGTATCCTTTGTCTTAAGACCTTGAAAGTGATTGGGGTCTCTTGATGTCGTCAGCTAAGCTTTGGCTTGTGATTGGTCGCTCAGGTTCATCAGAGGTGTCGACAGTATATAGATTTGCCGTTTGGTCACGGTGACATCCCCTCACGATGTTCTGCTCTCACCACATGACTCAGGAGAAGAACATCAGGGAAGACAGGAGAGGGTGTCCCTTTGTTTGGGGCTGATGTGTGGACACTGGCACAGAATGGCTTTTGATGGGCCGACCTGAAATGATACGCCCTGTTTGGACCACTGTTATGCTCTTCTATTGTTGCAGATGACATGCCAACATGTGGAGGCTTCCCTCATCTGCTGAGCGCCTGACCGATCCAACACTGCCTCAGTGTTCTCCTCTACTCTCCGAATCACACAATAACTTCCTAACAGAGCGACATGCCCCTACACACCGGAAATGGCAGTCGTGTGGAGAAAGTGAAAACAAATACGGCCTCTGAGCCAAGTGAACTCAAGTAGAGTAAGGCACATTCTTATTGAAGATATAGCCTTTTTTTCCCTCTAAGCAGGATATAATTACTCTAGAACTTGATTATTCTAGATATTAATTATGGGAATTATAGAGTGAGTACTTTTACATGCTATCACTCTCTCAATGCTTCTAGACACTTTTTATCTAAGGACTTAAAAATGTATGTCATACATTGCATTACATAACAAAATATCAAACCTAGTCACATTTTTTTTTTAAGCTTCTGAAACAAAACATTTCACAAAAAGATTATCAAGTATAAAACAATAGTTATAATGAAGACAAAAATGTATTCCGACTCTTTTTGGTGCCGAAATATAATGTGATGAACAACACCTGTGGTTACAGGTGCCACTTGGTTTGTTTGTTTATTTAATATATTATTTTTAATGCATCACATTAACTGAAAAATAACTGAAAATTAATTGCATGCGTTAACGTGTGCGTTAATTTTGACAGCCCTAGTTTCTACACGTTTATCATTTAATCCAGACTTTTTAGAAAATGGTATAAACACTTTTCAGACTGCCATCACCTATATATATATATGAAATTCATATTTTTGAGAGTGTCCACATACTTTTTGGGGCCACTCTGTCCACTATCCAGATCATGTTAGGGTCAGCTACCCATAATGCAATGTGTGAATGATTTTTTTTGTCAGTGATTTATCAACTTAACTGCAGTAGCATCTAATCACTGCATTTGTGTTTTTCTTACGACCTCACATGCTCTTTGCCTTAATTCCATCGTCTTATACAATCTGGATTAATGTGACAGCTTGCCAGCTCATCACTTTTTCTTTCCCTCCTTTTTCTGACATTTATTTATTTATTTACAGCTTAGTAAAGTAATGAGATCTCTCATGTTAGTCACACTTTTTAATCTGTCCTTTCTCACTGGATAAGGCTTTATTATTCACACAAAGTTTTCATCCAAAAACCTTGCAACTTTAAACATTCCTATAGTATCTCACGATTGTTCCTTATTTACAGTATTTACACCTGCAGTAAGTTAATGGATAAAAAGAGTGTGAAATGAGATGATTGGCTACTGAAGACAAAGAGTTAAATAGTGGGACTGTTTCATAGTGTTTTACTTAATTCTATTTTAGAATATCATCTGTTGTTATTGGCTCTGCACTAAAACCTAGTGAGCTTCTTTGCTGTGTACTGTCTACAAAGACACATTCAAAGGCAAAATCCCAGCTGAATTTGAACCTCATGAGTTTTCAACAGATTTGAAACCTTATTCATATGCAGCAAATATCAAAATAAAAATAATAGGTAAGACAGTACATTTTAATTCCACTTAAACAGTATTTTACAAATAAGTTTTGGCGGAAGCTAGCTAGTTATTTTACTTTATAAAATTTTAAATATGGATGTTTTTCTTACAAAAACCCACTGCTTTGATTCAGAAGGCCTTTATTAACCCCCTGGAGCTGTGTGAATTATATTTATGATGGATGGATGCATTTATTTTGGGCTTCAAAATTACAACCCTGTTCAGTACCATTATAAAGCTGGGAAGAGCCAGGATAATTTTAAATATATCTCCGATTGTGTTGATTTGAAAGAAGAAAGTCATATACATCTAGGATGGCTTGAGGGAGAGTAAATCATGGGATAATTTTCATTTTTGGATGAACTCTCCCTTTAAAATAATTTGAAATTGATTGACTGAATTTTAAATAGAGAAATGAAAGGTCAAATACCTTTCGTTTCTGTCTTTTCCCAGGCACAGATGTGCTGTGGTTTAGTGTTAATGTAAATAAATGATCATAATCACTGTCGTCTTGTGTCCCTGGCTGTCAGCACGGCTTCATGCATTTGTCCACTGTATTCAATGTGAGTCAAGCCGTTTTAGTTCTACTGTTTGTAAGTAGTCTGTGTTTTACCTGTACTTGCTTTGTGCATGTGTGATGTTAACTCCACTACCTGTGGCGATCTCAGTGTGGGAACCTGAGCAGCCCCGACAGGATGTGAAGCACAGGCCTATAAATAAATCACATTTGCAATGAGTCACTCTCCACGCTGCCTCCGGGGAAAAAGACACAGAACACGTTGGGGGTGGAAAGAGGGAGTGAAAGAGAGTAGGGGAGGAAAAAGAGGCCAGGCAAAGCTCATCATATATGATGGTCAGTGCTTGATGCCTGTGACGTCTCCAAAACCTCCACTGTGCCAGATGAAAAAAAATTCTTCATCAGGATCTGACAGCTTCATTCTAAGCCTGAAGCCTCTTTTTGAGATGAGAGTGAGAGAATTTGCCTGGATGAATGAGATTCGCTAAATCTCCCTCTTAGGAAGCTGCACTCGAAGCATGTGACGTACCTCCATGTGACGTTCGTCCCCTCCCATATGAGATGCACCTGCCTGCATTATTTGTAATTCTACATTTGTATCATTTAACAATAGCATGGCCCATATTGTTCTATTTGAAAATGTTTGAAAATTTCTATTTATGAAACATTGAACAAAAATGTTTCTATAAAAAAATATCAAGATAATAAAAACAAATGTTTCTTGAGCACCAAATCAGCATATTAGAATGATTTCTGAAGGATCATGTGACACTGAAGAGTGGAGTAATGATGCTGAAAATTCAGCTTTGACATCACAGGAATACATTACATTTTAAAGGGGACCTATAATGCCCCTTTTACAAGATGTAATTTGAGTCTGTGGTGTCCCCAGAATGAGTCTGTGAAGTTTCAACTCAAAATACCCCACAGATCATTTGATTTATTTGATTTATAATAGCTTGTCAAATTTGCCCCTATTTGGGTGTGAGCAAAAACACACTTTGTCCCTTTAAATGCAAATGAGCTGCTGCTCCCAGCCCCCTTTCCAGAAGAAGGCGGAGCTTTAACAGCTCACGCTTCAGTTGCTCGACAACAACAAAGCTGGAGAATCTTGTGCAGCCAAAATGAGGATTGTCAGTAACGGTGTTCAGCCTTACATTGTTCAAACTGGAGTCGGACACTGATGGAGAGACTCGGGAAGAAGTTACAACTTTTAGAATGAAACTGGACATTTCTGAACGGTTAGTGGATAAGTTTATATAGTTGCTGTGGAGTTGATTCAACTCATCGACTAGCATGTGCCGTCATGTTAATCTTTTGTGCAAATCCAGCATTGAATTGACCCTCGTTTGTGAAGCAGTCCGGCGTAAAATGACGGCATGGCAACAACACTCTACTGCAACAACTCTTCCTCTTCTCTAAAGCAGCCCAACATAGCCTCGCCCCCTTTGTTGCGTGTTCTCAGGGGCGTTTGTTGTCCTTAAAAAGCGATTTCTGTAAAAGAAAATATCTCCCTCTGCATTGAACTTTGAGTGTCGTAACTTTGCAGATGTTGTTTATGCTCAAACAGCAACATTACACACTAAAGTTAAAAAAGTGAAATCATAATATGAATATATTAATAATTAATGTATTTGTAATAATATGTCACAATATTACCGTTTTCACTTTATTTTTGAGCAAATAAATGCAGCTTTGGTGAGAATGATAGACTTCTTTCAAAACACCCCAAACCCCAAATGCACACAAACAACAGTTGTGTGCATTTTCATGTAATTTAGGAGAAAGATGAAGGGTTGACAGTTGACGTCTAAATTGGTGTGTTTGGAATTAATCTCTGTCACACAGATCTCATTAATCACAAATCCTCTCTGGATGGAGGGAAAAAGAGGAGAGAAGTGCAGTACAGATGAAGACAAGCACTAGATTGTGATCATCATTAGAGTGATGAAAAAGTGATGACAAAGTACACTTGAGCAACAGGACCATGTTCACTCTGATGTTTTCACTTTGATGTTTTTGATTTGTGATGCAGTTTGACATGTTGCATTCCATTAGACGTCCAGTATCAGATTGTCATACACTTGTAGATTCTTTGTGAGGCCTGGCCCCGAGAAAAACTGACTTTTGATTTTTCTGCGATATATATTTCGATATGAAAAAATATTTCAACAGATGTCTTAAATAGCTATATTTTGAAAGAATAAATCATTCTTGAATGATTGAGCTGATTTTGTTGGGAAGTGCTTTAAAAAAAAAAGAAAAATTTCTTTTTTTGAGCGTAAACCATTTTAGTGTTGAACGATTTGGGAAAGACTTGAAAATTGGATGTTCACACTTACTCTTTACAATACTCAACGTAAGCAGGGTTCACACTGTCCGATTTTGGCCACGACTTGGCCCTCTTAGACAAATGTTGAGAATTCTAAAGATTCCTCATATCCTAGGCCAAAATCTGAAGTGTTTTATGATGAGTTTGACATGTTCACTGACAGCCGATTAATGACCTTTGTGATCAAATTTTACCTCAGACGAAATTCTGGCAGCTTCTCCCACCACAACCGTCAAATAAAAACCAAAAACGTCTTCATTTTTTTCCATTTTTCTGTTCAAAACAAGCCATGATCAAAATTAACCCTAGAGATTGTTTTTGTTTTCTAGTCACCATTTCAATCCCTCATGTAAACGCAGCTCACAGTCACCGAACGTGTCACGGATCGATGATGTAAAACTCTGGACAAGTCTTCTTGTATGCTTCTGTTTTTAACACATCTTGACTGCTGTACAGTCTCACATTAATGACAACTGAGATCCTACAGCGTGACATGGCTTACACCGGTGATCATGTTCGTACAGTCTGACAAGCAACAGTTGTAATGGACTATTATAAATCGTACACTGTGCATCCAGCTTAAAACCTCTTTCAGCAAGTATATTTTTACTATATTATATACTATATACTATATTTTTATAGTCCACATTCCCACTGTTTTTGACTCCAATTTCCTCATTTTATATTTTAAACTGCAGTACTCAGAAGTACTATTAAACACCTGATATAGACATTCATGCACGGATTCCAGGGGACTCAAGATTTTCATTACTCTATATTTACTGCCCACCAGCCTCCACCACCTTGAGGTGTTGTTAAGCAGGACAGAACTTCAACTATTGTGTACAATCTATGCTAAAATATGTTTCCTTACAGTAAGGTTAATGACATGATTCTGAAGTGTTTACACTACTTAACTAGCCTTTACTTATGTTAGACAGCAGTTACTTAAACCGTCAACAGAATTTTGCATTGGAAAACGAGGTGATTTTATCCTGGCAGTCAGAAAATATATTTTAAGCCTTGACACGTTTGTTTATGTCTTGTTTATGTATCCATTCCTTGCACAGTTGACTGTTATCCACACACTTCAACAGCAACCTTGACAGAACGTCTGCTCTTCACATCACAGGATGCATGGTGTGATGCTAGTGCTATACATCTATGCTGGTCACATGACTGATTGTGAATGTTCTGTGCTATTTTTGACAGCGAATGGAGAGTCTGGATGTTTATCCTGCAGTCAGGCGGGCATGTGATCCAGTTTTAATCCAGTTTAACCCATGTGTGACGGCTTTGAAAAATCCAACAGATTCTGCACTTGTGTGAATAAGTTTTAGATTTTGTTTGTGGCGTATGACTCACTGAAAACATTGCTGTATTAGCTGCTCATCTAAAATGGGAGAGAACTGTCATTGTCAATCTCTGTTTAATCTCCAGCATTTCTCTTGTGGAGGGAAGTTGTGATTATACCAACCAGAATTTAAAGGAATAATTCACTCGAAATGAAAATTCTGTCATCATTTACTCACTCTCATGTTGTTCTCATAACTTTCTCATGTCACTCTCATAACTTTTCAATAGAACGAAAGTGAATTAAAGGATTAGTTCACCCAAAAATGAAAATTCTGTCATTAATTACTCACCCTGATGTCGTTCCACACCCGTAAGACCTTTGTTCATCTTCGGAACACAAATTAAGATATTTTTGAGAAAATCTGTTGGCTCAGTGAGGCCTGCATTGAAAGCAAGTTAATTTACACTTTAATTAACGCCCAGAGAGGTATTAAAGTTATATTTAAAACAGTTCATGTGACTAATGTGGTTCAATGTGGTGACTAATGTGGTTCAACCGTAATGTTATGAAGCGACGAGAATATTTTTTTGTGCCCCCAAAAAACAAAATAATTACTTTATTCAACAATATCTAGTGATGGGTGAATTTAAAACACTGCTTCATGAAGCTTCGAAGCTTTACGAATCTTTTGTTTCGAATCGGTGGTTCGGAGCACGTATCAAACTGCCAAAGTCACGTGAACCATTGAAATTTCGAAACATTTATGAAGTAACGATGCCTCGTTTACTGAAATCACGTGAAATCCCAATTTCATTATATGTACATATATATATAATATATGTTTTATATATTTTAATGTGTTTTTTCCATATATGAAATATGCTTGTTCCGGAGAATTTTGTACTTCTTGTTCTCAATGGCGTTCTGGAAGGAAAGAGTCCCTTCATTTTCTCCAATACATAAAGCTAAAACAAATATCCCATAATGTTGTTTTATTAATAACCTGAATCATTTTTCTTGGAATATGGTGAATTTGACAGAATACAGTTAATCTGAGATTATAATCCAGATGGTGGACAGAGGGTTGTTCACAGCAGTTCCAAATCCTCCATCGGTTAATTAAAGACCTGGGGGTTTTGACTGAGCAATTAGCCTGAATATTACAGTGCAGGTTTAATGAAGTGAATAGCAGAGGTGTGTGAGTGTGTGCCTGGTACATGCAGCTGGTATGTCTGTAAGTAATCAGACAGCAGGGATCATTTAAAAGAGCAGGACACCAAACCACGTACAAAGCTCACGCACATCCGAAAGCTGAGGGCAAACATTCCAGTGCTGTGTGTAAACCCCTGAACCGAGTGACGTCCCGATGCAGCTTTGCCCACGTCACTGATGCTGTGGAGTTGCATCAGCTGTGTCTCACTGGTGTTGTGGGGGTGCCAGATTTCTCTGTCTATATCTGCATCTTGCTTTTTTTTTTTTTTTTTTTTTTAATTTTCTTTCTTTCTGTCTCACCTCATCTCATTTTGTCTATTATTTTACTTTTGTTAATAAGATTCTTTGGTTTTTGGAGACAGAGAGATGATTATGCTCACGTTGCTTGGGTAAGCTTAGGTAAGCTTGGGTAAAATTGTTCCACCCTTGAAAATCATGCTGTGCTCGCATTAAACACTGTCCTAATGTCCCCAGGACAGATGTACTGCTTTTATGTGTTATTAGTATTAAACCTTAGGTGCACAACTTACTTTTTTTCCCCTAAGATTTATTTTTGGTAATTTTTGCCTTTATTATGATAGGATAGTATAGAGTGGACAGGAAGCGAGGTGGGTGAGAGAGAGGGGGACAGGATCGGGAAAGGTCAGCGAGCCTCTAACAACGCTAAATGTCGGCACTGCCCACAAGGCTATCGGCACCAACAACTTACGTTTTTTAATCAAACAATTTGTGATAGTGGTGATAAAATCCTGTAGACCTACAGTAGATAAGGTTACTATTCAAATATTATTGCTTTTACAATATTTAGACCAAATAAATGCAACCTTGGTGAGCAAAAGAGACTTCTTTCAAAAACATTAAAGGGGTCATGAACTGCGTTGTTTTATTGTTTTATTTTTCCTGGGGTGCACTTATAATGTTAGTATGCTTTTTACATCAAAAATTGTCATAATTTAGAAATAAAAGTCATTTTTCCTACTCTGATTTTAGCCCTCTAATTTGAACGCTCTGTTTTAAGGGGTGTGTCTGCTGAAAGACTTCAGTGTAAACGCCCACTGCTGTGATTGGCTAATATCTTTGCATATGAAATAGCTAAGTATTACTCTCTTGAAAATTTTTAGCACGTTTTTTACTATTACAGTTCTCGAAGTTAACTAATCGTGAAAAGTGCTGATTATAGCATTATGCTTAATCTATGGCATTATATTTAGATTGTGGCATGAAAGGTTGCAGTGATGAAAATTGTAGCCGATAACAGACATGCTGTTGAGCGCATGAAAGCAGTGATGTCGTCATTGCAACTCAATTTCTGCACACTAACGAATGCTTTCATCATAACTAACAGTGCAAACTCGATGTAACTAAGAGATTCGTTGAATAAAACGGGAGTTTTGGTGCGAGTCCAGAACTCAGTCACTGATAAACTCCCCCTTATTGTTTGACAGCTTCAGCGTACGCTGTTTGATTGACAACTCCAGTGATTGTAAAGGGAGAGTTCTTTGATTGCTTTCTATATATAATTTAATCACCATTTATTATTTTCATCCTACTAAGAGAAACAACGTGAAGTTGACCGTTTAGTCACTGGTTTGATTTACTGACACATAGACAAAGAACATCTGACTGTACATGAATCATTACATATCAGATCAGGCATTAGAATGAACACAGTTACTTACATGTTGTTGAATTACTGTCAAATCCATATCGTAAAAGTCTGTTTGCAGAGCCTGCGCTGAAATGCGATTGATTTACCAAAGAATCCACAGTGAAATGTACCGAATACAAATAAATAAAGCTCAACTGAGACATTCACATTGTTGAAAATAAATGACCACATTCCTAGCATTAGGATCCTTTGAAAGGTAATGTTATTTTTAGTCCTGTATCTCTCTTCTCTCCTCCTCATCTCACTAACATGATAGTGGGAGGGGCTAATGTTGCAATGATGAAGTAGGTGTTGATTTCTTCTGCGGAGGAGGCGTTTCACCTATTATGAAGATAGGCACATTCCATGATCAGTCGTTCGCTGGGCCTAGTGTCAATAAAAGCTTTTATTGGACTAACAAGGAAGTTTTCAGTTCTGAAACTTACAGGATATTCTCATAGTACGATGATCTTTTGAAGCTCAAGGAAAAGTTTATTTCTCAATTTATGACCCCTTTAAAGATGTGGGTGGGCTCTTTTGACACGGGCTAGTAAGCAATCACATAGCAACCTCCCAGAACACCCTAGCAACCACCTAGAAATGGCCTCGCAACCACTCAGAACCTTGCAACCACTATTTTTAATCCCTTTTGCTCTTAATCCTCTCTCTCTGTTTTTTTTTCTCACCAGCTTTTTCTGTAATCCATTCTTAGTCGATTTCTTCCTCTTTCACACTCATGTTTTTGCAGGTGTTGAATCTCGTGACAGAGAAGGGTGAATCAGTCTTAATAACAGTAATTTATGGACACTTTAAACACATTCGTAGGCTGTTTTTAATGAACATTGATGTGTCGTTGCAGCACTTCTAATAAGTGCTTTTCACAGGCACCGAGCTAAATTAGCTCCTGACAACACCAAATCATGTCGCAACAAATTCATGCTCTTTTGCATGTGACTGCTTGATGTCATGCAAACACAATGAGTCCAAATTAGCATGTCCCCATCTCATTTGGAGAACGAGGGACATTGTTACGTAAGTAGGGAGGCAATGTTATGACTCTTCAGAAGCATGTGTCTGTACTAGTGGGTTTAGTGTTGATGAGCAATTGAAAGAGTATTTAATCCATGAATAAACTTCTCATTATTCAAGAAACTTAAGCTATGACCTAGTTGGCAAGGCAGTTTCATCCCCAGTGTGTTTAGGAGTTGCCAGACATCGGCGTAGAATGAAAACAAATTCTGTTTGTGTTTTTCAGACCCGGCTGAAAGTCGTCACAAATTCTGGTGCAGAGCAAACGCAGCAGCTATTATGTGTTTAAATATGCAACAATGGGACCTGTTGCAGTTAACTCAATTGACTCCGCCCAAAGCCTTGAACTCCTCCGGCCAATCACTTGTAACCATCTATTTGTTACGGGGAGACCACTGTCTGTCTGATTAGTGGAGTGCATGAAGAACAGGCTGGTTCTCCATTCAGCATCTTGGCACAAACCTCTGCCCCCATCATAGGTCCGTTTCCCATTCCCAAATTTAAGGTTCACCATTTTTTTTCAGTTTGGGGGTCCGATGAATTACCTTTTCAGCCCTTCGAGTGCCCTGGCGAGTTTAAGCCGAGGAGGCCCCACTGATATAATGACGCTTGGCACAATCACCCTTCTGTTCCTCCAGCCCTGTTCCCAGGAAACAGCCTAGCATGCACAATTGCCTGCCGTGCTTTGCTGCCCAACCACATTGCTCTCGCCGTGGCTGCGCAGCAAGCTGAGTAACGTGGCATCTCACTGGATAATCCAGAGTTTATCTTCTCAGAGTTCACACCGATTCGTTTTCTGCTTGGTTATTAATTCACATTTTCGGGGAATAGTGGGGACGAGCGAGGGGGCAGAAGGGAGAAAAGGAGCTGGAGGAACTTGAGGTTATGCCAGCCCAGAGTTTCAAGCATGAAGAGAGCATGACTGTTATGTTAAGCTTCTCCTAATTAAAAGCAAAGGAATGGGTAGAAAGCAGTAAAAAAAAAAGCGAGATGAATGGACAAAGAGGGCCAGAACTGGTTCTGAGCTGGTCATAGCTGGTTCTGCTGGCTTTCATGGCCTTCCTCAATGGGCCCACTGGTTTGGGGTGTAGGTTCCCTCCCCTCCTCTTTCCCCCTACTTCTGTTTATGCTTTGTAGCTAATGTGATACTAGGGCTCTGTCCTTTCAGACCAGGATTGGGAATACCAGGGGGCCAAATGGGAGCCTGGAGACACATGTCAGCTTGTGCTTTCAGGACTCAGCACTCCAACAGGTCCATCATAAGCAGCCACAGGGAGTCAGGCACCAAAGAAGACAGGAAGAGACCACAAAAACAGCTATAGAGACATCAGGAGCCATATAGTGAAAGGAGAGAAGCGAGAACAACACCTCTTAGTAGAGTCAGGAAAGTGACGACTTATTCAGTTGTACGGTATCGGTGCAAAAGGTTACCGGCTGTTTTGCAAAGTTAATTTGGCAGTGGCAGAGATTTTGATAGAGCTGTTTTGCCATGCAAGAAGGAAGAAAAACATGAGAGAAATACAGAGTCAAAGAGTCTGTCTGTCCATCAGGGATATAAAGACTTTTAATTTAATTTTAAAATCTTTCATGTTTTGTCAAGCTGTCATTCAAAGTTTATCCTGGCGAACTTTCCTTTTTGTTGCTAAAAATTTAACTTATTGCAGTTATATAAATGTTTAGTTCATTTTAAGTCTACTTCCTTTTATTCAAATTTAAATTGCAATTCTGTTTCAAATTCACTTCAAATTCAGGAATTGAATTTGAAGTTGAAAATCATTCTCAATTCAATTCAGAATGCCGCACAACCGTACAACATATTACAGGCATTCTTCTGTTACAAATATCAGGGTCTCATAACTGAATATTATTCACATAGCTTGCTAGAAATATATCAACAGTTTAACTAACTTTTACTAACTAGTAAAAATTCTCTTCAAACTGTTTTTCCAAGACAGTAGTTGGCATGAAAGACAAAAAACTGACCGTAGAGGAAGGCAGTTTACATTAATGTACACTGTTGCACCCCTAGTGGTAACTTTGAGAACTCACGCTTGAGCTTTAACATGGTTTGTGTAACATTAGCAATACATATCAATAACTGTTATGTGTCCTACGTAGAGAGCAATACATAAAACGCATTACCATTCTGATACATCAACTTGTATACAAGACTGTATAATTTGCTCTTCCACTTGTGAAACAGTTTCTGGTTCAAACATATATGGCTGAATTAAACCAGTATTTCCACTTGCCATTGTGCAGCATTTATTACAGTAAAGTTGACCGAGTGGATCAGACTTTTGGAGCTGGTGTAATTGAGTAGAGGCGGGGACTAATTTGCATGTTCATTTAATCAAAAACATTAACTTGCTGGAGGGGAGAGGACAGTAACCTGTCACTCACATGAGATTGCAGCAATTAGCAAACAACAACAGTCCACTGATCCAATCAATTCCTGATCGACAAAATCAAGTGCTGCCCTACATTTTTTTTCTCATCTGAGAAGTTGTTTCCTTTGGATATATACACTGCCCATCCCAAAAAAAAAAAAAAAGTCACTGTTTAGATTTAAATAGGCAAATGCTTAAGAGTCTATGATTGGATCATTATTGGAGTGATTATGATGTTTCTAGCATTATATGTTTGGCAACAGTTTTTGTAACCCTAACTGATGGAATGTGTAGCTTCTCATTTCTTAAACAACCATGTAGGAAGACATGGCCATGTCCAGGATGACAATGTCAAGATTCATCAGGCTCAAATTGTGAAAGAATTCCTTACCTTCACAACTCTATTTTACACAGATGAACACATCTCCTTTAAACAAGCTGGAAATAATATACACTGTTTTTTACATCCTTTTCTTATAGGGAAACAAGGGACCGACAAAGTTTCTCTATAGATCTTCCTCTCTCACACACGCACACTTGAAGACCGAGAATAATCGCTCTGAAAGCATGGAGCCTGCTGAGATGAACACTATCCCCAACGGGAAGGGGCACGAAGCTGGTGAGGAAACAACTGCGACTGCAATAAAAAGCCAATCAGAAGATGCTGCTCAGTAAGTATGCGCTCAAGGGTGCACTATAATATCTGTCTAGTTCAGGATGGTTTATTGTCAGTCATCCAGAGTGTTTTAGTAATACAGTTTCAGTTGGTATAAGCTTTAACATTTAGTCTAGTTGGTAAGATTATGGAAAAAAAAATGTATTTTAGGGGTGTCTTATATTAGTGCATATATCCAGTATTTATGAACATTAGTGTGTGTTTTTGCAGTATCTTCCAGCTAGCATTAAAGCATCCAGTCATTTCATCCTAATAAGGTGAAGCTTGTCTGTCATCACAGTCCTAAATGTCACTGAACAGCACAGTTCAGACGTCACTGGGCACATTCAGTAGCACTGATGTTATGCTCTTTCTATATAACTATGTTCAAAGCTCCAATGTGTTTGTGATTGTGTCGATGTTTATGTGCAAACTAATTTATATGGGTGTTACTTTAACTACAGGAACTTTTTATGTGACAACTTTAGATTTTTATTAAGACTGTTTTACCATTTTGTCAGACTCAGACATTCAATCTTAAAATATGAAAATCATATAATACATAAAAACATACTACTGAACAATAATACTGAAAAACAATTAGTGATGCACTGAAATGATTCCAAAATCAACAAAAATATTTAGTTGCTGAATAAACGCGATATGTGAAGGGCCCCTTAAGATACATAAAAAGCTATGAAATTTGCCTTAGCAAGACAAAGGAGTCTGCAATTTAATTTCATAAATGTTTCCAAAATGCGTAAAAATAATTTTCACCACTGAATGTTGTCAAATGGAAAACATAGTGTGAGATATGGTGGCAACCATGGAAGACAACGCTTCCCCGCCATTGACGGAATTTTCTGGCTTTCCGTGTTTTCACTGTTATACGGTAAGGGGTGCTATTTTGCATCTTCCGAAAGAGTACTGAACCTCTGGATTAAAACAGACAAAAAAAGGAGCAGAAACAAGTGATAAAAACGTTGCTTATGCACGTTGTAGTCTTTGGGGGGAAAAAAACATGATTTTCTCAGCTTTTTGTTCAAAATGTTGCTTTTTTATGAAACTTAAAGTGTTGATAAAAAAAGAATGCATGAAGCTAGAATAAAACATGTTTTTTTGTTTAAAAGCAGAGGCTCTGTTCTTTCTTTTGATATTCATACAACAAAATATTTTGGGGGGTATTAAATTTCTGTGAAAATGATCAAAAACGCTGGCGGTGGCTGGAAACTTTTTTAAAAAACGGTGGCGGGGAAAGAGTTAAGGTAGTTGAAGAAACACCTGTATGTAATTTTATATGCAAAATAAAATCACCCTGCATGTAGAAGAACTGCCTACCTTCACCCTAAGGAAATGAAATGTTTCTCAGCTAAACATCACTTCCCCCTGACTGTGGCCACATACCTTCAACAGTGTGTTTAACTAAGGATGTGTTCATTATGATTTCCTTGTCTCTTGTGCTTTCATGGATGCTGCTCCTACACTTTAGGGAACTTGTACCAAATAGCACAGAAACTGCCAGGTATGTCATGCAGAGAGCAGAATCGTTGCAGACAAAAGTTTTTTTTTTTTTTTTTTCAGCTACAAATCATGCATCTATAGCTAAAGCACCCATCCACAATCATTGTTTTAGTGGCGTTAACCCTTTCTGTTGAAATTGCACTGCCAAACAAGGTAATCCCTCATGGCTGTTATATGTGTCTTTAGTAATGATAGAACTCCAGGTAATGCAGAGGCAAACCTGCCAGAAAGCTCAGAGTTCCTGTCTAATGCAGATGACAAGAAAACCACTCGCTTCACGGATGTAAGTTGAGCTTTTGGTAAGATTTCATGTATAGCAGTATGTGACAGTGTGTCTCCTTCAGATGAGACCATAATGCTGTGAAGTGTTTCAAATGTGAATTTGTGTACTAAATGCTCTGTTTTTCTTCTTGCTTAGTTTGAGGGAAAGACTTCTTTTGGGATGTCTGTCTTCAACTTGGGTAACGCCATTATGGGAAGTGGAATCCTGGGATTAGCGTATGCCATGGCTAATACGGGCATTGTCCTCTTCATGTAAGTTACAGTTTTAAGTCAAACGCATTCAGATTTTAGGAGTAATTTCTTAAAGTGCCCCTATTATGATATTTTAAAGGTTCCTAATTTTGCTTTGAAGGTCTCCTACAATAGGTTCATTGTAGGTTCGATAAAGGATTCGCTCTCTTTCCCCAGAGCCTATTCTGGTTAAATGGCCCAGTCTATTGTGATTGGTCTACCGTTTACAGCACGTGTCAGAAACTTCCTCATACACAATGATACGAACAGTAACAATGCACAATTTTACTGTATCAATTCAAGCCCAAGATCTCATCCTTTGGAAGTGCATGTAAAGTGGATTTGCTTTTGCAGAGCAGAAATGTTGACAGCCCAAACCAAACTCTTCCAGGCCTCAGCTACAACAGGACGGGTCAAAGTAGACATTGTTCACGGGCAGCCAATATGACCATAGGCTGGCATTATGCAAATTTGTTAAAGACTTATGTAGGTTCGTGCAGGAAGTAAGATTGGAATTACTGACGACTCGTTTCCGGCATTTTAGAATTGGCTCTTTCTTCTGGGAGACAATAACTCATTTATCGTGCACTTTGATCTTTGAAACTTTGCGGATCATTTACATTCACAGCTATATTACACACTACATGATAGGTAATATCTGAAAAAGCATAATAGGGGCACTTTAATGGAGAACAGATAATTCACTTTAAACTAGAATTAATAAAATCATTGTGCATTTGATACATTATAAACCACTTTACGGGGAAACATTAATGTCATAAGTCATAATAAATTCTATTTTATTATTATGTTTTTTTTACACTATTAAAAATAAAGGTTCCCAAAGACGGTTTTCACAGCGATGCAAGAGAAAAGTTTCACCGAAAAGCTCTTAAAAGACCCATTTTTTTTCTAAGTGTAAAAACTGTTTTCAATATTGATAATAAGAAGAAATGTTTCTTGAGCAGCAAATCAGCATATTAAAATGATTTCTAAAGGATCATGTGACACTAAAGACTGGACTAATGATGCTTTGCAATCACAGAAATGATTACATTTTTAGTATATTAAAATAGAAAACAATTATTTTAAATTGTAATAATATTTCACAGTATTACTGTTTTTACTGTTATTTTTGATCAAATAAATGCAGCTTTGGTGAGATTAAGAGATTTCTTTCAAAACCATAAAAAAATCTTACTGACCCCAAACATTTGAACAGTTTTGTAAGTCTATGGGATTTTCTATAGAAGTTATTAGGTTAAATGTTATGGACCTGTAAGAGCCTATAGGTTCAACTCAGGCAATGGAAGCAGATATTTAATGCTTTATTGTTAACGCTAACAATAGTTCATGTAATAAAAACATCATGTTCAAGCTCATTGGCTAATCCCTTGAGCTTTTCATAGGATTTTTCTCAAATCTTGCCACAGTTCTTTATGCATTGTAAACATCATAGCTTCCCTAAAGTTTGTTAGTTGACATGATCTGGTTTAAGTCCCGTTCTCTGAACTGGTTCCCCTGCTGTATTAATCCTCCAGTAAAGCAGCCTTTATTTGAAAAGTCAGATTGCCGGAGAGATCTGTTTCCTGACTGACCTTCAGTAGAGCTGAGCAGGCTGCACCAGGACACTCACTTTGCACGGGAGCTCTGCGTTCGCTCAAGGCACGCTGCATTACTTTTGTTCAAAGAGAATTGTCTAATGATCTGTGCTACTTAACATGGGCTGTACATGCTTTATGAAAACCAGTCTGGCCTTTTAATCTGGGTTGAACAATGTACAGAGGATTTTTTCTTTTCTTTTCTGAAAGGGCTTTGGGTTTGAGCTGTTTGGTGTGACTGGGGTTCTGTGATATTTGGCACACTTGAACTTTCCCTACTCCTGATTTCTGTGCATGTGCTACCTGTCTGATCTAAGAACCGTGTTTCTCTAGTGCTGATTGTGGCTTCAGGCTACTCATAAATCAATCCCAGACACAATTTAATAATGCCACTAATATTCCTTTCAATAATACTGCAGCTCTTGGGGATGAATTCTTAAGGTTTATGGGAGTTAGACCTTGCTATGGAGATATCTTTGTAGAGTCTCATACTTTAAAATATTATTGTTTGATGTATATCGAATTTGGTGTATAGATGCAGATGGAGAACAGATTATGAAAGGTTGATGTTGGGTTTTGCTGTGGTTGGACTTCAGGCTTGATTTTGCTATGTGACTTTGAATCTTGGCAGCAGTTCCCTTGAGGCGATAGAGGATCCACAACTCCCAGAAATGCACAACATCACAAAACAAGGATGTCTCTTGAATATCCAGCATCACAAAACAGTGTGTGGAGTTCCTTTTCTTCTTTTCTTCTAGACAGGAGTGAGATTAAATGCAATGGAAATTCCTGCTTAGATTTTTCTCCTGAGAAAAACACCACAGTAACCTTTCATTTGTCTCATTTGAGTTTCACAATAGATTTCAACAAATTGACATCGGAAAACAAAAGTATCTATATTTTAAATATTATCTCAATATATAATCATCTAATTTGCTTCTATTTTAAAGAAATTTTAGGAGAAACATCTGGGACTGTTATTACATAAATGAAACATAACTGGGGACTCCATTAAGTCTCATTTGATTGTCTTTGAAAGAGCAGCTCTTTGAGAAAGATTATGACAAACAACAAATCCTCAATTTTTGTCTTGAAATTCGGCTTACTGTGGCTTACTGGAAAATGTTATTGCTCAAGGACAGGCAATTATTTCATGTTTCTGGGATAAAAGACATGTTTATGACAATGGGAGCAAGAATGATGTCATATGTAGTAGATATGGCAACAAACAAAAATGAACTGAATATCTGATATGATCATTTGCTGTAGCACCAAGCTCGATTAAAGTTTTATATATTCTTTCTCCATTAAAATAATCGTTAATAGCCCCAGTGACACAGTGCTGCTGGAGTCTCAATTAACAGTGCTTGGATTTAATCCACTTCTTCCTCCATTTGCTGAAGATTTTTTACATTAATTTAAGAACTGATGAAGCCACTTGGATGAAAGGTCTTCAATAAATGGAGAAACACATCCAGATGCTCCAGAATAAATTGTGTAAGATACTAAATTAACAGTAATTTGTCTTCAGGTTCTAATGAGGCGTTCTAGCATAGTAGCACTCGAGACTGGTCTCAAGCTCAGATTTAACTCTCTTGTGGTGAGCTTACTAATAAAAAAAAAATCACCTAATATTGCAGATAAGTCAAGAGAAATGCTGATTATCATTCATTCTGTGCTGAAATGAATCAACAGAAAATGTTCATTTAATTAAAAATTTGTAATTTTTATTATAAGTATTATAAATTGTAATATATCACTGTTTTTAGGGTATATTTGATCAAATATATGCAGCCTGGGTAGGCATAAGAAACTTTTTTCAAAAACAAATTGTACCAACCCCAAACTTTTGAACTGTTTAGTGTATATAAAGATTTGTATATTTTAGATATTTTAAATAAGCATAAGAATACATAAGTCAAAAATATAGATAGATTTGATTGATTGATTGATTGATTGATTCCATTCTTCCGTACACTTTGCTTGAGGAGCACTATTTGCATGGAAGGCTTGCTACGTACAGTGTTCCAAATGAGTCACTTCCTAACTGAGATTCCATTTAGATTAGGAAGCTTTCGAAGTCACAGACTAGGTTTTGGAACGGAGCTTTAGTTGCTAAATTAGGAAGTTTTTTGCATCTTTTGAAGTTTGGATAATATCAAATATTTCATCACAATCAGCTGCTAAAAAAGTTGATTAGATGCTGAACTGATCACATAGTGTCTTCATTCAAGCCAGCTGCATCCATTAACACACTGCAGCTGGTGAACAAATCACATGTTCTTTCTCAGTTTCAGCAGATTTTTCAAAACTCTTTAATCTTGTACTGCTGCCTTCTCCAGTGTAATTTGTTATTAAACGTGAGCGATTAGCTGTACTAATTGATCTGTACTTAATATAAATATGACTGAAATGTTAGTCAAAGCTGGGAGTTTTGATGCTGAATATCTGTTTCAGAGTTCATGTGAGTCAAGACAGCAGCATTTTCAGCAGAACTGCACTCGTTGACTTCTGCAGTTCAGCCACGTCATTTGGAAAAAAAGAAGGAAAAGGGAAAACGTGAGAAAGTAAAGAGTTGAAACTGAGTGCTTGGCAGAGAGTGGTTAGGCCTGGTCAGTACAGATGCCAAGACATTCTGGAACTGGGACTAAACAGGACATTTTTATGCAAGAAAAAGAGTCAGTAGAGCGTGTTTCATATTCACAGCTTGATATGTTTGTCCAGATGTTGACAGCTGGAGGGTGCCGTTGCATTTATGGGCTATCTTGCCTGTGATTACGCTGTCTAGTATTTTTCCACCTTACTGAGGCTAGAACCTCTTTTCAACTTTTAGCATTAGGCCTGCAACTATTTGATGATCTATCTATCTATCTACACACACAGTATATATTGTCACAGATATGTTTAATTTCTTGTATTTAACCTAGAATATTTGTGATTTGAGTTGCATTACCCCATGCGGCGTGGTTTAATTGCCCTACCTTTCAGTTGAACACAGGCTGTTTATAGGCCGTTTAAGTACTTTATAAATATAACAAATAGCCACAATGGGGCTTGATAGCAACATTTGGTTCCAGTTGCATTTATTTAACCTTTTCTGTCTTTCAGAATTCTTCTCACTGCTGTTGCTGGCCTGTCTTCATACTCCATTCACCTGCTGCTAAAATCTTCAGGCGTTGTGGGTGAGTATTTCATTACACTGACCTGAGACCAGTTTTAAACTCTCTTCTGTAGTTAAGATTATGATTTGGATAGAAAAAGCTGTTCCTGAACCTTTGCCCTGAGCTAAAATGAAGAGCTGGTTTAGATAGAAGTGTTAACTGATGTGACATTGGTTTCTCTGTTGGCTCAGTGACCATCTGCCTCACTCCTCTGTGAGAGATTTTAATTGGCCAGAATATTTCTGGTGTGCATTAGGCTAAAAATAGCCAAGCCTCTGCTGTGCTTGATCAATTGTGGCTGTCATTGCCAGTGCTACGTATATCAACTATAAGCCCATGGTTACATTGTTGCCCCAAACCACATGGTTACCTTGAAAAAAATGACAAACCTTACATATAATATGATATACATATTACTTGATGATAGACATTTTATGAATCAATACAATACTGTTGTAAATGTATTATATTAAATTCATATACTATTATTATTATTAGAGAAAGATTTTTTTTTTTTTTGGAGATTAGTGTTTTTTACTGTAGTGTTGTATACAGAAATTGGGCAATGTGTGGATTTCATGTTTTTTGCTTTGTTGTCAGGCATTAGAGCTTATGAACAACTGGGCTACCGAGCCTTTGGCACACCAGGCAAGATGGCTGCTGGCATTGCAATCACCCTGCAGAATATTGGAGGTGAGACGCTGTCAAACGTTACATCTCAGGAGACGCAATGTATTGCTTTGTGACTCTGTCAAGGGCACAGCACACATATACACCTCTGTAGAGAAAGTGACTGGACTTAGATTGATAGTATTGTCATTCATTTCTCATTTACACTCCAGGTCATTGCTTTGTTATTTTTTATTCTTTCATTCTCATGGTAACCTTTCCTCCCCTTCCTCCGTGTTGTCCTCATTTTCTAAAGCTGTAGTCTATTTCAACACAGATATACTGTATATTTTAATATTACTATCCATTTGATTGGGCCCACAGATTATATTTAGCATATTTTTTTCTTAAAATGTAATATATAATGCTAAATATAATTGGTGTATATATCTCAGATAGATAGATAGAAATTTTTCCGTGTCCTGCCTGTACATACATTATCATTTCTTTCTCTTTTTTATGTATTTTTCTTTTAATATTGCTTTGCATTTCCGTCAGTAGTTTTTAAAGATCTTCGTCATTTTAACTGTGGTTTGATCTACAGAAGTGGAAAAAGACCCTGAGCTGGTTGCCGTTTGGTGCATGTTTATAGAAACTAAATATAGAATCGATTCTCTTCTTTACTGTGACATTTGCTTCCAGGATAATAACCACAATCCCCTGGAGTAGACAAATACGTCCTGGATTAGGGTGTTTACTGTATGCATGTGCGTGTGAATCTCACAGCCATCATCTCTCTCTCTCTCTCTCTCTCTCTCTCTCTCTCTCTCATCTCATAGCCATGTCCAGCTACTTGTACATTGTAAAGTACGAGTTTCCGCTGGTTATCCAGGCATTTCTGAAGGTGGACAATACATCAGGGTGAGTACACATGTCTGTGTTTGTTTAAAGTTGTGTTTTAATTCTCAGAAAGTAACACAAATACATCATCTTGTTTTTTCCACTGTTTACTGGCCACATCAGGACTCTAGTTTACCACGTGACTCGTTTCAAGCATGTTAGGGTATCAACACATAGAAGGACTCACTAGAAAGTCAAATAAAACATGAGATCTGTTTAATGTCTCTAATTGTTTCTACTAGACAACATTGCCATTAAAAGGAAACCAGATGCTTCAAATGCTTCTCCTGAGAAAAAGTCTGTTCTAAAGATTCAAAAAAGGTCTTACAAACAGTCTCAACAATGTCTCAAACTGTTTGTGATTTAAAAGCCTTCATTCTTCTTCAAAGATTTCAAGACAAGAGATCAGATGTTTCTTAATTTTATAGCTCTGTACACTTACACTCTTAAAAATAAAGGTTCTTTATTGGCATTAATGGTTCCATTTTATATCCATGAACCTTTCCACTTTATAGTGAAAAAAAGTTCTTTAAATTATTAAAATGTTCTTCAAACTAAGAATATCCTCTTTTGGATCCTTTATTGTTAAGAGGCCATATTATGCCCTTTTACAATTTTGATTTTGTTTTTGGGGTCTACTAGAATAAGTTTTCATGCTTTAATGTTCAAAAAACATATTATTTTTCACATATTTTGCAGCACCTCTCTTCCCAGTCTGTCAGTAACGCTCTGTTTAGTTCCTGTCTCTATGAAGCCCCTCCTTTAGGGAAAAGCACAATGTGCTCTGAATGGTCGACTGGACCAGTGTGTTTTAATTGGTCAACTGCTTCAGGCGTGTTTCGGAAATGACACGGCCCTTACCATAACAGCAAATTTCAACACACTACGAACGCAAATCAACCAGGCCTCCCTCCCCCTATTTGTGTATGCCTTGTGCGGGAATTATTTAATGGGAAAAACACTGACATAGAGAATAACTCCCTTTATAGTGGACTTTATGCAGACCTTTTCCATGCTCAAACAGCAACATTACACACTAAAGAAGTTTAAATGTAAATGGTCCTCTTTAAATAGTCTACTGTATGCCAACAATAGTCTCATTTGTGTCTGTTTCTTTGAATCCTTGTCTATTTTCTTAAAAACACCTGAGACAAAGTTGACACTTATATGGAACTAAGAGCTACACAACAGCAAAAATGTCATAAAAAATTTAAAAATGTCCTTTGGGAAGAAAGATCGTAAGAGAAAGAATGAGAGAAACCAGTGTATGGGAAGGTGTACACTAAAGGCCAAAAGGAAAAGGGTTGTTTGATTAGTCGAGTCTGTAAAAGCATCTCTTTCAATGGCATCTTTTTCTTTTTTGTCAAATACCAGCCTTTCATTGTGAGCATGAGGCTGTTAACACTAGCAACCACATCAGTTTTGCCCCTGATAATGATTACTGCCAGTTTGTGAATGTGTGTGAGCTGTGCAGTTTCTCTCAGATCAATAGGTCCCTGAGGATTTTTGAGTCACACAGTAGAATCCTTTGGCATAATTGTGTAAAAGTGAGAGAAGAACTTTGATAGATGGACTATATTTGGTGAGAACAGATTTGTATGCATGTGAAGGTCAGATCTTTCCATAACTATAACACTCGCTTGCCCAGCCAAGGAAATGTGTGTGTATGTGATGGTCCGTGACGCAAGCCGACTGCAGATTGCAATGACTGGAGCTCGGCTTGACAGAAGGCCTGTGCACACACTCTGGAGGACACCTCAAAAACTCCACGGAAACGACCTTTGGCTGCTTCATTTGAATTCCTCACCTCTCCAGGCGAGCGAGGAAGATCACAACACAGTAAACAGTGACTATTCATTTCAGTTTTAGCAGGCAGTGCACATGAAGCTACATGTGTGACAGTTTTTGTAAATTAACACTAGCAGGGAAGTTTTATGCAAGGACCTTAGTCATTGCAGACAGCATATTTAGTTTGACACAAATGAAAACAAGGGTGAGAAACGGCCCTTGTGTATCTTGATGTCACTTGTTAGGCCAGCAACACAAAATATGTCAAAAAGCTATTTGGTTCGGATATGTGAATGATAGCAATACAGGTAAAATATGGAAAGTTGTTGCTTTTTGTGAAAGTGGCCATTTTCTTTTTTTTCCTGTCTTGCTATTTGGCAATACCACAATTTGTACACTGTATTTTAAGTCACTTTGGTAACAAAGTTGGTTAAGAACATGCTTGTAAATGTGCCCATTCATTCCCAGACATGTCCTCATCCAGACTAGACATGGAGGGGTGAGGGGGGAGTAGAACTGTTGAGAGGAAGTAACTCACAGTGTGTTCAGACTAGTGTTGGCATGACTTTCAATCGCTGACTCACACTACTGCTCATGTGAAACTCCAGTTGTAGAGAGTGAACATCACACACACAGATCCTGAGCCAACCAGTACCAGAGTCAAGCTCCATCACCTCCAGTTTAGCCTGACCTCCCGAGATAACTTTGTTTTAGCGCTGTTGACCAGATCTCAGTGTACCTGGTATGGTTCACCTCGTTGAGATTGCAATGTCTCCACTTAATAAAATTCACACTCCACTGAACATCTTTGGCTTGATGGAGTCGCTCTATTGTCTCATATCAAGCTGAATTTCCGGACAGGGTACAAGCCGTCCTTAAGAAGTCTCTCAGTCTTTGTCGTTCAGAGCTTCTTTGAGAGATGCCATGTTTTTGTTCTTAATGGGGGGCAGAATAACAAGATTAGCAGCTTTAGGATGAGTTATAGAGGGAGAAGGATTTCCTCTCTAAATTGGCCTGTGGTAGTCAGAGCACAAGGTTCCGGATCTAAATAGCAGCTCAGTCACACATCACAACACATTTAAAAGGAAGGGCATTGATCACGCCCTAAAATAATCAACACCTCCCTATCCTGGTGTTGTTCAGTAATGTGATTTATGCACTTCACTGTAAGCCAATTAAAGAACATACTGTAGTAAGCACACTTTTACTGTAATAGCATGGAAATGTAATGCCTTAGGTTAATAAGAGAACTGCTGCTCCATTTGCAAATACACAAGGGGAAAGTTAAATGGGTCAATATTTATTAAAGCAGCAAGCCACTCGAAGCCATACAATGATTTTATTACAATAAATTGGTGTTGTTTGGCCTGAAACCCCTTAAAGCATAGTAAAATCATTGTATCACACAGCATTGATTGTGTCTATAAAATAGCAGTAATAGCAATATGATTAAAAAATGGATACAGTGGATAAATGTATCAGTATTAATAATCACAATAAACAAAGTAAGCTAGTTCCTTAGTCTAATCCAATTGGATTTTAGTGCCAGAATCAAAATTGAACTGGCTTTGAAAAAAGGTTGCCAGTACTAAAACAATGAATAGTTTGAATTCAGAATGTAAGAATGTTATGTTTTTTTTTGTATTATTTATATAGTATTATAGTATTTATTTATTTTAAAAATTATTTTTATTTTTTATAATTCTGTTTTCATTTTAATATTAGTTTAAGTTTGAGTAATTTTGTTAAGTGCTTTTGTGGTTTTATTAGTTTTTGTTTTTTGCTTTCTATTTAGCTTTAATTTATTTTTATTTCAGTTTTACGTTTAATCATTTTAATTCTTCAACTTTAACTTATTTATTTTAGTTAGTTGCCAAAATGCCAAGAGAACATTTCTAATTTTAATGTTTTTTTTTTATCTAATATTTTATTTTATTTTATATTTTATTTTGTTATTTTATATTTTATTTTAATTAACGGAAACCATTTTTAATAGTTTTAGTCTACATTAACATCATATAAGAATGATATCTCACCCTCATTTTTATCTGACATAAACTTGCTAATAAATCAAATAAAAATGATACAGATGGAAAAGAAAAGCTCTGTGTCTGTCACACAAGTTCTAGCAGTGAAAAAATGAATCTACAATTGTTAATTGTGATCCATTTTATAATTTTTTTTTTTGTGTTTGCCTTTCTTCTTTGATTTGTTTGGCAGGGAGTGGTATGTAAACGGAAATTACCTGGTCGTCATTGTATCATGCAGTGTCATCTTGCCGCTCGCTTTAATGAAGCAGCTTGGTAAGTTTTCTCAAACTTCTGATTCTTATGTTTGATCGCACACACACCCCTTGTTCTGCTCACAGCTTCCTTTCCGTCAAACCGCATAACGTAAAATGCTTTTATTCATGTTTTAATGAATTGTAAGAGTATTCAGTATTAATAAAGGGCTGCATGTGACCAGGTCAGACTGTCCATAGAAGTGTTGTGGGTAATTGCTGTATACAGTCACTGGCTCTCATCACACTGTGTGTTTCAGGGTACCTGGGCTACACCAGCGGTTTCTCTCTCAGTTGCATGGTCTTCTTCCTTATTGCGGTATGTTTGCTGACCTCGTCAAAGGAACATTTCACCTGAAATGAAAATTGTTTTATTTGCTTACCCTCATCTCATCCCTCTATGGCTTTCATGTTTTTATTTTTTTCCCCCACACATAAACCATTGACAAGTAGTTAATCATTATTAAAACATTGCTCTGGACATTTTGCATCATACAACTGCTTTTTTTTTTCTGTTAGTCAGCTTGTTTTTTTGCTCCAGACAGACTGTCAGTCTGTGTATTAGACGTTACATCAATATTCCAGTAGGTGGCAAAAAGTGATTTCCTTTTAAGTGAGTCATTAAACCATTCATTCCATCCATTCGAATCAATTCGTTCAATACACTGATTCATTTGAAACTCCACTACTGTGTGTTGCTCAGAGATAAACTACTGTGGCTTTGTTTGGAACTATTTTCATTGGCGGATCAAAAATAGACCAATTAACTAGCAATATTGTGTCTAAAATAAAAGTTGCTCAGTATTTACAATAAACAACATGACTAAGTAAATGTGACAGAAGTCAAATTTTTGGGTGAACTATCCCTTTAAATCTGTTACATTCAGAAGCCATGTACTGCTTAGTATTCCCATCATGAAGCAGTACTCTGCTATTTTGAAATTCCTCTCTAAATAATGTGCTGAGAGCGTGAAAATTAATATTTAATCTTGATACAGTTCCAATTAGCAGCTTATAAATCTTATAGTAAACTGGGGGATTTTAGGATGTGCTCATCTTTTCCACCAGCAGAATGAGTGTGTGATGTTGTGTGTGAGTGTCTAGTATTTTTAGAGTGGGGTTGTGTTGGGTGCACCTCACTGACCTAGTTTTGGAGGGGAGCTTTAATCTGTGCACACGGCTCTCACTCTCTCTATCCTCATGCTAGTGTGAGCGTGTGGCACTGGCTGTGCCACATCTTCACACTGGATTTATGAAACCATCTAGTCTTTACACCATGGTCCTGTCTGAATACGATAACATTGCTTTTCTCTTCTCTCGATTCAACATCCCTGCTGTGATTGGAACAAGCACAGAGTGAAAAGACACAATGGCAACAGAGCCACCCTAGTCTCCTCTCTTTCATCCGACTGGTCATGTGACACAGATGAATAACATTATAAAGCAGTGATATGTACCTTTCAGGATTAAAGGGGTCCTATCATGAGAAACCATGGAAAATCATGCTAAAATGTAATAAAACTATATAATGTATGAACTTGAGCTTCAGAACTCAAAAACATCTTTTTACACTAAGCAGTAAACACAATTTGGAAAAACGGAAAAATCGGAAAAACAAATTAATCAATAAATGACTACCCACATTTAGATGTTAACAATGCATATTTTAAATCTCTTAACCCTGTAAAGCCTGACATATGAAATAATAGTCAAAAAACATTTTAATGGCAGTTTATTGAAACATTACAAAATAAAAATAAATAAATAAATAAACAAGACAAAATAAAAAAAAGTTTGCATATGTGTTTTTGTTGAGTATAATATTTGTTTATGGCTTATATATGGTATAAGACAATATGGGGAGGGGAGGAAAAAAAGAGCCCCAAACTAAACACAAATATGCAATTTGGTGCAGTTGCTGTAGTCAGATAGCTTGTAATGTAAGTCAATGAGATCTTTATATTATAGTATAGATACTACATAAAATGCATAAAAATATTAGTTGTCACTTTATATCTACAAATAATGTCTTTGATACTCACATTTGATTTTTCTAAAAAAATATATATAGACAATAAAGTAAACCTAAGTTGCTTCAATCTGTGTTCATCTTGAAATATTACTAACAATATAAAAGTTATTCTTACGTTTACTTAGATTTCACAGCAAAAAGACATGTACCACGACATAAAGAAGGACTTTTTTGAAATTATACTAATTATACTTTTACTTGCTAAAAAAGTATAAACTATTTTTGATTATGTTGATCATTTAGATGGCTTAGAAATTTGCGTATCAAATATGATGCCTAGTCGGCTTTGTAGGGTTAAATTGATAGCTTTGGAAAAAAATGCCTTGGTTAATTATAAGGGACAGAAAGCAAGTTTGAAATGGTCATGAAAACTTTGAGTTGTGGACCCTGAGGGAAAAAATGATTAAAAGATTATATGAACCCTTAAAAACTCATTGTGCGATTAGCGCAACCTATCCAAGACTTGTTTAATTACTGAATCTCTTGTCTCCCTCCAGGTGATCTATAAGAAATTCCAGGTGAAATGTCCTTTTGAAGACTATGCCCATAACAGGACGGTTTTGGGCTTCAACACAAGTGTGGCGGCTGACCCCGGAGGAGTGGAGATGACCCCTGAGGCTGACCCTGCCTGCACCCCCCACCTCTTTAACATGAACTCACAGGTATGTCATTGAGGAACTTAGAATCTGAATATACTGAAATCATGCTGTGACATTCTTATGAGTCATGTGATATACAGTAAGACTTTAAGCGAAATCAAATGACACACACTGTAGTTCTCAATAATCCGTTGCATGACTTGCATATATGTGGGCTTAATCCAAACAGCCGTTCAGATATCAGTTCTCAAACTACATGAAAATCTGGATTTTCAGCTTATGTTATGATAATGTATTCACATTCCTAAAGCACGGGAAGTTTGGAACCTTTGACGGGCTGTGGTTTTAAAGACTATTGCAGAGTGGTTTGCTAAATTGGGAAGATATGGGAAAGAACTGGCATTTTACTACCTCTCTTTTGCTCTCTAATTGTAGGAAAGAAAAAATCCTAAACATCCCCAAATGAAAATTCTGTCAATGTAGTCTTAGCTCAGTACAGGCTTTGTAAAATGGTATCCAAACAGATTCATATTTATTCCAGTCTATGGCCTATATTGCTTTATTATTCATGTCTCTAGCATTAACGCATCCTCTGCACATACATAAGTGTCAACTCACACATCGCCTTGTGCAGTTTTCCCACATATGTCCTTTATTGTCAGAGTGATAAGTGTGAAAGTCTGTTGTCAGGAGTGTTAAGTTCAGTCCGTCTCCATATGCACAGGACCGGCATTTTTAATGAGTCCAGGCCTGAGTTTTGTCCAAGTCTGACTTAATCACAGCTACAATTAGCTCTCTGAAATGTGCCACAGTGTTTAATGGGCTTTAAAGTGTGGACTTTGGGTTTTATGGTTGCTGCTGTTGTATCCATGGTGATGTGACGTGGTCTGGTCTGTGTGTTTTAATTTTTTTTTTCAGACAGCCTACACGGTTCCCATCCTGGCATTTGCGTTCGTGTGCCACCCCGAGGTGCTGCCAATTTACACGGAGCTGCGCAAGTAGGTGGCAAATTCTTTCACAGGTCTGGAATCAGAGATGAGTCACAGTGTGCATATGGAGGCTTGTGCACTGAGCACTGCTACCCATCTGCTTCGCTGTTCAGAGAGCTGTGGTTTACCAGTCTGGAATTAGTATATTTAAACACAGACATTAAAGGAATATTATGGGTTCAATACAAGTTAAGCCCAAACGAGCAGCCCAGCACTTGTGGCATACTTTTTTTTATAATTTTCCTATAAAAAGGCAAAATCTGGATTACAGTGAGGCACTTAGTGAATAGGGCCAATCGGTAAACATTTAAATACTGATGGTTTTGAAAGTACAGTCACAAGACTTGTCAAAATTATTTATTACAAGTTGAAATTATTTTCTTGTGGTATTCAGCATTACGCCACAAAACCCAGAGTATTCCTTAAAGTATATACAAGACATTCTATTTTAAATAGACATCAAAGTGGTCGAAATAGACGATTGGTATGAATATTTCTGCCTTATGACCACTTAAGAGATTTTTTGAGGAGACTGAAATATGTCTGAAGTGTGTGTTGACTGTATAAACTTTATGAACTGATATTTTGAGTTTGAATGTGCTTAGTCTATCAGTGTTTTTTGTCATATCCTTATATTTTTCTGATTTCAGCCCCACAAAGACAAAGATGCAACACGTTTCCAACATCTCCATTGGTGTCATGTACGTCATGTACCTCCTGGCTGCTCTGTTCGGATATCTGACCTTCATCGGTGAGGCATCTACTTACGATACTGAAAACTGAGTACTAAAGATAGAAGCTGTGTACCTGGGAATATGTGTGTTTAAGTTCACCAAACTTAAACAAGATGCAAAATTCAGATTAGAAAATTTCTTTGCCACCGGAAGACCATCAGGTGAAATTCTTCATTGCAGCGAATTCCCATTTCACTCGCGAAATTTCATAGAGCAAAGGTAAATGTGCATGGGAGGTGTGATTATATGCCTTGATTTTGCTGCAAATCCATTGCTAAGGCTTAAGCTATAGCATCAGTGAGAAAGTGTTTATACAGGGTTAAGCCTCGTTCGCTCCAAGGACGATAACTATAATGATAAAGATAAATATATAGTTCTAAAAATCATTCTAGATATAAAAGAATAGCAGAGTCAACTCCACACCACAACTATAATGAGGACGGCACAGAGAAACTATATTGTTGAACTCTCAGAATGTTTTTTTCCAGCTAAAAAAATGATAAAAACATTGACAGCCAATCAGAATCCATCCTGCTTTAAAGAGCTCAAGCATTTAAAGTAGTAGACGACAACTGCAGCGCATGCTTAGAATAAACTCTGGACTCTAATATAGTTATATTTACAGTTATCATTCTTGGTGTGAACAGGCCCTTATTGAATTGAAAAAGAGTTAGATGTAGCAGATATGAAGGAAACAGAATGCATTGGACTATTTTAAACCAGACAGAGTATCTTAAAATGCTTAAAAATAGTCAGAGGCATGTGTACATAAACCAAAAATGTACAAAACTCTGCAGATGGAATGTAAAAACATGTCCTGTGTGAATGTCCTCTAAGAATACAGAAATGCAGATATTGTGCCAGTAAATAGGCATTAAGCCTCTAACTGTTTCCAAGTCTCCAAAAAGTTTAATTTTGATCATGATAACAGAAGCCAGGCTATCAAATATATTGTAGATAACATTCCGAGTCGCATTTTGCATGTGCTAGGATGGCTAATACAGAATGAATCAAACATCTAGAGGCAGAGGTGAAGAGCAAGGCAAAATTGCCATATGTTACAGAGCATGAAGCAGCAGGGATGGTTAGTTGTTGAAGGTCATTTGGTCATCCAGGACAACTCCCTGCCTATTTACACATCAGGAGGCAACAGTGTGACTCAGCTGAGATGGAGAGAGTGGAGGAGGTTTTGTTAAAGAGAAAGAGGTGGTGAGACCTGTCAAGATGGATGTGCTGAGTGGTCATTTAAGTTGAGTCCCGGTGAGATTAGTGTGACTGCTGTGGTAAAGAGGAAGAAAAGAGAGTATTTTCTTATTTTAGACAGAATATTCACCCTCATGTTTCAGAGATTTTGAAATTAAAAGAGCAGACTGAGACCTACTCAGCTACAGTATTAGCATATGCTTGCTGATGTCACAGATCTAATCATCTGTTTCAACAAATCAGTGTTAGATGCATGGTCATGTTGGAATAGGGTTAGCACTCCATCTAGTGGCCATTGTGCATTAATGAAAACCATTACCACTGTGAACTGGAAAAGTGGTTCTCAAATGATTCTCAAACTGTTGTCAGTAGGTCTGTGAGCTGATTTAGTGATTTAAAAAATTGAGATACAATACCATTCAA
The DNA here is from genome assembly GCA_037950665.1 of Hypophthalmichthys nobilis. Taxonomy (NCBI): domain Eukaryota; kingdom Metazoa; phylum Chordata; class Actinopteri; order Cypriniformes; family Xenocyprididae; genus Hypophthalmichthys; species Hypophthalmichthys nobilis. Next base: position 22,539,568 of record CM075487.1, read on the forward strand.
ATATTTAGGGTTAGTATGATATTTTAATGCTTTTAAAAAAAAAAAACTCTCATTATACTCACCAAGGCTGCATTTTTTTCCATTGAAAATACAGTATAAACAGTAATATTGTGAAATATATTACAATAAAACAACTGTCTTAATATATTTTATAATGTAATTTATTCCTGCGACTGGCATTACTCCATTCGTCAGTGTCACATGATCCTTCAGAAATCGTTGGAATATGCTGATTTGCTGCTCAAGAAACATTTCTTATTATTATCAAAGTTGAAAACGGTTAATATTTTTGTGAAAACCACAATACATTTTTTTCAAAATTCTTTGATGAACAGCATTTATTTAAAATAGATTTTTTTGTAACAATGTCAAAGTCTTTTGATTTAAACAATTTAATGTGTCCTTGCTGAATATAGTATTACATATATATGAAGTATTTCTTTCAAAATTAAAAACCTTTCAGACCCCAAAATTTTGAACATTACTGAAAATATGTAAAAGAGTTAGATGACAAAGTCCCTAGATTGAATAAATCAACTGATTAATCAACAAATAATAATATATTAACTCATTGTATTAACATTCATTTGTGATTAAATGTTTCTGTTTTTTAATTCAGTAAGTGATTCAATTCATTCAATTCGATCCAACTTCTTCACTAGTAAATATTTGGCTCATTTAGGTTCATTACCAAAAAGTAGCAGTTTATTTAATCTCAATATTTATTAAAAATCTTTTAGTTTTTAGGTGGAAATGGTCCACCACCTAAAAAAGTTTGAGAACTACTGATCTAAAGCAATGAGGAATGTAACATAATATTAATTATTGTTGAATAAACCTTTTTAATTTTATATTTAAATATAAATGATTCTATTTGTGTGTAGATAAGGTGGAAGCCGAGCTGTTGCACACCTACAGTCGAATTGACCCGTATGACACACTCATCCTGTGCGTTCGTCTAGCTGTGCTGACTGCCGTCACGCTCACTGTACCCATCGTGCTGTTTCCTGTGAGTATTACACACTTACACATACACACACACACACACACACAGGTTTGTTTTTGTGAATTGTGGGGACATTCCATAGGCGTAATGGTTTTTATACTGTACAAACCGTATTTTCTATCGCTCTACACTATCCCTACCCCTAAACCTACCCATCACAGAAAACTGTGCACATTTTTACTTTCTCAAAAAAACTCATTCTGTATGATTTATAAGCCTTTTGAAAAATGGGGACATGGGGTAATGTCCTCATAAGTCACCCTCTCCTTGCAATACCTATGTCATACACATGTCATTATACAAATTTGTGTCCTGATATGTCACAAGAACATGCGCACACACACACACACACACACACACACACACACACACAATATCACATTTTAAACTTTACAATTTTAAAATAAACTTCATCTTATCCAGTTACAACTTTGTTAATGGAGTCAGGATTGGATCACAGGCAGTATTTCAGTATCTGATTTCAGTGCTTTGTTATTTAATATCTTTTCTCAGGTAAGGAGAGCAATTCAGCAGTTGTTCTTCGCGAATAAAACCTTCTGGTGGCCACGTCACATTGCCATAGCTGTCACCCTCCTCACCCTCATCAACTTACTGGTCATCTTCGCCCCAAACATCCTGGGCATCTTTGGGGTCATCGGTAGGTTTGGTGCTCTCGGCTCTTGAGTGATGTTGGATTCTTGATAGGATTCTTTCTTTCTTTTGAAGTTCCATTAGTGTGAAAAGAGCGTGAGAACAGTGTCCGTGAGTGTCGCCATGGCAACCTCAAGGACCTCACATTCGCTTTTATCAGCACATGCATTGAAGTCTCAGACTATAATACTGTACGCACAGTGCCAGTCGTGCATAAATCCATCCCCACCAGCATTATTAATCACCTTTGGAATGTGTATATAATTACCAACAAAGTCCCATTATGCTTTTCCCTTTATTACATGATAGTTTCTCCTGGTCTCACACTTAACTTGATAACACTAATTGTTTCTCCACTTCATGTGAGTTTGACCTACCTCAGAGAAGAATGGACACTATTGTTCTGTAAGGGCCCGACCACCCTATAACCTGAAAAACCTCTTTATGATTAAGGCTTATGTAACTTCAACTGCTTTAACTAAAGATTTTCTGACACAGTTATGACTTATTCCTGAGGGATGATGTTAGTGAAGGTTTAGGTTTACATTAAGTAAGTAAGTGTCTACATGTGTTTATTGTTCTGCAGGTGCCACGTCCGCGCCATGCCTCATCTTTATATTTCCGGCTGTGTTTTACATCCGCATTGTTCCCAAGGAAGAGGAACCTATGCGCTCGGCGCCGAAAATCCTTGTAAGTACTTATGGACTATATTCGATTCCTCCCCATTCATCCACAGTGGGATCTAGTTTCTTGCCTCTTGTAGGAATGTAGATGCTTTGAAAACTTTCACACCTTTAGACTGAGATTCTCTGAAAACTAATCATTCTAAGAGCTTTGTAAATCCCTCAGGTAAATCTTTGGTGTGACCCAAACTATTGTAGACTAGTTCCCCTCAAGTTACAGCAAACTGCAGGAATCTGGAGAGGTTGAGTGAAACATGAATGTATAATTCTAGTATTTGTGAATCTCATTGAAAATTCTAAGAAATGCCCCGATTATAATTAACCCTCATAAATGTATTTTTGTATAAATAAATAAATATATATATATATATATATATATATATATATATATATTTCGTGTATATATATATATATATATATATATATTGAAAATGAAAGCCTTTTTTAGGGCCATTTAAGATTTTTTTTTTTCATGACAACCAAGCACATTTTCTCGCTTAATTCTCATTGTTGTGTGTACAACTGTAAGTATCCAAATATTTAATTTATGCTCATTTTAATAAAAAAGATTGTCATGCACATGAAGTCACAATGCAAAAAATATCTTAATGTTCTAAAAATTGTTTTTTATTTTATTTTATTTTATTTTATAAGACCTTTCTTCACCCAGCCATAGTTTTTTAGATCATATATTTATGTACACACATATGCCATGTACACACTGTACAGTTTCAAGTGTGACAACCGCATTTAAATGTGGGAGTGAGTTCCATAAATTATCGTTCCATGTGTATACGGAATACAACTCCTGAAACCGCTATGATTGACAGTGTAGTAACCATAGGAAGGTTCTGGCATCTCGTGTGTTCGGTATCTGTTATTTTGACCAAAGAAATATTACAGCGACAAAAGACTCATTATGTTCAGCATTTTTAACTAAAACAGTTGACAGAGGCGTCGTGTTTTGTTTATGCTTGTAAAGGCTGCTTCACAGAGCGTGCTCTTACAGTGTTGCCATGTCCACTTATTATAAGCGTTTTTGGGCTTGTTGTTTAAGCTTGGCTCATAAAACGATCAAGTTTCTGAAGTTATTAAAGTGAGCAGGTGTGGGTCGGAATATTTTGGTCTTCAGCATAAAGCATTTGGATTTATTTCGGTTTATTGTAGGCTTGTTTTTGTTCGTTTTTCTAAGAAAATCTGGCAGTGCAAATGAGTCAAAGCTTGTACAGCTCTCCCTGTGATTTCTTGCTCCGCACATAAAGAAGAGAGAAACATTTCTGATGAGCATTTAAATATGTCATTAAAGGCACAATATGTAAGATTTTAATATTTAAGATTAAAATATCCAAAAACCACTAGAAAAGTGTTATATATTCTGTTGACTTGTGTACTTACATTATCCCAGATGTTTCCAAGAATGTTTAAATCCAGAGAAAAAAGCAATTTTTAAAAAAGCGGCTACTGTGGCATAATAAAAGTTCTGCTGCTCCCAAGACGCGTGTTGCGCTCGTCTCTCATTAGCAATAGCTCCAGCGGCTTTGTTCCGCTCGCGCAGCACTCGGCCCTACTCTGCTTCATACTACAGTAACGTTAATAATCTCATCCATGAACATGATTTCTGTGAAGATGACATCTCCCATGATTCGCGCTCAATCTTGGCGTCATCAAGCTACGCCTTTGTTTTGAATAGGTGACCTCTAGCGGCGAAAAATTACATATTGTGCCTTTAACAGCTTTGTTCAGTTTCAGGAGTTAATTTGGTTGTAGAATGCTATTGTCACTCCCGTAAATGACTGTGTGTACAGAACAGGATTAAGCACTAAAAGGTGAATTGACAATCGAATTTAGCTGCAGTGTGTATGTGGCCAATGTGTTTAATTTTAAAATCATACACATGAAAATGGCACAATACAAAAAAATAAAAAAATCTCAATGTTCTGAAAAAATAGCTTCGTTTTGTATGCAAAATGTATTTCATTTTAATTAATTTTTATTTTACTTTATTTTGACCTAGACATTTCATCATAATATGCACCCAATCATATTTTTTAGATGAATCACTTTGGCAGCAGTGTTAATAATCTTGCCTCTCTTCTTCTTTTATAGGCTGCTTGCTTCGCCATTTTAGGAGTCCTATTTATGATAATGAGCCTGGGCTTTATCATCATTGACTGGACGTCAGGGAACAGCAAAGGAAACAGTGGTCATTAGGCCTCTAATGGTTTATGCTTTTTAATATTAGTTTCGGGTCAGTAGTTGGGGAGGATGCATAATCTCTCACTAGATCACTAGATTTCTAGATTTAGTTGCATTCAATCAATGCATTATTTGGCCTTGTGACCTGCATGTGCTGTAAATGGGGTGTTGACCCATCTCAGGTCGGCATTAATTCCATTTAAAGGCCATTAGCTTTCAAAAAGAAGTGGTTGCGGAATGCAGATATAAATTTTATAGCTTGATAAATGGTGAGAAGATGACCAGAACTAGAAAATCAAAGCCCATAATAGTCAGTATGTGCCATAGTAACAGCACATGCAGTCTGCAGGGTTTGCAAACAAAAGGGATTTTGCATTCTAACCAAACAGACTCATCAGCTGGCCCAACCTCCCATCCATTCCTTCATATTATGACCTTTCACCTTTACCCTTTGGCCACATTCAGATTAGAATCACAGTAAATGCTCAGTTCTGATGGGAGGATTGGTGGTTATTAAAGTGTTTATTTCATCATATCTTATTTTAGATATAGCAATACTCAGTGCAATAGCTGTGAGATATGACACTGAAGGCTGTTGAGAGGCAACACATGACCTCGTCCAGAATCCAGACTTGATTTGGCTGCAGTCTATTACACAATTTCAAATTTATGCAAATTGTACGTATAGTACAGATGTATATGTCACATTTTTATATGGATTTATAATGTTTATCCTTTCTACAATATTTAGAGATACATATATTAGCAGATATATGAGCATAAATATATATGATATATATAGAAAATAGAAGAATATTCCAATCCATCTGGTCTTCTCAAGGTTATCTATCACTTCCCTTTACAATATTTGTGACTATTCAGCTAAAATGTCAACTTTAAAAGATTTAGATCTAAAAATATGACAGAATTATCCAAGATGAAAGGCACATTTTGAATATTTTAATGAATACTGCTGGTTGCAATGGGAAAGCACAGATTGGAAAGCACAGTAAATCATGGGATCAGTTTGTAAGGATCCCATCTAGGAGTCCTACTGACAGACTGATTTTGAAATCTCTGGATTTATATGCAGAGAAAACCAAAAAAAAAAAAAAAAAGAAAACACATTCACAGGGTCTTCTCCTTGATTGGAGAAACAAATATTGTGCATTGGTGCACATAAATGTTTTAGTTACAGCGCAAAATGGCATACATGTGGTAAATGTTGCTCAGTGGAAAGCTGATCGTATTAATGTTTTGCTTCTAGTTTTGCTATTAACCGAACTAGATGGATGATTTTGGAGATCGGTTCCCGATCATTTGGCAATTATTGAAACCTAAAACTGTAGCACTTTCTTTTGAAGCACAACTTCCGCTCAATCTCTTGACCTAGTGACCCAGTTATGACTTATGACATAATCATAGATTAATATATTTTGTAGACAGATATATGAACAAAGCCTATGTACTACTAACTGTAAATTGTTTGAAGAAAAAAAAAACAAGTAATGTGTGGATGTCTAACATGGTACATGATTATTTTAATCTTTGTAATTGAAACTCGTTATCCTAAATACTATAAATCAAGCACTTACTGGCCCATAATGATCTAAATGGTAACACTGTGGTGTTTTATTGTGTGTGAATGTGTGCATTCTCTCCTCTTTATGCGTACGGAGAAAGAATATTTCAGTCAGTGAATGTACTGTAATGGACTATAAGATGTCTAAATGAGATGTGCATTTAAATTGTGGTACTTTTTAATTCATTTTGTCTGTTTAATTAATGTTTAATGGATAGAGCAGCCACACATAAATAAATCATAATATCTGTGAACCAGTATCAGCATAATTACATATCTCGATATCTTCTTTCAGTGTTTTAAATGTCCCTAGTCCCTGTCAGACAGCAAAGCACAGTAGTATATTCCAAATTACAATCTCCTGGGCTGTTTTAAAAAAAAGCATCCTTGTTTATCATGGCCAGATGCTTCATTTCCCTCTGTGGTGTTTTGGATATACCGAGAGTAATGAATGATTGACTTATTAAATATGTGTGTATGATTTCTGAAGTGCATCAGTGAAATAACCCATTGAGATCATTGTTCATTTTTTGGTAAAGAAGCGTATAATTGTGTGTTCTGGTCATGGTGACATTAGTGGTGTCAGTAGTGGTGTAATGGCCTCACACACCAATGTGGTTTCTCAAGCACAAAAGTGTCCCATTGTTTTAGCAATGTGGGTTAATGTGTGTTTACAAGCCTGAGAACTAAATGTGCCAGTTGTTAAAGAATTGCCAGTATCTGTCTTTATCTAATGGCTCAAAATGATTCCTGATTGCTGAACATGAGTTTGAAGCAAAGTAGAAGCATTTCACTCCAAAATCAGACGACATATATATATATATATATATATATATATATTACTGTATTGTGTAGAAGAGTATTGTGAGAAAGAGATTGAATGAGCAAGTTTATTACCTGCATTCAGATTTAGCATTTTCCTTCAGGTCAGTCCTATGTTCATAATAAGAAAATCTGTTTAAATGACCGCTGCAATATCTTGTCCTTTTAACAGTTAAGGGGTTTTCCCGTGACTGACAGCGCTAGTCAAAGCATTTGTCAGTTGCGTCTTGTTCTGTGTTCACAACAATTCAGTTTTTTCAAAGTAAAAGTCTTCGCTACTGACTGACACACTCATAAAGACAGTCTTTGCCACCATCTAATGGCGTAATAATATAACTTCTGTTGCTGTTCACAGTCAGGGACTATTTTTTCCGGCGGAAGAAAGGCTTTTAGTGATTTTACTTCATTAAAATTGCATTGATACATATATTTTTTTTGGCTTTAATATTTGTATTGTGTGGTAACCGTTTTATAAAAGCAATAAGGTACTCGAGGCTGGTGCTGTATCGTGAGTAAGTCACGGCTGAAGGGCGTTGTTAGGCACAACGTGAAGCGTCTCGTACCTTATTGCTTATATATGCAAACTTTAGTAATGATGCTGAAAATTCAGCTCTGCATCACAGGAATAAACTACATTTTATACAAATTATTAAAATTATTTTACACAAATTATTAAAATAGAAAACGGTTATTTAATATTTTGTAATAATATTTCACAATATTACTGTTTTTATTGTTTTTTATCAAATTAATGCAGCCTTGGTGAGCATAAGAGACTTCTTTCAAAAACATACTGACCCTATATATGTGTGTGTGTGTATATATATATATATATATACATATATATAGATAGATAGATAGTTTCTTCTGAATTTGGAGTGAAATTTCACTGAGAGAGAGAGTGTAATATTGATTTCATGATGTTGCTGATTATTTTGTTTGAGTATTTGACTCCTGTCTGATGTATCCACTACATAAATGAATGATTTTATGATGAAGGTAGTTAACCAGTAAGATCTTATTAACTTACTATCATATAGCACAAAGTAGAAATTGTTAGTATCGAAGATGAACCATTCATAAATACTCTTCCCTTTATAGCAGTACAATCTGTGATTGCTGCAACTAGAGCATTAGCAGCGGTGCACAAGAAACTGCCCTGACCAACAAGATCCCCCATAATGCTGTGCTTCCATCCCCTGACTTTCACACGCACAGCTTTTGTAGCTTCCGAGCTGACGTCTGGACTGACAGCAGCATTTTTTAAGCACCTGCAGATTGTATGATCTCCAAATCTGCAAGGATTCACAACGTAGCAGAAAGGGGAAGCGTTTTATTGTCTTTTTAGCAGTTGTGTACTTGTGTCCAGTCAGCGTGATGTTTCCCTTGTGATGTAATGAAAGTGTCATCTGTTTGTAACAGTTTATATGAATTCATTACTTACATGGCAGCATTTATAAATAATGTACATAAATGTAAACCCTTTATATTATAAGCACATCTATAGTTTATATATTGTAAATAGTCAGATGATGTTTAGTCTGATGATTAAAACGTAATAATTTTTAAAAATGCTTTTTAAAAAGCCAGTTTATGTCTTTATTTTCTTTATTCTCAGTATCAAGTACATTGCTGGCAGTTCATGTACTGTAAACAATGTTAAAATATAAAAGAATAAATAATATTCATTCTTTCTTGGTTCAGTCTTGACAGCTGTATTTCTCATATTCATGTGTGTTTATATGATGTCTCTGTGGCTCATTAAACATGTGAATAAATGCATTTACATGTAGCCTTTTTAGCAGATCTATCTAAAACAGACACACTTTACTGATTGAAGGTTGAGAGTGTCTTTACAGGGCACAGCCCTCTGAAAGCAGAAATGACATTTCTAGTTCCTGGGATCAAACCTGCAGATTTTTTCTTCCACCACCAGCAACCACCTCTTTTGTCTCTTTCCCTTCTTGCTGATTGTCCACTTAAGTTTAAAGCAGTTTATGTCAAAACAAAATCTTGTGTTGAAGCAGCAGTTCCCTGAAAACGTTCACACGATCGTTTCCTCTTATCTGAGAGAAAATGGGCAATTTTATGAATAATCTAGACTATTTGAACCCATCCAATCTGATCGACACAATGAATTCCAAAAAGATGACTCCGTTTTAATGTATAATGTACCTTAATAGCTCTGATCTTTTTGTTCCCTGGCTGTTTACCTAAATGTTCAATCTGGTAGGCTAATCCTTAAAGACAACAGGAAGATTTCATTTGGTAGTATTTTTTTCCCACAAGGAAATTATGCCATTGTACTTTTTTGTAGTTTTGTTTATATATGCTGGAGGATTAAGAGAAGATCGCCTCAGATTTATTCGTCTTTATTTAAACATTATCTTGGAGGAGAAACTAGCAGTATTAGCGTTTAAACAATCAATAGTCAAGAATAAATCAATAATACACTTTAATTAAGGGTTAATTGAACAATATACGGAATTTACAGGAAAAATAGATAGGCCTAATTCGACGTTGGGCTGGTGTCAAATATATAGTGTGAATTTATATAATTTCAGACACATGGGGGCGCAGTGAAACACAGAGACGGCTCTATCTCTCTGTCGTAATGGTGTTTGCTTTAGCCAAACGATGGAAACACACTCCATATGGAAAAATCATTGCGACCATTTACTTTGAACAAGGTTTCATCTCCTGCCTAAGCACAAATCATACAGAACACATGCTGCAATCAGTGCGTCAATATTGACACAAGTCTCAACAAAAGAGATTTCTAACAGAGGCACTAAAGAATGTCATTTGTCATTGAATGGCAAACAAGAGAAAGCCAGCTACTACAGCCATCACACTGGCCATTTTGTCAAAAGAAACTTCCACTAAATAGTCATTCTTATAGCCTAATAAATAAACAAGCACAATTATTATTTATATTTGCGCATTGGCAGATGATTTTATCCAAGCAACATATTTTATCAGTTCATTTCTTCACTGGGAATCAAACCTTGACCTTGGCATTGCTAACATGTGCTCTACTGCCTGAGCTAAACAAACAAACAAACAAACAAAATTATTATCTACACTTACGCATTGGCAGATACACTCTAAAAAAAATGGTGCTATGTTAGTACTGAAAGTGGTTCTTTGGCTAGTAATCAGGGGAACCACTGTGCTGTATAGCACCAAATATTGGTGCTTCAGTGGTTCTTCACCGGTTCTTTGGGATGACTTAGGTGCTATAGCACCGCTACTGCATACAGAACCTGTTAAGCCCCTGTATGGTTCTTCAGTGGTTCTTTGGGGTGGTTAAGGTGCTATAGCACCACTGCCATACAAAGAACCTGTTAAGCCCCTTTAAAGGTTCTTTACGAGCCAAAGAACCACTGTTGGTGCTGTTTAGCACCATTTTTGTTGAGGAAATAAAATGTGATATGGCACCTCTTATGGGTTCTACATAGCATCATTTGACAAAGGTGCTGTAGATCACCTTTAAACTTTAAAGATATGGTGCTACATATAGCACCAAAAGTGGTTCCCCTATGAATACGAGCCAAGAACCACTTTTAGTGCTGTATAGCTTTTTTTTTTAGAGTGTATCACACTCAAAAATAACGTTTAAGCCTTTTTTAAGATTTACAAATTTCAATTGTATAGTAAAATTCCATCAAAGTGAATTGAATAATCCTTACATATTCATATTATGAATTAGGAATATTAAATGGATAAAAAAAATAGAGCTTAAAACATTTTGTATAAATATTAATGAAACAAGGGTGGACCATTTAGTTTGTGTGATTTGTAGTCATAAATGTAAACATATTTTCTTTGTTTTTTTATTTAATTTATGAATACGAATCACAAACCGAAATAGTCCATTCCCTTGTTCCATTAAGATTTATACAAAAATGTTTTATTAAACTCTAATTTTTTTTACTCATTTAAAATTTTTAATCCACAATATGAATAATGTGTAAGGATTATTCAATTCAATTTGATGGAATTTTACTATACAATTGAAATTCTTAAATTTTTAAAAAAAGTAATTTGCATAAATTGTATCAGTTCATGCTTTAAATAAATAATTACCACATTTAAAAAGAAATTTTAAATGAATATTTGAATGTAGGCTAAATATTTTCTGTAAACTGGCATACACTGTAAACAATATTTTTCAAAGTTGTAAATTGGAGTACGTTTTACAAGAAAATGCGTTTTTAGTCTTTATACTTCAAAATTTCGTGTTTAATTAAATGTGCCGTTTCTTTCTAATTAATTGTGAAATTTACTAGCAATTTCTGAATTTTTTTAGTGTACTGCGGGAAAACTACATTTCCCATGAGCACCCGCGGTGGGCGTATCCGCGAGGGGCTGGCTGGCAATGCGCGAGGAACCCAACAGTTCTAAACTGTCTTCTGCTGTGTGTGGCAGAGAGCAACTTCTCAGCAGACTGGGGTGTGGCGGCTTTGAAAACACTCAAAGAAATCAGAGACCGTTTAACCTTAGCTGCCTAACGGCGCATATTATTCAAAACCATCGGCGATCCCTGAAAGGACTAACCGAGGAAAACATCGGGGATTTTTGCATTTTCTGATTCATCCAGTTTGTCTCATCGATCGGCTTGCTTTTTTTATCCATGAGCACAAGGGGTTGATCTCAATTTTTTTTTTTTGCGAACTTTTTTTTTGGATATGTGGATATAAGTTTTCCCCCTCACTATTCGCGTGATGTAAAACTCCAGCGTCTGGCTACTTGGTTTCTCCTGGGAGCTTTAAACGTCAACAGTTTCCAGGTGTAGTTCTGATCTCAGTCAAAGATATAAATTAATCTCTTTTTCCCTAACCCCCCCCAAACATCTTTTGAAAGATTAAAAAATAACAGTTTTGGATCTACTAGTGTCTTAAGGACATTTCCTTTCCTTGGACTTGAGGCAGTCATTTTTTTTCAAAGCCAAAAGAGGAAGTTAGTCACGGAAGACTAAAATATCCAGTCGCTTTAAAAGGGTAATACCTTTTATTTTTTTTCTCCTAAATCTATACTCATAAATCCGTAGCCCTGAAGCGCGCATTCGGAACCATGGGCTGTACCGTGAGCCAGGAAGATAAAGCCGCGGCCGAGCGGTCCAAAATGATTGACAGGAATCTGCGCGAGGACGGCGAGAAAGCCGCCAAAGAAGTGAAACTGCTGTTGTTGGGTGAGTGACGAATCACAGTTAACGGTCAGCGACTCGTTGCTGTAAAATATTACATTTATAAGCACTTTATCACATAAGTAAGTGTCAGTGTGATTCAAGAACTCATTTTAAACGTGTTTGCGATGGAAAGGGAGATATTTTTGCCAAGTGTGAGGGCAGGTTTCTAGGTAATATATGTGTGTCAGGTTTCCTCCTCAGGTGTGGCCTGCGAGAAACTGTCAACGGATTTGAAGAAAATGTCAACTACGATAGAGCAAGCGTTTACTTGTTTAGCAGTTTAAATGCCGCATACTTTTATAATTCGTGTTTTTCAGTTATTTTTTTTTACTCAAATTATGGCCTGAGGCATGTACAAAATTTGTTGAGGTAAACTTGTCATTTGACAAACTTAGTTGCCCAAGTGTTAGATATGATGACGTCATTTTTGGCACTTAACAAGTTGGTATTATTGCTTCACAAAGCTAAAAGTTTGGACACACCTACTCTTTCTGTATTTATGATTATTTCCCACATGTTAGAGCAATAGTAAAGGCATCAAACTTAAATGCCACAAATGTTTTAATATCTGGTCCATTGTAAGGATGACATTCAGATCAAAAAGCTATATAAGACCCTGAGGAAACAAATTCACTGTAACTTTTTTTTACTGGTAGTGTATGTGTGAAACTTTCCAAATCACAGAAAAACATGTCGTAGATTTGGGTCATTTCAGTGTGATCGAGGGGAGAGGTTGAGGGAATGTTTTGACAGTGCCTGTGATCACTCTCAACATCCCTTGTGGTGCAGCATGGCCACACACACTCATACTCAGCATGCACTTTGGCCTGGTCCGAAGTGTGTTTTAACAGAAATGCAGGAATTCTGTGGGGGGATGTTTTTGGAAGGCTTAAAGCCCAAACAGAAGCCTGGAACATGCACCCTGAACCAAAGAAAGTGTTGAAAGTACGTTTTTGGCAGGAGTTGTGTATTGTACTGCTTTGCGTGTTTGCTAAGGACTCTTGCTGGGAAATGAAATACTTGGTGTGGAGCTTTTTATTGTGAGTTCTAAAGCCTTTTGAATTTTACTTTATGAACTCAGAAAATTGCTTTGGCATACCACTGCATTGACTTAAACAAAAAATACATGTGAGGGAGTTGTGCACAGCAGTTTTTGGATTTGCACAGTCATTTTATATGTTTTCAACTCTCTCACATTTCATATATGTCAAACAAAACCTGTTCGTTATCTTTCATAATGGTGTTTGTCCCTCAAACACCAGCAAGATTTCAAGCAGTGTCCAAAATTAACTCTTTAGTGGTGGGTGGATTTAAAAAGTATGTTTTTATATATACATATAGGCATTAAACTTGCCATTTGTCTGAATCATTTTAGTGTATTTTTATCCCGTCGACAATTGAATTATTTTGTTTTTCCTTCCATATGGATGATAAACACTTGTAGCATTATATACAAGATGAGCCATTTTCCATGCCAGTCACAAAAACCTAAAAACACATTTTTAATTTTGTTCCAGATATTTTTTTTGTTTTGGCATCTTTATGTGAGAAATACCCATGTGTGTTATGGAAAAGCTTTAGGTATCAGAGATAAGTAATAAATTTGGACCCTAATTTTAGGCTTTCTAGTGAGTCAGTTTTCTTGTCAATCTTGCAGAACACCTACTCCGTTAAGTAACTGTGAACAATCCTAATAATGTTTCCCCCGTCAGTTACTACATTTAATTGTAGATCTCAGTGGACTGTGCTCTAATAGCAGACATGGAGAGTAAACACTAGGTTGGGGATTTGAGTCACTGTCTGAGGAGGTTTTTAATGACGCACATATAGACAAGTCACTTCCCACTTTGAAAGTAAAGAGTTACAGCGTTGAACAGAATTGTACATACTATTTGCTAGGGCACATACAATCTAATTCCCCAGAATCACCACCAGTTTCTCAAAATGATTGCGTTTTTAATCCCAAAACTACTTGTAATGCTGGGAAAAGACCTCTGGTTTGGAAATGTTGGTTGAGTTTGGAAAAGACGTCAATCTCACACGGGCCGATGTCTCAACCTCTGTTCCACCCCTCTGGTCTTTCTAAAGTCAAACTTTTGGTTCAGAGGGGAGTGTTGCATGGCTTAGATGGATGATGGACTATTTTTAGCTTGAGGCAGATGTAGGGAAAAGTTGTATTTCCAGGCTCCCAGAGCTCTGAGTTAAAGGGATAGTTCACCCATAAATGAAAACTTTGTCATTACTTACTCACCCTCAAGTTGTTCTAAACCTGTATGGGTTTCTTTCTTCTGTTGAACACAAATAGAAGATATTTTAAAGAATGTTAATAATCAAACAGTTGACGGCACCCATTGACTTCCATAGTAGGAAAAAAATGATTGGAAGTCAATGGGTGCCATCAACTCTCTCTCTTACCAACATTCTTTAAAATATCTTATTTCTTATAGAAGAATGAAACTCATACAGGTTTGGGACAACTTGAGGGTGAGTAAATGATGACAAAATTTTCATTTTTGGGTGAACTACCCCTTTAAGGCCTTTAACTTTACCTCCTCTTAACGTCTTTCTGAAACTTTGTTAACAATAAAATGGTGCAGATTTTTTTTGTTTTTTTTGTTTTTGTTCCTCTTAATTCCAGGAATGATTCTTTAGCTGGGCTTACCCTTTAAGTTTTCTGAACTTTGATCAAATTTAATCTTTCACAGTGAATTCCAGCGCATTGCTGTTTGTTTATTCTAGTCCTGGATTGTTCTAACTGCTTTTGTTTTCCACTTTTACTGGCAGAGGGAAATATCCATCGGTGTTTTTGCACTTATCACCCTTGATGCACAGACATGTCTGAACATCTCCAGACTTTTGCTTGCAGCATGAGTGTACTGCTTTTATTTTTACTGGACTAAATGCTTAAAAAAAGTAATAGCAATAATATTTCATGTTTAAATTAATTTGGTAATTTATTTTTAGAGTCCCTGCGCTGCAGCCAATAATTTTACTCTTATCAAATTGCAAAAGATCCATGCAAAACGTAGTGAAGCATGCGTATGCATCTGCTTCCCTGAACCCATTTAACAGGTTTGACAGAACCTGTTGAACTGATTCGTGTTCCGCCTCTTTGCTTTAGCCATCGGGCTTAATAGCGTTGATGGTGATAAATAGAGCGTGGATAACTCCCAGAACACAATCGCTCATCCTGTGTGTTTTTTTTTTTTTTTTTTTTTTTTTTTCTTTTCTTTTCACTCTTACTGTACCGACAGATAAATGCCGTCAGGCATTTGGCAAAAGGCCCCGGAACAAACAAACACACACAAAAACCCATTAAGCTCTTTTGGGCTGGAAAGATGACTGCATACTGGCACTGTGTTGCTCTCTCCTTTCATCATGTCTGTAACGATCCTTCACCACATGGAAATCACGCTTTGTATTTACACACCTTATTTGCCTTCTCTGTTGATCGCTTCGTGGAAAAGCCGGCCGGTCTGTTTAGGGATCCGCTGTAAAGCTGTCACGGGTCTAAAGGCAGGTTATGTACATCGGGCCCCAGATAATTATGCTTATAATTAGTTGCAAAAATGAGCTGATTTATTGTGTTAGGTGGTGTATAGTTATAATGTAGGTTTGAAGGGCTCCACTGTATGATTATAGTCTGAGGTAATAGCAGGTTGTGTGTGTGTGTGTGTGTGTGATCTCTTACTGCTTACTGCTTCTTATTTTGCCTTTTTACTAATGGTGCAAGGAATGCCCTGCTTTTCCACTCGGCAGAAGATATTGTGAGGGGTTTTGGGTTTTAGTAGGTTATGTAGGCCTATATTTACTTTGGTCTAGCATTTGCTTTCAGGCTTTCAATCTGTCTTTTGGCAGATCTCTTATGTGGTCTACTGATAGGGTGACCAGATGATTATAATAAAAAAAAATCATGATGCGTAGGAGGCGTGGCCTGGTTAGTAGAGTGCATATTCTGCATGCAGTAGACCTGATTTTGAATCCTGCCTGGTGTGATTCATGGTAAAGAACAGAAAGTAAATTTAAAGAAGCATTGTTTTTTGAAAATGGCTTGATAGATCTAATATTTGTATATGATACGCATGACAAAGGCTACATGTACATTAATCCGGGGACATTTGAACAGTTTTCATTTAAAAACGCTCCTCATCCACACTAGCGTTTTCAAACGTTTTCCAAAAGTTGCTCATCCACACTGAAATGTCTGAAAATGCTTAAATCACCTTAATGCGTAATGCTTAATGTGTAAAACATACTAATAGCTCACGAGATAATGCAGAGAGAGCAGATATAATAAAGTTCTCATGCTATTGTTCTAGCCCGATCATTTTATTAGCATAATATCGCATCACTGTTGCGTCCGGGTCACGCTCAAAATCGGGTTTAAAAATGCAACTGTCATCATATTTTGCCACACAGGATGATAAATGTGAGCAAATTCTCTGTCATATTTGCAGGAATGTAATATGAAGATTCTACAAAGGAGCATTTATCTTGAGCAATACTGTTAATGTAAATAGCAGTCACAACAATGCTGGGATAACTATAGAGATCTATGGGTACAATATGCGTCACGTGACTAAACATGCGTCATCGTTTTCAAATACCTCCATTTTCACCAGCCACACTACAACACGAAGACAGCATTTTAAATTTATCCACTTTGGAGCGTTTTCAAAAAGCTTAATTTTCCTTAACAAAAATGCAGTCTCAGTGTGGACAGAAGGCAAAAACGGAGAGAAAAAAAATATGCGTTTACAAATGAAAACGTATTGGTGTTGACAAGGCCAAAGTTACAGTTTTGTCGATCTGAAATCATCTTCAGTCAAAGATTGAGTAGTTTGTTTTAGTAAATTTTGTACAAATACGCACAGGCACACTAAGCAACAGATGTAGTTCTTTGTGTATTTTATGTACTGTAAGTAGGTTTTTATGTATTTTATCAGAGTGTCTGGTCACTCTATCTGCCAAAGACATTGGATCAAATCTAAACTGAGATACAAGACAAACCATTTACAGAATTTGCAAAACTTCCCCTAACTGCTGTGCTCTTGATAATTCGGGTTTGGAAGTAGTTGATCATTAAGCTAATGTGAAAAATGGCCTTATAATGCCCTTCTTGCTAGTTTGCATGCTCTGATGAACAGTGCATATCGGACTTATGAAATCAAACTGCATCTGTCCTCAAAAGGTTTTTTATGTCAGGCAAGCTCAATGATCCATCACAATGTTCTCAACTATTTCCTCAAAGCAAGGTCAGAACGCTTCTGTGTCTCCAGAATAGTTTTTGCTCAGACACATTATGTCTACTTTTGCATTATTTTTGCTTTCAAAATAAACCTTTCTGTAACCTGGCTAGAGGACCAGCACATTGTTGAACTTATTCAACATTAACTGTGGGGCAGTGAAGTATGACACTTACTTAGAAAGTCTTCTGGATTCCTAGAAGTTGTCCGTTGGAGAGGTCATGGGTTTTGTTTAATATATTCCATATAAAGCGACTTCAAGTGTGGCTTAACTTTTTAAGTGATCCGTTTGGTACCAAAATATAAACAGTGTATCTACACAGACACAAAACCTGTCACTAAAATACAGTAATATATGAATTAAAGGGGCTTTCCTCAGTATTTTTTACTTGGCACTGTGAATGAATTAATTAATCAGTAATCCACACTGCCTCAATATGCTTTAAATAGTTTTTGCTTTCTATCAGTTTGGTTAATCTCAGCCACTAAATTACTGAAGCTTATAGTGGTTATTAAAATTTGCAAGTGCAAAAAGAGTAACTGCTCTTTTTCTCTGTAGGCAAATCTGATGAATGCTTCATGGGATTTTATCATGGATTAACAGCTTCTATCATATAACAGCTTTGTATGAAGATCAGATTGAAATTAAATGTATTCACTGAAAGTCTTCCTTCCTGCCACAGCTCTTAAATCTCACTCACATTTGAATATATAAATATATAAAAAATATAAAATATAAAAAAAATAAAGTTTGACATCAGTGACTTTTAGCTTTTGCTCTCTATTAGTTTAATGGCAATATGGCATTGACGTCAAACTTTCTACATGATATGCATGATATTAGCTAACTGCGTGATCTGTATTATCTTAGAACTGTACATTTGTGAAATATGGACATTTACAGTCATCTGAAAACAGATTACTCTAAATCGTAACATGCAGTTTCTGTAAAGCTGCTTTGAAATGTATGTATTGTGAAATGCTTTATTTGAATGACACGAGGGTGTGTAAACAATGACAGAATTTCCATTTCCAGCTTTTATGGTATTTTGTAGCAAAATACTGAGAAATCGATGTTGATCAAACCCATTGTGTGCATGCATCATCTATGTGTTTGGATTTTATTCCCTTGTGCCCCTAAAACCAGACACATTCTTTTCACATCCATGACAGAAAACAATAGTGTTGATGATAATGACAAGTTTTACAGACAGTCAGACTCCTGCAAACCCTACTGGGATTTCCTTTCTGACCTTTTCTGCTCTCCTCTGAACCGATTTGATTAGCCTTTGTATTTGCGATTTGCTCTTTAGCAGCTTGCCTTATAGGGTTTGAGAAGTAGGAACTGTCCCTCGTTGGATAATAATGTCCATCTGGCTCCATTTTACACCAGGACCAGAGCTTGCTCGCTTTGCTCACCTCTAAGTGGGAACACAGCACTCTGTCACACTGCTGTAAGAGCAATGAGAACATTGGCATAGATGTGCGAGTTGCCCGGAAATTAGGGGTTGGATCACGGACACTAGCCCGGCCATCTGTTTGTGTGGAACAAGGTGGTGTTGACATTGTTCAGACCTGCTCTTTGCTGGTTTGCTGACATGAAAAATGTGCAGCATATTTTACTTTCCTTTTGAATGCATGAAGTTGGAGCTATATAAGATGGAACATGTTGTATATGTTTTTAAACCGACCAATGCGAGACTTCCGTTTTGTAAACGAATGTCTGTATGAGTGCATCTCTATCCGCTTCACTGAATTGTCTCGTTTTGCTTGCAAGGAGAGAGTGAGAGTGAGAACTCTCTTTGTTTACTTCAGTCTGACCCATAGAACCAGCAACGTGCAGCTATTGTAAACTACGATGACTGAGAAAGCACATTGGGTGGAAAAAGCGACTTTATCTAAATTCTTTGCCGGAGGTTGCTGAAATGCACTGAACAGAAGTTCATAACCTCTTACATCATCGGGAAGGTGAAAGGTCACCTTTTTTAGTGGGTTTACATTGACTGTTTTACCTCGGGAAATGGCCGACAGATTGAATTTCATTTTATGTATCCACCTTCCTTTATTCATTGAACATTGGGGTTATGATGTGTTTAACTGAGGTAGGCCACTCTTGTGCCTCGTGGGCAGAAGCCTTTCCATTTCTGGATTGTTATGCTGACAAGATGTCTCCTAGGGCTAGAACAAACATGATCTTTACAGAAGCATGAGGAGGATTCTTGTGGAACTGGACTAATATATTGTGTTTTATATTAAAGGCACAATATGTAAGATTTTTGGATTAAAATATCAAAAAACCACTAGAACAGTGTTTATATATTGTGTTGACTTGTGTACTACTTACATTATCCCAGATGTTTCCAAGAATGTTTAAATCCAGAGAAATAAGCAATTTTAACCAATAAGTGTCTGTGCTGTCGCCTATCAATGACATCATAGCCGCGTTACCCTTGATTTCCTGTTTTATTTTGTAAAAACCATGGAAACACCAAAGATGTTTTAATATATTAGGGGTGAATTCAGGTTGATTGGGACACTTTTTCCAAGTCATCTCAATGGCAAAAAGTGTCCCAATCACCCTGAATTCACCCTATATGTTTTTTATTAGACAAGGGAACAACTGTTTGGATACATTTATAGACAGAAAACTAATCATTGTTATAAGTGAAACAGTGCTGCATTACCTCACAATTTTAATTCGTCAAATAAACTGACCTGTATTGGTAGTATTTCAGCTTTGCGAGTAGTTCGGTAGAATGAAATGTCCTCATTCTTTTATATCCCTTGGGACTCGCGTGTAGCACTGATATCTGTCTCTCATTAGCAATCGTGCCCGCGATTCTCGGCCACGCCATGCTTTATACCACAGTCATGTTAAAAACATGAATGCATTCACTCATCCATAAACATTATTTCGCCATAAACGCATCGGAATGACGACAAGTTCCATGAGCCCACGCTCATTCACTGCGTCATCAATCTTTGCCTTTGCCTAGCGGTGAAAAAAACATACTGTGCCTTTAATTATCTCATCTATGAACATGATTTCTGCCCGAGTCCCACCAGATTCTTTCCCCCTGACTGTGAGGTGCAGACGGCATCTCCCATGAGTCTGCGCTCAATCTCTGCGTCATCAAGCTATGCCTTTATTTTGAATAGGCGACCTCTAGTGGCGAATATTACATATTGTGCCTTTAATGCTTTTATTTACTGCATTGCTGCTAAAGTCAACATGAAATGAAAACTAACATAATTTACTTACTACATACATGTTCTTAGCCTTATTATAAACGAATCATCAGGCCACAGAAAAAACTTCATTCTCTTTTATCAAAATGTTATTAAATCAACGGATAAAGTCAAGCTACCATTTAAAAGTTGGTTGGTACATTTTTTTTTTTTTTTAAATGTCAATTCAATGCATCCAATCCCTGGAAAAAAAATCTTTAAAAAATGTTACTTACCCAAAACTTTTGAACACATTTTTTTTTAAATCCAAAAATACATTGCATTACAGAAGTAAAATCGGTTGCAAATGTCATTTCATGTACACTTCCAGCTATTTTCCCTCATATTTGATGTTGCTGCCTTTTCTAAAAGTCAGACTGTAAAATCACAAGACTGATTGACGTCTACATATTTCAATTTATTGGAAGAACAAGTTTTAATTTGATTTAACTCTGAAAAAGCTAATCTAATACCAGAGATTTTATCAAGCAGCCTGTGATCTCTCATCACTAATACTGGATTGGGATGGCAAAGTATGAGATAATTTGCAGTTTGCTTTTGTGCCAATTGTCATGAAATGTTAAAGTCCCCCTGAAATCAAAATTTTTTTTTTTTTAGCTTTTAGTATGAATATGTTAGCCTTAAGGTTATGAATAAGCTGGTGTGTTCCAAAACAATGACAAAACTTAGTTTCTCACTTCCACTAAAATGGATCACGGATTTTCATGACGTCACATCGCAGTTCAGTTTCTCGTCAAATCTTCAGTCCAATCAAATGCTCTGTTGAATGTGAAGTCCCGCCTCCTCCTACACTCTTACAGACGCTGAAGCCTCGGCTGAAATTGGTCATTTGCGCACACATTTACTAGTTTCTACATGGTGAATGGCACATAGTGCACTGTATAGAGAATATGGAACGATTCAGACAGTGTAAATATGCTTTCCTTTGACGCAAATGAAGTCTGTTTTCGCGTTAGTGTCACATGAACCGCTGCAACTCGAGCAGTCTGCTCCAGTCTAGAGACACGAGAGCAGAGCGGATCATATGCTTGAGTCGGCACAGATCACAAAAGGTATCGGACCCATTTGAATTCTGCACAGAATGCTGTATATAAGCGATATAAAGGACATTAGGAGGATAAACGGTTAGAGATTAAAAGGAAACTAAGAGTCTAACTGCTCTGGCCGAGCTGTAACATAAACGAAACGCTATTGGCTATTTCAAAAAAGGGGCGGGGCTGTTTGATATATCGCCCCGTCTTCCTGTTTCAGTTGAAATTATGCCAACACATTGAATAATGCTGCACGTTCCAACACTCTTCAGTGGGCATTTAATATCAACATACCCCATAGTAGCTTGTTAGGAACTGCTCTGTTTATGACATCTTGTAATTAGCCACAAATTTCTCTCATTTTCTTAAGAGGCGGGTTCATTAAACTAGACTCTATCCTTGACAAGAGAGTGAGATAGTGAGGTGATGCAGCACTGGCAGATCTTTGTTCTCGGGACTGTGGGGCATGAAGAGATGGTGCCAGCCGCTTGGGAGAAGAAAGATCAGCCAGCTCAGTCTCAGAGGTGTAGGGTGGAGAGAGTGAAAATGAAAAACACTGAAACTCCCATTTCCTTTTCAGTCTATTGCTCGTTCGTGCTGGCCCGCTAATCTTTGCGTCTGTGCTTGCAGTGCAATTCACAAAAGCAAAACGTTCATTAAGGAAAACACTTACGCTGTAGTCTTCAACGAATGCTCTCCCTCGTCTTGCATTAGCCCACCCTCTAGATTGACTAGTCTAGAGGCTGAGTATTTTATCTAGATTTTTCATTCTATTTTTGTACTTTTGTCCTATTCTGTCAATCTCCTCCTTATGTAAATACTCCCTAAGCACGGAACACCCACCAGCTAGTCAATTATGAAATTATGTAGTTTTGCACATACCTACTTTAGATTTATTTTGTGGCCACCACCGTTCTGGTTTAGCATTGTGATGAGATCCAGTTTCCAGGTCCATGCTGTGCCTGATTTCTTTTACACATTCAGTTCTCTCCCCAAAGCTGATGTTCAGCCCTAATTGGTATAATGTCTTCCTTTCACTTTTGATTTAATGGCTACACAACTTGTGCTTGTGCCTCTTGCTTGGCCCTTTTCCCTCATTTGGTCAATTCAGCTGTTCAAGTCGCATTGATTTTAATTATCATGGAGAGTCTAGAGATTGTATATGGCCACATAATGGCCACTAACGGTAGCCCGGGCTTCCAGAATGGTTATTTTTGGTGACATGGCAAAGACAACGTTTGTTATATTTACACACAAAACCAGCAGCCATATATAGTCTTTATGGCATTCTCAACCACAGATGCTGTCTCTCATCCCCTGTTTTAAAAAGCTGGTGCTGAAGGACTGATGTCATTTCCTACTCTGTCCCCCAAACCACTTCCTCTTTTGGCTTGTCTCAAAGTTGGTGCTATCCCTTTGTTCATTCGGTACAGGAAACTTACACGCCCATCCGGTTTCACTAATTCAGGGGGCAAATTGCTAAGCTCTTCCTCGCAAGTGGCCAACTTTTGAGTAAATTTAAAGCCATTATGAAGAATCCACTGCAAAAAGTATCACCAAATGGATTTGCAAAAGTAATGATTATTTAAACAAGTTTCTGAACACTCACTTACTGCCTAGATCACTTACTATTATGGCGCTTTTCCACTGCATGGTACGGTTCAGTATGTCTCAATATGGCTCACTTTTTGGCGCTTTTCCACTGTATGGGACCGCTCGGTACGGAACTGTATGGTTTGCTTAGATAGTACCACCTCGTTTGAGGTTCCAAGCGAGCCGTACCGATACTAAATGTGACGTGTAAACACTGCAGATTAGGGCTGTCAAACGATTAATCGCGATTATGCATATTAATTACACACAGTACTCGCACATATATTATACAAACTCAAATCGCGATTAATCGTTTGACAGCCCTACTGCAGATCACTGATTGGTAGGGATGGGTACCGAAACCCGGTATTAAATTGGCCCCGGGCTAAATAATGAAAGATCGGTGTATCTAACCGTATCTAACCGTACCGTTCTCCACCCACGGTTCGGCACGCACTTGCACCGTGGTTCAACTTAAATCTGACAACGCATCTATAATATGGTTTGATAAAAATAACTACGCATAAAACAGACAGACAGGGTTTGGCTAATGTATGTTTCTGTCGATGGATACGCATTCTGGCTTCCCAATACATTACAAGAACAGCTATGATCAAAAAAAACATGGGCAAAACGAGTGCCGTATGTAGGGCCCTATGATTTCCGTGATGCAGAAAACGCGGACGAATCGCGGAATCCAGTCATAAAAACTGAATTTAGTATATAACGCGGAATGTCACGGAATTTGTCAAATTTTTGATGAATGAATAAAAAGCAGGTCAGTACACTTAAATCAAATTGCGATATAGACTAGTGTCTGTGAATATTAAACCGCAAAAAGACTATTTAAATATGAATCCTGCATGCCTGTGTGTGCCTCTGAAATGAATGACGCGGAAGCGCGCGGTTTCATTTACCTCACACACACATGCGCGCACATGCACGCACGCACGCGCACACACTGAAGCATGTGCGACGCTCGCTGTGTTTTCATCCTCTGTCGCCTCACTATGTGAGGAAATGAACGCACAAAATTAATCTCCAGAGCCGCTCTGAACATTTAACCGCTTCGTTTGAGAAAACTATCGTCATAAACACAGAGAAACTCAAAGCTCTAGGCAACCCGTCAAAATAAAAGTTCGATTTAACTTGACAGAAACATATCAGTGTTGTACAGTAGAATTTAGATAAATTAATTTAATAATAAATTATTAAAACTATATTTTTAAGGAATAATCTCAGTTTTTCTTCCATGTTTTAATTTTAACAGTAAAGCTCTGTTGTGCAGCTCATTGTTTGACAAAAAAGTTGAATTTCATGATTAAAAGATAAATTAAATAGTATGCTTTCATTTGATTGCCGGAACAATTAAAATACGCAACAGAATTTCTGAAAAAACAAAACATTTCATAAAAATACATTTTTTTTAATTAATAAGTTTTGTTGTTTTTAAGAATTAAATTAATTAGACATGCTTTTTGATTATTAAAATGTAAATAAACCATTAAAATGGAATCCAGAAAAGTTAAAACAAAAAACAGAATTTGGTAAAAAAAATAAAAAATAAAATAAAACACAATTTGAGGGGAAAGAATAAAACGTATATCATAGGGCCCTAAAAAAAAAATGTAATTTTTGTTAAACTTTTAATAAATTGTTGGTAAATTGGATAACTTTCATTATTTCAATTAATTAGACATGCTTTTTGATTACTAAAATTGAATTTAACCATTAAAATGGAGTCCAAAAAAATAAAACTGAAAAAAACGGAATCCAGAAAAATTAAAACGGAAAAAACGGAATTTGGGAAAAAATAAAACAGATTTCATAGGGCCCTATGTATGCTCTAATATGATCAGTCATTTACGCCTTCATCACCCTGGTGTTGATCAGGTGAGAACTGAACAGCACACTTTGCTATCTGTTTAAACTAAACTCATTTTAGCCTTGCCAATTTAAATATTCGGGGGCCAGAAGACACAAATGAGAACTTGTGCGCTGTGAGATGTGTGTGTGCGCTCACCCGAAGCGTGCAAACTCACGTACAAATATTGAGTTCTCTTTGAAGTTTTGTGCTTGAACGGACAAATTTGCACAAAAATTATGTCAACATGCCCATCTTGGTGAGTATCCTAGCAGACATAGTCGGATGAACGTATGGTGTACTGTATCCGTGCATTGTCTTAAAGTGACAGCAGTCTAATATTCCTGCTGTCTGTGTTTTAAATGTTAATCAAACAACAAAAGACAAGGAAATCACTCATTGCTCTTGATTGAATAGCTTTTGTAACTTTAATAATGGTTAATCTTTAATTTATACAGTCAAATATGCAATGTTATTTTGCATTTGATTGCTTTATTCAATTTCTGTTCCTGAAAACAAATGTTAAACCTACCTGAAAAACCTGAAAAGCACGGTTTATTTTATTTGTATCTTTGCTTTATTTTATTTATTTTGTGCTGTTGCTTGTAGTTAGATTATTTGTTCTTATTTTCTTAATTTTTATTTGACAGTATAGTCCTTTTTTCTTTGAACATAGCACATACTGAACCGTACTGAAAGCGTGACTCTAAAATCATGATACAAACCAAACCATGAGTAATTTGAACCGTTATACCCCTACTTACTATAGAGTATTGACCATAGCTTGGTAACTTGCCACTTAGTTAGTTCCAGATGATAGTTTAGGATTGCACTACTGGTGTGTACAATTAATCGTTGTGTTAAAGGGTTGGTTTACCACCTCATTTTATTAGTATTTCAATCTTATGTCTGTTTCTTAGATTTTATTGAAAGCAGAAATGTTACCAGGAAGTTGGTTTTCTTGTTGTATAGATGTTCTGAACAGCTCAAAGTTGAGATCACTCCTCCCTTCTGTCAGTTTTCAAGTACATCACATGCCCATTTGTGCACGAGAACATCCGCTCCGATATCATGACTCAATCTTCATTCTCATTCTTAAAACAGGCTTCACTGTCAGAGGCAATTCATGTTTAATTTCATCATTGCATAGAAAGTGGTAGCATAGAAAGTTGTGCAATAGACCGAAGTCAAAATAATATGTGCAGAAAGTGCCATTACAATCAGATTATCCTGTCTTTGCTTTATAGTGCAGTAATGTTTATCCAATAGAGCTAGATATTGGCAACTATTTCATAATAAACCGATAAACCTTGAAATGCAAATGTTACGATTTACTACGCGTTTGCAATTGAAAGTTGGCCAAATGCCAAGAGAGACTTAGCGTGTCCACAAAAAAGAGTGAAACTGCGGTATCAGTTTCGATCTCTCGTGTGCCTCACTTCACTTTTGTCCAGTACAGGGTCTCATGGAAATGTCTGTAACAGCAGTGAAAAATGCCTGTTTCAGAGTTTGAAAATTAAAATATAGTTAATGATGTGCTAATGCACTACAGCTTTGTTTGAACTCTATACAGTCGTATATTCATACGGTGTAAGATGAAGGTTTTGTAAGCAGACAAGAGGAAGTAACATTTATTACGAGACTGTCATGTGCAGTCTTTTTTGCATGTGAAAACCTTTTCACTTCCATCATGCTTCTCGTATCTGAACACGCACACACAAAATCAGTGAATTATTGTTAATGATAGTATGCCAAGATTAGGGTCGTTTCTGACACATCTGTAATTATAACTGTGATTGTCACCTTTGGCTCTGTGATGGAGCTCTGCTGACGTACCGCTCTCGTAAATCCGTTCTGCCAGAGGATTAGATGAGCTTCAGGAAGCCTTTCATAAAAGCTGGCAATCCTGTGTCTCTACAGCTGATAAGATAGAGCGGGCAGGGCACGGTGCCCGGAAATGCCCTATAGAGCCGTTATACACATTCACATGTGCCCTGCTGTACTCTCTGCCATTGTGATGTGATACAAATGTGCAGTCCCTCCTTCTGCTCTCCTGTGAGAGTCTCAACAGAAGCTGGAAGTTGTTTTGTGTGTGTATGTCTGTTGTAAGTCATAACACTCTTAACCTTTTCTGGACTTTCCCAAACACCCATGTGATTATCAGAGATGGATCTGAGCTGGTCATTGGCAAATAACATTAGCTATAAACACTCTGAGCTTTATTGTTGTTAATTAGTTTGATAAGCATCACTATTACTGTTGCTCATACTTGGGGTTAGTGATTTATCCAAATTAAAATATTGCATAACCTAAACTGCTTGTACTACGAACTTGAATGATATCTCGAAGCATATGTCTTGTTGAGGAAAGGTTTGCAATAACTTTCCTAAAAAGTAATCAGATGGACAAATACATGTATTAATATATTAATTTTTTATTTGTTTTAGTTTATTTTAGTACATTTTAGTACATATTTTTTTTAGTTAACCTTTATTTTATTTCAAGAAACAACATGTTTTTAGTTTTAGTTAAACTACAATGCAGGGTTATTATAGTTTACACAGGCAAGCATCCCTCATGTTTTCTTTAGTAAATGTTGAAATCTAGTTGCCGCTATTGTTACTTGCATAATTCACTTTAATGATGTGGTGGAATTTGAAATGATAAAACAGCTGTCATGATTCCGATTCAAGTGTGTGAAATAGATATACACCGATACTAAATTTCTCTGCCGATACCGATAGCCGATTATTCAGAATGATATCGGCCGATACCAATAGTTTGATTATTTTTCTTAAGGAAAAAAAATCTCTCCCAAATAATGCTGCGAACTATACAGGGAACCCTATCATTTGGTACACCATAATATTTAGAGGTTATAATTAACAACAGAGGTATTATATTCAGCTGCTTTTTATTTTTAGATATAATAATTACACTCAAATAAAAATTGAAATTTTTGTATACAACTCAGTTGCACATAAGGTACTTTTCATAAGCACTTGTGTTCATGGCAAATTTATTCAAACATATAATTAACAGTAAATAAGCTCCCATCTAGTGTTTTTTTATAGTTAACAAAAGAACTGTGAACACTGGAAAACATTCCTGAGGTAAATGTGATGTTATGTGACGTATTGTTCACAAGCTGTTTTATTGACATCTTTCCGTGGTTCACACACAGATTAAGTGATTACATGAGACATAATACATTCCTGTAAGTTCCATCTTTCAACTTACCTTTTGATGTTCATGCATTTTTTTTGTGATATAACTTGTATTAATGTGGAAGAAAAGACTTGTGCTTTGTGCTGCCGCTTGTGCTACAGCGATCTGTCACGTCATATTTAAGAGCGTCAAAACGCCATTTATTGTTTGAATTTCGTGATAAAATGGACAGAATTTGAAAACTGAGATTTTGTTTCTTTTCAGAAGTAACAAAGCACAAATTACAAATAAAATGCGTTATTGTCGCGTTAACTAAATTCAACATAGGAGAGATTTTCTTCACACACAGTATGAATTGTGGTCTGAACATGTTTTTTGCACCCTTTTGATTGACAGGATATAATCGGCCCTGATCATCGGCTGTTTTTAAAATTAGTTTTTAGAATTAGCTCTTTCTATAGCCTGTGTCTTCTGTATCGTACTTGTCCTTACCTCGCATTAAAGACTATTTTAACCCAAGGCATGAGGAAACTGGCAGTCATTTTACTTGGGGAAACACTGTTTGAAGTCTTGACTTGCAGTCCCACCTCAAGATGCTGGAATAGAATTAATTCTTTCCACAATTAGCCTGTGTCTATTATGTCATACCTGTCGTTACCTCACATTAAAGACTCTTTTAGCCCAAGGCATGAGGAAATGGGCAATTATTTTACATGGGGAAACACAGTTTGAAGACCTGACTTGCAATCCCACCTCAGGCCTCTTCACCAGCTCTCTGAGACTGGTGAGAGACACTTCATTGAGATTTTTTCCAAAATGATGTTTAACGCAGAAGTTGCATCAGAAAGGTTGCAGTTGTACCTTATTTGTTTAAGAGTTACACCACTTCCTGCTTTCACTTTACTGCGTTAATCCAAGATGTGCAGCAGGAACAACACCGGTCTGACTCACACTGCGACAAGTGCTGACAGTCAATTTTTTTTTTTTTTTAAGATTACTCATTGCATTGATTGTTTTTTTAGTATGTGTGTAGGTGGCGGATGGTGTGCGTGTACGGTGCCACAGCTGCCTGAATCTGTGCCCTCTTATCTCGGACAAGCACGGCTGTCATCCTGCCGCTGAGAGGACGATTAGAAGTTGGATTAAGTAAGACCTTCATCTCAACGAAGAGAAAATCCCTCGATGTTTGATTAGACAGGGACTCATGAGGAAGGATGATAAAACGGCGCTTCCTAAGTACTTATAGCAAATGACTCAGGCAGGGGAATGAATTGCAGAAATTGTAAAGTTTGGGAAGTCATTATGGAGTGATTTGAGGTTTTTTTTTTGGCTGCGGCTTACACCTGGATGGACTTACCTCTTCATACTAAGGCCGTTTTCACATTAGAGCATTTTGTGTGGACTTTAGATTCGAGAAGGGCATATCAGAGATAATTTTTTAAAATTTATATCGATATATAAGTTGGTGTTTAATTGTGCATGCTTGTTTCCCCTATTTTTACATTATATAACCTTTGTCATCAAAGTTAAAGGCACAATATGTAATATTCGCCACTAGAGGTCGCTTATTCAAAACAAAGGCGTAGCTTGATGACGCCTTGATTTTGCGGAATCATGGGAGGTGTTGTCTTCACGTCTACATCTGGTGGAAAATAATCCGACAAGACTCGGGCAGAAATCATATTCATGGATGCGCTAATGAATTAAAGATTTCTTAACATTACTGTGTGAAGCAGGGTGTGGCCGAAAGTCGCTGAAGCGGAACGAGGCTGCTGGAGCGATTGCTAATGAGAGACAAGCGCAACACAGACACGGCTTGAGAGCAGTGGAACTTTTATTATGCTGCAGATGACCGCTTCCGCTTCTTCTGGTCATGAGTATGTGCGGTAACGCAGTGTTTTATCATATTAGATACGTTTGTGTGTTGAAAACTGTTATAGCAGCCACCGTGTGAACGCACAGAGTAGCATTATGAGACACTTGTTGCACACTGCAGTAAGCTAGATCGATATTAGGCATGGTAAAACATGGTACTCGCTGGAAATTAGAGACTTACTGTGTTGAGCTATATAACAATGATTAGTTTTCTGTTGATAAATGTATCCAAACAGTTGCTCGCCTGTCTAATAAAAACACATAATATATTAAAGCGTCTTTTGGTGTTTAAAACTATTGATTTTGAGTTTTGTTTTGAATTTATTTAGACAAAATGGTATAGAATTAAAAATGGATTATCTGTTTTTTATCCAGAATTTTAATATTGGTGCATCAGTTAAATAATATAATAATATAATGTAAAAAAGAGACCTGTAGGGGGCTCTGGTCCTGACTAAGCAATCAAAACAAGTGTTGATATGTGTGGTGTGCATTTGGCCTAACTCATCCTTGAAGTCCTTCATGCATGATTTAGGAAGATAGTGAGACCTGGTTTTTACTGGGAGGGGAAAGCATGTAGTAAAAGAGAAAATAGGAGGGATTTCAGCCAGTCGAGAGAGGAATGGCAGGAGAGTGTGTTTGGGGTTGGAAACGGTGCAGAATGCAGCTGGGGCTGGCCTGCAGTACTGAGAGCTTTGTGATTTGTAATTATGTCGTGCTCCGCAGGCCTGTAGTTTTGTGCCCTGCCACAGAAAGACTCTTTGTGGGGCAGCATAACGTGAGCAGACTGTGAAAACCCTCAGAGAGAGAGAGAGAGAGAGAGGGGAAACTGCTGCAGCCCTCAAAAATCCACCCACATAATGAGAGAGAAAGTGAGTGAAAGGTAATTCAGTTGAGAGCTTCCCCCTCAAGTTGTTTGAGACATTATGACCATCTAAACTCCATTGTGTGACTCCTCAGCCTTAACATTTTGATGTTGTTTCATGCTCTTCAGTTCCAGTGAATGCAATCTGACGTTCTGCCACACATGTATTTATGACATTGTGTATAAAGGTTTTCCTAAGTATAGTGCCTCTTAGTTCTCCTGTACCTTTGAACAGTCTGTGTCAGGGCTGTTCCCCCACCACTGGGCTAATCATTAGCTTGGGGCAGCTGTGTTTCACACCACTCCAGTAGCAGGAGATGGGACACTGAGATCAATAATGGCAGGATACACAGCTACCTGATTGTGAGAGCTCTAGGGTAGTGAGAAGTGCATGTGTCTATAGAGAAGAAAGTGGTTAGAAGGGAAAAATATATAAAGATATAAATACATCTAAATGCTGTGATTGAGGTGACAAACATTGTGTCTGATGTCGGTGAGCCACAATCATACAGTTGCGTACTTTAAAGTAAGAATCTTAAAAGAATAGTTCAGTTCTTATAGGTTCTTTTTAGAAATAATAGGTTAGAAACAACATGAGGGTGAATAAATGATGACAGGATTTTCATTTTTGGGTGAGAAAAAAAACAAAAAAATGGCACTTATTCCTTCAGGATCTTGCATCAATTGAATTCCAAGCCTTGAGTGCAAAGGTTCTTTAAACAAGAAAGAAATGCAGGAAACGGTGAGCAAGGGCAAGAAAACCATGTGATTACACACAGCACTTAAGAGGAGACCTGTATATGTTCTAGAGGGAAAGACTGTTGGGGCTGTCTGGAATAAAAGACCCATTTTATAGTCGGCACGAGCGCTGGAAACCTGAGCTCTTCAAGGTTAAAGTGTCGTGATTCCAACTACATACACACGAGTCACTATGAGTGCTAAAATTCAGCCATAACATGACCCAGTGCCCCATTCTTTTTCTCATACATACTCACAGATGTAAGTCGCGTATGTTTCGTAAATGACAATCAACTAATGAGATTGCAAAGCTCGCTGCCAACTGCAGAGCAACAGTCAGGTTCCGGAAGTAAAAATCCCATTCATTTTCTCCATAGCGGGATTGATTTTTAACAATAATTTATTAACTTTTAAAAAAAGACCTACTGTGAGCTACAATGTTGTTAATTGATGTTATATGCTTTTGTTGAAGCCATCAGCTTGCTTTATTTCAGCCTATTTTTTACATAATCATGTAGGGCTGTCATAATTCCTTGATTCAATTTGAGTATTCTATTTTAAAAAAATCATTGATTGCAATTTACCCTTGTCAAGTAATTGGCAAAATACTGGAAGTGGCTCATTCCATGGACGAGAACTGCATTATTAGACTTGACTTATTAGAGTTGATTGTTTGTTAGGGGTGTAACGGTACGTGTATTCGTACCAAACGGTTCATGGGACAAATTCCAAATGGAAATGATCATCCCTATGCCCTATGTGATCATCCCTATGTGAGCAGGGCACGTGTATGTAGCCGTTTGGAATGCACTTGGCAAAGGGAGTGGCGTAATTTCCTCATTATCTTCAGCTTGGATGTTCCCGTGACAACGCAGCACAGTGTCCTTCAGCAGATGTCGCTGTTTTAACGGATTAATTATTTTTTCTTTTTTTTTCTTTTTTTAGCCTAACTTTTGCAAATAAAAAACATACATTTTTATATTTTAAAAAGTTTTTAAAATATGCTATGTAATATATAAAAAGTAATATATATAAAAATATAAATTGTATATTTATTTATGCCGGGGCTGCGCTGTCACGGGAACATCCCAGCTGAAGATAATGAGGAAATTACGCCGCTCCCTTTGCCAAGTGCATTCCAAACGGCTACATACGGCACACACGTGCCCTGCTCACATAGGGATGATCACATAGGGCATAGGGATGATCACTTCCATTTGGAACTTACAATCATGTTTCTTCAGTGGAATTCTTGTTGAAAAACTACATGGATTCTACTACATGAATGGTGAAAAAACCCATCAGAGAATCATGACTAGCAAATCCCGCCAAAAGATCTCCTTAGTGCTCTCCCAATCCCATGAAGCACTGCGAATGACTTAATTGAGTCTTAATTGAATCTTTCTACACTCTCAAACTACTTAAATATTTGTTTATATGAGCATGTTTTGCAATAAACAAAATAAATCTATTATCAACATCTTTAAATCAATAGATTTATATTTTTGTCATTTTTAATTCGTTTGTCATTTGCAATGCTTCATGACATTGTAGTCTTGTACTTTTTGTCTTTTTGTCCAATTTTCAAATACTTTTTTGCTTTAAATCAAAGTTTGTAATGTTTTGATTCACCTGGTAGCTGGTTAGTTTGGTTCATGGCTTATAACAAAGATGTTTTTAAAATCCCAATGGGAAAAATAAATGGGGGAAATACTTCCAAAACAAAGACCACTGAAAAAGTAGCCGGGCACTCTGTACTCTAAAGGGTGTTCTAGATAGGATTTTCCAGGTGGTTGCTTACTTATACGTATTTGTCGCTGTATTACTGTAATCTAGCTGATACCCTTGTACAACTTTGCCAGCCTGAACAACTCTTAGGACCCCCCCACCTTAAGCTCCTTTCAGTCTTTCCCTTTGAAGACTGGATTTTCAATCTGCCTCACACACAGAGACTCACACCTCAAACTCACAGAACTCCCTCCTGAAATGAGTTTTCCTTGCCTTTGCTTTAGTAACCATAGATACGGCTACAGGAAAGCCACCTTGAAGGGCCTGTCGATGCAGAACTTCCATGAAATTAAATTAATTAGCAGCTGAAAACTTAAACAAGATTGCTTATGCTAATAAAACGTGCCTCTGATTCAAAAAGCGTGTTTTTTTTTTTTTTTTTAATACGTCAGGTGTCATAGTGATTATCATCTGTAAGTTAATCCATGAATTCTTCAGAATGTTAATGGGAAGCTGTATAGCAAGTGAATTCTGCTTTCATCGTTTTCTCTATCCCTTAGGTCATAGACATAGTGGTTTGACCATATTTCCTGTCTTTTTTTTTTGCTTATTTTGATAGTGTTTTTGTGATGCATGTACACCCTCAGTATGAAGGCTATTTTCTATGGAGGACTAGGAGGGCCATAGAAAAATAAAGGAATCGTTTATGAATTTATTAAAAAATATGAATTTCTAATGGTTAATCACATTTTAAATTGACAAATGTACAGTAATTTTATATTTCTGTATTTACAGTTGGTTTAAAATGTTATTTAAATATAACAAAATATTTGTACATTTAACTTATATTTTAAATATAAATGAATTAATTTTAAATATCTATTTATTCATTTGAAAAGTGATGTATGTATTTAAATTTTTGAATTGTATTATTTTTTTTAATTGAATAAATTGATAATGGTTTCCTTTATTTTATTTGTGGCACTTCTAGTCCTAGTTGAGATTGTTAGTGTTTTTTTTTTTTTTTTACTATCCCAATTATTATTATAAAACTTATCTGTATGCAATATATTCACTTTCTTAAAAGTCCCTTTGCATGAAAGTCTCTGATAAAGCAATAAATGTGTATTTTTCTGTAGCGTTTTGAGCATTCTTGGAGCGAAGGGCTGAGGAGAATGTTTTATTTTCAGCATTGCCTTGTTTATATGAATTAAAAGAAATCTGGGCGCCTTGCCTCAAACTCCTTGAAACAATGGAAAGTCAAATATCTGTCGGTCTTTCCCTTCGTCCTCTTCACTCTTCGTCCTTCAGTCAGGCGCTCTCAGGTTGCTCAATGTTTAGCTTGAGAAAAGGTGGTCGTCTACATTTGTCATGGCACTGTGCCTGAGGCAATCACTTCTCTGAAGTGAGTTTGCCAAAGCCTACTGACAGATGGTCCAATTGTATTTTGTAAGAGCAGAGAAAGCACCCATGACTTATGCTCAAGTTTACTGTTGAGTCAGGGGTGCTTAAAATGCCAACTCGTGTTGCAATGAGGTACAACAGGGTGCAGAGGTGACCGTCTTCAGCGTTAGCTGTGTAAACACTAATGTAGGGCGGATATTCTGTGCTACACTAACTGGCATCCAGAACAGGAAGGGGTGGGGTGGAACCTTCACACTAGCTTCCTGTTAGGCAGGAAGTATGTTTGAGTAGTGACACGGTTTCACCCTAGCAGTGATCCAAAGCAAATAGCTCTCCACAAGCATCAACTATGATGAATGAATAACAGACACCAAACCACATGCGCAGTACTTTCCCCTATCCTTTCAGAGAACTTTGTTGGTTAACTCTGGAAAGATTAAAAAAGAAAGTTCCTCCTTTTTAGTACCCTGAAAAGATTTGTCTTCTGCCTTTTAAACACATTGTAATTTATTGTATAATAAGACTCTGCTGCCCTCCAAAAATTTTAACACGAAACCAACACTGTGCCTGAAGGGAAAATAACCTGAATCTCACTTCAATTTTTGAGGAACTATTCTGTGAAGTCGTGACACCATGCTTCACCCTGAAAAGCGGTAATGAAACGTGCAAGGCTGGAGTTTTGGCTCTGTATAAATCAGTGTTGCACTTGTCGACAGGAAGTGCTTTAGTTTGGCAATGTTTTAAGAAGTCTACAAGATTTGGAAAGTCATATTTGGACACATTAGGACCAGAATGAAGAAAAATTAAACTTGAATGGGGAAAAAAAAAAAAAAAGACCCATAAAGTTGTTTGCTCAGGAATTCATTGCCAAATAGTAGTGATAGTCATGAGAGGAATATTTATATTTATTTTAGTTCTTTGGTTAGGACCTTAGTTATAATCTTTCTTTAATGATTACAGAAACATTTATAGTGCTTTGACACGATTTTACACTTCATTAGGCTCAGGCCAAAGTGACGTCTCTGATGTAATTAAAGATGTAAAAGTCACTGTTGTTTTTGTTTTGTGCATCTTCTTCTGCATGCTCTAATTTATTTACTATAGGGAATTCTGGAAATTGTCTTCCCTTCACTGAGCTTGTCAGCTTATTTCGTCCAATGAATAAATGTTTGATTTGTTGAGGAGGGCTGTGTGAAGACAAAGTGGGTGGCATTTAAAAGCGCTTTGCTGGTCACAGTGTATGACTCTGTAAAGGTTATTGGTGTCTGTAGCTGACCCTTATGATGGAAGAAGACAACGCAAAGGAGTCTTTTGTCATTGATGCCAATTTCCTGTTGACACAGCCGGAGAGGTATCTGAAGTCTGCAAGTAGGAGAATTTGCATATTGTGCCCTTCCCTTTCTTCTCTTCCTAATATCTGAAATACTTCCTCTTTTTTAAATATTTTTCAATTGCGGCAGCATGAGGCTTGTCGTCTTGTCTCTTAAATGGAGTTCACAAAAAAATGAAAATTCTGTCATTTACTCACTCTTTCATTCCAAACCTGTATGACTTTATTTCTACTGTGGAACACTGAAGATATTTTATAAAATGTTTTTTTTTATTTGTCCATGCAGTGAAAATCAATAGAGTCCAATTCACTGTTATTTTAGAATTATTTAAATAAGATTATAGTATTTATTAATATTTTGAATTTTTATTTTTGGACATTATATATATATATATATATATATATATATATATATATATATATATATATATATATATATAATTTTTTTTTTTTTTTTTTTTTTTAATGTGTAGTTTTCATTTAAATTTGTTTTGGCCTTTTGACTATTATTAGAAAATAATAGTTTTAATAATAGTCAAAAGGCCAAAACAAGTTACATTTAAAGAAAAAAACTAAACTTTTTTTTAATTTTAGTACTTTAAATGTAACTTATTTGCCAAGGCAACATAGTTTTTTAAGTTTAAACTTTTCATCTAAAATTTTATTTTTATTATTTTTTTTTTCAACTTGATAGTCAATTTTTAATAATTTTAGTTACCGTTAACAACATTGGTCCAGTGTTGTTTTACTTTCATTGTATGGATATAATTCTTTTGTGTTCAACAGAAGAAAGTAACACTTTCGCTTTGTCCGAAATCAAATACTTCTCTACTATATAGTATGTGAAAAACAGTGTGCCAACAGAGTAGTATGTCTGAATTCATAGTATTCGGAAAAAAGAGTAGCTGAAAAGTCCCCGGATGGTACTACTTCCGGCGAGATTCTGAAGTGCGCATTCAATGGACACTTTACTATCCCGTGAGGCCACGGGAGAGGATTTATGAATGGAGGTGAAGCAACGTAACTGATGTTAGGTCACATGATAATGACAACATGGCGGATGTAGTACATTCATACTACCCACATTCTTACTATATAGAGCATCCTTTTTTAACAGTCACAAAGTAAGCTCAAATTCAAATGTGGAACCTACTCAGACAGTATGTATCTTTGGACGCACAGTTTGTCTACACTTTAAGCGACATAGCGAATGTTCCAAATCCATTTGTTCTTTGTGTCAGAAATAGTGCGAGTGCTTGGAGTCCTTCAGAAATAGAACAGGCATCAGTTTACTGTCAGGGATTTGTTGTGACGTGCCATATTGCGCAATATCCAGTGTAGACAGCATGACTGTTTACAATGGGTTCTATTGCCTTTATGTCATGCTGCGCTGCTCTGATTCCAGTGTAGACACCGTGTAAGTCATACAGGTTGTGTGTTCTTTGACTCAACCTTAACTTCTCTCCATCTCCAACTCGTGTTGAAATGCACCTCTACCTCTTCCTGTGTGAACATTCATCAATCCATGTCATAGATCTTTAATGCAAAGTCACTTTGGTTTGTTTGTTGCTCAACAAGCTTGATGTTCTCCATCACTCTTATATCATGTCAGAGATTTAACTTGTTAGCGGTAAATGACCGTATCCGTCCCTTTGTTTGTTGTGCCCTCAGACTAAAGCACGTAGTTGTGTTTTCACAACGAAGGAGGACAGCGATAGCGATCATTCAATACAGTCACCGCTGAGGACTGTGAGACCCTGAGAACTTATCTGCAATCTCGACTCATTGTGCATATTATATTTCACACGCAGGGCACCTTTCTCAAGGAATTGAACTATATGTTTTAAACACATAATTTATGCTACATCAAGGTTTGTTGGAATTTACACATTTGTGATGCCACAATCAGATAAGAATTTCACTAAATTCATCATAGGAGGCATCAGAGTTTACGCTTTTGATTAAAAGTGCATCAAGCTTCATCAATTTGGCTTTTGACGTACATTTTAAAATGCACTGTAATTGTTTTTTGTACACATATGACTCGGGCAGGGCTTGCTAGGCCTAGCTGCAGTGTTTGTTTCCAACTGCTGTGACGTTTGTTTTAAAAGCAAACAGGCTTGTTTAGGCGGGTGAAAGAGAGAGGGAGAAAGGCAAAAAATTGAAGTGCGAAGCATGGAGTGCTGGGAAAAAGGGAGTTCGCGATAATGCAGCCATTCACTAAAGTGTTGACTGCGGCCAGCTGTTTGCACATTCAGCGAGGTGAAACTTTTTCAGACTTCAAGCAGTGTTGTGTTTGGAGTTTTTGAACCACTTTGTTTTTTTGCAAGCTGTTATTTCACTGCGCAAGAAACAAGACCGCACAATCCTTCCCAGACACATTCTTTGTATTATTAATAGTCCGTGTGTGACGTAATTTACAGCTGTGCTTCTTTTTAACAGATTTTGGTTGCAACCAAAAGTCGTTTTACATTTTGTGGCATGACAGAACTTGTAAAGAATGATGTATAGATTGCAAGAGAGATAATTCCACCGTCATCTTTGGAGAAGTGATTTTTTTTTCATCCATCTCCCTTGTTTCTCAACAGTCCAATCTGTGGCAGTCATTTTGAGAGAGAGGGAGAAGCCCTGAAAGGAAACAGAATAAACAAAAGAAGAGCAAAGAAAATAGAGCAGTAGCAGGGTTGAGGGCCTTGTGAGGTTCAGACGAAGGTGGTCTTAAACAATGCCATCTCTGTTAGTGCAGCGGGGGAAATCGCTCCGTATTCCTGTTGCATACTGCCTGCCCTCTCCACCAAACCATTCGGCAGGTGCTGTTACTCGTTCCCATCACTGATCTGAGGTCAGTTATGTCGTTTTGTTTCAATTTTTGTTCCAAAATTAAGGGCCACCAAATATATTTTTGGCTTGAAAGTCTTTTGTAAACTTTGCCATAGGGAATGTAGTGATTTTGAAGAGTGTGTAGTGTGTTTAATAGCAGTGATTTACTCTGCAGGGGTCCTTCAACAATCACAAACAGTAAAATGCACATGCAAAGCTGCCCCCTAGCTTCTCTTGCTGGCTTATACTGTCATTTTTTTTTTTTAAAGTACTGGACTCAGTAGCTTTTTATCACATAGTTTTATCTCATCATAGCAATGGTACTTCTGCAATGTAATCAGCTGAGCCTCTCATGTTGGTAAGAAAAGACGTCAGACTGTTAAATGGATAATTAAATGTATAAATGCAGTAACATAGTACATGACATTAGATTGCTCAGCCACAGATGGGAGTTGATTTGGATGAGTAAAAACATCAGTTTTACCTTAAGGCTATTTTATTTTTTATTTTTTGTTTTTTTTTTGTGGATATTTATATCTAGAGAGCAGTGAACAAAATAATGCTGATATGTACAGTTCTAATGCATCATACAGTAAGTTTACATACACCTTTCAGAATCTGCAAGATGGCAAATATTTATTTTAATAAATGTATTTATATGTGTATGTATCTATATTTTTTCCACAAGCCTGAATTTACATGTATTATCTAGGGCTGGGACAATACATTTATTTGCGATACAAAGAATCTGGAGCGATTCTGATATTTTCTGACGTATCGCGATTCTCTCTCGAATCGATTCTGAGCTTAGTTTTTAACAGCAGATGGCACTACATGCTTTAGAAACACCTGTACTCTGCCTGGTTCCAGTTCCTTTACACACACCACTTAAACCTAAACTAATCATTCATAAAGTTTGAAAAGGTTGAAGCGAATTACAAGGGTGTTCACAGTGGGTTGTTTACATTAATCTTGCATCATAAAAGCATTCTGAACTGAGGTACAACTATATTTAACCACTTACACGACTCAGCCGAACGTACGATCGCTGTCCAGCTGTCTTCTTCATGAGCATTTGAGTGTGCGGTTAAAAACTAGCTTAGAGTGCCATCTGCTGTTAAAACTAAGCTCAGAATTGATTTGAGAGAGAACATATCAGGATTGATCCAGATTCATTGTATCCCTGCTTTGTCTGACTGTTCTTGGAAAAAAAAATCCTCCTGATACTATAAATTTGTTGTTTTCCCGGCATGCTCTGCACATTTGAGTCCTTCCCCACAGTGACTACATGATGCTGCAATCCAGCTTTTGCTCTCAGGACAGTTGAGAGAATTTCTTTCCTATCTGTAGCTTTTTACATCCCTCCCGCCTTCAGAAACAGCTTGGTAGATTCAGACGCGGTGTTGTCTCACTCCTGGTCTAAATCAGGTTTCTCGAGCAGCCCTAATCCGAGATGGAACTAATAAACCTCTTCTTCAGGGGCATCTTATCTCACTCCCTTCATGGCCTGAGGGATCCTTTGATGGATTATTATCCTGATTTGTCAGTGCACTTGGCTTCTGAACACGGCCCAAACAACGACTTTCAGAGCCGGTGGGAGATAAGGTCTTTCAGTTGGCTTGTCATTGTAGGGTCGCCCACAGGTTACGCCTGGTCATAACTTATAAGCCGGATTGAATATCATAAGCCTTTTAGCTATACTTTTAATCTTTTAGAAAGGTAGATGGTGTATTAGTTGGCATGTGATATGGCATCAGAGCCAAAGCTTAGTCTATATTTCAAAGTTAATAAATGTAATGATGCTTTAAGAGTATGCCACAAGTAATAAATGAACACTGTAGGTCTGGTATAAGACCTTTATCCCTTATATAAATATTTTAACTGTAACCACACCTCTTTCCTCTTGTTCTCTTTACATTTCCTGGTTTTTTTTGTTTTTTTTTTGTGAATTTGGCTGGGTAGTAATTACAATGGCAAATGGGACTAAACTTCCTGCATAAGTCCTGTGGTCGGACATGTTTTCTTTCCGAGAATCCTGCTCTAATCTAAAACCGTTAGTCCTGCAAAGCATCAATACCTGTTTACCATTCTCACTAAGGAAATTAAAACTTGAATGACAGGAACAATCAAATATTGACGGACTGGCCTTTGCTTGTTTTTCACAACATATTGTTCCTGTAAGGCTGCAAACTTGCGTGTGCTTCTGGGAACATGGCAAATTAGGCTGTTTTGAGAAGTTAGATTGATGCTATTTGAGATGCCAACATTTCTCCTCAAAGCTCCTAGTTCCCAGTATCCATCGAGTATAGACCCCTGAGAGAGGGCAGACCTGTTCCCAAATCATTGCTTTTCAGTCTGCAGTGTGACGCAGGAGCCATTAGCGTGGATTTCCAGGCAGAATGTTTTCAAAAGGACTGGACCTAATGCGTGGCTCGTCTGTCAATACTGAGCTGGCTGTTTAAACCTGAGGCATAAATAATTAATCATGTGAGGCAGATAACAGGTGCTGGAGTTTTTAAATTGCTCATGGTTGCATTGCATTCGAAACGGGGTGTCTGAAATTGTAGCGAGTGACTTGTGGTTGACTGATATGGATGTTTCAGTGGCTGCTGCTGATCACTAGAAAGTGAGTTGGCAGATGGCCTACGTAGGTAGTAGGCTTGCTACGGTAGTCAGTGTTAGCGTGTTACCGGTGTTCAGTTGCAACACCGGTTTCATCACTTGCCCACTGTGGCACCGAGGCAATTTTTTGCATTAAAAATATTTAACACAATTAACACAGTGTCCGTTTTTCTGCGTTATATGATCAAGCTCTTATTCATGCAAATGCTTTTAAACCATTCAAGCGCAACAAGACAAAAGAGAACGTGCTGTCTGTGAATGTCCTGCCTATGTGACTCACACGCGCCAGTATCGAGTTCTCTTCCACGCTTGAACGAACCATAACACACACAATTATGCAAAAATGTCCGTTTTGTCAAGTGTCCTCATAAGAGCAGTCTTAAATGAGTTAAATTAAGTCTTAAATGTATGTAAAGATTTGTGAGAAAATGGGACGTGTGTCAGATCCGTGTCGTGTGCAGCAGGTAAGAGAGTGAATTACTCACTGCTCTTGACTAAAGAACTATTGGGTTCCACAGTTTCCATGGTTTGATTTTCAGTTTTTTTTTATATAAACTTTGTGTAAGTTAGCCTATTTGTTAATTTATATTAGGCCTAGCATGGTGTATTCTTACTTATTTTGTTAATAAGCTTTGTTTAATATAAGCGAGTTTGTTGTTGTTGTTTTTTTTTTTTAGTAAGAATAATAACCCACCATTCAAGCAATTGGCACTAATTTAAAAAATGAAAGTAAAATGCACACGGTTTTTGTGTGTGTCCCTTTAAATGTAAATGATCTGCTGCTCCCGGCCCGCTTTCCAAAAGAGGACGGAGCTTTAACAGCTCACGCTTTGGTTGCTCAACAACAACAAAGCTGGAGAATCTCACGCAGCCAAAATGACTATTGTCAGTAATGGTGTTCAGCCTTACATTGTTCAAACTGGAGTCGAACACTGATGGAGAGACAACTTTCAGAATGGACGTTTCTGAATGGTTAGTGGATAAATTTATGTAGTTGCTGTGGAGTTGATTTAACTCATCGGCTAGCATGTGCCGTCATGTTAATCTTTTGTGCAAATCCAGCGTTGAATTGGCCCTCATTTGTGAAGCAGTCTGGCGTAAAATGACGGAATGGCAACAACTCTCTACTACAACAGCTCTTCCTCTTCTCTAAAGCAGCCCAAAATGACCTCACCCCCTTTGTTGCTGCGTGTTCCTGGGGGCAGGGTTAATGAATGTCACCAACCCGGGAAGAAGCTCGTTGTAGTCCCAACCAGCTGTTTGTTGTAGTCCTTAAAAAGCAATTTCTGTAAAAGAAAATATCTCCCTTTGCATTAAACTCTGAGAGTTGTACATTTGTTTTTGTTTGTTGTTTATGCTCAAACAGCAACATTACATACTAACTAAAGTTAAAAAAAAATTGAAATCGTAATCAAGGACCCCTTTAATTATAATTTTTATATTAAACATTTCTGTCATTTTCTCACACTAGAAGATTAGTGTTTGGAAAGTGTACTTGCTTGAAGGCCCTTAATTCCAGAGGTTTTTGTACTTTTAAACACGTTGTTAACTTTAGCTACAGGACAAATTACATTAATAAGTTTTACATTAACTTCATATTGGATGTAAGGAGAAAACCGATGTAGTGTTAAGATATTTTACCAAGTATAAATATTTCATTATAGTAATTATTTCATGTTTAAAGTATTTTTTTGTATGTTTTAGTAGTTTTAATCATTTTAATTATCTGCATTAGTTTGGCAAATACCAAACAATTTATTCAATTTCAGATTGACTGTGGAACAATGTTGGACTTCACAGCATTGCAGAAGAAAACAAGTTTCATATGATTCAAGTTACTTCCAAGTGATTCCATGAGAGAGTCAGTCTTGGTCATTTTCATTAATGAAATGCGGTGTGCTGCAATATTTTGCAACACACATGATTCACAGTATATGTATTGCGTTAACATCATCAGTCACAAATTCATTACACAGATTGCTTATATTAATCACTTTTCATTTGACCTACGTTTGTGAAAACTGATCATTGATCTTATGTTTTGTTTTGGAAAGATGGCCCACATTGATTCAACACATTAATATTTTCCACCCAGGAGTGCAAGTTGGATATTACTTGGATAGTTGCTTAGATAGCTCTTGATAAAAGTAGATCAGACAAAACAACATCTTTTACCTCCTTTCCACTTTAGACCTAATATCACCTTTAAATGAGAGCAATATACCAGTTTCCTCCGAAACACGCCTTAACCTTGCTTTCACCATCTTTCATCAGTCTTTAATCCAGCTTCCTCCTTCCACACATCAGTGCCATCTTACCATCAGTGCTGCATGGTTTAAAA
Organism: Hypophthalmichthys nobilis; assembly: GCA_037950665.1. Classification (NCBI taxonomy): domain Eukaryota; kingdom Metazoa; phylum Chordata; class Actinopteri; order Cypriniformes; family Xenocyprididae; genus Hypophthalmichthys; species Hypophthalmichthys nobilis. The sequence goes on from CM075487.1 coordinate 22,583,573, forward strand.
TACCACCTGCTTCTATAGCTGCTGACTTGAAGAAAGGTGTTAATAATTACAAGTGACTGTGGATAAAAAGGTGTTATTAGCACCCTTTTTAAGAGACGTTGAATTTGCATGTGTAGAAAACTTGCTATTGAGAAAAAGAAACCGTATTAACTCAAGTTCTTACCTGAAACTCAGAAAATGAAAGGTACTTATGAATATTTTGTCAGGATTTGGCCTTCTGTATATTATAGTTGTATGACAGTTTGTCTTCAGAGAATTGAATGTGTTTCCCTACAGTGCCCAGGCCTTGTGAGCGACTGGCCACCATCCATCTGTATCTAACCTCTGACAAGCCTCAGCCTGCACTCAGGGTCTGGAGATTATCAGCCTTGAACCACAGATTTCTTTTGAACTCCGATTTCATTTGAAGAGATGAAAAGCAGATATTTTCACCCATGCTTGATCCCTGTTTCAAATGTAAAAGAGCAGCGTTGGTACTTTTCTACATATCTAAAGTTGGTTGCATTTTTGTATGTTTGGTTGCAGTTACCACCAGGGAGTTTTGGGTGGAAATGAATTTGTTAAAGATGTTCACCTTATGTATATAAATGAGGATATTTAGCGTAACTCTCATTTTAATCAGGGGTGCACAATAAATTGGTATCACATTAGTTTGTTGGCCAATATTACTAGTTTACTTTACTTTTTCTAGTTTAATTTACAATTATTGGTCAGTATTGGATATACATTGGATGATATTGGATATTTATTTGTGCATGCTCATTCCCATTATTTTTACACTTTTATATTTTACATTTTCACCCGAAGCTCAAAGTACACTGTTCTTGTCCGTGTTCCACTCCATCTAAGAGCATGTGCACAGAATGCATTAGAGAACTCAGAATTTCTCTTTCGTGCTTTTAACACCTCTTTAATATCAAACATGTCCCATTTTACAAAAGTCACATTACATGATTTTACTGATTGATTTACATATTAAAGGGTTAGTTCACCCAAAAATGAAAATTCTGTCATTAATTACTCAACCATGTGTTGTTCCACACATGTAAGACCTTCGTTCATCTTCGGAACACAAATTAAGATATTTTTTTATAAAATCTGATGGCTCAGTGAGGCCTACATTGCCAGCAAGACAGTTAACACTTTCATATGCCCAGAAAGCTACTAAAAACATATTTAAAACAGTTCATGTGACTACAGTGGTTCAAGCGATGAGAATACTTTTTGTGCGCCAAAAAAAATAAATAAATAACGACTTTATTCAGCATTATCTAGTGATGAGTGATTTCTAAACACTGCTTCATGAAGCTTCGAAGCTTTACAAATCTTTTGTTTAGAATCAGTGGTTCGGAGCGTGTATCAAACTGCCAAAGTCACACCACCCAGTGGTGAACCATTGAAATTTCGAAACACTTATGACATAACGAAGCCTTGTTTACTGAAATCACATGACTTTGGCAGTTTGATAAGCGCTCCGAACCACTGATTTGAAACAAACGATTCGTAAGCTTCGAAGCTTCATGAAGCAGTATTTTGAAATCGCCCATCACTAGATGGCGCACAAAAAGTATTCTTGTCGCTTCATAACATTGAGGTTGAACCACTATAGTCACATGAACTGTTTTAAATACGTCTTTAGTAGCTTTCTGGCCATGGAAAGTGTTAATTGTCTTGCAATGCAGGCCTCACTGAGCCATCAGACTTTATCAAAAATATCTTCATTTGTGTTCCGAAGATGAACGAAGATCCTACGGGTGTGGAACGACATGAGGGTGAGTAATTGATGGCAGAATTTTCATTTTTAGGTGAACTAACCCTTTAAGCTTATGCTTTGAGGAGTGAAAGTGCACCACTGTGTAAATGAAAGGAACAGAATGGGGCACAATTATAGTTTTACCTCTATTATCGTATTTTCATAATCGTTGGAAGGCGAAATCAAAACTCTGTTTCGATTAATCGCACAGCCCTACTAGGAAATATAGGTCACACTAAGTCAACCATCTTTCATATGTTCACCCCATGCCAAAAATGATCACTTTATGTCGCCGTTTGCTTATAGAATTGGACCAGAGGTAAGAAGCTACAGTGGCTAATTTCTTCTCCACCGAGGCTGGGAGATGATCAGGGGGCGTTTGTCGGACGTAGTTTTATATGATGATAGTTACCAGGTTGGCTTTGGGACAGGTTCAGTTGAATGTCACCTTTGAATAAAATTGGCTCCAATCCGGATCATTAAGGGCATTTTGGTTTGTGTGTGGCTGTCTGGAGTCTTTCTCTTCTTTCTTCTTTTTGGGCTTCAAGGCAACCTGGAGCGTCAGACAGACTTCTTCCTTTGATAGAGGGCCTTTCTGACAGAATTAATTATCAAGCACGTCGCTTGTGTGTGCCGTCCATTGCGCAAGAGTGTGTATGAACAGGCATCTGTCAACACACTGCCTTGGTTGCTTTCTTCCACGCCTCTGCCAAAACAGCACAATAGCGACTCTGGTGTGCTACACTTTTAATGTAGAATTGTCTTTGTCTCTTGGCTTAAGTGTCTGCCGCCGTCTGTGGTGCCTTTTGTTTAAAAAGATCCACTATTTTTTGGCCTAACTTTGAGCTGAACCAGTTTTAGGATATATAATGAATGGACTGTCTGCTGTTCGTTGTTGAAGGGCATATCTGTGCCCCCCTGCCAAGCGTTAATGATATTTTAGTAATGCATTGCCTGGCATGGGGTAGTGGCGTGGCGTTATTAAGCTCTTCTCCGTGCCTAGAGGAGGAATCAAACCTTTGGAGTTCAAAGTGCTGGATACTTCACAAACGTGGCTGTCTAATAAAAGCTAGAATTAATACAAGTATGCCATAGAAAGAAATATTTAATTTTGTCTGGAGTGGATTGTCAAATGGATATTTGTGTACTTTCAGTGATTAGATCTTCTTCTTTGAAGGAACCTGTTACCTTTTAAGTATACCTTGTAGAAATTAGGCACAGGTCATAATGGTCAAATAGTCAAAGTTGTATTAATTTATATACATATATTGCCATTATTGTCTAACCTGTTTTTTGTATCTCTCTTTTTTTTGCCTAAACTTATACACACAACAAGTGCAGTTCAAATGGGAAATCAGGGAGATGTCCCTCAGTACCCGCAGGATTAGCAGGATGAAAATCAGTCTCTTTTTCTCATTCTCTTTCCTTCTCTTGTTCTCTCTTTTGCTCACATTTCTAATTTCTTACTTATGCTTTGTCTAAATTATCCATAATTTATATGTGTGTGTTCAGGAAGCCAGCTAGCTAATGGAGGTATGCATAATGCATTCGTTGTGCTTTTATTGGAGCCTCTGGTGGCCCAGTTCGAGATTGAGGCAAGTACAGCGTCTGTTCCATGATATATTAAAATCTGGGAATAACCATGGATTCCACAATTTGACATATAAATAACTTTGAGTCATGCTATGATGAATATTGCCAAAGGAGGGGATTTTATTTTTGTTTTAATAATCTTAGTATTGCACTTGGCTAAGTCCAAATTCATAATTATCATAAAATATCACATTTTTGGAAAGCCAGAAATAAAAATAAAATATACTTCTATATATATAGTTATACACTATCACGAAAGTTTAAAGCCTGGCAAGGTAAACTTTTCATTCGCATGCAGTTCTGACTAAGCTTTTCTGAGCGTATACACCCCAAGCGCATGCACACTAAAAGCCTGTCACACAGCTTTTGAGTACTGAACTAAGATCTCTTTCGCATCTTATTGCGCTTAAACTGTCAAATACACACAAAGTTTACATAAAGTCGTTTATAAGTGAATGTAAGCAGGTTGGATGAGTGTCAGTCTGAGATCCGTGCATTAGGTCTTAAAGGGTTAGTTCATCCAAAAGGAAAATTCTGTCATTAATTACTCACCCTAATGTTGTTCCACACCCTTAAGACCTTCGTTCATCTTTGTAACACAAATTAAGATATTTTTGATGAAATCCGAGAGGTATCTGACTTGTCCATCGCAATTTAACCACCACTTTCAAGGTCCAGAAAAGTACTTCAGTTTCACATGATCCTTCAGAAATATGCTGATTTGATGCTCAAGAAACATTTGTTAGTAGTATTATCAGTGTTTAAGACATTGTTTGTGGAAATGGTGATAAATAATTTTGTGTCAAAAGAACAGCATTTATTTGAAACATTTTTTTTTTAAACAATGTCAACATTTTTACCATCACATTTGATCAATTTAATGTGCCCTTGCTGAATAAAAGTATTAGTTTTTATTTTTAATTTTTATTAATTATTAATTCCTTTACATTTTTTAGTAATTATTAAATTAAATTCTTACTAGAGTGTGTGTGTGTGTCTGTGTGTGTGTATATGTATGATATATATATTTAATAAAAAACTGTGCATGCCATCTGCATATTAACTTAATATTATGTAAGAGTTTTGCTGTAATGTATCGATTACCCTCAACACTGCTAGTAGCCAGCATACTTCCATTATTCAGTGTCAGAGGAACACTCTTTGTTTACAGAAGGAAGTCCTGCTGTACAGATTTTCAAATTTAAGCTTTGTTTCAGCATCTTTCTGTTCTGAAGTGGTTGTCTGGTTTCCCCCTCAAAAACAATAGCAGCTTAAGTGGCAGGAAGTACCTTAAGTGTCTTTTTACATTCATCCCTTTCTTGACTCATACAAGCATCTGAGTGTGCATGTTTATGTCTATAGTTGGTGCATTCTATTGTATATGTGTGTATGTTTCATTGTATAAAACTATATTGTCTCTGGACAGTAACATGCTCTTGTTTGTTTGTCTGCTGTTTGTTGCAGCTGTGTAATTAAAACAGGATTTCCTGTTTGTGGAGTTAATCAAAGCACTCTTCTTAATCTGTGCGTCAGCCTGGTCTCAGATGGAAGAAACCATCACCTCGGATAAGAGTTCACATGGCTAATTGATTTTTAGATGGTTAAAACATCAGCCGTGCACATACTGTTCTCTCTCTTGAATAAATGCACGCACACTCTCAAACTGGCCCATCGCCCGGTTCTGCTCAGTCGGATCTGCAGCAAGATTGTGCCGAACGCTCAGACTCTCCCCATGCATACACGTTAATTCTAGCTCATTCATCCCAGGACTATAAAACTCCAAGATGAGATAGTCTTGATGAATATAGGATGGGCTGGTTTTGAAAAATCACGTGATTATAAGAATTGCTTTTGAAACTGACATCTGCATACTCAGCAAACAGACCTAGAAGTCGTTTATTCTACCCTGATCTGACACTTTGCCTATTAAAGGCAACTCTTTCTGACCCCTCTGCCAGTGCACGGGATGCAGTCACCAACCTTTTACTGTCATTTACGTATCGATCAGCACAAACAGCACTGCAGCTTTCATGGTTGCCAAGCGGAGGAGGGTGGACACTGAGGGTAGTGTCGGGTGGCCAGCCTTTTGACAGGAACAACTGATAAACCATCATATAAAGTGACCAACCACAGTTTGTTTTCTTTTTAGATGCCATTTATGGGTGGATTTATCTGAAATAGATTATGACCTAACACAATGTAAGACTTAAAATACACTTTATTGTAGTAATATTAACTATAGTAACTTTGGTATTTTGACTGTGGATGAATGTGGATTAATATAATTTTTAATAAAATTCTTAAATAAATTCTTAATGTACACTGTAAAAAATTGTTGTTTTTTTTAAATTAATTGGAGTTTGTTTTACAAGAAAATACTATTTCATTTTAATTCAGTGTGTTGCTTGCTGTTTCTTTGTAATTATTTGTGAAAACTATCTGTTTATCTGTTTGTCCGTCCATCTAACCTTCTGTCCGTCTGTCTGACTGTCTGTGTGTCTTTCTGTCTATCTGACTGTCTATCGGACCGTGTCTGTCTGTCTGTCTGTCTGTCTGTCTGTCAACCGTCTGTTTATCTGACCATCTGTTTGTCTATCTTGACCGTCTGTCTGTCTGACCGCCTTTCTGTCCGCCTGTCTGTCTGACCGTCTGTCTGTCTGTCAGATCTATCTGTCTGTCTAATCAGATCTGTCTGTCTGTCTATCAGATCTGTCTGTCTGTCTGTGTCTACATTTTTATTTTTTTGAATGTTTTTATATAATATGATTTTGAATGGAACTATGGTAGTTTTTAATTTTATGTTTTGTATTTATAGTTTCTGAATGTTGGTAGCCTTCTACCACCATACCCATTAACATAGTTTTGAGGAAGCACTTCCTTTTTTTGTGCAAGAGGCATGAAACAGTCTGAACGATTTTTGGGCATGTGGCTGAGCCTATTGGTACCAAAAGTGGGAGGATAAAAACGTGTTTGTTTGTGATAGAGTTTTGTTGTCAGTGAGTTTTGCTCCTCGCTGAGGGATGTAAAGCTTTTAGATGCAGCTGATGTATTTTTGTACGTGAAGAGAGGGTTTCTTTAGATGAGTTAGACTGGAGAACTCAGGGGAGATCAGCTGTCTGCCAGGAGACTTCAAGGCCTCTGGGCTACTGCTTGCTTGCTTTAAGACACACACACTCACACACACTCACACACACACACACACACACACACAGAGACACAGACAGACACACACACAGAGCTCCGTCCTTCTACTGTCTGCCTAGATTAATGAGACCAGTGTACACACTGTGCACACTCTCTCTTATACACTAGGGCCCAAAGGCAGGTGTTTAATAGATATTACTTTGTGCATAACCTCTAACCAAGCACTTTATTTACATCAACACGCCTCTCATTGAACCTGTTTGACTCATTAGACAACCCTGCGGTTCTTTAATTAAACATCCCATGGGCTGGAAGAAGATGCAGATGTTCCAGCTGGAGAATAATCTGACTTTTCAGTTCTTTTCAGTGTTTATCCCTTATTGTTATGATTTGATTGTCAAGGGCACATGTGATGTGGGTTTCTGAAGTGTGCATGTGGACACAAAGTCACAGGTCATGAGAATGACTGTCACGCTTTTAAATGAAAATGATCATTGTTGTTGTGTAACTTGCACACATGGTAGTTCAAGCTTTTCTTTCCTTAGTTGTCTCCTTGAAGTCTGCGTGAGGCCTCGGTTTGATCCCCTCCCTCACTGCTCATGCTAGACACTGCCTGTGGTCTTATTGATTTCTCGCTTTGCTATTGACTTCAGCTTTAGTACTGCGTTTTTAACAAATTTGTGTTGAACAAACCCTTAACTCTTACTCAGCTTTGGCAAATAACTCGTCCTGCGCTGTTTTTGCTATGGACATGATACCTCAAATCATGTGGTTTGTTTGAGGAGAGGTATGTTATTACTTTTCTAAGTACCTACAATTTTCACCTTGTGGACACTAAAAATTCTTTCGTTGAAGGCTTGCATAGACTTTAATGGAAGGAGAAACATGAGACCAGAATCTGTCAAGCTTCTGGACATTGATTTAACATTCTGGATGAATCTCTGAATTAATAATAATAATAATTTATTATTATTAGGCTGGTAAAGTTATAATCGGTAATTATTATATCATTCTTCCTAGGGAAACATTTTCAGTGTTTGGACCTCCTGCATTCTGGCTCTGTTCGACCACAGACGTGGAAGTGCTAGAGGCAGGAGGAACTCTTGGCAATATCTCTCTCTCTCTCTCTCTCTCTCTCTCTGTGTGTCCTTATGGGATTTGGAGGAAATGCTTTCTGCTCAGACCCTTTGTTCCCTTATTCCCTGATCTAGGACCTGCTTCCTCCCCACCCACATCTAACCTTAACAGTTACAGAATAAAACACCAAAGTTGTATTGTCTCACCACAAAGGGTTAACTATGAATATGTCATCCTTTGGTATTTCTCTGCATTTGGCAAAAATTGAATTTCAGCTCTTCCCCACTAGGTTGAATCTCAAGAAACTTGTCAAGAACAAATTTGGGAAACAAAAAAATTGGCATTATTTTAGAAATGACATTTCTATGACCGTTTAAGCGCATTTTTCTCATTACTGTAAAAACAATAAAAAATCTCATTCTCAGTACTGTAATATGAAACGGTTATAGAAATTAATGTTTATACATCATACATCATTTAGCAGCTTTTCATTTTTAAAAAATGTGGATGATTTTCATTACAGTATTAAGAATGAAGTTTTAATTGTCCTAAAAATGGAAAATATAATTTGAATGAATAATTTAGTTATAATATAATGAATTTAATGATTTTGTTAATTATTAAAATTAAATTCATTCTTTTGAGTCAAGTATGACCTGGTCATTTTTCTTCATGAGATTCATCCACTAACTAGTGTGGGTATTATGATATTTGTGGTCATGGTAGCATTAGTGAGATGTCACAGGCTAAACTTCTCCATTCCTGTGGTTTTGACATCACTTCCTCCAGAGTGGTCATGTAAGGTAATACAGAAAACAGACTGGAGAAAGCCAGCCAGTATAAAAGCCTGTAGAAAAATCAATTGGAATATTTAAACATCACACCATCTGAACAGCCTGTCATATCAGACCAGACCAGACTGGTTGGTGCAGCCCAAGATTGCCAAGACCGTCCGCAGGCTAGGAACAAAAAAAAAAACGAACAACCCTAAATTATAGAACAACTCAATGGCGATTATCTCAGTCTCATGAAAACAGGCTGATTAGGAGTTCATTACTGCTGCTGCTGAGCTTCTAAAATCTGACACAGCACTTTGTTGAAATTTCAGAGCTGTACTTTTAAAAGGACTCAAAATGATTGATGTAGCTGTGGACTAGAGGCTTTTAAAGCCTCTGTTTGATGACAATCATAATAAGCCTAATAGTGCAGTGGGCCCATGCAAGCACTATTATATTCTGTCCGTGTTTGCTGCCTCCCTTCTGTTTGAATGAAAAGTTTTGCGGTGCTGATGGAGGCCTGGGGCATTGAGGCTCTAACAGGGGCGTGTGTGTGTGTGTGTGTGTGTGTGTGTGTGAGCCTGGTTCAGCTGTAATTGTTGTGACCTAAATGATGGTAAACATTACCATGGCATTGCTGTCCACACAACCAGAGCCACATTGACACTGGCCTCTTTGTCCTTCTCTTTCCACCCCCTTTGATACACATACATACACACACACACACACGAATCGTTTGTAGCTCCATAAGGGCTATAGGGAGCAGGATGGCCCCAGGCAGACGGGACTGGCATGGATTTCCCTCCCTTGGTGGAAACTGTAAGAAACGGGACTCTGGGACAATGGCCACGTGACTCTCTTTGGCATGTTAGGAGCCGGACGAGGAAAGAGTCTTTTGTTTCTGTTCTGCATTTCTCAATGTATTACATCACACATCCACTAATACACACGTGTGAGATGTTGTGGAAGCTGTTTAGATGTGATTTAGGTGCGTGCTAATGTGGTTTCCAGAACTCCTTAGTTATTTTTCATTCTAGATCGCTCACATCACATAAGTTTAGAGATATTTCTTTGGGGGCACGTTTGCTGTGGTCGAGTCCGAGTGCGATTTGTTCCCACTGCCTCACACTCCATTCCATTGAACCCTGGTGCATTTACGTTCATCTAAAGGTCAGCACGCTCACTCTCGCCCGTATCCAAGGTAATTTGGGAAAGTGTCATCCTCTACATAATTTGTTCATCAAAACATGTCATCATTGGTTAAAACCCATGTGCAGGTTCCTTTGCTTCCTAAACAAGTGCGCACCCAAGTCCGAGTTGCTTTCACATTTACGTGAATCGAGCCACAGTTCCAGTGCAATCGAATTCAAACCATCTCCTACAGCAACCCTCTACGGACACACTGAAGCTCGAGTCACCTTTGGCTAGTAAATTTTTTATTTTACTCGCCAGACTTTTTACATGGAATGCAAGAACAATGCAAATGGCCAAACTACAAGGCCAATTAAATTAACGGTGCTTTTCAGGTTTTTCAGGTAGATCTAACAATAGTTGGATGTAAGTTAGGTATAGGAATTGAATAAAGTAATGAAATGTAACATAGCACTGCATATTCTGCTGTATAAATTACATATAGATTAATCCTTATTAAAGTTACAAAAGTTAGTCAGTCAAGAGCATTTGAGTGATTTTATTTTTTATTTTTTGAAATTAGTTGTTTGATTAACATTAAAAACACAGACAGAAGCATTAGTCTTCTACTTTAAGACTAATGTACGGATCCAATATACTGTTACGCACACCTTTACTTTCTCAACTGTTTACATTCACTTAAAACATAACTGACTATATTTACTAGAATATTCACAAAGACAGGCATTTTGACATAATTTTGTGTGAAATTTTCCGTTCAAGCGCAAGAAGACGTGAAAGAGAACTCAATTCAGTATTTACACGCTGTCTGGACGCTTCGAATGTGGTCGCACACAAAACTTCTTGTGTGAGAGAAAGCAACAGAGGGCGCTCTCAGCCAAGCGACGATATGTAAAGGTCAGCAGGTGATGAAATTATATCTGCGTTAACTTATTTTTTGCCTCTAACTCAGTTACAGGCGACTGAAATCGTACAATTTACTAGCCATTGGCTAATAAAAGATTCTTTTTAGTCACATCTCGTGAAATTTGGTCACATGTGACTGATTTACTCTCATTGTTGAGGGTTGTACAGGTGGAGGTACAGGTTTATTTTAAATTTATTTTATTTTAATTTATTTTATCTGTTTAGACTGCTTGTGTTTTAGCTGTTAGACTGTTTGCACTATAAAATCCTCTTAGAATTTTTTTTGTAACAATGTAAAAATCTTTACTGTCATTTTGCTAAAAAGATCTTACTGACCCCAAACTTTTGAACAGTATTATTGACAAGTATCAGTAACAATTTTACCCAATATTTGAGTGCTAGATATTTATTTATTTTTTACCCTTCTTATCCTTCTTAGAGTATTCTGTTCTTAGCAACATCAAACTCCATTGAAATCAGTTGCACTATTTTGGAGATGCAGCCTGTGTAGATGATTTCAATTTAGTCACTATTTTAGGGTGCTGTCTACATAGGCAGCCTTCTAAGTAGCTCACTAAGTTTTTGAACAGAGCTAGTGTGTGTTACAGTTGACAAGCAGGTGCAGCCGTTCTGAAGGTGTCTCACCCACAGACCAATAAAAGCTTATTTACTGAATACACAAACTTCTCACTACGTCATCAAAGGATGGTGTGTGTTGGTGTTTCAAGTATTACAAATGTGTGCAATAGCTTGTGAAACCACAAAACAAATGTGCGACACATTTGAACTTTCATCTCACTCGTGTTCAGAACAACATTTCTAAACTCTATCGATATGACCACAGGGCAATAAACCAACCTTGGAGAAAAAATTAAAGCTATAAAATAAGCAGACAAATAAATTTTTCAGACAGCCCAATAAACAGCTGACAGTTTTATCCATTTACTAGATATAAACGGGGGCATAAAAACAATTACACTCGCCCATCTGCGGGGCATCATCAGTCTGCGGTCTAGTCTCTGGTGCATTGATCAGGGCGAGGTGCGCCAGAAGTGTTTGACTGTTTTCAGAACAGCTCTGTCATTGCCGATTCACAGGCGTGTAACATTTCAAATGGCCCAAGAGGCACTGCAGGGATGATCAGCACTTATTAAACCATCGCTTCATTAATCCAAAGTATTTGGTTTGTGAGATGTTTGTCAGGGTGGTCATATAGATTATGTCAAAAGTACATAATTCATAAATTGCTTGCTTTTTGTTTGCTAATTTATAATCACAGGCCTCCTGCGATGAAACGGTTAACTAACATCAAGTGCAAGCAGAGTTCACAACTCATTTTTAGTAAGACTTTTTGTTCATTTAACATCACTCTGCACAGAGAAACCTAATGGAAATTGCTTGTTTTGTGTTTCAGACTTGTAGTTCAATAACAGGACACAGTCATTTGCGTCTTGTTTAATGGATGCTCAGACTATGGCCCTGTTGGTATTAAGATGCATTTTGGTCGATTGGATCACAAGTAAACAAGGGTGACGCATACCCTTTTACCACCTGGTATTTTAATCCTTCTCTTTTGTCCACTTTTGACCAATTCTGTCCTGATTTCTTCGAGGGGAGGGTCTATGGGTGGGTAAATGAATGGGTTTTTTCAGATCTTCCGATTAAATGGACAAAAAACACACGGAGAGCATCAGCTTTCGTTTCTGCTCTGACAGTTGCAAGTCTGCGCCGAACGTGGTGAGTGCATGTTAATAATCAGGAATGGTGAGAGAACATTGTGCTTGGTACATTTTCATCTTCAAACCAAACTTAGGTCACCAGCCAACAAAGTTTAAATTCCATCTGGCTAGCGCGCTTCCTATAATGTTTACGCGTTAGGTCAGTAGGTGGAGAGTAGGTGGTCTTTTGAGCTGTTCAAAAGCATTTCACCCCATGAGTGTCTACACTACAAAAGCAATCCGGTCAAATGTGTTTTCAACTCCCTCTGGAAGTGGTCAAAATTGGACAAGCTCAAAACATTTTAGACTCTGTTTATACCTATATTTAGCATTGTCCACTTGTGATCCAATTGACCAAATTGCATCTTAATACCAGGTGTTAACAGGGCCTATAATACAAAGGGAACTGCATTTGACATCAAGATGGGAAAAGAAAAATGTGGCTAATTGACATTTGATTGTTTGGGGCATGTTGACGTAACGTGGAGCGACATGCTATACTGTTCCTTAAAACTATTTTAAACAGCATTTTGCTTATTCTTTGTTTTTGAATCTGATCATGACTGCTCTGAATTTTTATTTTATTTATTTATTTATTTTTAAAGGTACAATGTGTACATTTTCGCCGCTAGAGGTTGCTTATTCAAATCAAAGACGTAGCATGATGACGCTTTGATTTCGTAGAATCATGGAAGGTGTTGTCTTCACGTCTACAGCTGGTGGAAAAGAATCGGGACAGGACTCATATTCAGTAGAAATCATATTCATGGTCATGAGATTATTGATGTTAATGTAGTATGAAGCAGAGCAGGGCTGAGTGCTGTCTGAGCAGAAACAAGGCCGCTGGAGCAATTGCTAATGAGAGACGAGCGCGACATACGTCTCGAGAGCAGCAGAACTTTTATTATACCGCAGGCGAGCGCTTCCGCTTCTTCCAGTCATGTGTATGTGAGGTAACGCAGTGCTGTTTTATCATTTTTAGATTCATTTGTGTGTTGAAAGTTGTTAGTGCTACTCTGTGCTCGCTCGACGGCTATTAGGAGACACTTGTTGCACACTGCAGTAAGCTAGGTCGATATTAGGCATGGTAAAACATGGTACTCGCTGTAAATCAAGAAAATGAGTTTTAAACAATATAACTTGCTGTGTTGAGCTATATAACATGATTAGTTTTCTGTCAATGAATGTATTCATACAAACAGTTGCTCGCCTGTCTAATAAAACATGTAATATATTAAAGCGTCTTTGGTGTTTCCATGATTTCTACAAAATAAAACCAGAAACCGAGGGTATGATGTCATTGATAGGCGACGCACAGATGGTCCGTGTCCTGTTTAAAATTGCTTATTTTTCTGGATTTTAACATTCTTGGAAACATTTGGGATAATTTAAGTACACAAGTCAACAAAATATGTAACATTGTTCTAGTGGTTTTTTGATATTTTAACCCAAAAATCTTACATATTGTAACTTTAATAGCTTTGACACGTTCATATTTTAACCTAATTTCTTGATGCTGATTTAAAAAAAAAAAAAAAGAAAAGAAAAGAAAAGAAAAAAGCACATGTGCAGGTTTTTTATTAACTACCCAAATGTACTGTATATTTTTTGAATGTATGTATAAAGGCTAGTTCATCATTGTTATTAGACTAGCCTGTGGACCGCAGAGAGCAGAAGAGGGAGATGAATTTATTAAGTGAACAGTCAGAGAGATCACGCTCTGCTTGTGAAGGCCTGGAGATTCCCAGAATTTGAGCAGAAAGGAGCAAATGCCTAGCAACCGTGCCACTAAGAGCGGAGAACCGTGAGCTGCTAGAGCAATGAATACAAAAACCCAAAGGACAAATGAAGTGAGAGCGAGAGAGCAAGAACTTAAGTCTGTTTGAACATGATTAGATGGATCTTAGCATTTTAAATAAGTAAATTACTTGCTTAGGATTTCATAATGCAGTTGAGAGACCATAAAACTGGTTAGGTGAAGACCAACCTAGAAAATAAGACAAGCAGAGTGGACAGACGGAGACAGATGCGTACTGTTGTAACCTGGGTCGCAGCTGCAGCAACAAAACCGAATTATTCTTGTCTCCACTGTGAACCTGTGTGCCTCAGACCATAATGACCATTAAAACTCAGTGAACCTCAGCCAGACACACTGGACCCAGATCAGGAGTAGACACCTGAGCTCACTGGCACATTGCTGTACTGTATTGATGCACCTCTTATTAGCGTAGCCCATGCTGTCATTCACACGCCCACGCTTTGCCTCAGATCTGAGGTACTGCAACCTTGTGATGCATTGAGGTGTTGGGACCGCAAAAACAACATCTGGTACCAGGCCATTTGCACACATGTGGAGGTCTTGAGTTTGTCTGGGTTTAAAGATAACATAAAATGGCTAATATTTTTGGTTGAGTTTTATTATTATTATTATTATTATTATTATTAATTTATCTAAATGTGCATCTCATTTCTTCTCTTTTCACATCTTTGTTTTTATCTGATGCTCACTTAAATTATTATTAAAATAATAATAAATTTTTATACTCTACATTATGTTGTTGTGATGCCTAAATTCACTTGTAGCCTTTAAAATTAATGGTTTTAGTTTAGATTTTTATTTTTGATTAATTCAATTTATTTTAAAATATTTTAATATAATTTATTGGAATCACCATAATCTGAAATTAATTATTGTGCATCCCTAAAAAATGCAAATCAATTTTTTTTTCTTTCTGGTGATTATTTTCAAGTTATGGCGATACTGATAAATTGTGGATATTAATGTCTTTACCACATTTTGTTTTTAAATTCTTCTGGAAAAACTACTGCAAGTGAAAACAGGTTGGATTTAATTGGTAGTGTGCTGAAAATCCAGCCCATAGTGTAATAAATGTTCTTAGAAACAGGAAGAAAACTATTGCTGTCCTGGTGGAATCACTGGTAATGTTTAAAATGAGTTTTATGGGAGATGGCACATGAATTTCAGTTCTGAGACCCTACAAAGGATCTATAACCATAATTGGATAAAAGAGTTTTGCAGGAAATCCATCACACGGCTTCTGTTCGGTTGAGTGCTGCTCAAACGATGATCTTTGTCTTTTGTTATGGTTTTCGGTCTGACGTGTGCAGTATTCCGTGGAAGTGTCGCCAATGCCTGGTTTTTTTTTTTTTTTATTCACAGACAATAACTAAAACATACACGGCCACATCCTGCAGGTGCACAACACTAGTTGTGCGAATGTTAATACACAATAGATGTGTTGAGTCATACAGGCATTCATTTTCCATGTGGGCCGTCCCGTCTCCTCTCTGTCCTCTAAGGGATTGAGCACAATAGGAGTTCACACAGCTTGCATTTGTGTTTGATTTAAACCTTTTAAGTACTCATGATTGAATACTCATACTCTTAAATACTCATCAAAAGTCATATGAAGGAAATTTACTTGTTTTTTTGTTTTTTGTTTTTTTTAGAAAAAAGTAAACAAGAATCTTAACTATTTAGATAATTATAATGTCAACTCTATTAGCATCCACACCAATGCACCATAACTTTGTTTATTATATGTGCCAACTGCAGTTATGTCACCTGCTGCTTTAAATGCTTCAGCTCTTTAAAGCTGTGGATTCTGATTGGGTGTCAGTGTTTTTATTTGTCGATATTATACCTCTGTGTCATTATCATTACATATAGAATTAGAACAATTATTAAAACTTTATAGCCATTGTTATTGTAGGGACCTATTTAATATATTACTATTGTACAGTAGGATATCTACAATATTTTCAATAAACCTCTATTGTGCAGCACTTTGTTTGGTATAATTTGTATTCTCTGCTGTAATGTGATCTCATGAGTAATACAGTGCAGTGATTGGACTGAAAGAGTTCATTCTCATGAATAATTCGGAGAAAAGCTCAGAAAGTGATGAAGTAGATGCATACTATCCAGCCAGTCACCACTCCAAAACATATAGCTTACATTTTGTAATGTTAGTTCAATTTTTCTTTTTAAACCAGAAGAAATGGCTTCAGAAAAACAAAAAACAAAGTAATTACTTTCCCCTTAATAAACAACATAATGAGTGATATCATTGTTTTTAGGGCTGCAACAACTAATTGATAAAACTGATAACCGTTAATGAAAATCGTCGACAACGAATGTCATTATCGATTAGTCACGTCTGTCCACCGTGCACGGAAAACTTCCGCCAGTCGTGTCAAATTACAGCACTTAATAACGCATTTTTATGGACAAAATGCATCTAAAAATAGTGGAGGAAACAGAGTAGAAACAGAGAGGAAATAAAAAAGAAAATCAGATTTAATCGATTAATTGAAGAAATAATCAACCAACTAATCGATTATCAAAATAATCGTTAGTTGCAGTCCTAATTGTTTTCAGTGATGTGCAAACTGTACATATCTGTTATCTCACAAACTGTATTTCATGGTTTCATGACCTTTTAATGCTTTCTAAACGTGCAGTAGCAGCAAAAATCTTTCAAATGAAAGCCGCAAATTGATGTGTGACTGAAGTTTAAACGGCTGCCATCTCGGTAAGATGTGGGAGATCTGATGTTGCATGTTTTAGGTGTTGACACCAGCTGCTCAAATGTGAGGTGGGTGTGAGCGTGCGGCATGTTGACAGGTGTGCTAACACCAGGATTTTTAAACTCAGTAGGGCATCTTTTCAGATACTACCACACACGCTCTCACACCTCTTCATTATCTTCGGATACTTTCATTGGAACTTTCATTTCATTGGAGTTTGAGGGCAGCATTACATAGTTTTCCGCTTGTTTTGGAGCATAAGCCGTTCAGAGTTATGTAAGAGGGTCTCAGACTGACGGCCGGGGGCAGTGCTGCATCTCAGAGCTGCATGTCATGTGACACAAACTTGTTTCCCGCAGAGCAAATGTGCCAATCCACATCAGATGCGTCGGTCTGACGTGTGCATGTTTGTTTTTGAGATATTAGAAGGTGCTTGTGGGAGCTTGTTGATTCTAGCGTATGGCCGTTATGTTTTGTGTGTTTATATCATGTTCAAATGAGGGAGTTAGATGTGAAATGAGTAGCATGCCCCTACAGGCCTGTGGAAATTACGCTGATAAGACCTTGTTTCCTGTTTGTGAAGCACTCAGACATCTCCATTAAAGGCCAAACTTGATAAACTCCAGGTCTGTGAGAGAATGGAATGCTAAAGATCGACAGCTAAGTCAGCAATACTTGAGTTACTGGAAGTATAGGCTACACACACACACTACAGGGTAGGCATTAGCGCTAATACTCTGACTAGACGGAGGGAAAAAACACTGACTGTGTGCTTGCTTTCCTGTCTGCAAGATGAAATGTGTGTGAGTGTTTTTTTTAACCCTGTTTGTTTTGTGTTTCTGTCACAGGTGCTGGAGAATCGGGGAAGAGCACCATCGTAAAACAGATGAAGTGAGTGAACAACAATTTTCTCTCTTTATTTTCAATCTTGCTCTCTTTCAGACATGTGCCAGCTGTTGATGCTAGTGTGGATGATATGAGAGGGAACAGCTGCAACTCTACAATGAGAAAATGTTAAAAAAGAAAATAACTCTCTCAAATGCACGCACACATTCGTTCACATGGCACATTGGGAGGTTTTTTTTTTTTTTTGCCCTTTCTCAGATTAATGAACTCAAAGTGCACATACTCGTACACAAACCCCAGAGCTCTAGTTTAGAATCATTCATTTCAGTGAATCAGTTCATTTTCACAGCTTCAATGAATCAGTTCTAAGACCGCTGGCTAGTCAATTGAACGTGTTGTTATTCAGTAGGGCTGCTCAATTAATCAAAATTAAACCGCATGCGATTTGGCAATTGGCTGCAATTTTTTTTTTTTTTTATATGTGCAACTTGTCAGTGAAGCATGGCTAAATGCTGCTCCATCTGAAAGCCAGAGGGCACTCTCACACAGAAACTCCAAATAGGCCCCGAAGAAGAAAGATAAAGCACGCAGTTCCAGGAAATCTGCTGTAGCTGAATGAACAAAAGAATGAAACACTTTGATTGATTAAACATGACTAATAAACACACGACTATGACAATATATGGTTTATCAGAGTTCTTCAAGCCTTCTCGGGTATTTTCATGATGATAAAGTATATTTATAATGCAGTGCTAATCGACATAGCCTTTTTCACTGTATAGAATACTATGAAAATAATATGCTGTGTGTCTTGTTCTGTGTAAGAAGCCACATCATCTTACAGAAGAATGTTATTTCAAACACTCGACTGATATTATGAAGTGAATTTGGAATAAAAACATGTTAAGTGTGATTTCAGGTTAATTTTGATTAATTGGATTAATCGAGCAGCCCTATTATTCAGTTAGCTAGACAAGTTTAAAGTTGCAATATTCCGAAAGTAGCAACAGATCTTTTCTTTGGTATTGTGACGTACATCCAAGTGAAATTGATTATTGAAAAGAAAAAATGTCAGGCAGGGTCTTTATTCAAACTTCCGGTTGTTGATTGGATGGACGCAGATCTGAATGCAAGCTTGAGGTCGATTTTAAGAAAGGAACCGGGTTTATGCGGACAAAATTATTGGAGAAATCTGACGTGCATCACCAGAGAGTGTGTCATTTAAATGAAAGATCGAGTTATAACATTTTGATGTTTAAATTAAATGCAGGCATGGATGAATCACTCACAATAAGATCAGTAACATGCCTTTTAAAAATATATGGGGTGAATTTCTATATCATGCCAAGTTTAATTAGTGTAAGTTGCTCAAAACGTTATTTTCACCATAACAGAAAAGTGATTGTGAAAGATGAACTCTTGCTATATTGTGAAAATGATGTATATAATCATGCATTGATAATAATACATGAAATTGTGTTTGCCTTATTGGCGTACTTGAGAAGAGTATTTTCAGGTCTTACAGATTACAGGTTGTCTCAAAACTGAGCAAGTTGCCTACCTAGACAGCAATTTTTGGCATCATATGATTGAATAAATGTGAACATAACACTAATGCCTAGAAATGCTGTCAGCTTACATGTCATCTTATCTCACACTCCCATAAGCAGCTGTGGTTGTGGGAGCGTGCGTGTAGTCAGGCCCCTGGCAGCAGTTAATGCTGTTTATCTGACCTTGACCTCTGCTGCTCTTCTTACGCCTCTGTTTCCCAAATCAGTTTTACACTCTAATCACTCTGATGGAAAATGTTTACTACTTCATCTCATTACTGAATGCATCTCGACACGCACGCACTCTGATCTGGGGCACAATAGCAATTTTTATTCTGTTATAATAGAATTACATTATTTAGTTAGTTCTTAGTTATATCAGAGAGAATTGTGTAATTGTGAAATATTATTACAATTCAAAATAGCTATTTAAAAATATATATATATATATATATATATATATATATATATATATATATATATATATATATATATATATATATATATATATTACATTTTTCTGTGATGCAAAGCTGAATTTTCAGCATCATTACTTCAGTCTTCAGTGTCACATGATCCTTCAGAAATCATTCTAATATGCTAATTTGCTGTACAAGAAACATTTCTTATTATTATCAATGTTGAAAACATTGAAAAAGCTTAATATTTTTGTGGAAACCATGATACATTTTTTCAGGATTATAAATAGAAAGTTTGTTTTTTTTAATTGATTTTTTTTGTAACAATATAAAAGTTTTTCTGTCACTTTTCATCAATGGCTAAATATACTGTACAAAACTGATCGATTGATCGTCTGTGTGTCCGTTTTGCAGGATTATCCATGAGGATGGCTACTCGGAGGAAGAGTGCAAGCAGTATCGAGCGGTGGTCTACAGTAACACCATACAGTCCATCATGGCCATCATCAAAGCCATGAGCAACCTCAAGATCGAATATGAGGACAGTGGCAGAGCGGTGAGTACACACAGCATTCCCTCAGCAAATAAATCACACACACAGTGTGTGTTTAACACTGTACAGAGGCTCACCACCCTCAGATGATCCCTAGTCTCAAAGCCAGACTTTTGACTGGTAAGCACTAGGCATGTCACAATACCAAAAATCTAGTAGTCGGTACTGATACCACCAAAAGTACATGATACTCGATACCAAAGTTGGTAGATCTAACAGTAGTATTCAAGTAAAAATACCACAGAAATTGAATAATCAAATATAAAATAACATGCATAGTTAGTTATTATTTATTATTATCAATGTTGAGAACAGTTGTGCTGCTAAATATTTTTGTGGAAACTGTGATTATTTTTTTATTTATTTTTTTTAATGAATAGGAAGTTTCAAAGAACAGCTTTTATTTGAACTAGAAATCTTTTGTAACATTATAAATGTCTTTACTGTCACTTTAGATCAATTTAATTAATCCTTTCTGAATAAAAGTATGAACTTCTTTTAACCTTTTTAATGGTACCAGCCTGAAAATTTCCAAATGCAACTTTGTTTCCTGTCAGAATGTTGAAACTTGTACACTGTGACCTGCAAAAATTGCATAAAGCCAGGCAATCGGATTACAAATAGTGATTCCAGCCTTCTCTTGTCCTCCTTGTTGTGCGATATCCATTAATGCTCACAAGAACAGTCCACTGGCCATCAATAAGTCAAAGAAAACTATAGCTTATTCTTCCTGTTCTGCTCTGTGTCCTGTAAAAGACTACAGATCAAATATAGCACAATAAATGTCTTTTAATCTGAGGTCTATGCACCGATCCTCAAAACCTGCAAAGTGTAAAAAGAAAGGAAAAAAGAGAATGAGCAAGTGAGTGTTAGCTTGCTATCTAGGATGTCTAGAGAACAGCCTGAAGGCAGCAGTATGTTCAGTGCATCTGATCCACCTGAGGCTCTGGAATAACACTGATCTCTGTCAGATTTATCCTCACTATATATTTTAGAATCATTGATAGTCTAGATTTACAGTCATTCACTGAATGTACAGGGTTAACACTGTCTGAATGGAAGGAAGTAGGACGCAGGAGTCTCGAGACCTGTTATTAAAAGTCATACTTCTTATAACTTCAGAGCATCTTAAAAAAGCAGCACTCATGGTGTAGAAAATGAAGTGAAGAATGGCTCCTTTAAAACAATACAGACTCTTGTGTATATATGTGTTTTTGTGTGTGTGTGTGTTTAGCAGCAGTGTGTAGTTTAATTAGACGGGTGAAGGGAGAGATAGATGATTGTGTCTCCGTTCTGGGAATAGAGCTGTAAAGTGCTGTGAGAGAAGCTAACAACATCTCTCCATCACGTTTAATTAGTGAGAGAGAGAGAGAGAGATCTGTTGAAGACATTCCTCAAGTGTGTCTCTTTCTTTCTCGTTTATGTCGTGTTTGATATGGTATGTGCTAAACTATGTATTTTAAAGTCGTTAAGTCAGTGGGTCGTCTGAACGACTAGTTGACTAGTCTGTTAAGGAAACCCTGTAAGTCATGTCCACCAGACACTGATCAGACGCATTTCTGAACGATTTATCAGGGGTGCCAGGGCAGGTCAAGGGCTGGATTGGGAGAAACATCACTTTGTTGTGGCTAAATATTTTAGTTAGTTGAACCTTGGTGTATAAATCATAACTGCAAACTAGTCGCTTTTCGGCAAAATTCGCCATTTTGAATTAAAATGTCATTTTTGTGAATCGTGTATATAGTTGTTGGGGCTAATTTCCCATAGACTGGACTGAGACCATAGACGTCTCTCGAGCTGTCGCAATCTTTTTTTGGCCCTCTTTAATGCGGTGTGACAGATCACTGTTGCACTTCAGTTCAAGCGAAGCAGCAGCGTGAAGCACATGTGAACCGATCATCTCTTCTGCTTTACTACTAGTTACAGCACGAAATAAACATGAACATCAGAAGGTATGTTGAAAGGTACAGTACAATTTACCAAAATCCGTATCATGTCTCATGTAATCGCTCAATGACTTTTTCTACCACGATAGAGGTCAATAAAATTGGCTTATAAGCAGTGCCACATAATGTCACATTTACTTCAGAAAAGTCATTCAGTGTCCAAAAACTCGTTATTCAGCTAGAAACATGAACTTAGAGAGGAGCATTTTGCTAAATATATGCACTATATTGCATATTCATTGTATTTTTACTGAACCTGTTCTTCAATAGTTAATGTATGTTTGAATTAATTCATTTTATGACAGCCACAATTTAAATGTTTATATTTAAAGAAAAAAAAAAAGTAGAAACATAATTGTCATTAAATTTGTAATATTCTGACATTATTATAAAACTTCCTTGCATGTAATTTAAATGTAATTAGCGTACAAATCGGTTAATTTTAACTCATTTTAACTAAAAAAATGACCACAAAATAGGCCATTATTGGGGTTTGTTTTGTTAGGATACCAAAATTTCAGTAGTTGATACCAATGCCAGTGAAATTTCACAGTTCTCTGTACCAAATTTGGTATTTTTGTACCAAATTTCTTAATGCACAGATCTATTTTTTTTATTTTTTTTTTTTTTTTGTGTCTGTCCCAGTGTTTCCAGTGTCTCAGAGCAGTTCAGTTCACAGTAAATGCTGCTTCATGCGAACTCATCTTTGCATCTGCTCTGAGTTTGGGCCGTTCATAATGAGCATTTGGGAATCCAACATGTGCCAACCATCTTCCCAAACTTGTAATAAGAAGTGCTTATAAACAGACTGTTTGCTCCCTGAGGTTCTATGCCAAAATAAAAACTTGATGATTTATGGTTTGAAAATGAAGAAGCCATAAATATTAGTATTATACTTTTATAGTTTTACTGTAATATAAAATTATTATTAATTACATTTTAAAATCAATTTATCAGAAAATTTTTTTTCCCCAAATCGTGCAACCCAAATCACCATCTTGATCCATC
This sequence comes from Hypophthalmichthys nobilis, assembly GCA_037950665.1. NCBI lineage: Eukaryota > Metazoa > Chordata > Actinopteri > Cypriniformes > Xenocyprididae > Hypophthalmichthys > Hypophthalmichthys nobilis. Next base: position 22,606,565 of record CM075487.1, read on the forward strand.
CCTATGTTTAATTTGACTCTGTTACTCCTTAAAACGTTAAAAACATTGAGTATGCAGTGCTGTGCGTAAGACAGGAAGAGGAACGTCGGCCTGTGTACCTTTTAAACCGTGTGAGTGAGTGCATGTGTTAACCATATGTCACAGTTTGAGCAGTGTGTTTTAGACACGTGGAAAACAGCATCCCGTGGGGCTGATTGCTGTAACTCCTCATTTTTCTCTCTCTCTCTCTCTTTTGCTGTCTTCTCTTGAGGCTGTAAATCTTTTAAAAGGCCTGTAACCATCCTGTCCTCTCTCTATTCATATCTTTTGGCTTTTTTCCCACCACCTAGTAAAAGAACTTATAGTATGCCTGTTTTGAAATAGATATTCAAGCATTCCTTGAATTTACAAGCTACTTAACTTCTGAATTGTGAAACACTGTGTCGTTTCTCCTTTACGATATCTGTAATCTACAGTAGCACACAGTTTAAGAATTCATCACGTCTCCTAGAAGTGCAGGGTCGGTTGTGTCACACGTCTCTCAGCCCATCACTTCTGCTCATGGCTCCCATATTCCGCCTCAGGGCTGACTTCCTGTGACCTATTTCAGCTCTATGGTGGGAGGGTTTTGGCATGAGACGCCATTCCTTCAACATGCACTCTGGGAGGAGAGAGACAGATATGTAGGTAGACGGTTATTTTTGTAGTTCTGAGAGAGACTCAGATGTGATAGTAGAATCTAGAGGTAAGAGCTAGTCAGGAAACTGGTTCATTGGTTCCTTTTCTCCTTCTCTGTTTTTTCTCTCAGGGGATGCATAGCTCACATTTGTGTACTTCACTTTTGACCTGCCTTGCAAATAAATCTCTAAATCATCAAGTAACACCCCACCCCACCCCAAAAGCACACATACACACGTGCATACAGCAACAACAGCTAGAATCTCCCTCCTCCCAGAATGCCACCATGCATCTGGTCTGTCCTCATGCCAAAGGATGTTTAGGAAATGCAAATTTCTAAACAATATTTCTTTTTACCGACATTCACTTCTTTATACTCAATCAGCGATTTTTATATATATATAATATATATATATATATACTACCAGTCAGAAGTTTGGACACAGTAAGATTTTTAATGTTTTAAAAAGAAGTTTCATCTGCTCACCAAGGCTGCATTTATTTAATTAAAAATACAATAAAAACAGTGATATTGTGAAATATTATTACAATTTAAAATAACTGTGTTCGATTTGAAAATATTTTAAAATGTAATTTATTCTTGTGTTGGCAAAGCTGAATGTTCAGCATCATTACTCCAGTCTTCAGTGTCACATGATCCTTCAGAAATCATTCTAATATGCTGATCTGCTGCTCAAGAAACATTTGTTGTGTACAGTTGTACAAAATATTTGTGTGCAATATTTCTTTTTTAGGATTCTTTGATGAATAGAAAGTTCAAAAGAACAGCATTTATTTGAAATATAATCTTTTGTAACATTATAAATGTCTTTACTGTCACTTTTGATCAATTTAATGCATCCTTGCTGAAAAAAAAAAAAAATTAATTTATTTAATTTCTTTTCAAAAAAATAAAAATTCTTACTGACTCCAAACATTTGAACGGTAGTGTATAATGTTACAAAAGCTTTGTATTTCAGATAAATGCTGTTCTTTTGAACTTTCTATTCATCAAGGAATCCTGAAAAAGAAATATTGTACACAAATATTTTGTACAATTGTACACAATAAATGTTTCTTGAGCATCAAATCATCATATTAGAATGATTTCTGAAGGATCATGTGACACTGAAGACTGGAGTAATGATGCTGAAAATTCAGCTTTGCCAACACAAGAATAAATTTAAATTGTAATAATATTTCACAATATTACTGTTTTTACTGTATTTTAAATTAAATAAATGCAGCCTTGGTGAGCAGATGAAACTTCTTTTTAAAACATTAAAAATTATACTGTGTCCAAACTTTTGACTGATAGTGTGTGTGTATATATGTGTGTATATATGTGTGTGTGTGTGTGTGTGTATATATGTGTGTGTGTGTATATATATATATATATACAGGTGCTGGTCATATAATTAGAATATCATCAAAAAGTTGATTTATTTCACTAATTCCATTCAAAAAGTGAAACTGGTATATTGTATTCATTCATTACACACAGACTGATACATTTCAAATGTTTATTTCTTTTAATTTTGATGATTATAACTGACAACTAAGGAAAATTCCAAATTCAGTATCTCAGAAAATTAGAATATTACTTAAGACCAATACAAAGAAAGGATTTTTAGAAATCTTGGCCAACTGAAAAGTATGAACATGAAAAGTATGAACATGTACAGCACTCAATACTTAGTTGGGGCTCCTTTTGCCTGAATTACTGCAGCAATGCGGCGTGGCATGGAGTCGATCAGTCTGTGGCACTGCTCAGGTGTTATAAGAGCCCAGGTTGCTCTGATAGTGGCCTTCAGCTCTTCTGCATTGTTGGGTCTAGCATATCGCATCTTCCTCTTCACAATACCCCACAGATTTTCTATGGGGTTAAGGTCAGCGAGTTTGCTGGCCAATTAAGAACAGGGATACCATGGTCCTTAAACCAGTCACTGGTAGCTTTGGCACTGTGTGCAGGTGCCAAGTCCTGTTGGAACATGAAATCTGCATCTCCATAAAGTTGGACAGTAGCAGGAAGCATGAAGTGCTCTAAAACTTCCTGGTATACGGCTGCGTTGACCTTGGACCTCAGAAAAGACAGTGGACCAACACCAGCAGATGACATGGCACCCCAAACCATCACTGACTGTGGAAACTTTACACTGGACCTCAAGCAATGTGGATTGTGTGCCCTCCTCTCTTCCTCCAGACTCTGGGACCCTGATTTCCAAAGGAAATGCAAAATCTACTTTCATCAGAGAACATAACTTTGGACCACTCAGCAGCAGTCCAGTCCTTTTTGTCTTTAGCCCAGGCGAGACGCTTCTGACGCTGTCTGTTGTTCAAGAGTGGCTTGACACAAGGAATGCGAACCCATGTCTTGCATCCGTCTGTGCGTAGTGGTTCTTGAAGCACTGACTCCAGCTGCAGTCCACTCTTTGTGAATCTCCCTCACATTTTTGAATGGGTTTTGTTTCACAATCCTCTCAGGGTGCGGTTATCCCTATTGCTTGTACACTTTTTCTATCACATCTTTTCCTTCCCTTTGCCTCTCTATTAATGTGCTTGGACACAGAGCTCTGTGAACAGCCAGCCTCTTTTGCAATGACCTTTGTGTCTTGCCCTCCTTGTGCAAGGTGTCAATGGTCGTCTTTTGGATAACTGTCAAGTCAGCAGTCTTCCCCATGATTGTGTAGCCTACAGAACTAGACTGAGAGACCATTTAAAGGCCTTTGCAGGTGTTTTGATTTAATTAGCTGATTAGAGTATGGCACCAGGTGTCTTCAATATTGAACCTTTTCACAATATTCTAATTTTCTGAGATACTGAATTTGGGATTTTCCTTAGTTGTCAGTTATAATCATCAAAATTAAAAGAAATAAACATTTGAAATATATCAGTCTGTGTGTAATTAATGAATATAATATACAAGTTTCACTTTTTGAATGGAATTAGTGAAATAAATCAACTTTTTGATGATATTCTAATTATATGACCAGCACCTGTGTATATATGTGTATATATATATATATATATATATATATATATATATATATATATATATATATATATATATATATATATATATATAAAATGCTAGTTTCTGTATTTCTGTGTTAATGTGCATTATTTTTTTAGTGGATCTGTTTATTTGTTTGGTTTATAGGATGATGCCCGTCAGTTGTTTGCCCTGGCCGGGGCGGCAGAGGAACAGGGCATCCTGCCTGATGACCTGGCAAATGTCATCACCAGACTGTGGGCTGATGGAGGGGTACAGAACTGCTTCACCCGTGCTCGAGAGTACCAGCTCAACGACTCCGCTGCATAGTGAGTTCTCGTTCCATTGTTGGTCAGAAATGATATTGACCATTTGTCAGTGACCATTCATCAATATTCATGGCAAGCTAATATCATAACTCATAATGCGCAGCCTGTCAGGTGATAAATATGCATTTACAGATGGAACAGGGTGGTGCACTATAGCATTGTGGGTATTTTTCTTGAAATATAAACATATTCAAATATTCAAAGTTTTTATATAGACACCAAAACCACTCTGCTATATATCAAAATAATATAAGTTAATATAAATGTCTTTCTAAATAAAACACTAAACTAAAACTGACACCTACCCATGAGTCCCTTTAAATTCAAAAGGGATAGAAAGATGAAATTGTGCGATGAGAGTGGGCAGGATCAGATCGATACGTCAAAGCGACCAGAAGCTCTGGCATTAACAGTTAACGGTCCGTTGAGAAACCAATTGCTATTAAATGGAAGGTTGGCCTGGGTCAGGATTTCCATGAATTTTCCCATGCTTGATACACTCAGAATCAATCAGGGGTAGGCGGAACGTTCCCTCACTAGGGGATCACAGTCAATTTGGCCTTGAATTAGGAAATGAATCATGATGTCATTTGTTGGTGGGAAAAGAGATTGCAGAAGGATAGTGGGAGCTCTAATCTTAGTTTTCATAATATTTAGTTGTGTTTGCTAGGTTCAGCAGATGTTTATGTGAGAGGGTTTATATCCTTTGTGCGTGGGTGGGCGGAGAGAAGTGTGGTTTAACAGAGACAGCCACTCCTTCCCCACCCTCAGAACAGAGGCTAAAATGTCTCTGTCAAAAAGAATAACACAACCTCCTTTTAGAGAGATGCAGTCTGTAGAAATTATAATTAGCTTATATTAAAAACAATAAATAAAAATAGAAACTCTCCACATACACATTAGCTTTCAAGGGTTTTCTCCCAAAAAATTGAATGTTCTATTCATAATTTTCAACATTGAAAATAATAAGAACTTTAATATACACACATGTAGAGTTTGAGTTTAAACTGGCATAATGTATAGAAAATCAGTCATTATTGCAAAATAAACCCTTACAGGATATTTAGAACCCCGATGCAAAGCCTAGTAATTGCACATCAACTTGCCAAATAAATTAATGGAATATAAATTTTGACTTTAAATCATTTTATAATGTGAGAAGAAAGAGATTGCAGAGTGATATGAGACACATATGTTTTCGACAAATAAAACTGTCACAGCTATAAACTAAGGAGCCTGGAATTGGAACATATTTTTGGCCAAGTTTCATGAAATCTTCCCAGCCTCTGAACCAGAGCCAGATGTCAAGCACAGCTTCTGTTCCAGTAAAAAAAAAAAAAAACAAGACAAACTTCCTGTGCATCAAAGAAAAGACCATTTTTTTTTGTCTGTTTGCACAGATCTTGCCATACACACTTACTGTGTTTAGAATAATAGTACTAGTAGTGCTTATATCAGTAAATAGAATGTACTGAATCCCATCGGATGTTTTATACTGGTGTATTAAGCGCCTAGCATTGGCGTATTGTTCTCATTAGAGATAAGCTACAGTGTCAGACTGTACTCTTGGCTTTGATTAAACTCTAGCTGCTTTTATCAGAGACATGACTTTAATTCCCCGAACCTTAAATGATAGCAGGTGGTCATTAATCTCTCTCTATACACAGTCAGTACAGCCCATAGTCCTGCACCCGACAGGCTAGATCTTTCATTGCATAAATCAGAGCACACCACGTGCTGAAGTGTGAATAAAATAAGTCTTCTAGAGAGCCCTCCTCCAAAACAAAGCTCACTCGAGCCAAAATGTGAACCTAAATGTTTGCAGTAGGTAAGAACTATAAAGGCAGCTCTAAGCCATTCTTTGTGAAGAGGGATTATCAGCACTTTTCAATTTGATTTAGGTTGTGCTTGATTGTTTTGTGCCTGAGGATTCCAGTGGAGTGCGAGTGTCTGCGGGAATCCACACAAAATTGAGACCGCTCTAAGGACTGATAAATGTATAACATCTAAGAAAGAAAGAAAACAACTTGGAGGAACTTATCATGCTGTGTTGGTTTCTTGTGATTTTGAAATCCTGAACTCTTGGTTCGTCATGGAACCATACAGTTGAGTTGTAGTGGGATTGTACCGCTTTGGATGGAGCAATAACATTCAGTGTTGCTGGCAGGATTTCTTGCCTACGCAGCTTATCCAAGCTGTGTTACTGTGAGGCTTCATCAGCCATTGATTGGCAGCTGAATGAAGATCTGCATTGTCACTGTCGCAGCCTCCAAGACTAAGGCGTGCAATCGTATAATCAGATTTCCAAACAGAGTGTTTTGCATAAGAACATCATCTACAAGGCTTTTTCACACCAATGCTGACACAACTGAGAGACACAGAAGTGTTCAATATTTTGCACTACAAGTACCCAAAAATACTGAACATTGCTGGTGCCAAAATTTTAACTTGAGTGAATATTTAGAGAGAATATTTAATATTTTATGGCAGAGGTTTTCAAAATAAAGTTGGGTGCTTGGGTGCTTGGGCATTACCACATGCGCCCCCTTCTGGATTGGAGTGTGGATCGCCTGTGACCAACTGTGACTGCATATATATATATATATATATATATATATATATATATATATATATATATATATATATATATATATATATATATCATGCAGTCACACAATGAATACATTCTGTCAATATAGTAATTTTATACAGTAGTGAACATATTGAAAGTGTATCTAGTTAGAAGGAAATGCTATTAATACAGTACAATTAACTACAATATTTATAAGGAAGACACAACAGTATTATTTAAAAAAAGTGAATTGTTTTGTAGCATCCTGTGTGTGTGTTTTGCAGTTATCTGAATGACATGGACAGGATAGCCAAAGCAGACTACATCCCAACCCAGCAGGATGTGCTGAGGACCAGAGTCAAGACCACTGGCATCGTAGAGACACATTTCACCTTCAAAGACCTACACTTCAAGTGAGAAACCTCTATGCACATGGATTTCTTTATTTTGCTCTGATTTTAACAGATTTTTTATTCACACTATCTAGTAGCCGCGCTAACGTGTGTTCACACACATTCACACTTCAAACTCATCTGCCATATCGAACAGCCTCCACTATTTCCGTTAGCTAGCAACACCCTCTTTAACCCTCAATGCAATCAAGGAATTAATTCCATGCCATCCATGTGTTCTGGCTTGAGGTTTTGGGATTAATTTCTGTTAAAACTGTTGAGGGCGTTTGGTTTGAGGAGTTTATGGGATTTAGCGAGGCTGGAATGATTCTCTTTGAATGCGTCTGCTTTAATCTACAGAAGAAATGTCAGCCCAACCTTTATAAAGATCAAACACAAGCCAGCTGTCTAAGATGGTCTATTACTTTATTTAATGACTTGTAAATCATATTATGTATTGTGTGTGTTTAAAAAAAAAAAAAAAAAAAAAGAAGAAGAAGAAAAGAAAATGCCACATAAGAGGGAGGATGATTACGGAATTTTCTAGAAATGCCATTGACGTCTTTTCCAGGTCCACACTGTTTAGAGACAAGTGTGTGACAGACAGGAAGTCCCAGCTCTTCCATCCTCCCTCCCTGTCTCATCCATCCTGCTTTCAACCTCTCCATTACCATAGAAACAAAGCCCAGACTCAAATGTCAACAAATGCCAGTGACACATGTGAACGTCCGGACCTAAAGAAGAGGAAGGGACATAATAAACCTCTCTAAGAGCATCAGAATACTGAGTCAGCAACCTCAATATTCTGCTGACAAAACATTGAAAATTTCCCACAAATTTCCAGTAGACAAAAACAAGCTCTGAGAAAAATTACACTTGACCTAGAAAGAGGAATATTGTCATAATTTACTTGCCCTCAGGTCATATAAAAATAAATAAATAAATAAATATATATATATATATATATATATATATATATATATATATAGTCAAATAGGACAAAACAACATCATAAAGACAGTCTATACCACATGTACCTTATTTCAAGTCTTTTAAATGTTAACAATGTTGACTATATATATATATATATATATATATATATATATATATATATATAGTCAAATAGGACAAAACAACATCATAAAAACAGTCTATACCACATGTACCTTATTTCAAGTCTTTTAAATGTCAACAATGTTGACTATATATATATATATATATATATATATATATATATATATATATATATATATATATATATATATATATATATATATATATATAGTCAAATAGGACAAAACAACATCATAAAAACAGTCTATACCACATGTACCTTATTTCATGTCTTTTAAATGTCAACAATGTTGACTATATATATATATATATATATATATATATATATAGTCAAATAGGACAAAACAACATCATAAAAACAGTCTATACCACATGTACCTTATTTCAAGTCTTTTAAATGTCAACAATGTTGACTATATATATAAATATAGTGAAATAGGACAAAACAACATCATAAAAACAGTCTATACCACATGTACCTTATTTCAAGTCTTTTAAATGTCAACAATGTTGACTATCTATCTATATATATATATATATATATATATATATATATATATATATATATATATATATATATATATATATATATATAGTCAAATAGGACAAAACAACATCATAAAAACAGTCTATACCACATGTACCTTATTTCAAGTCTTTTAAATGTCAACAATGTTGACTATCTATCTATATATATATATATATATATATATATATATATATATAGTCAAATAGGACAAAACAACATCATAAAAATGTATACCACATGTACCTTATTTCAAGTCTTTTAAGCCAGTGTAAGTTATTGTTTACTAATAATCTTCCCCTCTGCCATAACTTACTTGTGGTGCTGCTATTGGTTAAGACCTTTATCGTATTTTTTGATTGTTAATGAATGAAATTCATATGTATTTGGATTGACATGACAGAAAATTATGACAAAAAAGCTGTCTGCTTATTTGGCTGATTGTATGTTCTGTCTTGCATTGTAGGTTCTTCAGGGCATTTTTATGATTGATTACTTGTACGTTTGTCTGTTTGTACTGCTGACCATTTACATGTCTCCTCTCTCCATAGGATGTTTGATGTCGGCGGTCAGCGTTCAGAGAGGAAGAAGTGGATCCACTGTTTTGAAGGCGTGACAGCCATTATCTTTTGTGTGGCCATGAGTGCATATGACCTGGTGCTGGCTGAGGATGAAGAAATGGTGAGATCCTTTTAGCTTTTACCCCAAATCAGTTCATAATTCACGGTCCATGACACTTCTAAGAATCAAAGAGGCTGCACTTGTACACTTCTGCACAATTTGTTTTGTTAGTTCCATAGAAAAGGGCTTCATATTTTTGTGGAATCCATGATACTTTTTTTTTTCTTCAGGATTCTTTGATGAATAGAAAGTTCAAAAGAACAGCATTTACTTGAAATATAATTTTTTTGTAAAATTATAAACGTCTTTACTGTCAATTTTGATCAATTTAATACATAATTACTAATTTCCTTCTTTAAAACAAAACAAAACAAAGCCTTACTGACACAAGTTTTTGAACGGTAGTGTAGTTTCGTCATATTTCAGGCTGTCATTCATCAATACAGGCTTGAATACTGAACAGTTTCTTAATTCCACCACAGAACCGAATGCATGAGAGCATGAAGCTTTTCGACAGCATCTGCAACAACAAGTGGTTCACCGAGACCTCCATCATCCTCTTCCTCAACAAGAAAGATCTGTTTGAGCAGAAGATCACACACAGCCCCTTGACCATCTGCTTCCCTGAGTATGCAGGTACTATAAAACAGCCAACTTCCCAATAAATCATCTAAATCAATTTCACAAGTGCTCCAGAAGTGCTTTTGAGTGCTTCAGATCAATAAAATCCAAGCTCTTGCTTTACCTGTGCATTAAAGAAAACATGAAATCAATACAGACCTTTTTAGTTTCTTAATCATTGTATCTAGTCTTTTTGTGCAATAAAAATAAAATAAATTAATCATATTAATTGTTAATATTAATTATATTGTATGTCATGTAGTTCATAAACCTTACTTGCCAGCTTTTTAATGCTACAAGTTACGTATCATTACGTATCTGCATTCAACAATTCCTCCAATCAGAATCAATGTTGGAACTATGTATTTTTATGTTTTGGAAAAAAAGAAGCAGCAAATTGTAATAACTTTCTCTAAGTCTGTACACCATGGGAAAATAATATTTACCAATACTGTCAAATGATCCAATCAAATGTTGACAAATCTCTCCATTATTTCAGGCTGAATATTAATTTCCACCCTGAAATACATCACATTACAGAAGTTAAATGTGTTGCTAAAGCCATATTCATGTTGTCTTTGAAACATGCACATATTCGATGTGAAAACAGACCAATCCAAACCAGTTTTATTCAGGCATTTTCAGTCTTTGTGAGGCTGTTCAGTTCAAGTGCTCATCGAGGGGTTTATTCAAATGAGGTCCACTTTGGTTGTCCTTCAATGTTGATATCCAAAAGGCCAGGAATTCACTATATCCCATGTAGAGTTGTGCATAGGACATCGATCTAACACAGCGCAGATGGCTTTACTGATATCAATCAATTGGAAGAGATCATGTGTCATTTTAATGATCAAAGTGGGGATCATTGTGAATGTGTTCTTGGATTTCATGTTGCTTTCCAATTTTTCCGGCTTCCTGTCTGTCTCTTATTTTCTGTCTTTCCGTCTCCATCCTTCCCTACTGTTTTCTCATTGTGCTTTGTATTTCCCCTCTCAACCAGGTGCCAACAACTACGACGAGGCCGCCGAGTACATCCGCAGCAAGTTTGAGGACCTGAACAAGAAGAAAGAAACCAAGGAGATCTACCCTCACTTCACCTGTGCCACAGACACCAAGAACGTGCAGTTCGTTTTCGACGCCGTCACCGATGTCATCATCAAAAACAACCTGAAGGATTGTGGGCTCTTCTAGGGCACCAAAACAGGAAGATGAGTCTAGGTGAGAAGAAATACACAGAGCGTCCTGCCTAGTTGGACTACTTCACTCGCCATTCTACTCATAACTTAATTCTTTTCCTCTTTCAGATTACTTGAACAGTTTTGATGACCAGAGGAAGCAGGGGTGGAATAAGTCCCGGGCATCTGCACTGGCCAACCACGACTCCTGCTTCCACACCACAACTGATAGCTCAGAGGAGCCAGACACAATTTAAACGATTGCCAACAACCTTAGCCTCTGTCCTCCCTCCCTCCCAACACCGTCCCATCATTGTGTTTGACATTTAATATCTGTATTAATAACTCCTTGGGCTATGACCACAAATCGCCAACTGTTGTATTATCCATTGTCGATTTTTGTCGTTTATTTTCTCTCCTTTTGTTAATTTTTTTTCTTTCGAGTCATAGCAGAGGCAACAAAAAGTTTTTATATGATACTTTCATTTTACTCTAGGGAATCTGAAATTTTATTAATTGCATAATGCTTATTTTTTAAACAACCAGCTGGCATTGGATATTGAGTATGATTGAAAAAGGAAAGCGCTTTTTTTATGATGTTTACATGACGTCCTTGTTGATAGCAAAACGGAAAGTTTTCCTGCATGATAAGTGATAGCAAATATATCAATACAAGTAATCAGTTCACATCAGCGTAACATTCCTTTTTAAAATTAAATTAAAAAAAGTACAAAAAACAACAAAAAACAAAAAAGCACAAAAAAAAAAAGCTTCACAAATGGGGAAAGAACTGCTAAAATGTAACAGATATTTAAAGTATGTACGTAACAGTATCTAACAATCTTTTTTTCTTCTCTTCTGTCTTCTCATTCCTCTTTCTAGCATTCTGTTTGTGCCTTGACTTCTGTTTACAATGGACTTTATTTTCTCCCCCAGTTGTCCTACTGTACGTAAACATTTCTGCTCCAGAAATTTCACACCATGTAAGAATAAATAGTGATTAATAATGGAAATCTAATTGAGAAAAGGGTAGTGTTATTTGTTTCATTTTTTTTTTTTTGGTAAAGATTAAAGTTCTTTTGAAAGTCCTATATAATGATTTAATTTAAATAAAGGTTCATTCACTAGATGAAGCTGTGCCAGCTGTGGTTTTTATTTCAACTGTACATTTTGTGGAGGTTAATAAGTTCACATCAGTGGCTGAATAATTAATTTAATATCCAATCACAGTAATTAAACACACATTTAAGGACTTGCTGTAGGGCATCGACTGGAACATTTTCTAATTTTAGGATATTGTGCTCTAGCTGAAATTGGCCATCCATTACCTGGAGAGGTCTGTAAGAACATTAACTAACTTAATTATTTAAGAACATTAAGATTCATTTCTTTTCTGAGATCAGATAGCTGGAAGATGAGGCTCAAACCAATGTCGTTCACCCGTTGCTGAATTAAACGAGTAACTCCGTCCTGTTACTGTCGAAAGACATCAGAAAGTCATCTCAGGTTAAATAATCACCATGTTTGGAACATATGCTTCTCAAAATTATAATTACATTCATTTGGAAATGTCTCACACTGTAATCTAACCTGGGTCTTGAGCTTTTCCATCAAACCTCTACAATGAAAGAAAATATGGTTTAAGATCTTAACTAAATTAGTGTTTGGAGAGTGAAATATAAGGCCGTAACTCACCATTATACTCTCTTGTATGCTGATTTTTGACAGACTGACACTGCCATCTAGTGACTGCTGTGTAAAATAATAATAATAATAATAATACATTTATTTTGTATAGTGCCTTTAAAAGTTGCTTTCTCAAAGCTCTTTACAACACAAGCAAACACAACATTATGAATTAAAACACATTAAATACCAAATAAACAAAAAAAGAAACATGGAATAACACTGAATAATTAAACAAAATTGATCAGTTAAAAACAATCCTACAATAAACAATAAAACGAGATTTAAAAATACCTAACAAATTTGCTTCCTTAATGTCAACCGGGAGATAATTCCACGATTTTGGGGAAGATGAAAAGGCCCTGTCACCCCCTAGAATGAAGCCGTGTTTTAGGAACGACGATACACTGACAGATACCGCAGCTGCTCAAACACTAACACACATAGTCAACAACAGACACTCGTACAACAAATATAAAGAGATTCTCTCGGAAAGCTTTCTTTAGATAACTAAATCAAAACATGGTCACAACATTTGAACAAATTTAGCTTTAAACAGAATTTGGGTTGTGCATGTTTATCACCTGTCAATCATAACTGCTTGCGTCTCTCTAGTGAGAATATTCTTCCAGCATCACTCCATCTCCACCTTTACCCAGAAGGCACAGGATGTAGACTTCAACATCGATCAGACATAGAATTTTGTTTGAAAATGAAAATTGGGTTGATGTCTTAACTCAGTTTGTTTAATGTCAAGGTCCAACGTTAGGCAGATGTTGAGTTTTGGTTGGAATAAACTCCAAAAAAAAAAAAAAAAAAAAGGAAAAAACTCAGCCACATCTAAGCCACAGCCTTAGATGAAAACAACGAAAGCATTAATTACTAACCAGATTGACTCTATTTCTCTCCGATATCTATAGAAGTTCTTATTGAGAATTAACAGAGGTTTAGATGATGATGTTCTGTTGAAAATGTTTAGTTAGTCACCATTACTGTGATCAGTGTTTGCTTTATTTGTGCAGTTTGACCCTTGACTAAGGGGCTGTTTACATGACAGTTTTCAACTAAAAAAATGGAAAACTTTTTGTAATTTTTGGCTGTTCATTTACATGACAATGGTGTTTTGCTGGCCTAAAAATGCAAACTTTTGAAAATAATATCGTTATCATCACAAAAAGGTGAATCTGTGAAAACGGTGATGGCATGCACATGCGTATCACGTGTTTAGTCCATCCACCTTATTCTTCAGTGCAGAAATAAGATGTTTTCTCTGAATGTGCGTGACTTCTGATTTATTAGGTGCTATAAGGGAAATAACGAGAAGAATATCAAAGTGCAGTAAACTGTAAAAACTGAAGCTGGAAATGCTGTTTGTGGAATTGTTTAATCCTAGTCTGCTGAGATCTTGAAAGATTTAATTCATGTGATAAGATTTGGTACTGCATATTTATACATTTATTGAACATACAAGCCAGTGGTCTCAAACTTAGCTCCTGGAGGGCCACAGCCCTGCAGAGTTTAGCTCCAACCAGCTTCAACTCACACCTGCTTGGAAGTTTCTAGTAAACCTGAAGACCTTGATTAGGGTTGGAACAAAACTTTGCAGAGCTGTGGCTCTCCAGGAATTGAGTATGAGAACACTGGGCAATATATAAGGCACTATACCTTTTATATTTTGTTAATTTTAACATTATATATGTTTTATTTATTTCCTTAACAACAGCACAAACACACCTACATGTAGTAATCCATTCACCAAAAAGACAATCATGATCTTTTGTCTTTACATAAATAGAAGACATTTATAAGTATTTCAGCCTAACCACAGGCTTTACTCTTCAGCACAATGGTAACCCCAAAAACTCAGACATACTAGTAGAAACCATTATAAATTCCAAAATAATAGAACATTAAACACTAACAGATCTTCCCCTAAATTAATATTGAGCAAAACACATGAAATAACACTTAATTTCAACATTGACCCTTCCTTTATCAGTCAGAAGCAAAGCATGCTGGGAACTAGCAATCTGCTGTAACTCATTCCTTGAATGTGTTTACCTACATTTACATGTATGTGCAACATATATGCACATTAAAGGATAAAACTTTATGAATTTCACATATAATGCTATTTTGTATTCATGTCTAAATATTGTATCAAGAATATATAGACATGGTCAAAGTATATATTGCATAATATAAGCACTAGTTTCCCATATATGGAAATGTATTATGTAATTTATCACATTATATTTTGCACTATATTCCCATTTATTTTTGCTACCTAAGAGTAGTCTATGGTTGGAAAGATGCTAGAGAAGCCATGCAGCGGTCAACCTGAAGCTTTCACCTGCACACCCACTGAAGCAGGGTTGAGTCTGGTCTATATCTCGATGGGAGACCTCCTGGTAGACTGGGTAGCTGTGGGAAGAGGTGTTAGAGAGGACAGCAGGTCTGATCAACCTGTGGCCTGAGTGGGTTCTAATGCCCCAGTACAGTCATAATAAGCTGTACTGTATAAAGGGTTAACATAAACCCCAGAATATAAGGGGTGTAACCCTGGTGTAAAATAGTCCATACATCACATCATATACCGCCCAACGCCCCAGTACAGTCACCATAAACTGTACTGAATAAAGGGTTAAAATAAACCCCAGAAAATAAGGGGTGTAACCCTGGGGCAAAAATAATCCCTACATTACATCACATACAATGCAGGTAGATAGTTACTTAGTTTCACATCACAAATGATGTAGTACTTTATTTAGTTCTTACAACTTACATGGAAGAATATATTCTATTTTAATATACTTTAAAATATAATTTATTTCTCTGATGCAAAGCTGAATTTTAATCAGCCATTACTCCAGTCTTCAGTGTCACATGATCTTTCAGAAATCATTCTAATATGCTGATTTATTATCAGTGTTGGAAACAGTTGTGCTGCTTAATATTTTTTTTGGAACATGTGATACTTTTTTCATAATTCATTAATGAATAAAAGGTTAAAAAGAACAGAATTTATTCAAAATATTTTTTGTATTTTCTATTAGAACATCTTTTCTAATAATATAAGCCTTTACTATCACTTGTTATCAGTTTAACACATCCTTACTGAATACAATTATTCATTTTGCTTTCAAAAAAGAAAGAAAAAAATGACTGACCCCAAACTTTTGAGCAGGCACACTGACAAGGAGGCGGCTAAAGAAGCATGGGAGGCGGGCACACTAAAAAAAACTGACTGACATCTCGTAATTGAACATAACCAACTGACATTAAGATCTCGTAACTGAACAAAACTGATCGTCACTGAGATCTTGTAATCAAATAAAACCGACAGTCATTGAGATTTTGTAAAGGAACAAAACCGACCGCCATTGAGATCTTGTAATGAAACAAAACTGACAGTCATTGAAATCTCATAACCCAGTAAAACCGACTGTCACTGAAATCTCAAAACAGAGCAAAACAGACCGACACTGAAAACCAACCATCATTAAGATCTTGTAACCGAACAAAACCAGCCATCATTGAAACATCGTTAAGAAACAAAACCGATGGTCATTAAAATCTCATTAGGAAACAAAACCAAATGGCATTGAAATCCTGTAATGGACAAAAACGGCCATTATTTAAATCTTGTGAAAGGAACAAAATCGACTGCCATTGAAATCTTAGAATGGAAGAAAACCATCACTGAGATCTCGTAACCAAACAAAACTGGCCATCATTGAAATCTCATAACCGAATAAAAACGACCGTCATTGAAATCTCGTAAAGGAACAAAACCGATCTTCATTAAAATCTCATTAGGAAACAAAGCCAAGTGGAATTGAAATCTCATAATGGACAAAAATAGTCATTATTTAAATCTCGTGAAAGGAACAAAGTCAACTGTCATTGAAATCTGAGAATGGAAGAAAATCAACTGTCGTTGAGATCTCGTAACCGAACAAAACCAACTGTCATTGAAATTTCGTAACTGAAGAAAACTGACTGATAATGAAAACCGAACATTGAAAACCATCATTGAAATCTCGTAAAGGAACAAAACCGACCATCACTGAAATCTTGTAATGAAACAAAACCGACAGTCACTGAAATCTCATAATGAATCAAAACCGACCATCATTGATGTAGGCCGGATCTGGGCCGGCACAAAGTTGCTATCTTGGATGTCATTGATATCTCGTAATGGAACAAAAACTACCGTCATTGAAATCTCACAATGGAACAAAAGCGACCATCATTGAAATCACTTAATGGAACAAAACCAATTGTCATTAAAATCTTGTAAAAGAACAAAACATACCATATTGAGATCTCGTAACTGAACAAATGAAAATTTGGTTGACTGACAATGAAAACCGTCATTGAGATCTTGAAACTGAACAAAACTGACCATCATTGACTGACTGACTGCTATTGAGATCTAAAGGAACAAAACCGACCATCATTGAAATCTCAGAATGAAACAAAACTGACTGTCTTTGAAATCTCGTAAAAGAACAAAGAAACTAAACTGAACATCATTGAATTCTCGTAAATGAACAAAACAGACCGTCATTGAATTCTCATAACCCAGCAAACCTGACCGTTATTAAATCACAATACCCATCAAAACCAACTGTCATTGAAATCTCATAACTGAATAAAACTGATCGTCATTGAGATCTCGCAATTAAACAAAACCGACCATCGTTGAGATCTCGTAAGGGAACAAAACCAACTGTCATTAAAATCTCGTTAAGGAACAAAGCCAAACATCATTAAATGGCATTGAAAACTCGTAATGGAAAAAATTGGCCGTTATTGAAATCTTGTAAAGAAGCAAAATCGACTGTCATTGAAATCTTGTAATGGAACAAAAACGACCATCATTAAAATCTTGTTAAGGAACAAAGCCAAATGTCATTAAAATCTCATTAGGGAACAAAACCAAGTAGCATTGAAAACTCATAATGGGAAAAAAATGGCCGTTATTGAAATCTTGTAATGGAGCAAATCGACTGTCATTGAAATCTTGTAATGGAGCAAATCGACTGTCATTGAAATCTTGTTATGGAGCAAATCGACTGTCATTGAAATCTTGTAATGGAACAAAAACGACCATCATTGAAATCTTGTAACAGAACAAAACCAATTGTCATTAAAATCTAGTAAAAGAACAAAAGAACAAAACATACCGTATTGAGATAACATACTCGTAACTGAGCAAAACTGAATGACAATGAAAACCAACTGTCATTGAAATCTCGTAAAGGAATAAAACCGGCCGTCACAGAAATCTCATAACCAAATAAAACCAACCGTTATTGAAATGTTGTAACGGAATAAAACCGACCATCGTTGAAATCTCGTAACGGAATAAAACCGACCATCATTGAAATCTCGCAATGGAACAATACCAACTGTCATTCAAATCTTGTAAAAGAACGAAACATACCGTATTGAGATCTTGTAACTGAACAAATGAAAACTTGGTTGAATGACAATGAAAACTGACCGTCATTAAGATCTTGTAACTGAACAAAACCTGACCATCATTGAAATCTCGTAATTAAACAAAACTGACAGACATAGAGATCTCGAAAAGGAACGAAACTGACTGCTATAGAGAGCTCCTAAAGGAACAAAACCGACCATCATTGAAATCTGGTAACGAAACAAAACTGACTGTTTTTAAAATCTCGTAAAAGTACAAAGAAACAAAACCAACCGTCATTGAAATCTCACAACTGAACAGAACCAACCGTCATTAAGATCTCACTATTAAACAATGCCGACCATCAACAAAGCCAACCGTCATTAAAATCTCATTACGAAACCAAGTGGCATTGAAATCTCGTAATGGAAAAGGAATAAAGGAATAAAGGAAAAAAGGAAAGGAATAAAAGGAATAAAATCGACTGTCATTGAAATCTTATTATGAAACAAAAACGGCCGTTATTGAAATCTCATAACGAAATCTCATAACGAAACCGACTGTCTTTGAAATCTTGTAATGGAACAAAAACCGACCATCATTGAAATCTTGTAACAGAACAAAACCAACAGTCATTAAAATCTCGTTAAAGAACAAAACCGAGTGACATTGAAATCTCGTAATGGAAAAAAATCTTTGAAATCTCATCAAAGGAACAAAACCGGGCGTCAGTGAAATCTCACAATTAAACAAAACCAAGAGTTTAAATTGTTTCAAATTTAACCTCATTGAAATCTCATAAACGAAACAACTCATTTATTTGAAATCTCGCAACAAAAGAAAACCGACCGTCATTGAAAACCGACAGTCACTGAAATCTCGTAACTAAACAAATCCGACCGCCACTAAAATCTCGTAAAGGAACAAAACCGACTGTCATTGAAATCTTGCGAAGGAACAAATCCGTCATTGAAATCTCGTAGCGAAACGAAACCAATTGAGATCTCGCAACCGAACAAAACCGACTGTCACTGAAATCTTATAATGGCACAAAACCATTTAGAAGATTAAAAATAAACACACACAAAAATTATTCTAAGATGATACACAAAGCCATCAAGAATCAGCACATAAATCTCAACAAAGGTGACAATTAAAAGTATCATGCTGCAATGCATGCTGGGAACAATTGTACAAAACCCCCAGCATGCATTACAGCATAAATAAATTATGCAGCTGAATTGTCCTATTATTTTATTTAATTCTAACTATTTGCTTTTATTTTTTGCTGTGGTTTTTGTTCTGTCTTTTATCAGCTTTTTGTGATGTCCAGAGTTGATCTGATTGTCTAGATATTTTGTTGTCACCATTGATGAGATTCATACGCTGATTACTCACATCTGTTTTTGTCATTGTAGTTCACTGGTTTCTGTACAGTGTGATTTCATATTGCAGTAAAACACAACACAATTAATACGTTCAAATAACACCATTTATTCAGACTGTTTCATGATGATTATAAAACCATCAATAGCTACAAATCATCTGATCACATTTCAGTTTTTTTTTTGCTTTTGCAAATGTGTTTGATGAACATGCTATAAGAGTTAAGAGCCCAACTAATGGAAACACCAGTCACCATTATGGTGACTTCAAATGAAACACATGAGCATTAAACTTCTGTTGATTCTCAATAAGAACTTCTGTAGATGAATGATTAATCTGGTTAGTAATATGTGAAGCTGTAATGCTTTTGTGGAGGTGTTAAATCCTCCCCAGCTGAGATCTGGAGAGATGTAATGCCTTCTTATATCTTCAGTTGATTTCATCTAAGTCTGGGTACACACCACAAGATAATCGGGCTGATTTTGGAAAATCATAGAAGATTTTAAAAAATCTTTTAGTTTGTACCCAGCATAAGGCTGTGGCTGAAGTCAGTTGTAGCTCTTGTGTTTCTGTATGACTCATTTTTCTGTTCTCTTCTTTTCTTCAGTGATTCTGCTTGTTAACAGTCTTGTAAATGCTAAGATGATTCTATAAATAATATATAAAGATTTTGTGACTCAGATAAGGTCTAGTTCTTATTTTTTTCTTTGCTCTTGGCTGATGCTGCTATGGAATGCTTGTGGTTCAGACCTGGCAAACAGCAGCGGTCCACCCAAGTGCCATCATTCCAAGCCACATGTGGCTCAGATCTTTATTTTTTAAAGAGATTTTAATGACAGTTGGTTTTGTTCCGTTACGATATTTCAATGATGGATGGTTTTGTTCGGTTACAAATTCTCAAAGACGGTCGGATTTCAGTGTCAGTTGGTTTTGTTCTGTTATGAGATTTCAAAGATGGTCAGTTTTGTTCCTTTGTTCTTTTACAAGATTTCAAAGACACTTGGTTTTGTTCTGTTACGAGATTTCAATGATGGTTGGTTTTGTTCGGTTACAAAATCTCAATGATGCCTGGCTCAGAGTCAGAGTCCTTTAAACCGAGGTCCTGACTTGCTGTGGTCGTTACACGTAACAAGTGGGAGAACGCTGATTTAGTGTGATTATACTGTAATGCAATACAGGTGGTAGCTCATTCTGAGGGATATTTTGAGCCACTGCCTGTTTTATCAAGACAGCACAAAGTAGTGCTTCCGTGGCGTCCCATGGCCAAATCCTGGCTCACTACCAAAGCTAAGTGGGCTTGAGCCAAGTTGTGACATGGATGGGAGACCTTTTTGAAAAAACTTGATTGTCATTGGAAGATGCTTTAGTGAGGCCAGCAGGGGGTGCTCACTCCCTGGCCTCTATGGCTCCTAAAGTCAGAGTGAAGCAATGGGACCTCTACTCTGTAAGAAGAAGCATCCTTTAAACCGAGGTCCTGACTTGCTGTGGTCGTTAATTGCCACTTTAATTAGTAATTTGAACTTATTTGATTAACCCCGCTAGAAATGTTATGTTCCCAGAACATTCTCAGAACGTCCCCACTGGTGTTAAGGACATTGCCTGATAATGTTCCCAGTATGTTCAGAGACGGTCACGATGTGGAGTTCTTTTAAGAGAAGATTCATTGTTTTGTTAACCTTCACAGAACATTCAGGACGTTCTCTGAACGTTTAGGGAACCATATCTTATTTGTGATGTTCCAAAAAATTTAGCTCAATTGACTAACAAAAGTGACTGTTCAAACAGAGACAAATTTTTCTTAAAAGACTTACAAAAAAAAAAAGCACTTTACAGGTATTTCCTGTATTATTATTACAAAACTTTTTCTTTAAAATGCAAATATTTTGCAGTAAATTGTTAACTGACAACAGCACATGCATGAGCTAAAGTAATTGTATCACTGCATTAGCAGCTACACAGTTACTGCAGTCTTTAAATAAAACAACATGCAGTAGAACATCAATGTTTCTGGCTCATCATGACTGAAGCACAGGCTCTACTCTCCAGCACAATGGTAACCTCACAAAACTCAGATAACAGAAACAGAACATTAAACACTAACAGATCTCTCTAGATCTCAGCATCAAACCACTCTGACTTTATTTCTTTCATTCAAAACTTCTTAATGAGGTGTTGATGTTTTATTGAAATTAATAAAGTTTAATATCACCGTTATGAAGGTAAGCGCTTTCTTTAGTTGGGCTCCTGACCCTTGACATTTTAACTTTAATTTTTCTCCAATTGTTTTAGCTGTGTGTTTGTAAAATGCATTAGTTACAAAAAAAAAATGTGAGAAAAAAAGAATCTGATCAAATGAATTTAGTTGCTTATTGTTGATGATTTCATTATATAGTGGTCTTGTTCACTGGTCTCCGAATATTGTATTCCTTTCACATTAGTGTAGCCTTATAATATTGCGTAAAATACTGTCCTGCATTGATATTTTGAAATTTTTTGTCATTATGCAGAAATTATTCGGACAGAATCATCTAGACACACAGACATCAAGATTCTGCGTATGAACCTCAACAATGGTGACAAAATTTTCAGATAAACAGATTAACTCTGAGCATCACAAAACAAGCTACTAAAAAAGATTTTTGTTTATTGTCACCATTGTTGAGGTTCATACACTGATTAATGATGCCTGTGTGAGTCTAAAAGACACTGTTCAAAACTCTGTTTGTGTGAATTTAAAAAAAAAAGAAAGACAAAATTTATAAAAAAATAAATAAATTAATGCATTAACAGTTAAAACACTCAGAGTTTAGACTCGGGAAAGGATCAGTGAATCACCATCATTAAATAATCAAATTCATCTGCTCAGAATTTTTCTTGCAATTTTTGCTGTAACAGATGTGTTCTGGAAATACAGTTACAAGAACCAGAGAAAATGTAATGTTAAAATGTCAAGAATGTCAATGCTCAAGCCTGGTTATGAGATGGATGGGAGACCTTTTTGAAAAAACTTGATTGTCACTGGAAGATGCTTTAGTGAGGCCAGCTCACTCCCTGGCCTCTATGGCTCCTAAGAAGAACCATCCTTTAAACCGAGGT
Source organism: Hypophthalmichthys nobilis (assembly GCA_037950665.1). Taxonomy (NCBI): domain Eukaryota; kingdom Metazoa; phylum Chordata; class Actinopteri; order Cypriniformes; family Xenocyprididae; genus Hypophthalmichthys; species Hypophthalmichthys nobilis. The sequence continues at coordinate 22,629,123 of CM075487.1, forward strand.
CCTGACTTGCTGTGGTCGTTAATTTGTGTAAAATCCATTGGGGGAACATAATCCGACAGCAAAAGTCCAGCTGTCCCCCACCAATATGATGAGAGATGTTGATGGAGTGACTTAAAAGATGCTGATTCTATTCTGTGTGTGTATGGATGTCAACCATCATCAGGTTGATAATATTAGAACCTCATTGTGTGAGAAACATGGTGGGAACAGAATCCGACGGCAAAACTCCAGCTGTCAGAATGTGTTCCCCAGGGATTTTGATGTAGTGGGTTAATAAATGCTGATTCTATTCTGTTTGTGGATGGAGCTTGAAGGCAAATAAAGAAATAAATCTTGAAGACATGCCCAGTTTACTGATCCGACATGTGCTTACCATAGTAACCTCATACATTAAAGTTTAATGCTTTAGGAAGATCAGCCATCCTTAAACACAATGGGTGGAATCACAGGTTTAGGCAATTGTTCACACTTTTTCCTATATGTAAATTGGATTGCCACATTTCAGCTTTGCATCACAAACGCATCCACGTTATTGTCCAGTAATGTTTTTGTGAGTGAGCCTAATCATCCAAACACCTCTAATCCAACCTAATGTGTCACAGATTAAAGTGAGAGAAAAATAAAGAATGAAGACATGAATGGGAAGATTTTACTCTAATTACAATAAACACCTTGACAGCGGCATCAACCCCATGTGGCTTTGTGGGGATTTCATTAAAATAATCCTTTCTCAGAACTAAGTTCATTTTCAGAAAATGCAAAAATGCAAAAATAAAAAATAAAAAATCGGACGTTGCAGCGTTTTCTCCCACCGCCAGAGAGCGCTGCTCAACACGCTGTGAATCTCACCGACTCTTCTGAATATGGACACACATGGAACATTCTCATAACATTTTATTTATGTTGATAACAGGGTAAGTGAATTTGAGGTATGTGTCTCTGGATCAGCAGTACATCTTTAACATATTTAAAGATGCGAAAATAAAACAGGATTCTCAAATGAGCAACTTTAGGCGAAGACAGTCTGATGTGATCGTAGATTAAAGTCTAATGATTCAACATTAACGCTTAACGGTGTAGGTTCAGTTTTTTTTTTTTTAGCTTAAATTCGACTTTTATATTAAAATGAACAACAAGGCATCAATTAACAACAACTTGTATTGTGCACCCATCAACAACACTTTAACGTCAGACATTTTAATACTTAATTGCCACTTCAGTGTTTGTTTCCTCGCCTTTCATACAGAGAAACAACAGTAACACTGAAAGTACGTAAGTAATAAAAATACTACATTAACTATTTAAAATAATACATAACTATATAAGGTCTTAAATTATTGTTTTTATAAATTTATATAGATAGATAGATAACTTGTATCTTGTTGCAGACACTTAATAACGTGATCATCGTCTTTAGTTGGATATTTTCTGTGGTACTTTGGCATCATTGAATATACTCATAATTTGAGAGAGGGTGGAAACGAGCGCTCAGGTTTCAGGCGAGCTCTGTTTGGCTCTAAACTGCGATAATTTGATTGGATTGCGCCGCGATGCTGCGCTGTGATTGGCTGAGACGCGCATGCTGGAATGACACAGACTCACAGAAGCGCTTGTCTGCAGTGAGGGGGCTCATGATCTGGAGTTTGAGTCACAAGAGCCACATCTGCACAGCCTGGATTCTTCTGATTTTTCTTCACAACAAATGTAAGTACAAGACAAGAGTTCTACATTTGATTAGCTTCATGCATGATTTTTATCTGATAATAGTTACTTATGTGTGTTTTCCTAATTATTCAAGTGCATAAAAACAAGTTTTATTATTATTATTTTAAATATTGCTTTATTTTACTTTTGCAAAGCATGATGTTTCATAAAACATTTTTTTTTTCTATTTCAGGAGTATTTAAAGTTACTGGATTTTTGATTGTCATCATTCCAGAATCATGGTAAGCATGCCTCCAAATCATCACTCCACACTCGTTGGGCTTTGTCTTGTTAATTACAATAGATTGTTTACTCTGTAGAACTACACTGATTGGTCATCACTTTATATTATGTGCAGCAAAGGATTAGTTACTGTGAAGAAATGTCCGTTGCTGAAATTTTAGCATATGGGATGACATCTGCACCTCATGCCAATCTGTGCATTGAAATAATGCTCAACCCCGTGTGCATGCTATTATTGCTGCATTCACATGATGTCCACACTCTGTTTCTGAGCTGTTTTGTCAATTTAGATACAGATTTCAGCATATTTTCAGCAAAATAGCCTGTCAAAAAGCCAGTAAAGTTTCCCAAAGATGGAAGATTTTGTTGTTAAAATGCATTTGGGTGCATGCTACCACAGCAAACATGGCAGTAGTAGCATTGTTTTCAGGTTAGACACTGGGACTTGCTTATTGTCTATAGAGAACCTTTTGAAACTGTTAATCTCAGACTTATGTGGTTATATTTTAATTTTCCATCTGATTTTTACCATCTATGAATGAATGATGTAGCTTCACTCTTAAAAGCTCTAAGTAGTTTGTATTGAAATTGCAATTTACTCACTCCATCTATTTCAAACGAGTAAGCTATTGCTCTTCCATTTCTTGATTATGATTTGTGTGTATGTTTGCATACATGTATCTGACAGCATGGATGGAAGGTGTGGTAATTACTCTATAGAAAAGATGTATCCCAGGTGTGGCTAGTAACAGGTTTATTTTAACTGACTGGTAGTAGTCATCCATCCTTTTTGATAGCTGGGTGTGAGTGTGTCCACACGATGTGCATTCATCGGTTGTTCAGTTGCCCTCTACCTGAAATAGTGTTTTTTTCAGCTCCTTCAGATAAATAGAGCCATGCCCCCTCTAACAGTGCTTGTGCAGGTCCAAGCCTGTTAAAGCAGCACGATTAGTCAGTCACAGGAAAACAAAACCAAAATGGAGGGTGACCCAAATTTAATTTACTGGTGTATATCTTCTAATTGTTGCTTAAGCTTAATTAAAATATATGTTTATGCATTTCAAATTGTTTTGCACCATGTAGTCTTACTGTTTTCTTCTGTCTCTTTGCAGTTGTGTCTACAGGAGTCAGGCGACTGTCTGAGGGAACAGATGCGTTATATGATGCGATCCTTGCAGGATCTAAAGCATTTGCGGCGGAGCTGCGCAGCGCCCCCTGTTGGACCTCCGGTGAGGTTGCGTGCTTGCAAGCAGTTGATAGCCCAACGGGAACGTCGAGCACGGTTGAGGATCAGCGACGCCAGTGAGGCAAGCAGTTACGACTCTGCCTGCTGTCTGTCTAGCTCTCTGGAGGAGGAGGACTCTGCGGGCGGCCCATCGGCTGTTAGCTCACCGAGCAGCGAGCGCAGTCTGGAGTTTGATTCGGGTTACTCTGAGGCCTCCTGGCAGGATGAAGGAGTTGTGTTACGGCGCACCAAAAACATCCGCGTATCTTCGTCTGCGTGTCTTCGCACCAACCAGGTGGCCAACACTCGAGTGCGTCCTAAGTCTACTTCCGACGCTTGCCTGGAAAGTTGGACGTCGTTTGAGACCGCAAGTGACCCGGAGGACTGGACTACATCACTACTCACCCGCGGGCGTAACCGGCAGCCGCTTGTTCTTGGAGACAACAGCTTCGCTGATCTCATTCAGAACTGGATGGACTTACCGGAATGTCCGGAACAAACGGAACAAAAGCACAGTTCTGGACGCAGTTTCGCTAAAGACTTTTTGGTAAATGTCAAACGGAGGATAGCCGGGATTTCACGGAGTGCTGATGGGCGAAGAAAGTCGTCAGATGGTACAAAGCTGAGCAAATCAATTATGGCTCCCAAGCGACTTTCTTGCCAAGTTGATGTACAGCACAAAATGCCATTTTTCTATAAATCCCACACAGGTCTGAACGAACTGGACACAGATTTCTTCCAGTTTACGGCACTCATGAAATCTGGAAGCAGAATGCCCATTGTCTGTAATGACATTATTGGGTACATATGACTACAGTTAGGTCACTAAAAGCTCTCAGACTGAATGGACATTATCTCCAGGAGAGATGAATTATTTTTTTAAATAAAAAGCTTTGTCCGTAATGCTATGTAAAATGTACAAAAATAAAAAAAAGTCATACAGTCATATTGGTCATTGCATTGCTCTTGGTGGAAGCCTCAATGATCTCGATGGATGAAGTGAAAACAAATCTTTTTTGTTTCATTATCACAAAATAAACCCAGACAGGGTCCAGAGATGAAGACAAGGGGTTTTATATCACTCTGAATGGGTTTATTTTGTGATAATGACCGGATGGATGTACATTACCAAGCTTATGCCTGTCATACAAAAGAGTATACTACCATTCAAAAGTTTGGGGTCAGAAAGTTTTATATATATATATATATATATATACATATATATATAGGGTGAATTCAGGTTGATTGGGACACTTTTTCCAAGTCATCTCAATGGCAAAAAGTGTCCCAATCACCCTGAATTCACCCTATATATATATATATATATATATATATATATATATACACTACCAGTCAAAAGTTTGGAAACGGTAACATTTTTAATGTTTTTAAAAGAAGTTTCATCTGCTCACCAAGGCTGCATTTATTTAATTAAAAATACAGTAAAAACAGTAATATTGTGAAATTTTATTACAATTTAAAATAACTGTTTTCTGTTTGAATATATTTTATAAAGTAATTTATTCCTGTGATCAAAGCTGAATTTTCAGCATCATTACTCCAGTCTTCAGTGTCACATGATCCTTCAGAAATCATTCTAATATGATGATTTGATGCTCAAGAAACATTTATGATTATTATCAATGTTGAAAACAGTTGTGTGCTTTTTTTTTCAGGATTCCTTGATGAATAGAAAGTTCAAAAGAACAGCATTTATTTCAAATACAAAGCTTTTGTAACATTATACACCACCGTTCAAAAGTTTGGGGTCAGTAAGAATTTTTATTTTTATTTTTTGAAAAGAAATTAACAAAATTAATACTTTTATTCAGCAAGGATGCATTAAATGCATTATATGCATATATATGCATTATAATGTTACAAAAGATTATATTTCAAATAAATGCTGTTCTTTTGAACTTTCTATTCATCAAAGAATCCTGAAAAAAAATATTGTACACAAACATTTCTTGAGCAGCAGATCAGCATATTAGAATGATTTCTGAAGGATCATGTGACACTGAAGACTGGAGTAATGATGCTGAAAATTCAGCTTTGATCACAGGAATAAATTACATTATAAAATATATTCAAACATAAAACAGTTATTGTAATAAAATTTCACAATATTACTGTTTTTACTGTATTTTAAATTAAATAAATGCAGCCTTGGTGAGCAGATGAAACTTCTTTTAAAAACATTAAAAATCTTACAGATTCCAAACTTTTGACTGATAGTGTATATATATATATATATATATATATTCAGTAAGGACACATTACATTAATCAAAAGTGACAGTAAAGACATTTATAAAGTTAAATGCTGTTCTTTTAAACATTCTATTCATCAAATAATCTTGAAAAGTATTAAGGTTTCCACAAAAATATTAAACAGCCCAACTCTTTTCATCATTTTATAATAATAATAATAAGATGAAGAATTGTTTCTTGAGCAGCAGATCAGCATATTAGAATGATTTCTGAAGGATCATGTGACACTGAAGACTGGAGTAATGATGCTGAAAATTCAGCTTTGCATCACAGGAATAAAATATATTTTAAAATATATTAAAATAGAAAATAGTTATTTTAAATAGTAATATTTCTTTTATTATATTACAAAACTTGTTTTTGAATGTGCAGTGTCTGTACTTGTTCAGTTATATCCTTTAACCAGTTTTTGTTATTATAAACAGCTGAAATTATTTTTAGCAGCTTACAGCAGTGGATAGGAACGCCGTGTTCCTTGGACTACAAGTTCTTTCTTTTTGGCATCTCTGGAGTGGAAAGAAGCAGAAAGATCTTTAGTAAAGGCAGAGAGGCTGTATCAACACAAATATCTCAGGTGGCCCCAGCAGCATGTGTTAAATGAGGTAACCCTGCTTGTGTCCCTTTACGACCGAATAGGGAAAAATCTGCAGCAGCTGGTTAGAAGGTGAAGACGTTGACTTTAGCTTCATTAAGCTTTAGAGTGCCTCAGTTATCAGACTAATGCATCCTGCAACACCGCAACTTGTGCCAGCTCATATGGATACATCTGCTTATTAGACTTATTAATCATTTTTGGTTTGTTTGAAAGACTTGTAGTCACAGACGGTGATCACAGACTCATAAAAGAAAATAAAACTCCTGAAGGCTGTTCTCAGCGTATGACCTCAGAGTTATTATCTGCGAGATAATACCAGGAATTAATGACAAATCTGTAACAGCCCGCTATATTTGTGCTTCAAGTTTTACAGTTAAGATCACAACTGACCTCAGACCAGCCAAACAGATAAACTGTAAGAGGAGAGAGAGAAATATTCAGTCCAGTATGTTGTTTATCTTGGCCTTTGTGTGGAAAAAATGAATTATTGCAAGAGTAAAATCAGGCCTTATCCCTAAACGGTCTTAAGTTACCATGCTTATATAAAAAAACTATATTTAAGGGCTTTTCATTTTCCTTTGAGGTTACATGGAACAGATGGACCGAGTTGCTGGTGTACAAGTGGAAACAGGGAATTGCACTTAGAGCTTAGAGGAATACATAACAGCCAACAAATGCCTTGCCAGAGGTTTTAAGAATATCCAGAAGCCTCGTGCCTCACTCCTTGGAGAGAATTTTGGCAATGTGACTTCAAAATACATCCAAAATGATTCAAAAAACTTCAGAAGAAAAAGATTCATAGAGGCAGAGCCATTTTCCTACATGGAAAAAGTATATATTAGAGCTAAACTTTCCTCCTATATATATTTATAATTTATATTATTTTATTTGTAGTCTAATATTTAGTAAACAAATGTTATAGTTTTTGTGCAGTGTTCAAAAATTTCACCTTTCTCTCGGCAGAGCGTAGATGTGTTTATTGGTTGTGTAAAAGGTCCCAAATATGATCTACATATATGCAATCACTTGTAGCTTGTAGCACTTGTAGCTCAAATTCACTTGTTGTTTTCCAAAATGAGCAATTCATAATTCATTGCATGCAACCATTGCATTGCCTTCTATTGTCAGTTATCTTTTAAGTCAACTGCTGTCATGGTTTGCAACAGTTTGGAATGCAAATAAATCTTGTATAGCTTGTTAGTTAAACTGGTTAAATGACTGACATGTTTATAGCTAACTTCCTGAATTATAGCAGATCTAATTCAATGGCACAGACATTTGAATGTATCTCTATATTTTCCCCTTGAGTACTGAGGTTTGTTACTGCCAGAGTAAAGTTTAATATGTACGACTGTACTGCACACTTGCAATGCATTTGTGTACTTGACTGCTTGTTTCTAGCCTGACAGAGTCTTATGTTGTCACCACATTTATTTAGTTGTAATGACTGAAATCTGAAATGTTAGTACTGTAAGATTCCTCACATGTATGGAAGCTCTATCCATTGGTGGTGTTTGCCTCCTGTGTAGTGCAAAAGCAAGCGTTAAATGTGTGCCAGCTTTTACAGAGTGTAAGTGTGTGTGGAGTTAGTTAATTGAAGTAAACGTGTAAGTGTGTGAAGGGGCCAGATGTCAGTGACTTCAGAGATTAAACTCAGACCAGATGCACAGAGACAGAATCATCACCGCTGTCTGTGTTGGCAAACACTGTTGAGAAGCTCCCAGTTCCTTCTCAAATACATCTTAAATTGACAAAAGCACATGACTGTCACTGTCACTGTGTGTTTACCACAATGACTGACTATGTCCCTGTCACCCTTCCCATGTTGGTTTGCTTTCCACAGTCACATTTAAAACATGTCTATGGACAAAATTGCCGTATGATCCATTTTATAATAAAACATTTGGGATGCTTCTGCAGTCTGTTCTAAAATCTGCTTATTTTCCAGTGTGAAAATAACCATTGAATTCTCAATGCTGGTTGAGAGAGGTTAAACACATTGTGAACATCTACAATGGAAATGTGGGCTGACTCTGGTGGTCATGTACACAACAATAGAGTCTGAAGTGAGATAGTGGACAAGATGTGCCGCATGCCTGCCAACAGCACCCAATCAGCATTTCAACAGCATCTGATGACACAATGATGTCACTTTTAGACCGATGTCCAAGTGTTAACGCCTGTGTCAATGGGGGAGAGTTGACCTCCAATGGTAAATACCCAGCTTGTCTGTTTATTAGGTTTAAGAACTATTAAAGGGTTAGTTCACCCCAAAATGAAAATTCAGTCATTAATTATTCACCCTCATGTCGTTCCAAACCCGTAAGACTTTTGTTCATCTTCGGAACACAAATGAAGATGTTTTTGATTAAATCTGAGAGATATCTGCCTGTCCATAGACTGCCTTTACAACTTGATCTTTGACGCTTCAAAAAAATGTTCTTAAAGACATTGGAAAACTAATCCATATGAATTGAGTGGTTTAGTCCAAATTTTCTGACTCAATCACATTTTATGATGAACAGATTTAATATAGGCATTTATTCACGTATAAACATTGATCATCTAACATAAATAGATCAACCAAAACCTGAATGGTGCACAAAAAAAAAAATTTGGTTGAAGGACATGATGCTGTCAGATTTCATCAAAAAGATCTTCATTTGTGTTCCAAAGATGAACGAAAGTCTTATGGGTTTGGAATAACATGAGGGTGAGCAATTAATAACAGAATTTTCATTTTGGAGTGAACTAACCCTTTAATATATTAAAATGAAGTAAGGGGGAAATCCCTGTTCTAGTGTAACGGGTGTTGATTTTTTAATACATTTCCGCACACCGTGGAAATTGTGGGTGTTTTTCCACAATTCCTTTGAAACTGGAAAAATAAGCCTCACTGTCGTGATACACCCAGGAAATGTCATCGAACTCTTTGGAACGCGGATACATTTCCAAAAAACGCGACTGGTTAAGTAGGGTGAATTAAAAGCAAGAAGGGAAACATGTCTGGACTCGCCAACTAATGCTTGTTGTCTGTGTATGCGCCAGCTGCTATTCATGAAAAGAAAACTATCCTATTTTTTGTGCATGTCTTTTCTGTTCATACACCCCCACTCGTCCCGTCATTAAAAGCAGAGTTCACCTCCTGAATTAGGATCCTGGTCTATAATAGTCAGTCAACCAGCCGCTAATGGCCTGGAAATGTCAGGAAAATGTTAATGCACACATTAGTGCTTTGTGTGTGTGTGCAGACGTGTACATTACTGCTTCTACATGTTCTTCACTGGCTAATTAGACATCGGTGCATTTGGGCTCACTCGAATTGTACATTTCTATATAAAAGCCTTTAAAACACACTCACACACACATTCATATTAGCGAGATGTGCGCTACATTTTTAAAGGAGAATGCACTATATTAATACACTGCAATTATGTTATTACATTGAGAGCAGCAATGCAGCTCAGTGGTGAACTGAAACAGACACACTGTCAGAGAGACAAAATGTGTGCATTCTGCCTTTTATATGCACATTATACTTTATAAAATATCATAAAATTGGGAAAAATGATGCAACCATTAATGATTTAAATTGTGGAATGCTAAATTGTTGTCACATGGCCCGAAACATAGCTGAAATGTTTCATTGCACTGTGGAAAATAGTATATAAATGAGCAGCAATGTGATGCAGTAACAACCAGTGGGAATGAAGGCACTGAAGAACTGGCAAGGCATTCTGGGTGAGTTTAATTCATGCATTGGTGATTGATTTTGTTCACAATATAATATATAATGATTTATTATAGCATTTTTTTAGGAATTCAAGAAAAGTTTTTTTTGTCAAAGTTTTTTTCACTTATTTTAACCACCACTGGAAAGTATGTATGCTCATATATTCATAAAAAAAATACATATCTCAATACAAATATTGTGTAAAATAGTCAATTTTTAATTAAATTACACACATTTTCATTAGATTACACTAATTTGTGAAATATTATGTTAATTGTGTGTTGTTTACCCATTTTTTTACATTTAGTTTTTGTTCTGGAAAGATAAGTTTGTATTTTTGACATGTAGAAGTGTTGCATTTGTTAAAAGGATATTGAAATGTTCTTTCTGTCTCTCTCTTGCACTCACACACATGGCAAGTCATCAGCAGGTTTTCGAACCCAGGTGAATATGATGAATGCCCATCTCTCTGCAGGTCCTCTGGGTAAACAGAGTGGATTCTGGGCAAACAAGAATCAGTCAGGGTGAAGACCAAAGCTGTCACTCAGAGGTCAATCCCTCCCCTCCTTTAGACTACCTTCAGCAGAGAAAAGAACATTTATCTGCTGCCGACAAGATTTGAACGAAGCTGTAATTGCACCACTTGAATATTGAGGGCAAAATGGTCTTTTTGTGGACATTAAGCTAAGTATGATCACGTTTAACCACAATAACAGTTACAATAAAAATATGCTCTGTTTGATGTCAACACAACCCTTCCGCTGTTCCATATCTCTACATAGGGTGATTCGAAGACTCATCTGTAACCTAACTTTGAAGTTCATGGGAAAAAAAAAAGACCTGAAGGCAGAACCAAAGGCATATCCCACGAGGCTTTGCAGCGCTGCTCATGAGTTCTCATGGTCATGAGGAAGGCCAAACATGGCCTTCAGGGTCACAGGCCATTTCCCTTTGCTGGCCAAACATGATCTTTCACAGGCCAATAATAAATTGTTAAACACAAAGACAGACTCTGCTACGAAGTTGTAATACTCTGAAACCGTGGTTTATTTTTCTTACATTTGAGAATGTAAATCTCGGTCAGGGTTGGTCAGCAGGGTTAACTGTGTGAATGTTGCTTTGTTTTAATTCACAATCTTCAACGCAAAAGAGTTTGGTGTGCTGTTTTAGATCAGTCTCTCCATAATGTCAGACTGTAAGCAAGAGCAGTGTTAAAGACTTAAGGGTCGTTCACACCAAGGATGATAAATATAGTTCTAATAATCTCTAGTTGTATAAGAATAGGGAAGTTCACACCACAGCAATAATGAAACGACAGAAGATGGTTATCATTGCAATTGTTTTCAGAACTTGTTTTTCAGCTGATGAACAATAAACACAACCAATCAGAATACACTAAATGACATAACTGCAGCGCACTCTTATAATAAACAGAATGTTATCATTGTAGTTATCTTTATAGATATAGACCTTATTCAGAGCAGCGCCATGACAGGTATGAAAGTGAGGCTGTGAGGGATTGAATTGTGTATTTTCAATGGCTTCTGCTGCAAAAAGTTGTATAAAGCTCCTAGATCACTTATAATGTTTTCTGGAGTTTTTTGTCAACTGAAATTTCTTGGAAAGATATTTTTGCAGTGTTTCGCCAGCAGAACAATCCCAAAACACATTAAATAACAGTACAAAGCTGAAGAGATGTGTCTAACCCTCACAGCCTCGCTTTTTTATTCCTGTTAAAAATCAAAGAAGGCACTGCTGTGAATAAGGTCTATTGTTCTTTTTGCAAGCTATTGAAAAATGTAACCAATCACAGACGTGTCCGATGAGCGCATAAATACAATAGCCAATCAGAGGCGTTTCAGTTTTTCCAAAAATCGATTTTTGTTTATGTTGTTAAGCCAGAACGATTAAAATAAATTAGGCTATTAGTACATAAAATTACACAAACTACAATATATTGTGCGGGTCATAAATGATAGAAGTCAAATGGTGGAAATTCAAGCTGTGCGCGATTAGTGTTTCTATGGCAACCCACTAGAATTATTTCTCCACTCTCCGAAATGATTTTACGAATGCTCATTGACTTGCACGCAAAAGTCACAGCTCAACATGTAGAGGAAGTTCATCATTTGCATGCGCTGACTGCAACATTTTAAAGGTAGGATATGGGATTTATAGAGAATGCGAACCTACGTCACGCCCCGTTGCATGCTGGGGCGGCGCCGCCATTATAGCAGGATCGCCCCCTACTATTTACACTGAAATTAACATGGATACTTGCTTACCTTTTGTTTTGATTCTGCCATTAAGTGGAACATTCACATTCTTCATGGCGGATAAACAAAGAAGTTACTCAGAACTCAATGCGGCGTGACGTCAGATTTGCATTCTCTATTTACACAGTTTACACTGTTACTAACTTACTAAAAATTTGAATTAGTGTATCGTTGGTCTTTTAAACGTTTTGTCGTTTCGGCAAACTTTTACTGTTTCTGTGTGGTAATAGTTTTGGAGACTGTTGTAATCGTCAAACGTAACAAGCCAAAAGCAGTCACTGGGGCGGTACCCTTTCAAAAGTGACACCTTTCTACCTAAGGAGTGCATATGAGTACCTCAAAGTTACATATTGGTACCGAAAGTGTACATTTAAGTACCATTTAGTTATTAAAAACTTTTTTAAAGGGTGACAGATTTTGTACCATTTTTTCTGAGAGTGTACCATATCCTAGGCTATAAAATTATTCACAGATTCTTAGTATAGAAGTCAGTTACTGGACAGTCATGTGTAATTACTTACAACATTAAGGTTGAATATCTTATCTGTGGTTGCTGAGGCAGACAAAGTCTCTTATATTTCCTGTGTTGTCACAATAAAGACAGATGATCGTCCAGTGCCAAAAGTTAAGTGGAGAAAGGGTCTTTCTAGAGAAAGAGAATAACACAGGATAAGATATATGAGGAATTAGTACAGAAGTCAGCTCATTTCTGTTGCTTCTCTTTTTTAGGGTTTGGTTTTTAAGTTATTAACCTGTCTGGTTGTCAGTTACTCTCTGTTTACTTTCACTTATGCTTCTCTTAAACTACATCAGAATGTGAACTCTGCTATTTTTACAATTGTGCAAGAAAGCAAATGTGTGGAAATATGTGTGCGAGTAGCAGAAACCTTCAGGCTGTTCTCCATTACAGATCCAGAATCCTTGGAATCACGTTCGTTGCATCATTATCAGGCATGATCTGAATTTGCTGTGGTTTAGTGGACTTGTGGAAAAAAGGGAAAGAAAAAAAGACAACTTTGGCCTACACAGATGCACATACACACCTAATTTAGGAAGAATGGAAAAAACATGCTCACACCTGGACACAGTTCAGTTCCTGTTACTTCTTTCATTGGGTTTCATTGTTGTTTTTAAGTTTCATAAACGTTCCTAAAGTCATTCTGGATTTTGATAAAACCATAAAATTGAATGAAACTATTATAAATACATCTGCATTTTTAGTTAGTTTCCTTTCAGATGTTAATTGTCTACATTACTATTTGAAGGAAAAATTACAAATGAGATCCCTTTAAAGTCACAATGTCACTGAAGTATAGTGACAGATCTTTCTTCGGTATGTACAAGTGAAACTGATTATCAAAACGAAAAAATGTAGGACAGCGACTTGGTTCTATCCATCGGTTGTTGATTGAAAGGAGGCTGAAAGTGAGCTTGCAGTCAACTGTAAGAAAGGGACAGGGTTTAGAGATTAAATTATTGAAGAAGTCTAGCATATATCACTGGAAGATCGACTTATTACGTTTGGATTAAAAATTACAAAGTAAAAAAAAAAAAAGAAGAAACATATAGATTATAGAGTTGGAGCTAAACTTGGCAAGACAGGACTGAAGTTGCCCATTCCTGATGGATGAATCGTTCGCAAAAAGATCAATAACATAACATCTCGTGCTGACTTTAGTATCTAAATTCTTGATTCTCCTAGTTTCCCCTCAGTGAGATTCTCATTAGGTTCCTTTTGAGTAAAAGAAGAAAAATGATATTTAGAGTAAGATGTATTTTACTTGAATTGGGTAAATACAAATTGTAAGCATGTAGTTTCTGACACTGAGAGCTTTTCTCTGATGCAAGAAAATCCACTAAATTTCTAAATATCTCCAGAGTGCTGTGAACTGAGCTGTGTCACATGTGCTTCAGGTCAGGGGTGAGATTGTGTTTGTTTGAACGTTTATGCTTCTTTACAGCCACAATAAGCAGAAGGTGCCACTGTGGACACATGGAGGGAATACTCCACATTCCTCCATGCCTTTGCTATAAAGATCTGACTGTATGTGTGTGTTTGTCCTGAATAGCAGAACAAACGCCTTTAGATTCCTGATCGATTCTTTCACGTTTTGGCTGACTGTTGTGTTAACTCAAACAACAACGCATATCACATATTTTACAATGGCTTTTATGTAGGGCACAATTTGGGGTAAAATCTTATTGCAATTTATTTTTATGCTAAAAAAAATGCAATTTAAACAGAGCGTTTGAAGGCACACCAGGGCTTCTGTGCTTGAAAAATTTGGCCAAAATGTTGTGATTTTATAGCAATATGGCTATAAAATAATACTAACACAATTGCAACTGTAAAATTAATAAAATGGACAGCATTTACTGTGAACACCAGTGGATGATAATGAGCTGCTCATGTGTAAGAACACAGTGCTGCACTTCACTCTGAAACACGCAGAGCATATATTTATTTTATTATATTACAACCTTTGTGATTTTATAATCACACAAATCTATTTTATTTTCATTTTGATTAATCGTGGAGTAGCGTTGTCAAAAGTACCGAATTCAGTACCAAAAATGTGACTCTTTGAGCGCTGTTGAGTGGATTCGTAAACACCTCTGATTGGCCATTGTGTACACGTGCTCATCAGATATGTATGTGATTGGCTACAATGATCAACTCTTCAAAAACAGGTTGTAAATAGACATCAATGATGCTCTTCACAGAGCGCAGGCCTGCTTTAAAATGCTCCCACTTTCAAAATTCTTTCAAATTCAAACACTTCCGTGTGCCTTCAAACGCTCTTGTGCGTTGATCATTGTAGCCAATCACAGACATACATGTTGAGCGCGTGAACACAATGGCCAATCGGTTGGTGTTTACGAATCTGCTCAACAGCGCTCAAAGCACCACATTTTTAAAATTTCGACAACACGATTATGAAGCCCTACTTTTATGCATATTTCAGTAAATCAACACCTCTAAAGGTTGCTGAATTGTGTGTCCTAGAGCTTGTGATGATGTTTAACACAGATTATAAACATTATATAACAAAAAAATGACATTCAAAGCCATCTCTAATCGTTCATATTTAAAAACATGACAGATGGAAAGGCCTGAAAAACTGTTAAGTGCCTAATAACATATTGTCCCATTTCCCCTTCCCATTTCATCATTCATATGAATCATTAGCATATGAAAGCCAGTCAGTCAGAGAACAAGTAGCACTTGACGTGTTAAGCTTTCCACTTGCGTAATATGCAGTTATCACATTCATTCATATTCATCTGGACCTGAAGAATCAAGAGGTCTTATGAACAACCACAGACGCCACAATGTGGGCCATGGCCTCTACTGACCCACAATGCCTTTCATTAGCAGAGAATCAGCCTGGCTGATGTCTGAAACACAGGAAATGGTTTGGAATGGAGGAGTGGATGTTCTTCTGGCCTTGTTACAGTTGGAATAGGACTCATAGTGATAAGGACACAGACACACACTCTTTATTTCTCTCTCTCTCTCTTTTTCTCACAGACACACACACACACACACACACACACACACACAAAGCCAGTTCTGTTGAGCTCTGTGGCTGGCTGCAGGGGTGTAAAGTGCAGATGAACAGTGATCGGCCGCCGGTGGTGACCATGATGTCACCCTGTGTGGCCACATAAAGACTGGCTTTGGGAGACAGGAAGCTGAGGTCAGAGCCCGACCCTGATGCGGAGCGACGCTGTGGCGGACAGTAGAATAGACATGTCAAGTGGTGGCCCACACTGATGCATAGAAGAGACTGACTCAGTATGTTAAAGCCTGAATGAGAGAGAGAAAGAATTGGGTGTATATTTGTGTCTTTTTGAACTTGCTGTGTGTCTCTGAATATTCCATTCAAATTTGAAGACCATTTTTTTGGGGTCTGTTGCTCTTATTAGTTCTTCAGCTCTAATGGATGGCATCTGTGACACTAATAATTTAATCTTTAGCAAATCTCCAATTTCATACTTTAACTTGTAATGTTGTATATCATTTAAAATGATTGATTTTAGTTTTCAGTTTATTATTTTTATTTTCAAGACAATAGTATAGAATATTAGCCATTTATCAGTTATCGGCCATAACATCATTACTGAAGTAAAATGAGAAAATATTCATGGGCTTATTGGTATCAGCCAGAATAATTTCTACAAAAATTATGTTTACGGTGATGCACTACAAGGCACTGGATTGCACTTAATGTTACAGTATGTTTTAAAAAAAGTTTTGAAAGTCTTTAGTATATTGAAAGTATCAAAATATTGAAGGTATAGCCACAAGACTTATGTTAACATCAGTGCAATTTTATATCCAATATTTCCAACTCTTGATATTTCATTAATATTAATATACATATTATTTCAAAGTCTGCACGGAAACCAGAAAGCAACTGTTTACATACAAGAAAAATTCAACTATAGTAGATATTTTGCCAGTAAAAAAGCCTTTACAGTTCCATTGTAAGTGCATTATTGTAACCTTTTTTTGCCTGTTTTTATAAACAGACGAGACAAGTTGAAATGTGCATATGTATTTTCCCCCTTGGTTATGCAAACAAGAGCTGCTTTTTCTGTGAATCCTGCCACCTCAGTGGCTCAGATACTCAGAGCATTATATGACCAAACCAGACACGACGGTTTGATTTTTGCCCTCACACAACAGCATTGCAGCAATAGCATTCTCATTAAGACGAACACATAGCGATCATTGCTAAGCTTGAGCGATGATGTAATACTGTATTGATGCTCTCTTTGGGTTAAGCTCAATAGCTCTTGTATAAGAGCTGTCTGCTCGTCTGTATGGGCAGCAATGGCCGAAGAGGAAGTCAGCGGGCAGTCTCGTGGCCTAGAGAGAGAAGGAGAGAGAGATGGAGAAAAGGGAGTGAGAGAGGGTCTTGTGAAGGGTCACATGGCAGCTGCACTAACCGTATGACCTCGGTGTGGATAAAGCTTTTTCACAACCAAAGCATTCACATTCCTTCCCTCTTGCTCCATTAAATTTTTTACATTTAATATTTTTTTTTCTTTTACCATTTTCTAAAAATCATAGCTAAAATATAAATTGTACAGCACAAATATATTTTAGGTCTCATATATATATATATATATATATATATATATATATATATATATATATACACTATCAGTCAAAATGTTTTTAAAAGAAGTTTCGTCTGCTCACCAAGACTGCATTTATTTAATTAAAAATACAGTAAAAACAGTAATATTGTGAAATATTATTACAATTTAAAATAACTGTTTTCTGTTTGAATAATTTTATAAAGTAATTTATTCCTGTGATCAAAGCTGAATTTTGAGCATCATTACTCCAGTCTTCAGTGTCACATGATCCTTCAGAAATCATTCTAATATGCTGATCTGCTGCTCAAGAAACATTTATGATTATTATCAATGTTGAAAACAGTTGTGTACTTTTTTTCAGGATTCCTTGATGAATAGAAAGTTCAAAAGAACAGCATTTATCTGAAATACAAAGCTTTTGTAACATTATACACTACCGTTCAAAAGTTTGGGGTCAGTAAGAATTTTTATTTTTATTTTTTTGAAAAGAAATTAAAGAAATGAATACTTTTATTCAGCAAGGATGCATTAAATCTATCAAAAGTGACAGTAAAGATATTTATAATGTTACAAAAGATTATATTTCAAATAAATGCTGTTCTTTTGAACTTTCTATTCATCAAAGAATCCTGAAAAAAATATTGTACACAAATATTTTGTACAATTGTACACAATAAATGTTTCTTGAGCAGCAGATCAGCATATTAGAATGATTTCTGAAGGATCATGTGACACTGAAGACTGGAATAATGATGCTGAAAATTCAGCTTTGATCACAGGAATAAATTACTTTATAAAATATATTCAAACAGAAAACAGTTATTTTAAATTGTAATAATATTTCACAATATTACTGTTTTTACTGTATTTTTAATTAAATAAATGCAGCCTTGGTGAGCAGATGAAACTTCTTTTAAAAACATTAAAAATCTTACCAATTCCAAACTTTTGACCGGTAGTGTGTGTATATATATATATATATATATATATATATATATATTTGAGCTGAGAGGGTTAGAAGGATAGATAGTGAGTGTGTGCGGCCTGTTTTCCTACACCTGGACATCTACAACCTCAAACTCGCCTGTCAAACCATTATACACACACATGAGAAACTGACCTGACGACTGAGTTAAATATTAAACTGTGCAAACAAGCACCACTGCCAAAAACGCACACATTCACATATACGTATAGGTGAAGCAGAGAAACAGAATGTGAGATTTAGTTTTGTTCTTAGTAAGCTTGTCTAAATATTCAGCTATCTTCTAAGGCAGCATGAGTTCAGAAGCTGAAAGTGAAGAATGGAAGATCATAAGGTACTGATTTGGAATGCTTTACATAGGCGGTAACTTTCTTAAAGAGACCTTCGTTCATCTTTGGAACCCAAATTAAGATGTTTTTGATGAAATCCGAGAGCTTTCTGATCCCCCAGCAACGCAATTACAACTTGCAAGGCCCAGAAAGGTAGTAAAGACATCATTAAAATAGTCCATGTGACTTCAACCTTAATTTTATTTATTATATTTATAAGTGGTAATTGCGTTACTTTCTATGGGGGATCAGAATCCTCTTGGATTTCATCAAAAATATCTTAATTTGTGTTCCGAAGATGAACAAAGGTCTTACAGGTTTGGAACAACATGAAGGTGAGTAATTAATGACAGAATTTTTATATTTGGGTGAACTAACCCTTCTTGAAAACAGTTGATTCCAGTAAAAGTTGGTATTAGCATATTTTTAAGCTAACAATCAGCACAAAAATCCATTGGATGCATACTTTTTGTTTCAATCCTTCACAATAATGAATTAAATACTCACAGAATATGTTTATAACCAACCCTCTTGGATGAACTGTTTTCACAAAGCTAGTTGCAATGCATTCTGGTGTTGTATTATCACTTGCTGTTAGAATTTGCAGTAAGGAGCAACTTCATGTCGGGAGCACATCTGTGATGCTGTCTAGGTAGTAAGCTAGGCTTCAAAACAGAACTAAAACTTTCATATCTGTAAAAGATTATAAACTTTATTGACTGTAAAAGTTACTAATGGCAATTTTTGAATAATAGCAGTTTCACCAACTTTTAACTCATTTGTCTAATTGTACAACATAATGGACAGAGGTTTTTCCTGGAAGACTGATTCAGTTGTTTATTATTTTCTTTTAAATTCTGTCAATCACATTGACTAGAATTTCAAGTACTGCAGCTTAACAAACGGATAATCAAAGCACACAGGTTTGGTTAGAATGAATTAATGATACGGGTAAACGGTTTGCAATTATACCATTTCCAGTTAACTGCTCCCAAAAATATTGACTCTTTTATAATGTTGTTTATTAAATATTACACCAATCATTAGTATAAAATGTCCAATTAAAAGTAATATAAAACTACCAATGCCCTTTCTGGAAAAATAAAAGTATCCCTTGTAAGTCAATCTCACTCTCTTTCTTCATTACCCTTTTATAGTCTCTTAATGCAATAAGGAGAAACCAGTTGAAACTGATTGAAAAATGAGAATCACACATTCACAATCTCCTCAAGTTGGACTCTTAAGCAGTCATGTGGAGAATTGTCTTATTGTGTCCCTGAATTGCCATTATCTAACATAGCATCATTTGATCACATTATTTAAAAGAGAGATATTAACTTATCTCATCTGTTTAAGGGTTAAAGGGATAGTTCACCCAAAAATCTAAATTCTGTCATTTATTACTCACCCTCATGTCGTTCCAAACCTGTAAGACTTTCGAACACAAATTAAGACCTTTTTGATGAAATCTGAGTGCTTTCTGTCCCTCGATTGACAGCTACGCAACTGACATTCTGACGCTTCAAAACGTTCATAAAAAAATGATCAGTTTAGTCCAAATTTTCTATAGAGACTCAATCGCTTTATATGATGAACAGATTGAATTTAGGCTTTTATTCTCATAAACATTCATCAACTCGCACATCAGTTGAGGTAAACAGAAGCTCAAGCATGTTTACTTGATGTGCGAGAACCAATGAAGTTCATTCTCACGTTACGCAGAACATTTGAGCTTCCGCAAGAGGTTTGTTCTCACACTAAATTAAATCTGTTCATCATATAAAGCGATTGAGACTCTTCAGAAAATTTGGACTAAACCGCTTAATTCATATGGATTAGTTTTACAGACAAAGTGGTAGTTGCGTAGCTGTCAACGGAGGGACAGAAATCTCTCAGATTTCATCAAAAATATCTTCATTTGTGTTCCGAAGATGAACGAAAGTCTTATAGGTTTTTAACAACATGAGGGTGAGTAAATGATGACAGAATTTTCATTTTTGGGTGAACTATCCCTTTAATTTGTCCTACAGATACCAAACGATGTTCTCTGCTTTCGCTGCATTGATCCTTTTCCTTGAATCTGTTTGGGTGTATTCTTGACTGGTAGGCCTCATTTTAGACCTAACATTAGAACTTGAACCAGACTACAAGGGCAATGTCACACCTGAGGGAGTAGAGTCACGCTATGACATTTGATTATGTTTTAACGGTGTAACAGTCTCAGTGTGTGAAATGAGATGAGTCAGCGAGTCAGTGACAGTGGCAGTGCCGCTACAGGGCACAAAGGATCGTGAGAATCGACTGTTGTGGAGATACCTGCAAAACCAGCTACTCATGCACAAGAGAAGGAAAACACATCCAAAATTAGCATCCAGAAATTCCTAGTACTAACTATATAGGTGTGATCTGAGTGATTACCTCTTTCTGAAGAAAATGTAAAAGGTCGTTAACCATGCAAAACTCGCTGCTGCAATGTTAGAGTTAGCCTGACTTTCATAATAATTTCCATGAAATTGCTAAGGTGTTTTGAGCAGTTTCCTGGCCATTCCTAAGGGGCTCTTCTGAGTTGGGATGTGTGAGAGTAGTAGACTAAATGATACTGCTGCTGCTAGTTGACATTGGACACAATATCAAGAGATAAAATGAAAAGTTACAGTTAAGATATATATATATATATATATATATATATATATACACATACATATACGTTCAAAGAAGTTACGTCTGCTCACCAAGGCTGCATTTATTTAATTAAAAATACAGTAAAAACAGTAATATTGTGAAATATTATTAGAATTTAAAATAACTGTGTTCTATTTTAAAATATTTTAAAATGTAATTTATTCTTGTGTTGGTAAAGCTGGATTTTCAGCATCATTACTCCAGTCTTCAGTGTCACATGATCCTTCAGAAATCATTCTAATATGCTCAAGAAACATTTATTGTGCACAATTGTACAAAATATTTGTGTACAATATTTTTTTTCAACATTCTTTGATAAATAGAAAGTTCAAAAGAACAGCGTTTATTTGAAATGTAATCTTTTGTAAGATTATAAATGTCTTTATTGTCACTTTTGATCGATTTAATGCAATTTAATTGCTGAATAAAAGTATTAATTTCTTTAATTTCTTTTCAAAAAAATAAAAATAAAAATTCTTACTGGTCCCAAACTTTTGAACGGTAGTGTAAAGGTAGACTTAGAGATTTTTGCAAAAAAAAAAAAGCGCACATGGACTTGGCTGTTTTTGCAGCAAATTTGCTAAATACCAATAAATTGACTAAAGTGACATTTTTGAAAATAAGGCATTTCAATACCTGGCTAATAACCTTTTCATTGCCATTAAAGTGAAATTACTGAACCTAAACATAGGAGCCTGGTAAAAAATGCTCATTTGAAAGAAAACATGTCAGACAGACTTAGAGGATTTTGCAATGGAACTCTTCATATATGTGAAAAACATGCGAAAGAAACCAGAGACCAAGAAATATAATAATTTTTTAAATGCATTGGCAGGATGTGAGATGGGGTCATGTCGCTGATGACCATGCTGGCCTTCCCTTCTTTTCATTAGCCTCGTGGGTAGCCGTAGGGCAGACGACATCAATAGCTACTAACATCTGACAGCACAGACTGACCACTGTCTGCCTAATTACCCTGACCAGTGATCTGACCCTGCACTGCCCCTGCTGAGAGCCCGTCAGCCATTACTGTCCGCTGTATGACACCAAACACAAACACTGTCCTGAACTTTCACTGTGCCCTTTACTCTAATGATTTTCTTCAGCATTTCATGTGTGATGTCTAAGACACTTTTTATATCAGCATTCAAGCCTGGAAGTATTCTTTCAGGATTTTATATGTATAATTGTATGACGTGATATTTTGAATGTTTTAGGGTTGAAAGTTTTTAAAAAGCTTTCCCAGGCTTGTTTTACTAAATTCACTTTTAATTTGCAGCACACTACATTCTCAAACATGTGCTATTTATACACAAACATAAATGGTGCAAATTAACACAACAGACAAAAGATTGTTTTCATAGCTGGTACAAACATAAAATATGTTCCAGCTAGGATTTGGCACTGGAAAAAATAGTTCGTCACAGTTAGTTGACCATCATCAACTCTGACATGATTTCACATGTGGACTTGTGTTTGTGGAGGTTGATTTTTATCTTAACACAGTGTACTCAAATCAAGCGCTTTTCACAACTTGCCAATCAAGGATATAATCACGATCATTATTGAAGTAGTATGTTTACATTTATGCAGTATGGTAACTTTCTGTTTCCTGAGAATCCTCATTCAGGTCAACCAATGCATGACCTGGAGTGAACGTCTCAGCCAGACATCCATGATGAGTAATCGCTGATTAAAGCATGGATGACTGAGAGATTCTTGGCTTGGATTTCAGGAAATTTGTCGATCTGCCCTGCTGATTAAAGTGTTACTCACTATTGATCACAGAAACGAAAGTGATTCACACAAACGCTTTCCCAAAACCCTTTACTTAAGGATTAAACTTTGATGTGTAACTCATCCTGCATTGTTTGTGCTTTAATGACACCTCAAATCAAGTGGTTTGATTTGGAGATTGCAATCAGATACGCGACCAGACTAACAATTTTAACCTGCTGGGTGATAAAACAAGTGCAAAAAATCATTAAAGGATGGACTGAGCCATATCTCAAGACCAGAATATCAAATTGTGGTCTGAAATTAGTAGTAGTGAGATATCTGAATGACTGAAATCTGTTGAATTGTCAAGCAGGGACTGACAGATCTCACGTGACTTATTATCAGCCTGAATTTATTTGCTGACATCTGTAGTCTGTTCAGTGCCATGGACAATTACATGCGTGTGCCGAAGGTGTTGATTGGATTTAGCTATACCTGTTGATACTTGTTCCCAAGTGTCCTAAACAAGATGGGACAAGTGTTTCTGCATGATTGATGAATGATGGTTTTTTGCTGTTTTATATTCAGCACATTCAATATCAGTCTTAGATATAGATATGCTTAACTAAACCATGCTCATAAAATGTTTTGTATGATACTTTATTACTTTGTCAGTCCAGCATTTTTGCTCAGTATACCTTGTTGCAGCAGATTCTCTCACAATATTGATAATGACTGAACAAAATAGTTTTTAACTCAAGCCTACGTTTTTTTTTTTTAGCTGATTCTTTTATCCAAGCAACTAAACAGCATAGTTTACCCCAATCTGTCATCATTTATTCACCAATCAACTCACAATGACATCCAATCTGGTGTGGTTTGTCTTTATGGCATTTTTGAATATATGCAATTGAGATTTGAGAGCTTGTGGTGGATGGGAAATATTTTCAGTGAACGATAAAGTTTATTTGAATAATAGCAGGATGAGTCATATGGACAACTTTTATGGTGCTTTTTTATCCTTTTTGGACAAAAAATGTCACTATATGCTTTTGGTATATGAAAGAGCTGTGTCAACGTTATGCTCAACTTCTTTTGTGTTCAACAGAAGAATGTTTGGAAGAACATGAGGGTGAGTAAATAAAGACTCATTTTATGTTTCAGCACAGATCATTTATCATTAGGAGACTATACAATTAAGAGGTTTTCTATGAGAATTAGGTTTTTACTATGCATTAGGAGGTTTTCAGAACAGTGAGGCAGAGAGATTTCAGCACAAAACAAAGGGTCTTAAAGGATTAGTTCACTTTGAAATGAAAATTAGCCCAACCTTTACTCACCCTCAAGCCATCCTAGGTGTATATGACTTTCTTGTTTCTGACGAAGACGATCGGAGAAATATTAATAAATATCCTGACGCATCCGAGCTTTATAATGGCAGTGATAAGGTTCAATGAGTATGAGCTGAACAAAGTGCTTCCATCCACATCCATCCATCATTAACGTGTACTCCAGACGGCTCCGGAGTGTTAATAAAGGCCTTCTGAAGCGAAGCGATGCGTTTGTGTAAAAAAAAATATCCATATATAAACAAGTCGAATATCGAGCTTCCGCCAGACCGCCTTCCGTATTCAATGTACGCAGAAAGTGTAAACTGCCTTCCCTATTAAACTTACGGGAAAAAGTGTAATTGACGCAACGCCAGTTTACACTTTCTTCGTAACTTGTATACGGAAGGCGGTCTGATATTTGATATTCGACTTCATAACTTGATTTTTTTTATACAAACGAATCGCTTCGCTTCAGAAGGCCTTTATTAACACTCCGAAGCCATGTGGAGTATACGTTTATGATGAATGGATGTGGATGGAAGCACTTTGTTCAGCTCATACTCAATGAACCCTATCACTGCCATTATAGAGCTCAGATGCATCAGGATATTAATATTTCTCCGATTATCTTTGTCAGAAACAAGAAAGTCCAACGCTATCTCACGACCTATTCGTACGTATTTTACAAGGTGGCCTTCACTCATACGAATTCGTATGATTTGTCTAAACACCAGTGACGGGTAGGTTTAGGGGCGGGGTTTGGGGTAGGTCATTCATATGAATTCATACGAATTTGTCAACTTGTAAAATACATACGATTTAGCAAAAAACGTATTAATTCGTATGAGTGAGGTCGTATGAATTCGTATGAATTAGCCACCTTGTAAAATACGTACAAATTGCCGTGAGATCGGGTTGGAAACTCATATACACCTAGGATGGCTTGAGGGTGAGTAAAGGTTGGGCTTATTTTCATTTCAAAGTGAACTAATCCTTTAAAGGGTTAGTTCACCCAAAAATGAAAATTCTGTCATTAGTTACTCACCCTCATGTCATTCCAAACCCGTAAGACCTTCATTCATCTTCAAAACACAAATTAAGATATTTTTGATGAAAATATCTTAGGGGGCTTTCTGGCCTCCGATAGACTGCAGCGTTATTGCCACTTTCAAGGCCCAGAAAGGTAGTAAAGACATCCGAGAGGGTCAGTAATTAATGACAGAATTTTCATTTTTGGGTGAACTAACCCTTTAAGTGTCCCTCTTCAATGTGATCATATAAGTGCCAGGTTGTTTGCTTTAATCCACTTCCTAACACACATTTTATTAAGGATCTGGGCAGACAGTGGCCCTGATTAAAGAGAAACAGAGTCCCTTTAAAAGAAAAGGAGTGAGTCTTTAATGTGGCATGCTGAGAAGTCACACAAAGTCGTATTACCCAGGCCCTGGAGGCATCCGTCCACGTTACCGCTCTTTAAAAGTGCTGCATGAAGGATGTTGTGCACAAATAGCTGCTCTCTTCTCCCACTAAACACATTAGCATTTAAACGGCGGTCATGCGGATAGCATTTTCCCCTTTTTTTCCATTCTTTTCATTTCTTTTTATGTTCCCTTGTGAACAGAAGGGCTTTGATAACCAAAACTAAAACATTCTTTGTCAATTATGACATTAATGTATGTCACATTGCACTTTATTTATTTCAGCATTACGTCAACACACAAATAATCGGCCCTGTCTGCTTTAAGTTTCCTTGAATGAATTCACTATTGATTGTTTTTTTCTGTTTATGTCAGTGTTTTTATGAACATCTGGTACACTGTTGTCTGTAACGGTTTCTGGATCGGAGCCGTTTTTAGTAGTTCTGATGACAGATCTGAATTATAAAGACTTTTTGATGTTACAGGCCACAGGAAATGGGGCTCATTTTTAACCTTTGACCCAGGGCGTAGCACTGTGTGTGTATGTGTGTATGTGTGTGTGTGTATGTGTGTGTTTGTGTCTAGGTGAAAATGGTCTGGAATGATGGTGTGTGTATATGTGCATGACTATAACTTTACTAGTGAACCGCTTCCAAAAGGTAGGCAACATAATTATGATTTTAGCAAGTATGATAATAGTTATGCAGTCTTCAAAGATGCCTTCTTTTAGCTAAGTTCCTTTAAGCATTGCAAATATCCGTCATTAAGAAAGTATTCCCAGAATGCATTGTAGGGGGAAAAATCATCCAAGATGGCTAATAATTGGCTAAAAATAATTCAATAATATTTATTAAATTCATAATAATTAATTACGATAAATATAAATGTATAAATGTAACTATGTATTTTTTGTTTATTGGAGAAGCTTATTGGAAATGTTAACATCAAACTCTACTGGATTCATCTGAGACACAATGACAGACAGAGAAACTGGCTTTGAATAATGGCAGCTCCCTTTTGGGACACAGCAGATGTCAACTTTATTTTTGGCATTTAACTCTGTCTGCTGGGTCAGACTGAACCGAAAAGGACCAGCTGTTTTGAATCTTGGCTCCGTCTGACGGTCAGTGTAGGCTATGCTGAAGAGATTGTAATTACAGGGTGGATGTATTTCAGTAAGTTGAGTGGGAGCTGGTTCACAGCATTGTGTTGCACCTCAGATCTGGAATTAGAGATTTATGATAGATTAGATACTTATGGCCTTAAAATATTTCAGTATCATATCACAGACTTTTTTATGGGTTATATTGCTCTCTAGTAAGTATGTTCAAGTATGACTGACAAAAAGTTTTATGGTAGCTTCATGTGCCTTGCCATTTTCTCAATGCTTTAGAAAATATGCAGATTTGCAGAATATTTATGCATAATAAATATACATAAGCATCACCTGGAAGGGCTGCCATGTACATAAATTAATAAATGAAACAGCTTTAAGCACCATTTTTTATTAAATCTGGTGATTAATGAGACTGTTTCTTTTTTTCATCTCAAACTGCACTGGTAATGCTGACAATATTGTTTCTTGTCCTTATGTCTCATTCACCTTGATTAAGAGAAGAGCTGTAAATCTGAGCAGGCCAGCTAACCTCAGTCATTCCCTGCTGGGTTAAGTGCAATCACCGCCCCAATTTACCCCAAATCCCTTGTGTGTTCTGCCTCCACTGCTGTCCTCATATCCAGTTACATCTAAACTGTGCAGTTCTCACACCTGACCACACACCACCCAATCTACACGCTGTGAATGCTTTGCATATATGTATAGATTTCTTGTTTTTGAAAGAAGTCTTTTATGCTCACTCAAGGCTGAATGTATTTGATCAAATATATAGCAAAAACAGTAATACTGCGAAATATTATTACAATAAAGAAACTGTTTTGTATTTTGTATTTTTTTTTTTTTTATTCCTGTGATGCAAAATCATTACTCCAGTCTTCAGTGTCATATGATCCTTCAGAAATCATTCTGATATGCTAATTTGCTGCTCATGAAACAATGTTATTATAAATGTTTAAAACAGTGGAAATGTGGAAATCCTGATACTTTTTTCAGGATTCTTTGATGAATAGAAAGTAAAAAAAACAGCATTTATTTAAAATAGAAATCATTTGTAACATTATAAAGGTCTTTCCTGTCACTTTCGATCAATTTAATGCATCTTTGCTGAATAAAAGTATCAATTTAAAAAAAAATCTTACCGATGTTAAACGTTTGGGTGATGTTTTAGATATAGACGAATTCAGTTGATGTGTGTTTGACTTCATTAGAAGTTTGTTTGAAAAGAGTAGAAATAATGATGTTTATGTATTTTGGTCCGCATCAGCATTAGAGGAGTGCCAGCAGTATGATGTGGTCTCTATAGGAGATGATTTGCATGGCTCTGAAGTATACAGAGCTGCTTTCAACCATCTGGACCTCCAGCAAGAATGTCAGTGTCATATATAATGAGGGCGAACACACACACACACACACACACATATGCACCCCACAAGCCATTCACAGCAAAAACCACCAATTACACTGTAGAAATAACAATCAATCTGACAGCTGAGAGGAAGAGATTGAAAAGCCATATATGAGATTCACATGCCTTTAATCTTTACTTCGGCACCCTTATGTTTATTTTCATTTTATTTTTGTGA
Source organism: Hypophthalmichthys nobilis (assembly GCA_037950665.1). Classification (NCBI taxonomy): domain Eukaryota; kingdom Metazoa; phylum Chordata; class Actinopteri; order Cypriniformes; family Xenocyprididae; genus Hypophthalmichthys; species Hypophthalmichthys nobilis. The sequence continues at coordinate 22,657,448 of CM075487.1, forward strand.
ATTGAAAAGTGTTTTCAAAAGGGCAGACAGTATTACTAGAAAAGTGAGTATTATTTCAGTATTTTGTGCAACTGTGTGTGTGTGTGCGTGTGCGTGCGCACTTGATTAGAGCTTTAGATCAGACAGAAAAGAAAGAGAAGCACAGGTCTCAATTAACACTCAGGGCTTCAGGCCACTTAATTAAAGCCACATGTCTGTCTGTCTGTCTGTCTATCTATTGTTTGTTCTATCTATCTATCTATCTATCGTTCGTTCGTTCGTTCTATTGTTCTATCTATCTATCATCTATCGTTCTTTCGTTCGTTCATTCGTTTGTTCTATCTATCGTTCTATCATCTGTCTATCTGTCTATCTATCTAGCTATCGTTTGTTCTATCCATCTAACTATCTATCTATCTATCGATCGTTCATTCGTTCATTCATTCGTTTGTTCTATCTATCGTTCTATCATCTGTCTATCTATCTATCTATCTATCTATCTATCTATCTATCGTTTGTTCTATCTATCTATCTATTGTTTGTTCATTCGTTCATTCGTTTGTTCTATCTATCGTTCTATCATCTGTCTATCTATCGTTTGTTCTATCTATCTATCTATCTATCTATCGTTCGTTCGTTCGTTCATTCGTTTGTTCTATCTATCATTCTATCTATATGTCTATCTATCTATCTATCGTTTGTTCTATCTATCTATCTATCGTTCGTTCGTTCATTTGTTTGTTCTATCATCTGTCTGTCTATCTATCTATCTATCATTCGTTCGTTCTATAATCTGTCCATCTATCATTTTATCGTTCACTCTTTTGTTCTATCATTGTTCTATCTATCTATTGTTCGTTCGTTCATTCTATCGTTCTATCTATCATTCTATCTATCTATCTATCGTTCGTTTGTTCTATCATCTGTCTATCTATCTGTCGCTTTATCGTTCTGTCATTCTTTCTTTCTATCTATCGTTTTATCGTTCGTTCTTTTGTTCTATGATTGTTCTATCTATCTATCTATCGTTCGTTGGTTCGTTCGTTCATTCTATCGTTTTATCGTTCGTTCTTTTGTTCTATCATTGTTCTATCTATCTATCATTCGTTCATTTGTTTGTTCTATCTATCGTTCTATCATCTGTTTATCTATCTATCTATCTATCTATCATTCGTTCGTTCTATCATCTGTCCATCTATCATTTTATCGTTCACTCTTTTGTTCTATCATTGTTCTATCTATCTATCGTTCGTTCGTTCATTCTATCGTTCTATCTATCATTCTATCTATCTATCGTTCGTTCGTTCTATCATCTGTCTATCTATCTGTCGCTTTATCGTTCTGTCATTCTTTCTTTCTATCTATCGTTTTATCGTTCGTTCTTTTGTTCTATCATTGTTCTATCTATCTATCTATCGTTCGTTCGTTCATTCTATCGTTTTATCGTTCGTTCTTTTGTTCTATCATTGTCGCTCTATCGTTCTATCTGTCATTCTTTCTTTCTATCTATCTATCGTTTTATCGTTTGTTCTTTTGTTCTATCATTGTTCTATCTATCTATCTATCGTTCGTTCGTTCGTTCGTTCATTCTTTCATTTTATCGTTCGTTCTTTTGTTCTATCATTGTCGCTCTATCGTTCTATCTATCATTCTATCTATCATTCTATCGTTCATTCATTCAATCATCTGTCTATCTATCTATTGCTTTATCGTTCTATCTTTCATTCTTTCTTTCTATCTATCGTTTTATCGTTCGTTCTTTTGTTCTATCATTGTCGCTCTATCTTTCTATCTATCGTTCTATCTATCGTTCTATCGTTCGTTCGTTCTATCATCTGTCTATCTATCTGTCGCTTTATCGTTCTATCTGTCATTCTTTCTTTCTATCTATCTATCTGTCGCGCTATCTATCTGTCGTTCTTTCGTTCTATCTATTGTTCTATTTATCTATCGTTCCTTCTACCTATCTATAGTTCTATCGTTCTATCTATCATTCTATCGTTTTATCATTTGTTTTTTATTTCATCTGTTAGTTCTTTTGTTCGATGCTTATTATAACCAGTTACAACAGTTTTTTACAATGTGAAAGTTTCCCACTACATCTTTGTTAATAAGGCAGATAGTGCAGCTTCTGTGACTGTTAGATCCTCTTTTATGCACATTAGCTGCTAACTCAACTAAGAGCAGAGAACATTTGCAGCAGTGGTTTGTTTGAGAATACACTGTGAGCTGTTCACCCTCTTGCTTTAACACTTTGTCACAAGCCGTTCCAAGAGAAACTGCCTCTTTGAACTCTGTCAAAGCGCCTGTTTATTCTCTGGATCACTTGGTGTACAAATATAGGCAAAATCTGAGGAACAGAATGATATATTGCGGTCTGTGCTTCCAGCAGCCTGTTACAGAAACATCCCTGCTGCTGTTGCCAAAACTGCTGTGCGCCCCGGCGCTGTGCGGCTCCGCTGAGGAGTTCCAGATTGAGTGCGAGCGAACTCAACCCGTAATTTCACCCCTGGATGTGCTGTGCATGCGTGACACTCAAATAGATCTTTCTTTTCTTGATTTCACGGGCGTTTCCATTGACACAACCACACACATTTTCTGTGTCGGACCGAGATAGGTGCGGCCCTTGATTGACTGCACAACGGACCACAGTGGGTTTCAGTTTGAGTCATACTGCATCTTTTGCCACACCATAAGCTCATTTATATGTCTCAGTAAATCATAATCAGTCAGATTGCAACAGTATTTACAATGTGTGCATTACAAAATGTGTTTTGAATAAGGCTATCCATAAAATGTTAATTTAGTGATTATTATAAAAGCTGTAATATATACAGTTTTTATGTAATATATGTAATATATTTAATATACATACAATAATGTGTGTGTGTATATATATGTGTGTGTGTGTATGTATATATACAATGTATATGTGTGTGTATGATTTAAAAATATAATATATAATAAATAATAATAAATTAAATTATAATTAATCCTATAATTAAAGTTTTAAAATGTATAATTTTTTTCTATTCTGTAATAAATGATTTTCCTACCATCTGAGCCACTGATATAAAAATTATAATAATGTTAAATGTGTATATATAAGTGAATAATAAATGTAAATGTGTTTTACATATCATTAAAAAATAAGTAGAATATATATATATATATATATATAAAATATAATATACTAAAATATCAAATGATAAAAAAAGTAGAATTTATATACAGTGTATATATATATATGTATATATATATATAATATAATCAAATAATCAAATTATTAAAAAAGTTTTAAAATATAAATGTTTTACATACTTTCTAAATAAAGTCTTCATAATCTGATCTACATAATCTGATCCACTGACAAAAAAAAATGGTGCATATTTAAAAAAAAAACATTTTCCATATATGTAATCTATTGATAGCTGTAGTTTTAAAATGATATGTTGTTTAGGGTCAATCATAGGCCATGTGTTTTCATGTGAGACATGTTGGCGGCAATTTCAGTCTCCCTTATTAGTGTGGAACCTGCTAATTTAGGACGTAGCCTCCCCATAGATTCACAACTGCCCGCCTCGGCTAACCCTCAGCCCACCTGCTGGGTTGCTATAGGAAACCTCCACCTAGCTGCCAGCACCTGCCCAGGTAAAGTTAAGGGCTTACCTCACCGTCCAAGAAAACAAAAAGCTTTGAAGACGGCAGGCTATGACATGCACTGGCGCAGAAGAATCTGCTTAAAGAAAATAAAAGGCTCTGAATGTGATGAAAATTCGAGGAAGTGAAACAAAATACATTGACAAGAAAGGTGAAATAGACCGGAGTTAACTTGCTTAGATAAACAAAGAAATGAAGATTAGCCTTGAACGCCAAAATGCACTGGCCGAGGGGACCAATAGTCAAAAGACAGTTCAATTGCTTTAATGATTGGGTGTACTGTGTCTAGATGTTTTCAGACTTACAGTCATGCAGGATATGTCAGAATGACTCGGAAAAGAAACTTTAATCTTGTGTCCTTTCGACTCTTTTGTCCTTTTTAAACTAATTGCACCTCCACAAGTTACTGCAGGGAGTTTATTTTCTAGCGGAGCTCACAGTTAACTACATCGTCCTGGAATGACACATCTTTCCATGGGCTTATTTGAATTTTTCCAGATGTCTTAACACTGTTCAACATTTCTTCAACAAAAGCCAAGATTTGCACATATAAGTGTATGGAAAAACTAAAAGTTTGATTGGAATTGTGTGAGATTTGTGAATAGAAGCAAACACTGTTCTGTTGTGGATCATTTTTGGAGTTTCTTAATGATAAATTAAATTGTATCTTTCCTGTAGGATTATGTTTTACAGAGAATATAATGAGTAAATTGCGGGGCCCGGTTGCACCACCCAAAAAATATCCCTGGTTAAAATCATTCTCCAGCCAGTTCATGCGTGATGATGTTTGGTTTTTAACATGCATTATATATATATATATTTAACACAATGAAAGGAAGATGGTGTTGATTTAAAACCAGAACATTTTCAAATATAATGCTCTAATGCCCACAATGTTAAGGTCCTACAAGGAACTTCCCAAATGACTTCTCTTTTGGGAGTGAAACTGTGTTCAGTTTGAAATATCTGTTAGCCTCCCATGTAGACTTGCCACATTCTTACAAAAAGGAAAAGATCAACAAGACATCCCTAGCGCTACAGTAATGTACACAGGACAGCTCAGGGGTCCTGCCTCAGTGTGGGGGGTCTCACTCTGGCACACTTCCTCCGACCCCAGGGTCATCTCCATGACAACCCACTTCTACGGCTCCCATAGGGAACACCACTCGATTGAATTCAGATGAACTATGGTGCTGTCTGGAGGTATTAATTTAAAAGTTTAATAATTTTTTAAGTAGCCCTATAATAAGTTTAATTTAATTAAAATGTAGATTTTAATATTTGATTGAATAGTTTTGTTGTTATTGACTTATGCAAATCATCCATCCATCCATCCATCCAACAGTTTGTCTGTCCATCCATCCATCCATCCATCCAACAGTTTGTCTGTCCGTCTATCCATCCATCCAAAAGTTTGTCTGTCCATCCATCCATCCATCCATCCAACAGTTTGTCTGTCCGTCTATCCATCCATCCATCCATCCATCCAACCAACCAACAGTTTGTCTGTCCATCCATCCATCCATCCAACCAACAGTTTGTCAATCCATCCATCCATCCATCCATCCATCCAACAGTTTGTCAATCCATCCATCCATCCATCCATCCATCCATCCAATGGTTTGTCTGTCCATCTATCCATTTATCCATCCATCCATCCATCCATCCAAAGGTTTGTCTGTCCATCCATCCGTCCATCCACCCGTCAGTCCATCCATCCATCCATCCATCCATCCATCCAATGGTTTGTCTGTCCATCCATCCATCCATCCATCCATCCATCCATCGGTTTGTCTGTCCATCCATCCATCCATCCATCGGTTTGTCTGTCCATCCATCCATCCATCCATCCGTCCATCCATCTGTCAGTCCATCCATCCATCCAACCAACAGTTTGTTTGTCCATCCATCCATCCATCCGTCCATCCATCCGTCAGTCCATCCATCCATCCATCCATCTATCCAACCAACAGTTTGTCTGTCCGTCCATCCATCCATCCATCCATCCAATGGTTTGTCTGTCCATCCATCCATCCAGCCATCCATCCATCCATCCATCCAACCAACGGTTTGTCCATCCATCCATCCATCCATCCAATGGTTTGTCTGTCCATCCATCCATCCATCCAATGGTTTGTCTGTCCATCTATCCATTTATCCATCCATCCATCCATCCATCCAAAGGTTTGTCTGTCCATCCATCCATCCATCCACCCGTCAGTCCATCCATCCATCCATCCATCCAATGGTTTGTCTGTCCATCCATCCATCCATCCATCGGTTTGTCTGTCCATCCATCCATCCATCGGTTTGTCCGTCCATCCATCCATCCATCCATCCATCCGTCCATCCATCTGTCAGTCCATCCATCCATCCATCCAACCAACAGTTTGTTTGTCCATCCATCCATCCATCCATCCATCCATCTATCCAACCAACAGTTTGTCTGTCCGTCCATCCATCCATCCATCCAATGGTTTGTCTGTCCATCCATCCATCCATCCATCCATCCATCCATCCAACCAACGGTTTGTCCATCCATCCATCCATCCATCCATCCAATGGTTTGTCTGTCCATCCATCCAACCAACCAACCAACCAACGGTTTGTCTGTCCATCCATCCGTCCATCCATCCGTCATCCATCCATCCATCCAACCAACGGTTTGTCCATCCATCCATCCATCCATCCATCCACATGTGCGTCTACCGACCTGATAAAAATCAAAATAAACTACTCTGAATAGGTTACAAATGCTGGCAGTCAGCGTTCGTAAATCCAAATAAATATCATGCTCCATAAGCAAATGTCCTGTGACAGACAAGATGTCATAAAATGGAACGCAAGTTATCCCCTCAGCGCTGGATGCATGAGGTACGGGACTGTTATACAATCAAGCCATAGATCCTCCTGGTCAGCAGATTATATAACTATAACAATCCTCAGCTAATGTAACCACCCTGACAAACACACATACACAGACTTCATTTGAACATAATCAGCTGTATTTTTATAGCATGTGTGTGCGCTTGAAGTTTCAGGCGTTCTCCAGCGCAGCAGGACGGGGATGTTTGGGTTGACGCCAGGGTCAGCTGGCTCTGCTTCGACAGTTTTATATATACCCAATAGATGGCTGGCTACATTCACTGGAAGGTTTCATATCTTCACTCCCACCGGTATGGCTTTCTCTTGATTCTGAACTGGCTGTATTATTTACATTTGCCAAGCTGATGAGACTCAGCCTGCGTGGGCGGCCCGTGGCTCCTCTCATTATTGGGTGTCTCCTGTATTTGGCTCCTTTGTGTTTATATTTGAAAATCTTGCCCTGAAACAGGAGCTGACTGAAGGAGGAAGATTCAGAGATGGAGTTGATATTTTTAACAGATAAGAAGTGAAAGGAAAAGGAAGTGAAAGGACAAATCGAAAACCTCCTTTTCCTCCCCTGGCTTCTCTCTCTCTCTCTCTCTCTCACTATTTAGCGATTAGCACAGAGGTCTAGATCACAGGCACCGACAGGAGAGCAAATCTGTTTCCAATATGACTTCTTCCTGTGAAGGCAGGAAATAGCCCTTCACTCTCAAAAGCCCCAACAAAGCCTCCCTGTCTTCTGCACGAGCTCTGAAAACTGCTTCTCTGGCGTTCCTAAGGTCAGTTTCCCCACAGGAAGCCACATTAGAGCTGCAGAGGCCTGGGGTGAAGCCGTACCCGCCCGCCTTCAAAGGTCATGGAGTCACCTGAAAAATCTGACGCCCGTCAGCAACATGTGGTTAATGATATTTTCTTAGGCAAAAAATTTTTTTTTTTTTTTTTTCAGGCCTGGGCTGCACACCTTTCTATGAAGCGTATCAGAAATCGATAGACAAATATCTGAGCGTGAGTTTTGGGTTTCCACATTCACAGAAAACTCCAAATGTTGCACCCATTCCAGATCCCCATTTAATAAATATGCAGGAAGGATTGTGATTGGAAAAGCAGATGTGTTTGATGGCACAGAGTTTTCCTTGAGGAGCCATGAGATAAAAAGTTGATCTCACATTCTGGATTCATGAACGGCTTCAATAATCTAGGTTATTTCCTATTGCCCAACAGCATTAACATTTGTACTTTATTAGTATTAGTGTTTTTTAAGGTAAGCACTAATTAGGGATGTAAAATTACAGGTAAGGAATTCCATCTTTCATATAATTTCCAATAACTGATAAATGGCAGATATTAAAAGTCTAAACTTTTTGTATTAAATTTAATACTTAAAAACAAAACTGTTTTAAATGCTAAAAGTTAATTTTTAGCATTTAATGTACATTATAAAACAGTATAATGTACATTATTAAATTAGATATTTATTTAGAGATTTGCTAAAAGTCTGTTATGAAATACTTGTTTTTAAAGCTTTTTGACTTGAGCCAGAAACAACAGCTTAGCAACCTGGAAATATTTTATTTTATTTTGTAATATTCTTTTAGTTTAGTATTCTCAGATACTGCCTTCTAACCTCAAATGGCTATTCTTTTTGCATACTATAAAATGTTTATTCTGTTCTAGGTTTGCCAATGACACTTGTATAATCTTGTATAATCTGTTGTACATATGCTGGTATTTGTGAAATGAGTCCTACAATGTCTCTGTATAGTGTGTTGTGCTGTATTGTGTCTACTGTGTATACTGTTACTGTTGTCAGATGTCACGGTGTTTTTTGCACAACTTTAATTGTCTTATATAAATATATTTGGAGGAATGCCATGTACTCCTGTTTGAGTGACAATAAAATTTGCTTTAACTTGTTTCTGTCTCTAAGAAGTGTGCATCATAACCCAGATGCCAGACATTTTTAGTCTGCATAATTGTTCATTGTATCATTGCTCAGCATTTTATTTTGTTATATTGCTGGTGATATTATAAATGAATGCTCTCTCTTTCTTTATCTGTCTCTACAGGTGATTAACCTGTGGTCAAACCATCTAATGACTGACATCTTCCATTTCTGAACAGTAAGATGTCTCACCTCCAGCAGCATGATTAGATTCTTTTATATGTCTGACGCTGTTAAAATGCCTGTAAACATTCCAACTGCATGTTTTCTCCCAGCATGGTGGCCATTAGTGTCTCAACAGAAACTGTCCATGGTGAAAATAAAGAGAGAGATTGCCTCTGGACCAATATGGACTAATACCTCTGAGGAAAATTTCCAGCACCTTGTTGAATCTGTGCCACAAAGAATTAAGGCTGTTCTGAAGGAAAAAGGGAGTCCAACCCAGTACTAGCAAGGTGTACCTAACAAAATGGCTGGTGATTGTATATATATGTACGCATATATATGTTTTATTCAGGATACTGTCTTTATGTGATCTTTATGAGATGTGTTTTTTGAATAACTTTACAGGTCTGGCCAAAATTGTGCATCACATCACTGACTCATCTGCAAGTGTATATGAGGCATGAACCAACCCATTCGTTCTGGCCAGCACAAAGTGAACATCACGCCAAGGTCTGTGTAATCTCAGCAACACACTCATACCCTGTGCTCCAAGGGTTTGATGATATGAAATAGTAACTGCAGTGTAATTAAATATGTTTTCGCATGATGCTACTTGTGTGTAATTGTACTGCATGAATGTGTTTTTGTGACCACAGAATAACCCTCTCTGAAGGTCTCATGGGCTTTTAGGGTAGGTGAGCTGTAGATCGTGCTGAATGTGTGTGTGTGTGTTGGTTGCTGGTGCAGATCAGGTAGCTCACTTGTAATCTGAGAACCTAATTAGTGTGCTCCAGCACTGTGCCAAATGCCCTGTTTCTCTCTGCCTCATTAGCCTAACACACACCACTAAGACCATTTACAATTTGCCAAGAACATCTGAAGATTGTTTTTAGGTCCAGTAAACAGTTTGTGAAAAAGCAGCATTTTACAATGTCAGCATTCAGCATTATCAAACTTCACTCTTAATGCAAAAGCACAAACATTAGCTCTCAATAATTCAGTTTGGTGTGGGGTTATTTGGATTTAAATGAAACGTATGTTCACTTCCTGTCTCTTTATTTCTGCCATCTGTATAGTAGCTCAGGTACAGCAGACACACACAAAGGAAGCACCATGAATTACCGCTATAGGGTAACTAAATACAGGGGCAGACTAAATCCCATCTGGCACTTAAATCTCCTACCTGAGACCTTTCACCACAGTGGGGTGTTTTTTCTTTCATTTTAAGGCATGGATTTTATGTGACTTATTATTTATGGTTTTGTAATATTAAAGATGTCGTCAGATTTTGGATAGCATAGCATAGCAACACCTAGGAATCATGGCTTACATACAATACAGTTCAAAAGTTTAGGATCAGTAAGATTAAAAAAATAAATAAGTAATACTTTTTTTTTCAGCAAGGGTGCATTAAATTGATCATAAGTAACAGTAAAGAATTTTACGTTACAAAAAATTCTATTTCATATAAAAGCTGTTCTTCTGAACTTGTGTAAAAGATCATCATGGTTTTCACAAAAATATTAAGCAGCATAACTGTTTTCAACACTGATAATAATAAGAAATGTTTCTTGAGCACCAAATCAGCATATTAAAATGATTTCTGAAGGATCATGTGACACTGAAGACTGGAGTAATGATGCTGAAAATTCAGCTTTCCATAACAGGAAAAAAAAATCATTTTAAAATATATTAAAATAATTCATAATATTTAAAATATTTCATATTCATAATATTTCATTATATTACTGTTTTTGTTCTTTGTGAGCATAAAAGACTTCTTTCAAAAACATTTTAAAAATCCTACAGTTAGATTGGCAGTGATGATATTTTGTGTAACAACAGTAAAATATTTTATAGATCTAAAAATGTCTTTTTCATCCCGAACCATTCCTTATTGCACATCTTTTTGCTTAAAGTGCCCCATTATGCTTTTTCGGATATTACCTTTCATGTGGTGTGTAATATAGCTGTTTGTGAATGTAAAAGTTTTAAAGTTTCAAAGTTTTAAGTGCACGAGTCCTACAAAAAGAACCGATTCTGAACTGCCTGAAATGAGTTACTTACTTTCTGCTCGAACCTATAAGTTTGTAACAAATTTGCATCCTATGGTCTTAATTGGCTGCCCACAAACAACGTCTACTTTGCCCCACCCTCAAACACTGTACATGTAGCTGAGGCCTGGAAGAGTTTGGTTCATGTTGTCGACATGTCAAGAAGACAGTTTTCTGTGAAAAACAAATCCACTTCTGAAATCCATATATGGTAATGGGCATTTAGTTTCTGACACATGCTGTAAGCAGTAGACCAATCACAACAGACTGGGCCATCTGACCAATCAGATAGGCTCTCAGGGTTTAGAGAGAGTGAATCCTTTATCAAACCATTTCAGACAATGTGAGAAAAGAGGTGATGCTGCAGTGTATATTATGAAAAATTTAAAGTGTTTTTCGACCTTGGATGGATGCAAGTCTATTGTGGTAGACCTCCAAAACAAAACTAGGAACCTTTAAAATAGCATAATAGGGGCACTTTAAAATCAGTGTGTAGAAGCAGGTTTTCACAGAAGCTAGACTGCTTTATGAGAGCACAATACAGAGGATTACACTATCAGCACGACCTTCACATGAAAGCTAATATAATCTCTCCCCCTCCTCTCTATCATGAACACTCGTTCACCCCCATAAGAGCTGCATTCATAATTCTCACCTCAGTTGAAGCACTAGTTCAAGCTCTAACTCGCTCTGTCCTGCATGTAAATCCGTCATAAATCTATTTTAGATATTAGACTCTTAGCTTTCCTTCTCTCATTATCACAGGCCTGGTGCCCAGAGTGCCGTCTGAAGATGCTGTAATTCATCCCAGATGAGTGTCGGTCAAAGCGACTGCCACTGGTTCAGGGGTCACCAGGGGTCACAGAGAGGGGTTACGATTGCCTGAGGGGGCCAGAGGTGACGGCAGCCCTGAAACAAAGCCACTTGAGTTACTCCCCACTCAATGATCACTTCGACAAGGAGCTTTGGGATTTTGATAAGTTTAACCGATAACCGCCTGTGTCTGATTGTAGATCTGATACTCATCAAAGCATTTTTATCAGTCCTTCAACCACACTTTTACCGTTAACTGGTTGCCATGCAGTATCCATGAGAGAGATGTGTTTCATTAAAAGGCAGTCCTGAAAGGGATAGTTCATCAGAAAATTTAACTTCTGTCATTATTTACTCACCCTCATGTCATTCCAAACATTTATGACCTTCTATGGAACACAAAAAAAGAGTTTAGATGTCAATGCTATGCTTTTCCATAAAATAAAAGTGAATGGTGACCAAAACCCACCATACAAGTTTTGCACTATATACCGATAGCTTTGCGTGAGTAAAGACTGAAATGTAAGTTGAATTATAAACTTACTCTATATAATAAATCACAGATTTTTTTTTTAATTTTTTTTTTGGGGTGAACTATTCCTTTAACCATGTCAAATCCATCTATATACATTAGCATGATATTTTTAATAAAACACACTCGCTTGCGCTAGACCATGAACCGTGATTTTTGATCTTTAGCTTACAAAACAGCTCTGGAATTTAAGGAAAATGGGGTGTTTTTCGTGAGAGGCCCAGTTACAACTTCTGGAGGAACTCTCTGCCCCTCAAGCATGGCTCTGAGCCCGGACCCGCTCCTCTGACAAAGTCTATTATGTCAGCGTGTGGTTACATTCAGTGTAGGGTGAACAGAGACATGTGTAGTTAAATGTGTTGAGTGTGGAGAGTGCTTTAGTTTGGTGCATGTGTGTGTGTGTGTGTTCTTGGTGTGGAGAAAGTGAAACATGTTTTTTTTAAGAAATTAATACTTTTATTTGGAAATAATGGTGCATTAAATTGATTAAAAACAAAAAAGTGACTGTAAAGACATTTATAGTGTTAATAAAGATTTCTACTTCAAATAAATGCTGTTTTGAATTTTTTTATTCATCAAAGAATGCAAAAAAAAAAAAAAAAAGTGTATCAACGTTTCCATAAAAATATTAAGTAGCACAACTGTTTTCAACAATGATAATTATCAGAAATGTTTCTTGAGCACCAAATCATCATATTAGAATGATTTCTAAAGGATCATGTGACACTGAAGACTGGAGTACACTGAAAAAAACAATAGCCTAAGTAAAATTTACTTAATTTTTCTTTTGCAAGTTTTTGCACACATATTTTTCAAGTAAATTTCAAATATGGAATTAAGTAAATCTACTTAACTAAGTTAAGTAAAATAAACAAAGACAATAAGTTACTGTAACTTGGCCAATAAAAGGTTGAGTAACTTCTACTTAGTTAAAGTTTCTTTTGCAATACACTTCACTCAAACAATATGACACTAAATTAAACCATGCTTTTAAAGTGTATGCTTTACTTAAAAACATTTAAGTAAACTATACAATAGATATTGTGTGGTCAATACTTGGTAAACAATACACAATGACAGTAACATTCGATGGATCGTTTTTGAGTATGAATGTGCCATTTTGAGTAGAAAATGAACTCAAATTTCACAAAATGGCAAGTTACTAAACATAACCACAAAAGCAATGATAAAACAGTGTAAAAACAGTGAAAAATCAACCTCATTAATTATTCAAGGCCCAGTGCATGACGGGAACACCAGTATCAGAAAAGTTGAGTAGTTTTACTTAATTTTGATATTTTTGATATAATGTTGATATTTAATGTTGATATTTACACTTTAATTTCTACAAGCTTGAACTGAGTACTAATATAGAATTTACTTAGTTTTTTTTTAATTCTTGTAAAAGTAAAAATTAAAATGTAAAAATTACATTAGTTTTTTCTGTAGTATTTACTTCACCATAAAATCATTTTTTACAGTGTAATGATGCTGAAAATTCAGCTTTGATCACAGGAATAAAATAGAAAATATTGATTTTTAAAATGTAATAATATTTTATGTAATGTAATGTATTTTTGATCAAATAAATGAGCATAAGACTTCCTTCAATAACATAAAATAAATATTCAACCAATCACAGCAAATGTACATAAAGATTACATACATAAATATGGTAGGAAATACAAGAAAATAAAATTGACACAAGTGCATATAAATAAAAAGAATATGAAAATAAAATAAAAATGGTCATAAACAGATGTAAAAAGAACAAAATACAAAACTAAGTGAGAAGAGAATTAAATTGCACAAGTAAAGGCCCTAGTAAACAAATGCAAATTGAATAGGTTGCTTGCTGACCTGGGAGTGTGTGTGAAGTTAAAGTTAGTGTGTATGATGAATGTAAAGTGTGTTTGGCTGGTATGAAGATGTGAGACTGGAGACAGTCTGATGAATGAGCTTTGGACCAGAGACATGTGGAAACCAGATGGTAGAGTGAGAGAGAGAGAGAAGCAGAGAGGAGTGAGGAACAAATAGAAGAATGAAAAAGAAAACTGCTTAATGACAATAATGACAGCAGCACCATCATGATAAAAGCTTGTCCTGACATAGAAATTATATATTTATTTATTTTGTTTTGGGTGGTTGCTATGGCATTAATAGGTTCTGAGTGTCAGGTTCTGGTTGGATGTAAACTAGCCAAGAGCTTTTTTGTGAAATCTTCACTGTAAGTCTATGAGATATTTTAATGCATTTTATACTGCACACTTCTCATAATGGTTATTCAATTATGAATATGAGAAATGTAAAAACATAATGGTCCTGTATATAGACAAAATATGCTTTTGTTCCTGCAAATGTGCAACATGCTTTTATTTGAGTGATGTGTGTGTGTGTGTGTGTGTGTGTGTGTCTTTGCCTTGAGTCTGTTTATGCACGCTCTTACTGGAGGACTGCCCGGCCTTCACATGTCTGCCAGAGGAGTGTGTGAGTGAGTTAGGTCAAGCACACACTCACACACACTTACACACACATAGATTATGACTTCCCTCCACCTGGCTTGGCTGTTTGTGAAAAGAACCACTGCGGTAAACTGCTGGGTTTGGTCTTTGGATGAATGTTAGGTTATGCTGGGTTTTCTCCAGAACTGGGCCGCCTGTCTGACCTTGAGGTCTGGTACCCATCAGACGCCGGAAACAGAGAGCCACTTTAAAACATGCAGGAAACAATGTCTGGACCTTAAACACTCAAACTCACACTCATAGCTCTCTCCCCATGAGGACCACTAGCCAAGACCCCAGCCGACAGAGCTGACAGACTGTCTGACATCTCTCTAAGGTTACGCTCACACACTTCGCCATACATTCGCTCGGCTTGTTCTCCTCACTATAATCTCTTTCCAACTAAAATCACTCTTCATTGAGGGCTTTAAGATTTATCTGAGCAAAACACAATCTGTCTGTAACCCAAGGACTGAAGTCTACCCAAAATCCTCCGTCTTTCTTTGCTTTCTCTCGTTTGGACATGTAGATAATGACCAAATACAAATGAGCATCCATTCATCTCTGCACAGCCGAGGAAGCCGCTTTATTCATTACCCTTCCAGCTGAGATCCGCGGAACAGAGCGCGGCTGTCGTCACAATCCCTCTCTGAGAGAGATAATGAGCCGCCTGCGTGTGTTTACTCTCTTATTAATCACGGTAATTATTTTAACGGGGCCTTTTTCACCGTGCCAGAATATCTGTTGATACCTCAAGCTTGTTTTTCACCTTTATGTGGAAGAGAAAACAGTGAGAGTTTAGTGTGGTGGCAGCAGGGAGTTGAACGTGGATTTTAGTGTGTTATGAAGGTGTTAGTTAAACTGAGAAGAAGGTAGAGCAGAGGGAAATGCTCAAGATGTTTCATCTAAATATTGACTCAGATGTTTCTCTTATAATGACATCGAAGAAATAGAAATATACTGTAGATATGAGACAATGGTTGACATGCTGTAAGGGTGCTTTCACATTAGCACTTTTGGTGCGCACCCGGGTTCGATTGACGTCAGAGTTCGGTACGTTTGGATGATGTGAACACTGTCTTCTGAACTCGGGTGCGCACCCGCGAACCGTTCCCGAGTCCGCTTAACCCTTTCAAGCGTGAGTTTAAAATATTCTAACTGACCCCCCAGAGTGAGTTTTTTTAAGGCGACCGTTATTTTAGAACGTTTGCCCTTATTGTTTCCATGGCGACGCGTCTTGCGTGTCACGAGCGCTGAACGCAGCCACAATAACACTGTATGACAGATGGATCGCTATTATTTTGTTTTTCCTTTTTTATTTAAAATATTCGCAAACTTGCTTACCATGTCATCAACCATATGATATTCCGATTCTCAAATATGTGTAAGTGAGTGTGTTCTGTCGTTTAAAAACCTTTATAAACGATCTTTATCTTGATCTATAATGCGAGATGGGCGCCGCCATCTTAGTTTGCGCTGCAGTTCACAGAGTCCTGTCAGTCGGATTTACAGCATGTGAATTCATCAGTTTCTCCCGAAATATATGCAAGTAAGTGGCTGGTGAACTGGAAGAATAATAGAGTACACTTTATAGTTACTTAGGCCCATTATGTGTGTCTGATATGAATAAATGTCGGCAAATTATATTTGAATGGATTGTTATTACTGCTTCCACTGATGTCTGACATCAGTGTGTATTTTATAAACTCTAAATGTATTGTTTTAATGGTGCTTATGCGTGTCTGAAACCTTAAAAGAAGCATTATGTGGCTGAAAACACTGCATAGCTTTGGTATATGACAAGAGCTGCGCGCGTCCATCTCACAGCCAAAGCGCGAAAGCACAGTTTGAATCTGGCAGTTATGTGACGTCGCTGAACGTTCGAAATCCCATATGTGGGACCATACGCCCAGGGGCACAGAAATAAAAATCCCATATGTGGGACCATACCGCTCAAAGTGTTAAAAAGGGTGGTCTGGGGTGCGGTTCAAGCGAACTCCGGTACGGTTCGCCTCTGATATGAATGCAAACGTACCAAATTGCGGGAGTGAACCGCTATTAATGCCGTATTATTTGATAAAAATGTGTGTTGTTTGTGTGTGTGTTTCACTCACTTTCCCGACGAGCGTGACTGACGTACTGCAAGCAGAGAGTAGTGTAGCCTTTCTTATTTCTGCTCACCTTCAGCGTTCTACATTCGCGGCAGATAGAGGCAAGTGCCGTTATGAACAAAACCAACGGTTCAAAAACAAAAGGATAAAAAAAAAGTGAGGAGAGCAACGTTATGCATTTTGCCGCTTTCTCATGCGTTGTCGTTAATGCAACGGAGTAAACATCTGCTGGTTTGATGACGCAAATGAACTGCGGTTCAGACCCAAATAAAATAGGGACTTTAAGCAGCAGCAGCTGATACAACGGCAACGGCATTCTGGCGTTCTGTTGCGCATGCGCAAATTTAACTGCGTTCTACTGTAACCGTCTACTACGGGAGAATAGCCGATTTGCCATAGTCGATAATACGTGACAGACTATATAAGTAAATGTTATGTTCTATGGTTATGTGGTATTTTAGTTGTATCTGTATGTCATTTAATGCCAAAAGCAACCATTCTCTTGCTTTTATTTACATGTAATGTATTGTTTACTATGTCAAATGATTAAATGATCCACGCCGTCCTCTTTGTTGTTGCTTAGCGATTTTTGCGTTCTTTAGCTACGGCAGTTGACAGTTTACTTCCGGTCGCCGTTGCCGTTCCATCAACAGCTGTTGCTTAAAGTCCCTAATATAATATGAACACAGTCCAGTGGGGGCAGGGGGAGGTGGGAGCAATCGAGCTCGGGTTCGGTCCAGGCAATCGAACCAAGTGTCAAAGCACCCTAAGTTTATAGAGCTAAAAAAATGATTGTGTATAATGTAGTTCAGATTATTTGATGTTGGGAGATTTGAGGAGAAATGTTTGAGCTCATATTGAAATTTTGGACTTCTGATTGCGGACTTTGGAATCTTGTCAAGTCTGAGAGCAGTTTGAGATATTTACTCTTAAAAATTAAGGTTCTGATTAGCCTCGTTTCCATTGTCCGGCCAAAATCGAGTGTGCTAGTGCGTGCCAGGGCCAGTCGCGTTTCCACTTCCGGGGGTTGATCGGGCCTCATCGGGCTTCCTCGGGGCCAACGGCCAGGGTTTTTGGCCCGCCGAATACCTTGGTCCAAAGTGGGCCAACTGGGGCTTGAGGAGTGGTAGGCCTAATGAACAGAGGCGGAGTTTACCTGAGTCAGGAGACGTCAACACTGCTGCTCATTTCCCATGTTATTATTTCAGGCTACTTCATATGACATTTTAAACAATTTTCAGCTCAAAACTCACTTTCAGACACCAGCGAATGCTTGAAATAACTTCCTTGCGATCTGATGGGGATCACCGTATGAGGCAGAAATAAACTTATATGCATGCTAAAGGCTACTTATGCTAATCATTGTGATAATAAATGCACACATTTATGGAAAATACCAGAAACTGCTTGAGGAACGTAGACAACTCATATATGATTATAATTGTGTATTTATTTGTTTTAATGTTTTATCTGTCTCTTCCCTGTGCCTTTGTTGATACAGGCCTAATGCATCCGCATATCTGTCACAGACTTGTCTTGTCAGACTGGATATCAACGATTCAAACTACATAATTATTTGGACAATGTCCCTGGGTCATTTTGAGGTTAAATGCCCAGCTAAGAGGGCCAAAGTGGTGAAAGGGTTCTCTCAATAACTCTCAAGTTCACAGGTCACCCCCACTTAGGATGAAGCATGTGACAGAATAAAAGAATGTGGCTCGTGTACTGCAGTTAGAAAGGAGGAAGGCACGGGTGGGTGGTTTCTCTTCAGCATGTTCAGACAGTTCCACTGAAACTGACGCACCACAGCGAGTTCAGTCAGCACTTCTGCTCCCTGTGACACGCGAACCTACGTGAACACACACACACACACACACACACACACACACACACACACACACACACACACACACACAAACACACACCTGAGGGGCCCAGTGCCAAATCTCATTCAAGACAATTCATGGCTTCAGGGCAGGTGTGCACAACAACACACGTACTGATAACCACATACTAATATATACTTGTAGGGGCAGGGAGTTTTCTTTCCTCGCCTGCCTTTTCTGCTGTGAGTGGGCAGAAGTTGCTTATTTGTTTGTCTGTGTGTGTGTGTGTAGATGGCTGCTCACAAAAGCTTTTACCTTTATTAGGCCCTGATTACACCTGGTATTAAGATTAAGTTTTGGTCGATTGGATCACAAGTGGATGACTGTAAATACAGGTGTAAACAAGGACTAAAACGTTTTGAGCTTGTCCACTTTCGACCACTTCCAGAGGTAAAATTCAACCAGATAGTAGTGGAGTGTCGTAGTGTGGACGCTCTTGTGGTCGAATGCGTTCGAACAGCTACAAAAGACCACCTACTCTCCGCCTACTGATTTAATGTGTAACCATTATGGGAAGCGCGCTAGCCAGATGGGATTTAAACTTTGTCAGCTGAAGACCCAAGTTTGGTTGGAAGATGAAAAATGTACCAAGCACAATGTTCTCTCACCATTCCTGATTTCTAACAGGCACTCACAGCGTTCGGCGTGGTCTTGCGGCTGTCAAAGCAGGAAAGAAAACCTGATGCTCTCTGTATGGTTTTTTCCACATGGTTATTTTGTCCATTAGATTGAAAGATCTGAAAAACAAACAAACATACATTTACCCATCCATAGACCCTCCCCTTGAAGAAATCAGTGGTTGAAAGTGGACAAAAGAGACGGATTAAAACACCAGGTGTAAACTGGAACGTGTCTGCCTTGTCTATTTGTGATCTGATCGACCGAAACGCATCTTAATACCAGGTCAAAAGATGATGAATTGCCTTGGCTACAGATTTTGTTATTACAGGTAACAGGCATAAAACTAGCAAGATTTCACCAGTGATTTAAAGGAATATTGCATTAAAAAGAATAAAAATTAGCATGTAGTATTTTCTTTCTTCCCTGGAACAGAAAAGGTAGATATTTCAAATAATATTCACACTTTTTTCGTAAAACAATTGTGAATGTTAATAAAGACAGGTATAATTTAGCTAAAGAATCATGCTAATTTGTAATGGCATGAGAGTGAGTAATGATTAAATGTTAATTTTAACAATTCATTGTCTAATACAAGCGACTAAACAAAACAAATTTCAGTTCTTCCATTTTAATTTTTTTTTCTGCATTGAAAGCCTTCAACTAGACTTATGATGTCACTTGAAATATCTTGCTGAAAGCAACATGTAAGCAAACGAGAGCAGTATCGTTTTCATAGAGCAGCTACAGACTGATTTAATCATTGTCGAATCACTGAAATATTGTCGACATGAGGTCACTCTCTTTGCATGTGTGTTTAAGTGTGTATAAAGGATTTGGTGAAGTGACTTCTAGAGCCAGAGGGATATTTGCAGGCTTTCGTCGTTTGTTTTGTGAAATCCAACACCTCTGGAATCCCAAAGCGGCCGTTCTGTTCATTGGTTGGCTACCTGTGCAGGCTCTGAGGTCAGTGATGCATGATCCAAACCAACACCTCCGCTCTGAAATCATGCGTCCATTATGCACTCCGTCATCTCCCGCTCCGGCTCCTCATCCCCAGATCTGCGTCTCAGCTTCAGTGTGGGGAAAAAAAGCAGTGGTCGGAACAATAGGACCGCCACTCAAACCAATCTCCTGCTGGAGGGAGTGTGTGTGTGATGCTTTAAAGAATGGAGAGACTGTGGTGTCATCTAACCGCGGGGTGAAGACTGTATTCACGGGGTTCTTCAGAAATGTGTGCGTGATATTTTACTGGACGCCCCCTCCTCTCACCTCATATGCTTTATTCTGTTATTCTATTCATTTTCCACTTACATAATGAGGGGAAAAAACACATCTTTGAGAGCTTCAACAGTTGTGCACTGTAATGGATTGGAAGAGAGAGAATAAGAGAAAGAAACGCTTTTTATAAGAAGAATGCAAAATATGTGAGTGATTGAAAAAGAAAGAGAAATAGAGGGTCAGCAAACTTTTCCTGTTCATCAGCTATTTATTTGTCACATGTCAGGCGAATGTTTGGCTGTTTGGGATACTATCATAATGCATACTCCATACTACACATTCTACACTGAATGGGGATTTAATTATTTTTATTTAAATCCTTTTTTTAAGTATGTGAAACAGTACACATTATACAATGGCAAACATTTCAAAGTAGTTTTGGTGCATTCAAATCATATCAGAATTATTGTAGTTTTCAGTAAAAAATGTACACTAACATTCAAAGTTTATGATGTTTTTTTCAGTTTTTTTCTGTTGTCAATTTTTATTCCGCAAGGATGCAATAAATTGAGCAAAAGTGCCAGTGAAGACTTTTACATTGTCACAACTGTTTTCAACATTGATAAAAATAAGAAATGTTATGCAAATCAGCATATTAGAATGATTTTTTAAGGATCATGTGACACTGAAGACTGGAGTAATGATGCTGAAAATTCAGCTTTGCCATTGCAGCAATGCATTTCTAAATATATTAATAAAATATGTATGAAAATTAAGTTAATATAATTGGCCCAAATTGAGTTGATCCAACTGAATTTGGACAAATTTAATTGAGTTAGTCCAACTCAATTTGGGCCAATTAAATTAAATTACATTGGACCAACTCAATTTAATTGGCCCAAACTGAGTTGGACTAACTCAATTAAATTTGCTTAATTAAACAATTAAACAAACAACAATTAAATTGAGTTGTTCCAACTCAAGTCACTAAAAAATTTTGAGTTGGAGAGGTCTTTTTTTTTTTTTTTTACTGTGGTATTACTATTTTAATCAAATAAATGCAGCCTTTGTGAGCATAAGAGACTTTACATCAAAAACAAAATCTTACCAACTCCCTAATTTTGAATGGTAGTGCATATACATAGTTCAGAAGTAAGAAATAAGGTTGTATGCAATTCCGAACATACCCTTTGTCAATCCCTGAGGAACCAAGAGCATCCTTACTCAGCTCTTACCTCATTTCCTCTTTAATAACCGAATACCTCCACACTAGCCACACTCAGAGGAGTGACGCTCCACATAATGACACAAACATGAATAGCCAGACTGGTTTTAATCATATTTTGTATGTGTACAGGAATGAGTCACATGATTTCCTGCAAACCTTTGTCTCCGTGCTTTACTTAATTTCAAAACGGTCTGTTATGTCACCGAGCGGACAGGCTCAGACATGGATCAGGTCAGGTGAGAGGTGGAGTGGCACAACAACCCAAAAGGCCAGTATGATCAGTCGGAGACCAGAGTAACCGCCGTTGCATTGCATTGATAGGGAGGGTCAACTTGTTTTCTCTTAAACTGCTTCATTGATTGACTAACCTGTTTAAATTAATTTTGCTTAATTCAGTGTAAATCGGCTAGCAATTTCATGAAAGAACTGTAATTAATTAACGTATGATTACTATTATGATTATGATTACTAAAATGAAATTTTAAGCATCAAAACAGCTTTTGAGAATCATATTAGGCCTTTATAAAGTATAATAAAATTATAATCTGATCATTAATAAGTCCTTTGTGATGGAATATACACATTATCTTCGGTCTTTTTTTGGATTCTTTTACTTCCGTTTCAACTGTTTTCATGGTCTTTTTATTGTATTCTTTGTTTTGACCTTTTCACAAAGGCTGAGATCAGTTAAATAAACATTAGCACATGTCTCAGGTAAAGGTCAAAGAATTAAAGAAACTGTCACTCGTTCTCCAGACAAAACGATGTCCTCTGCAGCGGATGAGTCACGGTCCGCCCAGCTCACACATGACCACAGACATTTAATTGTCAATACACTGATCTGAAACCAGCTTAGCTGATTCTTTGGAATAACACAGGAGAGACTGTTCCTGGATCAGAGCTAAAGACAACTATCTGAGTGTGACATTTACAGTAGAGCCATCCAAACACAACACAATAAAGATGGTACTATCCTTTATGTGAAAATGTACAAGCATTCATGGCTTCAGGTCTCTATAGGACACACTTAGAAAGCTATCAACTTTCTAATCTTTTATTTTCCTATAACTTCAGATTGGCATATATTAACATTGTGAGATATTTCAATCTCAGTCATGATGCAATATATTTCATTCAGCTTTTTTTTGAAAACAAAATATATATACAGAAAACAAAAGAGAGACAATGAGAGTAGATTCCCTCTGTGTCCACACCAAACCCAACGCTTCTCTATTAATTAATGTGGCAATAAAAGCCAACTCTGTGCATGCGTGATGTGGATGTCAGAGCGGGTCTCTTCATTTGAGAAAACACAGTGGCTCAATAGGAGTCTTTCCTGTTTATGGCTTGTCCCTCTTAATAGAGTTTATTCTTTCTTCCCATACTAAAATTAAACTTTGACACAGGATGTGAGCTTCTGACTGATGCCTGGACCATCCATGAATAGCAGCAGTCAGATTTTCACACTGTCCACCCCCTTTTTTTTTTTTTCTATTTTGTTCTTTTCTTCCAGTCACCCCCATACAGAGTTTTTATCTCATGATAAAGTCAAGTTTATTTTTTAAAACACACTGGAATATTGATGGAGAGACTTTCTGAACAAAGAAAAACAATCTTGATATACGTTTTATAATGATATAATTAATACCAGAGGATAGTATTAGTGTTTCACATATGACTGTAGTGCATTTACATCAATCTGGTTTTACTTTTCATTATGGCTAAAACTCATAAAGAAGCAGTTTGTTTAAAGATGCCATCATAATCATCTTATACTGCCCCCTAAAGGGCACACGTTGCCAGGCTTTATTATTCCGTTTTCCTTGAAAGTCATTTTAAAGGGTTAGTTTGCCCAAAAATGAAATTTATGCCATTAATTACTCACCCTCATATCATTTCAAATGACATGGATTTAATATATATATATATATATATATATATATATATATATATATATTTACAGTATCTCACAGAAGTGAGTACACCCCTCACATTTTTGTAAATATTTTATCATATCTTTTCATGTGACAACACTGAAGAAATGACACTTTGCTACAATGTAAAGTAGTGAGTGTACAGCTTGTATAACAGTGTAAATTTGCTGTCCCCTCAAAATAACTCAACACACAGCCATTAATGTCTAAATCACTGGCCACAAAAGTGAGTACACCCCTAAGTGAAAATGTCCAAATTGGGCCCAAAGTGTCAATATTTTGTGTGGCCACCATTATTTTCCAGCACTGCCTTAACCCTCTTGGGCATGGAGTTTACCAGAGCTTCACAGGTTGCCACTGGAGTCCTCTTCCATGACGACATCACGGAGCTGGTGGATGTTAGAGACCTTGCGCTCTTCCACCTTCCGTTTGAGGATGCCCCACAGATGCTCAATAGGGTTTAGGTCTGGAGACATTCTTTAGCAAGGCAGTGGTCGTCTTGGAGGTGTGTTTGGGGTCATTATCATGTTGGAATACTGCCCTGCGGCCCAGTCTCCGAAGGGAGGGGATCATGCTCTGCTTCAGTATGTCACAGTACATGTTGGCATTCATGGTTCCCTCAATGAACTGTAGCTCCCCATTGCCGGCAGCACTCATGCAGCCCCAGACCATGACACTCCCACCACCATGCTTGACTGTAGGCAAGACACACTTGTCTTTGTACTCCTCACCTGGTTGCTGCCACACACGCTTGACACCATCTGAACCAAATAAGTTTATCTTGGTCTCATCAGACCACAGGACATGGTTCCAGTAATCCATGTCCTTAGTCTGCTTGTCTTCAGCAAACTGTTTGCGGGCTTTCTTGTGCATCATCTTTAGAAGAGGCTTCCTTCTGGGATGACAGCCATGCAGACAAATTTGATGCAGTGTGCGGCGTATGGTCTGAGCACTGACAGGCTGACCCCCCACCCCTTCAACCTCTGCAGCATTGCTGGCAGCACTCATACATCTATTTCCCAAACACAACCTCTGGATATGACTCTGAGCACATGCACTCAACTTCTTTGGTCGACCATGGCGAGGCCTGTTCTGAGTG
Source organism: Hypophthalmichthys nobilis (assembly GCA_037950665.1). Classification (NCBI taxonomy): domain Eukaryota; kingdom Metazoa; phylum Chordata; class Actinopteri; order Cypriniformes; family Xenocyprididae; genus Hypophthalmichthys; species Hypophthalmichthys nobilis. Next base: position 22,682,059 of record CM075487.1, read on the forward strand.
GAACCTGTCCTGTTAAACCGCTGTATGGTCTTGGCCACCGTGCTGCAGCTCAGTTTCAGGGTCTTCGCAATCTTCTTACAGCCTACGCCATCTTTATGTAGAGCAACAATTCTTTTTTTCAGATCCTCAGAGGGTTCTTTGCCACGAGGTGCCATGTTGAACTTCCAGTGACCAGTATGAGAGAGTGAGAGCGATAACACCAAATTTAACACACCTGCTACCCATTCACACCTGAGACCTTGAAACACTAACGAGTCACATGACACCGGGGTGAGAAAATGGCTAAATGGACATTTTCACTTAGGGGTGTACTGACTTTTGTCACAGCAGTTTAGACATTAATGGCTGTGTGTTGAGTTATTTTGAGGGGACAGCAAATTTACACTGTTATACAAGCTGTACACTCGCTAATTTACATTGTAGCAAAGTGTCATTTCTTCAGTGTTGTCACATGAAAAGATATGATAAAATATTTACAAAAATGTGAGGGGTGTACTCACTTCTGTGAGATACTGTATATATAAACAAAACAGTGAAGGAAATTCTAGGTCTAATTCTAGTTGGGAAATAATTTTTGAACTATTTGCAAATAATATTTGCCTTAATTTGCATTAAAATATGCACACAGGCTACTTTTATTTGTATGCCCAATGTGTCGAAAACGTAAAAGTGTCTCGTCACACTCACGTAAATGCATATTTTCAATTGAAAACGGCCATATTTGAGAAAAAAAGTCAATTGGATGTTACTGGCGGTCTTTTAACATTTCTGTCGCAAATTCTGTCGCTATTTACATCTTACCTTACTCTCTTTCAACATTAACCTGATGCGCTGGAATTCATGCTCTGCTTCAGTGAACAGTAAACCCCGCCTACTTTGATTTGATTGGCCATCAATATTCTGATTTCAAGGTTACTTTAAGAAGGTTTTCGTAAATCCGGCAGAGGAATGTAAATGTGCACATGCCTACCCAAATATATTATTAATGTAGTGTACTTAAAAATAATGTAGTTTTATCTGGGAACAGAAAAAATTGAAACCTGTTATTTAAGATGGGAAATTCTATATGAGCAATTTTCACTTGCTTGCACTTGTCAAGTGTCCCCCACTGGAGTTTGGGGTGATAAAGCATTTGCACAAATCTACATGATCTATGATTAGTTTCCAGATCTGTGTATAGACATAAAATAGAGGAAATGGAGGCCCAGCGGAGACCCTCTCCTGCTTTAGCTCTGCCCACTCGCTTTAGTTCACATGCTTGTCTGGCTGCCCGTTCCCCCACAGGCTCTATGTAAACACTCCAGAATCTGCTTTAAAACAGCCCAGAGGAGCAGAACGACCAAATCAGCCACAGATGTTTATACTGCCGCCCCAGCTGCTGCCCTGAACAGGAAGTGGCCATGGCCAGAGCAACTTAACTCATGGTCAAATGTGGCAGTAAATATTTTCTGTTTAGGGAACATGAGAAAAGCCACACTAATTTCTTCTCAATTCATATACTGAGTCTTGTAGGAACTTCAAGGCACTAGGAAGAGAGCAAGAGGTCAGTTCAGCTTAGTATGTTCTGTGGGTCATTCGCGCACAGCTTCCTGTCAGTTCTGCTTTCCCATGAGCCTCATGGTCCATAAAAAGACCTCGTATCTTATCTTCCCTAGCTTCATTAACCTAATAAAAACAATTATGGACCACGAGTCGACCCAGATGGTTCTTATAAAGCGAGTGCACTGATCTGACAGGAACACCTTCTGAGAAACATTCAGAGAAATCTGAGAAGGGAAGTTTTGGAGGGAGACAAAACTTTCACATCTACACATATATCCTATATGTGTTTTATTTAAGAAAAGTCCAAAACCATGCCCAGGACCATTTCTAACCATTTTGGTGCCTGAGGCGAGATGTAAAAATATTTCCTAGGATACTGAGATCAGTTATACTGACTTTTAGATTAGGATAGGTACAGAACACTTTTTCATGTTTTTCTTCTAAATACAACATCTAACTCTAAGCTTTGTTTGTGGAAATCACTAGTTTACTAAATCATCATTTTGCTGACACCACCGATTATTTAAAAATTATATAATTTCAACATACACAAAATATTTGTATTTCTGATGCATATCCTGATTTTGCAGAGTTAGCCGTGTTCCTGGGTCAACATATTTTGTTGAACATTCCTGTCCAAAAATTTTATCTTAACCATGTCCCCTAAACCTAACCATACCCATATCACTCTAAAAAAAATGCTGGGTTTTCAAATTTGCGTCAAATATGGACAAGCCCAAACTTTGGGTTAAACATTTTATCAAAAATGTAACCCAACGGTTGGGTTTGTCCCAATATTGGGTTGAAACAACCCATCATTTTTTAGGCCTAGTCCACATGTACACTGGTATTTTTATAAACAGAGTTTTTCCTCCTTCGTTTAAAAAAAAAAATGTCGTCCACACAAGCACGGTTTAAAAACAAATCTCCGTCCACATGAAAATGCAAAAACACGCTATGAAGCTCTGTCAAGAGCATGCCAAACCAACAGGTGGCGATATAAGCCTAACCATAAAGCCATGTTGGCCAATCAGAAGCCTGAAAAAGGTCATTACAGTTATTAGCAGCGATATTTTGGCTATATTTTTCAGCCACTCAAATGTAATTAACACAAATAATTTGCTAAAATGCAGTGTCAATATGTTAATGTGTTAACTGTGGCATTGGGGCACTTCAGATGGTGGCTCGGACCCTTTTACAGTCTATGCTCTGACCATGTCATTCCAAAAGCCTATTACTAGATGGCATGGCTATTTGAGCAGGAGGAGAGCCAGGAAGTAGAGATGGCTCATTCAATCTTCCCAAAGGAAGAACAAAAACATAGACGCTAGACATAGGTGAAAATTGCATGAAAACATCACTCAGCGCTCCATTCGCGTACCTCAAAGAGAATTATGGGTACTCGGGAAGCACCGAGAGGCTGTGGCGAAATAATAACCTCTACGACACAATTACCTGCTCCATGAGAGGCTTTCAAGATCAGTAATCATCCCATCAAAAACAGATTCCCTTTGTGCTCGCTGAATAAATCCCAGGCTCCTCGGCCTGATGGAAGCCTTCCAGAGTATGAACAACATTCAGCAGGTCGTCCACACACCTCATAAATGAAAAATATGGGACAAAATTGAAACTGAGAGGACCCGATGCACAAGAGGCTTGCGCAGGCGTGTGATGATGTTGAAGTGCCAGAACTGATGATAAGATCAAAATTATTCTCCACAGGACGTCACAAGACCTTTACTGTGATCTATAAGCTTTATATTAGCTGTCTGAGATTACAAATAGATGGGTTTTGTGGTGTCTGCCCTTCAGTGTTAAGCTTCTTAAGGAGTTCTTCCAGTCGTTTTTGTGAATGTTATGATCAGGAATGAAATAGTTCTTTCATGGAAAGATGTGGGAAATGGAAACAGATACATTGGATACAGTTGTTCATGGTATTGACAACAGCTAAAAAATAATTTAAAAATACTATATTTTTGTTTCAGCAATAGCTTAATAGACGTGTTTGCAAACAATGATGATGTGTTTTGTGGGTGGAGCCTACAGAAAATGACAGCCAAAGGAAGCCATGGAATAATAGTTTGTCTCACAATTCTGATAAGAAAAATCAGAAGATATAAACTTGAAATTCTGCCTTTCCCCCCCTCAGAACTACATGTTTATTTGATCAAAATACAGAAAAAACAGTGAAATATTTTATTTTCTATTCTAATATAGACACTGTTTTCTATTTTAGTATATTTTTATATTAATAAATATATTAATCTATTTTAATAAATTTTTAGCCTTCTAATATGCTGATTTGGTGCTCAAGAAACATTTCTTATTATTATCAATGTTGAAAACAGTACTTTTGTGGAAATCATGATAAACTGTCTCAGGTCCAGTGTTTTTCAATTGCTTGATTATTGAATGGAAAAAAAGTCCCTTAAAGGGATAGTTCACCCAAAAATGAAAATTCTGTCATTTACTTTCTCTCAAGTTGTTCCAAACCTGTATGAATTTCTTTCTTCTGCTGAACACAAATTAGAAGATATTTTGAAGAATACTGATAACTAAACAGTTGATGGAACCCATTGCCTTCCATAGCAGGAAAAAAATACTATGGAAGTCAATGGGGTTCATCAACTGTTTTATTACCAACATTCTTCAAAATATCTTCTTTTGTGTTCAGCAGAAGAAAGAAATTCATTCAGGTTTGAATCCATTTACTCTCCCTCAACACCTTGAGGAAGAGTAAATGATAGAATTTTCATTTTTTTTGGGTGATCTATTAAATGCCCTCAAATACACAAACCTTTAGCGCCCCCTGCTGCCTGCACACGTGAAGACAACTTTAACACCACTGAGGCCTTGTTACATCTTCTACAGGTTTTTTATGGCTTATACAGTATTTTGGTTTTTTATATTACAAGGGACCTTTTATGAATTTCAAGAATCCTGATAGGGATTACAATGGAGGTGGAAATACTATTAAAAACTATACTTTATTGTTTCAAATTATACTCATTTGTACAGACACAAGAGAAAAAAATCTCAAAGAACATAAAGAAACTTCTATAAATCAAACGGAAAAAACAAATATAGATACAGAAACTGGACCTAAAGACACTGACACCAATGACAGAAATGCAGCCCTGTTAAATTGATGGTAAGCAAAGTCAAAGTAATAAATAAAACTCTTTTCTATCTCATGACAAGTTCATTCCAGCGTAATATGAGATGCCCACTACAGTGGCACGATTCAATCCGTACAAGGAAGAGCTTAAAAAACAAACACAGACAAACATACAGATGAGCTCAGAGTGGTTATTGAGGTTTTCACAAACAGTTTAACACTAGAATTCATCATTTTCAGTCTCTACTGAAAATGTCCAAAAGCAAGTGGCATCAAGTGTTCTCTGTTTATCACCAGCTCCATGGAGATGCAAATTCCCCTGAAACTGGTCAGACTCACAGTAAAACTGTTCTTAGCGATGACCCAATGGAACCACTTCTCTTATTGAATTTGCTGTAAATAGTTGCTTCCCATACTGCGTTTTTGGCAGGCATCAAATGAGATGTTTTATTCCAAGAAACCATCCAGAGTCAGGCTGGAGGTGGGCTTGCTTGTAATGGGCCTGGAAACCTTCTTCCTCTTCGACTTTATGGCGAGGGGTCGAATCTCAGATAGAGGAGACTGGTGCACAGAGTTAAGGAACTGTTATGAACAAAAACAATAGCTCAAATAATTGTTTTCATGCACAATAGTGGCAATAAAACTATTTTCATGGGATAAGGATACAGGTTGGATAAATTTGGCTCTTCCTCCAAGTCCATCATAGCCAGATCTTACCTGGAAAAAAAAAAAAAAAAAAAAGATACATGAAGGCAAACTTCACAAAAACAATAGAACAAAACCAAATACACAGTAACATTTGGGTTCAGTAAGTTCTTCTGAACTTTCTATTTATCAAAGAATAAAAAAGACCATAATAAGAAATGTTTCTTAAAGCAGCAAATCAGCATATTAGAATGAATTTTGAAGGATCATGTGACACTGAAGACTGGAGTAATGATGCTGAAAATTTAGCTTTGAATCACAGGAATAAACTACATTTTAAAATATATTAAAATAGAAAACAGTTATTTAAAATTGTAATAATATTTTACAATATTACTGTATGAAATAAATGCCTTCATGGTGAGCATAAAAACTACATGAATGACTTTGGAGAATAAGTTACAAAAGCATATATAAGTCTCTCACAGTGCCAAATTTGCATGGGTCCAGCATGCTCCCAAACGCGTTCTTTCTGAAGAGCAGTGAGTTCCTTAACAAGGGCCCCATCATGACATCATCTTCTTTAACACGAGCATTCTGAGAGCAAAAACGTGCAAACATTACACCCTCCATCTAATCCAATGTCATATACTTCAACAACAAAACAGCCCGCTTGAACACATACACTACGTCCGTGTGCATTTTCCATGTTGTTGGATGAGGATCTGTGGAAAAAAGAAAAAAGGATATCACTAGAAATCAGATGAACAGTGTAACTAAACAGAATAGCTCACAGTGAAAACTCACGCTGAAGGGTCCAGACGAATCTTCTTAGACGGGAGCTGAACAGGTTTCTTCTCCACCTGTTCAGGTGTGTTAATGTCAAAGGTCAGGTTCAGGTCAATTTCCTGAGAGTCTGTCATCGGACCATTACCAGGTGGTTTAAACTCCAGAGGTGCAGGGCTGGAAATGCAGAAATAATCATCTCTTTCAGCAGATCTTTCAAATCAATTTTCAAATTAAATGATATACCAAAGGGAGGATTTAGTTAAAAAATAAAACTAATTTCTGACCTTTCAAATACCAGTCTGCTGATGGCCTCATTAGTGCGAGTTGGAGTGCTCAACGTCCGCTGAAGAATTTCCACCTTCTTCTTCAGGCTCTGTGAAACATCAGATATCAAACCAGGAGTTTAGAAACACAGCTGTAAGGGTCAGTTTGAAATAACTGCCATTCAAATGCTGGTCAGCCACAAGGGGGTGCTTCTTGTCAAAGGTTTTGGATACTTATTATAAATGCATTGTTCCAGAACAGTAAGATTTCTCAGTTCATCTTTCCCTTGAATTTCATTTGCATATGAATTATGCAACTATTAACCTCAAAACCCTTTGTAGTGTGTTCACATCAAATTGGAAAAACAATCAATACACAAAAATGCTGGGTTAAAAATGGACAAACCCAGCGGTTGGGTTAAATGTTTGACCTAACCTGCTGGGCAGTTTTATTATACTCATTTATTGTTTAAATAATACTATATTGCTGGTTTAAAATGAACCCAGAATAGTTGGAAATTAAAAATCAGACATATTTTTACTTGAGGCAATCAAAAGGTGAACATTTATTATTAAGCAATTTAATAAATGTTTATTATTTAACTATTAATTATTAAACATATTAAATGTTCATTATTAAACATTAATAAAATGTTAATTTTCTACCTATTTTGGGTTCATTTTAAGCAAGCAAGCAATACAGAAATTTTTAAACAATTAGTTGAGTTAAATAAAACTACCCAGCAGGTTAGGTCAAACATTTAACCCAACTGCTGGGTTTGTCCATTTTTTTAACCCAGCATTTTTTAGAGTGTAGGCTATAAGGATGTTTGTATATATTTTATATAACAAAATTGTGAATTTCTAACAGTGATCTCTTTGTCTGCGTTGGACAGGTCTTTCTGAAGTGCCTTCATGTCCTCCTTTGTCCTGTTTGTCTCTGTAGTGGCTTTCTGCAACTGCAATAAAAATAAAATGAAAAAGTGAACATAAATAAATGAATGCTAAAGAGAAGTAATTTCAAAATCATGATTCTTTGATGTATAGTTTCACAGAAAACAAAGTAACCTTGCTGTTAGAAGAGATCAGTTCCCTTTTTAGCTTCTCGCACATCTCATTTGTTGATTTGAGGCTTCCTTTCAGGTTGTCGTACTCCCTAAGGATAAATGTAATAAGTCTGAGCAAGTTCAAATATATATATATATGAGGAAACACAACTGGTGTTTTGGGGAAGTATTGATAGTTTGGGAAGTAAAACTACTGAGGTTTTAAGTTTTAAACTACACAACTACACTAAATATACAACTGTGAGAATGTGTGTATTTGCTGGAAAGTAAAACTTACTTTTTAAGTGAGATGCAGTAAATGGAGAGCTGTTCAACTGCAGACTGACCAACACCCATATCAGTGATCATGGCCTCCACTTCTGACCTCTGACCCTGTAGGACCACATCTAAACTAAAGGACAGAAACATACGCAAGAGAGTACATAAAATAAGAATAAGATAAATATTTATTATCCATATAACTTGTATCAAAACCTCAATAGACCACTTGGGTGTTCGCAAACAGTGATGATCAACATGCACATTCCCAAATTTCTGTATATCCTAATTATTGTTAAAATGTAATCATTATTTCCCAGAGCTCATTGCATCTTCCTTCAATTAACAGTGATTGTAAATTAAATTGCCTAAATTATTACATTGTTAGCTAACTGCGTGATTATATGTACATTTCTGAAACCACATACAATTCTCTAAATTGTAATGTTGACATGCATTCTCTGTAAAGCTGCTTTGAAACGATGTGTATTGTGAAAAGCGCTATACAAATAAATGTCAATTGAACTGATGATGTGTTTTGTGGGCGGAGCCTACCGAGTTTATATCTCACAATTCTGATAAGAAAAATCAGATTTGCGATATATAAACTAAATATTCTGATTTTTTTTTTCTTTCACAATTGTGATATAAACTCTGATAATTCCAAATTGGGTGATTTAAACTCACAGTTGCAAAAAAAAAGTCACAATTGTGAGATTAAAATGTTATAGGTTTAAATTTTATCTATGTAAAATGTTATTAGGTTTAAATATGATTTCATGCTGTAGCTTATACATCATGCCCTCTATGAACTGCACATGTACACATTATATAGAGATCTATTGTTTACATCACATTCATGCTTTATTAGTAGACTAATCATTGCAGGTTTCTTCAGTCCAGCATGTCTGTATAATGACTTGCAACCATAAACCTCAGCATTTTGCCTCAAAGTGCGTCTTCGACTACGTTATCCTATAAAAATGAAGAACATCTTTATTTGCATTCTGATTCTGACATCCAAAAGCACAATGAGACATTTTTTCCCTTATTCAGTGGATCTCACCCAATTACCTCCACTGTTTTTCTGCCAGCACAATGCGTGCGCAACTGCAGAGACGTAACTGTGACATTTGCTCCCACATGGTCTAAAGTGATTCACACTCAAAAATCAAAAGGTTAATATATTTATTGATTAGATGGGCAGATGGACACAAGGCCTTCTTTAGTTTGTCACAATGCAAAGGTTTTTGTCTCTCCATGTGATAAAAAAAAATAGTTAACCTTGATTTTTTTGAGTGCAAATCACTATTGAGGTGTTCATAAAAATACACAAATTATTGATGTTGGAAGGTGACAAATTTGCAGCTCACTAATCAAAATCATTCACTTACTGTTTATTTCTCTAGGCCTATATCTCTCTCATACACATTAAACCAGGGGTTTTCAAGGTTTTAGATGCCACGGACCCCCAAATATGATCATCCTCGTGTGAGGGGACTCCATACTATCTTTAATATACACCCAATTTATAAACTGAAAAATTAGTATATTTATAAAATTAGTTTCTATTAAGTTACATTAAAGTCTCCCTGAAATCAAAATTTAAATTTTTTAGCTTTTAGCATGAATATGTTAGCCTTAAGGTTATGAATAAGCTGGTGTGTTCCAAAACAATGACAAAATTCATATTTAGGAGATATAAGCATTCAAATCTTACAGTCTCTCACTTTCGCTGAAATGGATCACGGATTTTCATGACGTCACATCGCACTTCAGTTTCTCGTCAAATCTTCGGTCCAATCAAATGCTCTCTAGAATCTGAAGTCCCGCCTCCTCCTACACTCTTACAGACGCTGAAGCCTCGGCTGGAATCGGTCATTTGCTCACACATTTACTAGTTTCTACATGGTGAATGGCACATAGTGCACTATATAGAGAATAGGGAATGATTCAGACAGTGTAAATATGCTTTCCTTTGACGCAAATGAAGTCCGTTTTCGCATTGGTGTCACATGAACCGCCGCAACGCGAGCAGTCTGCTCCAGTCTAGAGACACGAGAGCACAGAGCGGATCATATGCTTGAGTCGGCACAGATCACAAAAGGTATCGGACCCATTTGAATTCTGCACAGAATGCTGTATATAAGCGATATAAAGGACGTTATGAGGAGAAACGGTTAGAGATTAGAAGGAGACAGAGGTTTTACAGCGTCTAATGGCTATTGGCTATTTAAAAAAAGGTGCGGGGCTGTTCGATATATCACCCTGTCTTCCTGTTTCGGTTGAAATTACGTCAACACATTGAATAATGCTGCACGTTCCAACACTCTTCAGTGGGCCTTTAAATATATTTTCTTCTCACTATAGTAATGTACTGTTAAATTATTCATTTATATTAATCGATTTTTATTTTACTTTATTTAATCTAATGTATTCTATTTAACTGAATAATAACTACCTATTTTCATCACATTTTATTTATTTATTTATTTTAATCTAATTTATTTACCTTTTTTTTTTTTTTTTTAACAGTATTTCTCTAGATTCTTCCTCAGACCCTTTGCATTAAACATCAAAATCCTGTCTTAGACACATGACTTAGTACCTCTCATAGGTTTTCATTTTGACTCTGAGTCGCTTGGCTTCCTCCTTGGCTGCCTGTCCTTCATTTTTCTGACTCTCCAAGAAATTCATCTGTTTCTGAGGATTTCACACACAACAAAAACAAGACCAGCATTAAATTACAGTGCAGAAAGCACGTAAGACTAATAAACAAGGTTTCCGCTGAAATAAACATACCCGGAGGACAGAACACAACATCTCTTTGTCTCCGATTTCCTTACGGACTCTTTCCAGGTCCTTCTTCTGCCTCTCAATTGTGTCTTTTAGAGTGTCCACTGATTTCTGCTTGTCCCTCCATTCTTTCTCTGGAATGCACAACATGCAAACATATAATATGGATGGATGGATGGACGTTTTAAGGATCAAACAGTAACTTGAGGAAATGATTTCCATCTTACCTTTTTCAGACAACACTGCTTTCATGCGATCAAGCTCGTTCTGAAATCGGAACAATAAAATAAGGCAATTTTTTCAATATACTCTGAGCACTGAATAAATTCAGTAGCATGCTTTATCACCTGTAAACTTTCAGGGTCCACTGGCGTCCCATCTTCCTCTGGGGCTATGTCAAAAAACAGCTTGTTGATAATGTGTCGTGTGCTGACCTTAATCAAAAAGAGCAAGGGTTTCATTTCAGTCCAGACCTTCATTTAATTATACAGAAGAATTAGTCAGTTTGCAGATAAAGCCAAAGGTTTACTTGTTTCCTGCATTGTGGGCAGGTTTTGCTTGGGGCCGTCTGAAACCACTGGAGAAGACTTTGTGGAAAAGAAAAGAAACATGGAAGGTCTTTAAATGTCATTAAGAAACATTATTCACTGTTTAATTAATCAAACATTGACATTTCTAACTATTTGAATATAAATACTCTGTTTACAATTTCCCACAGCTTTTGACCAATGAACTTCATAACTTCATCAGGCATTTTTCAAAAATTATTTTATAGATACTGCATAAAGAGCAATTTCTAGCCAGTTATTGACTTTTGGCAGTGAGGATCCTGTGTTAAGCAATATGTAATGTTATAATAATTGTTGATATTATGAAGAAATATATAATATTATAAAATGAAGTCTCACCAATAAAATAAAACATGCAGTAGGATAGTTGAAAAAGACACTTACCAGGCATAGTGAAAAGTGTGACCACAGTGAATTGCAGCCACATCTTTGGAATTATCAAAAAAGTCTGAGCAGATGGTGCAGTATGCGCGAATTGGCATTGTTGATCTAAAATATTAGACACACACACACACAAAAAAAACTCCGTTTTGTGTTTTGTTCAGTACTGATGTGTTGTGTAATACACTGTGCTACCGGTTCATTACTTCATGTGCTGTATCTACTCACCCAGAAGACGCTAAGACGATTGAGGGGGGCTTATTCAAATGAATTTGTTCAATTAAACGCCATAATCATGATTATATAGTTTGTTTTTTATTTAGTTTTGAGCTCCCGAAGACAGTGAAGCGGCGCGCTTAATTCAAACGTAATGACTCCTCCTCTTCGATTGCGTCATCAACATACGACTCCGTACTGCCTGAGAAATTTACGAAAAACGTATTAGTATCAGATCGTTGTATAAAAAACCAAGCGAGTTTTATAAGATTTTGTGTTTAATTAAATTTGACATAAAAGCCTAGACACTGTATTGAGTAAAGTAACATTACTTAAATAAAACTACACGTTCCCGAATTAACAACTACATTTCCCATAGTACATCTCTTGCGGTGCCGTGAGTCTTGAGTTGATTTCTGACCCAAGACAGGTCAGCTTACACTGATTTGGATAAAGAGCGTTTAAGGTACAGTAACGATGAATTGTGTTATTAGGAGTCCAAACTGTGTGGGCAACGTCTGTTAGACGTGATTAAATTAAAGTTGGCGCAGAAGAAGAAGTCTTGTAGTGAAATTCAACAGTTTTTAGAGGTTTAGCTCCGCGGCTAGTGCGTTAGCCAGTCAGTAGATTTATGCACAAATGAGAAAATCCACAAATCTTCTATATCTCAAGACTGCCATTAACATAAACTATGTTTTACAGTTTTCAATCGAAGAGCTTTTTAATAATAACATTGTATTTTAGTTTAAAAAAATGTATTGTTATAAATTAATATTGTTGATTTTAGAAGTATATACAGTCTGGATCCCTGTGATATAAATATATGCTAATATTTCTTTAATAATTACTATTAACACATTATTATTATTATTATTATTATTATTAACATTACAGATAAATATCAGCATAGATTTTTTTTATAACAGTTGTTCAGAGTGATTTATACTTGCATGAAGTTCTCAATTACATGATAGAATTTTAACCCAAAAATGATGCCTTTATTCACTGTTGTTGGTCACTATGAGCCAATGTCAGAAGTTAGCTTTTTATAATGGAGGATTTAACTAATCCCTTGTTCCTCTTTTAATGTGTCTTTCTGTAATTTCACTTCCAGACACTGATGGAAACTCTATAAATTGTACTGTTAGCCCTTCAGAGCTGTAGGGATCATGCAGTGAATCGCTCCAGGCACTGACTGGCACTACAGGACACTGCCTCCTCTCCTCTGCCGGGTTTCTCTTTTGCCTGATGCCAGGATGGCGGCAGATGTCCACAATAAGGGTGTATCCTGGGAGATTAAAAATGGCAACTTGGCGCCATCAGATAGACTCCGGCAGGACCGATCAGACAGTCCGACCCCCGGCCTGGTAGAGGGGACAGAGCCAGGTTAGTGTCACAGTTTCAGTTATAAAGCTGTGTAATGATTGTAATCTTTATTTTTTCTTAGAAAGATTGTTGTTGCTAAAGTTTTTTATGATGCTGTAAGAAAGTAGTTAATGATATCTATATGATTCTTAAGCCTGCATGAACATGTTGGGCCTCTATAAACAAACCACACCTTTTTTTTTCTTAGTCATGCTTATCCTCGTAATAATATCCCATTGTATTTCCTGTAGTGAGTGATCAAATAACCCATATGTCCGTCTATATGTGATATATTACTAAAGAACTAGTTTAGTTGTGTAAATGATTCTTTACAGAAGTTGAAGTTTATCTCAGCAGTTTCATAATGATATAAAAGCTTCAAAGAAATCTTCTGGAGGACTTCTCAGAAGCCTCAGGAGTATGAGGGGAAAGTGAAAAAAAAAAATATATTTCAGAAAAAGAAAGTATTTAAAATAATATATTTAAGAAAAATGTGTTATATTTTTATATATTAAATATTTATATATAATATAAATGATGAAAAAAAAATATATATACATGTATGTGTGTTTGTTTATTTATATATACATAATATATACATTATGTAAAAACAAACTTTTATTTTGGATGTGATTAATTGTTTGACAGCACTAGAAAATACTTTTTTTTTGTTCACACACTTGCTCCTAAATTTGTTTAAAAGTTTAAGGTCAGTAAGGTTTTTATTAAATGTTTTTGAAAGAAGTTTATGCTCACCAAGGCTGCATTTGTTTGATCAAAAGTACAGTAAAAACAGTAATATTGTGAAACATTATTACAATTTAAAATAACTTTGATTTTATTATATTTTAAAATGTAATTAATTCCTGTGATGCAAAGGTTTTTTAGCATTATTACTCCAATCTTTAGTGTCACATGATCCTTCAGAAATCAAACTAAAATGCTGATTTGGTGCTCAGGTACCACTTCTTATTATTATTAATGTTAAAAACAGTTGTTCTGCTTAATATTTTTGAGAAAACCGTGATTTTTTTTCACTTTGATGAATGGAAAATTCAAAAGCATTTATTGTAACATTATAAATGTCTTTATTTCTTTACTTTCCTTGCTGAATAAATGCAAGGATGCAAAAAAAAAAAAAAAAAAAAAATGTTACTGACCCCAAACTTTTGAATGGTGGTTTATTTAGATGTAATACAATTTTAAGACAACAAAATGAGAAAATTGCTGAAAATGAATTGTAAATTAACTCTTTATTTACATATTTTACTGAAAATCCACTGAAAAATACTTCTTTTTTTGATTATTTATCATCCATTGACTACACTCTGATTACATGAATGATACCTCAAATCATATAGCTTGTTGAACAGAGGTGTGGACAGTATTTTTCTAAGCAATGTGTCACTTCTTGGCAGGTGCCGGACAGGAGGGCGCCATGTTCGTTCACGCCCAGTCTTTTGAGGACCTGACTGCTGACAGTGAGTGTAACACTGATGACAAATCTGCAGAGGTGGGCGACACTAATCTTGAGAACGCTCAAGAAGCGGCTCTAGAAGGAGGTGAGAAGGAGGTGCAGGAGGAAAGCTTAGAGGCTGAACAGGAGGAGGTGGGCAAAGAGGAGTTGCAGAGCAGCAACAAGGCAAAAGAGGAGGATGTGACAAGCGAAACGTGGCGGAGTCACAGGAAGCATGTGTTTGTCTTGAGTGAGGCGGGAAAACCCATCTACACACGCTACGGCACAGAGGAGGCGCTCTCCAGCATCATGGGAGTCATGATGTTACTCATGTCATTTGTAGAAGATAAGAAGAACATCATACGCTCCATCCATGCAGGTAAGATATATCCAGAAAGAAAACAAAAAGGAAAGTAGCTGATATTGATACATGTGCACTACCATACAAAAGTTTTTTTAACACGGTTTCCATATCAACATTGATAATAATATGAAATGTTACTTGGGCAGCAAATCAGCATATTAGAATGATTTCTGAAGGATCATGTGACTCTGAAGACTGGAGTAATGCTGAAAATTTAGCTTTTCCATCACAGGAATAAATTATATTTTAAAATATATTAAAAATAGAAAACAGTTATTTCAAATTGAAACCATATTTCACAATATTACTGTTTTTACTGTATTTTTGATCAAATAAATGCAGCCTTGGAGAAAAAAAACATTGCCAGAACTTAAGAATTTTTATCATAAACATCAGTTTATATTTATTTATTATTATTTATTAATAATATTTATTAAAATTATTTTATTTTATGATTAAAAAGCTGACTTATGCTTTGCTTTTTGGCCTTATATTGTGCTTTAACTAAATGCAAATGCACTCTTCAAGGAGTTTTTGCCCTACGAAGAATATAGTATAGACATTTTTGTGTGTAAACATTTCTTTCAGATGGCTACAGGGTCGTATTCCTGCGGAAGAGCCCTCTCATCCTGGTGGGCGTCTTTCGTACGAGCTGCTCCGACCGGGAATTGACACGAGAGCTTCATTATGTCTACTACCAGATCGTTAGCCTGCTCACCCTCACGCAGCTGAACCACGTCTTCCAGCACCGGCAGAGCTACGACCTGCGACGCCTGCTGGCCGGCTCAGAGCACCTCACCGACAGCCTGCTGCGGCTCCTGGACCAAGATCCGGGCCTGCTGCTGAGCGCCGTGATGTGTCTGCCTTTGGCCAGCTCGGCCCGTGACGTGGTCTCCTCCAGCTTGCAGGCTGCTAAAGCCAAGAACCTGGTATTCTCCATCCTGCTAGCAGGAAACAGGCTGGTGACGCTGGTGCGCAAAAAGGACCAGTTCCTGCACCACATGGACCTGCACTTGCTCTTCAACTTGGTCGTTTCTTCGTCCTCCTTCCGTGAAGGCGAGGGGTGGACGCCCATATGTCTGCCCAAGTTTAACCCGGCTGGATTTTTCCACGCACATATTTCTTACCTGGAACCAGCATCTGATCTGTGTCTGATCCTGGTATCCACCGATCGAGAGGATTTCTTTAACCTCTCCGACTGCAAGAAGCGGTTTCTGGAGCGTTTGCGCAGACGCAGTGCATATCAATCCCTGCAGGAAGCACTTAACATGCCAAGTTATCCTGTCTCACAGGTCGGCATACCTGAGCTGCGACACTTTGTGTACAAATCTAAAAGCTCTGGGCTCTATACAAGGTAAGAGTGTCTAGTGATGATCGTGAATAGAAAAGACAATAAATGATGGATGGATGGACGGATGATAGATTGATGGATGATAGATTGATTGATGGATGGAAGATATATAGACAGACAGACAGGCATTGGAGCTTTATATTCATTGCTTCCTCCTGCATTTTATGTAACTTTCTGTTTTTTCCTGTCAGCCCTGACCTTCCAGCACCATACCAGGAAGAAGAGGAGCACGAAAGGCTGATGGGATTGTACCAGCACCTGCACAGCTGCCTGCATAACCCCACACGCCCCCTACGCTACATTTACCGCTGCGCAGAGACCGAAAACCTTTATGCCTTGGTGAGTCTGCTGTTTAAGTGTATTATTAGATACATTTCATAGATTTTGTTATGTGTATGTATTCTTGAGGAGGTATCCAGTTAAAGGGATAGTTCACCCAAAATTCTATCATTATTTACTCACCCTCAAGTTGTTGCAAACCTGTATGAATTTCTATCATCTGCTGAGCACAAAAGAAGATATTTTGAAGAATATGGGTACCCAAACAGTTTATGGGGTCCCATTGACTTCCATAATATGGAAAAAATACTATGGAAGTCAGTGGGGCCCATCAACTGCCAAATAGTTCAAAAGAACAGCATTTATTTGAAATTGAAATCTTTTGTAACAATGTTAAAGTCTTTACTGTCACTTACTTAATTTAATGCATTTTTCCAGAGTGTTTCTGATTTCTGAAGTTGACAGCACCTTAAGTGCATTAAAACCCTGAGGTTTTTGCTGCTTTCTGTCTTTCTTACTTTGTCAAACCCCACCTCTCTATAGGTAACAAGTGGTTTCGAGCTCTACCTCTGCTTCAGTCCTTTGGGAACAAAGGGACTCGCTGTATCTGCTGTCAACAAACTCCTGAAGTGGATCAGGAAGGAGGAGGATCGTCTGTTCATACTCAGTCCTTTAACATACTGAACCAGTTCAGGCAGTCCTAAACACCTGAAACAATACAACACTAGTGAACAGCTGACCTCAGACTGCTGGAAGAGCAGCATCTGTGACCCTATGTGAATGCATGAATATGCGAAAGGATGCTGTCAGATATTAAGGGCTTGATTGTTATTTTGAGGGCGGTGTAATCAGGAAGGTTTGAAACTGAGTAAAAGGTGTGGAAAACTATTGTGAAAGTATACTATATTTACAAATAATTGCTTTTAAATGTGGCCCTGTAACCAGCACCAAACACTGAAGGCAGTAGATTAGAACTACACAATCTAATAAATGCTTACAATGTCTGTACGCTGCTGGAAACTGAACATCTAGGCCTTCGCTTTTTAAATATATAATAGACCTGTCACTGTTTCAACCTAACATCTATAGTTTTAAATGAGCCAAGTTAAGTATTACTGATTGCATTAACAGATTATTGAGCTGTGGCTTTCATATTTCTTTATTTTCATTAGAAAATAAAAATCTCATTCAGTTTGTTTCCAGTTAGGTGTGATGTGATGGGACTGAAAGTATAGCTAACCAAACTGACTAGCGTTTCTTTTAAGAGACATGATTGACTAGGTGCAAACATTGCAAAAACCCGAAGCATGGTTTGATTTAAAGAGAAATCCCTTAGTGAATTGCTCGGTATAAAGATCTCTCTGTCATAGTGTCAAAAGTTTCAACGACTGACCATGTGTTGCTACTGAGTGCCTCTCCAAATCTATTACTAAGGACCGGTTGAATCAGAGATAGTAACTTTTTATATTATGATTTTCTTTTATGTTTCATAGTTGCACTTGATTGTTAATTTGTTACTAATGCTTTCATTTGAATGAATAAGTGACACTGTGTGTCAGGAGGGCTTCTAATGCACTCAAGTTATTCATTGTATGGTCTTTTTATTCCAGTCCTGTGGGAAATCATGGGATAAATGATGTAGATGTTAATATATGCCAGAGGAAAGTAATTTGTATATCTGGTGTTTCCAAAAATATTTGTGGTGGTGGTGGTGGCAGCGCTCATGCTTGTTTATTTTCTGTCTAAAGCAATTTTGACACATGCATCAAGTTAAAAACAATCTTAAGAAATTAAATGCATTTACTGAAGAATACATTTTGTCACATGTTTATCTTTTAGATAATTCCTCAAATAAAAAGTTACATGATAAGGTTGTGTTTTAGCATATACTTGACGTGATTGACAACTATTACTTTTGATCATGTAGTCATGTCTGATCCAGACATTTACTCCTTATAGTTTTTACTGATGAATATAAAATAAGAATAAAAGTAGCAATAAAAATTAATTAATAGTAAACAAGACAAATAACCAAAGAATAACATGTTGATGTAATATATCGTCATTTGTAAAATGGTCCTATATTAAATCTTTGTGTGTGTTAAGATTTATTTTGTTGTTAGAATATTTTTTTTTTTATATATATATTTTTAAAGAAGTCTTGGTCACCAAAGCTGTATTTATTTATTAAAAAATACAGTAAAAAGTAATTATATTAAATATTATTACCATTTAAAATAACTTTTTTCTTTTTTAATATGTTTTAAAATGTAATGTATTCCTTTTAGAATCATTACTCCAGTCTTCAGTGTCACATGATCCTTTAAAAAAATCATTCTAATTATGCTTGCGTATTTGGTAATAAGAAACATTTCTTATTATTGTCAATGTTGACAACAGTTGTGTTGCTTAATTTTTTTTTTTTTTTTTTTTTGGAAACCATGCTTTTATTTCAGATGATGGTGAATGAAAAGAACAGCATTTACTTGAAATGGAAATCTTTTGTAACATTAAAAAAAACTACTGTCACTTTTGATCAATTTAATGCATCCTTGTTGAATAGATGTATTGTTTTCTTAAAAATAACTCCAGATTTTAAAACTCATGTATCTAGAGAGAAATGAGTATCTAAACTGATGCTTACACTATATAGAGAAATTTGGTTTAGTTACTGTGGTTGTGAATAAACTCACGCTATTTTTGATGAGACAGGAAAGGAAAAAGACATGAAATGCGAAAGCATGCAAATCAGGGATGCCACAATTCTCAATACAACATTGAACTGTTCGGAACAACTTCCATCGTTCAGTATACGCGATTGTGAATTGCGGTTTTGCAAGTAAATATTTCCGTGCATTTGACTTCTCTCCTATTCAAATAAAGTTATGTTGATAGCAGGAAATGTTAATATATTTGTTCACAAATGAAAGGAAGTCATACAGGTTTGGAACAACATGAGGGTGAAAAGATGACGAATTTGCCTTTTTTGGGGTGAACTATCCCTTGAACAAATGGGGCTCTGCTGCTGTCAATACATCATATCTTGCAGTGAATAAATAATTCTAAAATTAAAAAAAGGGATGAATGCTAATGGGATTTCTATCATAATTTAAAACCAATCCTAATGAAATAAAATTTAAGAATCAAATATTCTACTAAACTCAAGCATACTTCTTGATGTCCATAAAAGGGCAAAGGAATCACATATTTTCCCCTGTATTCCTTCAACAAGTGAAAGTCTGTTTTCAAAGATGGACAATTTGTTTTGAAAATATCAGCCCACATAAATATTCAGAAGGATAAATGCAGTTTATCAGTCTGTATCATCTTCCACAGCAGACTAAAATTAAGAGGGGATTTTGTCATTGGGTACAGTAGTCAGATACGCTTGCACAGGTTCCTGTTTTATATATATTGTTTTTACCCACATATGTAAAAATGACATTTGCATTCAGCTGTAGCCTGTAGGAAAAAATGGAGCATGCGGATAAGTAGGAATATACATTTAAAAATAATCCTGAATAATTTGAATTGGGAAGAAAACACAGCAAACAAACACAATAAACTATTATTTACCAATTCAGGTACAGTATCCTATATAAAATACAGGGGAAATAGTTGATGTCAAGAAAGTAAAATCACATTTATTTATTTATTTTCAATCAGTAATCACAGGTTGGTGTTACTGAATGATTGTCACCAAGTTGAATATATGATATTAGACTTAACTTTTATATATATATATATATATATATATATATATATATATATATATATATTTGACATTTTGAATTTCTCCAAATGCGTTCTAAAGAACGAACAGACATTCCCAATAGCTCAGTCTCATAGTGCATAATTAGGGCCCAAGCCACTCAGGCGCAGGGCCCTTTTGTTTTTCTAAGGAAAAATTTTTTTTTTCCGTCATCCGGGGCTTTTGGGGGGCCTTAACGTGCTCAAAAACTCTTGAAAATTGACACACACATTGGAATCTGCGGACATTAGGATGCCGCAAAGGATGGGACCCGGGCGTGGCTGGGGAGCTCGACAGCGCCCCCTTGAATGGTGTCCAAAAACTTGGTCCGTATATCAAACACGCTTGCACATATAAGTATAAAACTCGGTACACATATAGACCTCATCGGGCCTAACAACTTTCATGCTCTAAGTTATACGCCAGCTCAATAGGAAGTCGGCTATTATGGGTTGTTTGAAAAACGCATGCTCTGGAATTTGATATACTATGCGATTAATCCGATCACCACCAAACTCAGTCAGAATGAAGTCAAGACACTGAGGATGTAAAATTGCGAGTGGATTTTTGATATCTCGAACGGTTTGGCCGTGGCGAGGCAACAAATTTATGGCGAGAAAAGGGAAAGCAAATGTGTTATAACCTCTGCATACATTGATTGATTTTTATGAAACTTCAGCTGTGTGTTCGTTGTAGGAGCCCGATCACATGGATGTGACTTTTGTGAGTCAAAGTTATAGCGCCACCAACTGGCAGCAGGAAGTGTGTTACTTTCAAAATGCTTTAAGATCACCCTCTAATTTTTACCCAATTTGCTTCAGACTTCATTAGAATAATGTCAGGACATAACGAATGTAGACCTGTAAAAAGATTTTTAATATTTTTCAAACACTGTTGCCATAGCAACAGATCAAACTTCAATATTTGTTTTGGATGGGTTTGAGACACTTAGCATGCTTCAAATTGCATGAAACTTGACTCATATGGCAGGATTGTCATCCAGTAGACATGGGCAAAGCCTCAGAAACGGGCAGGAAGAAGTGCCTCTATAGCGCAACCTTTTGAAAAAAAAAAAAGGGGGGGGGTAGTTTAACCTACAGTAATCAAACTCGGTAAACATATTGTTCTCATTAAGCCGGACAACTTTCTCATTTACAGTCATTAGCTCCGACCAACAGGAAGTCCGAATTTTTTTTTTTTGAATGTGGATTTTTTTCACCCTCTCTCCCTCTCTCTGTGGTAATTTTCACTTAATTTTATAAAAGTGGCTGTTTAAAATAAACTTGCATAAGTGAGCAGAAAAATTTAGACATGTACCTTACTATTACCTGAGACTGATATTAAAATCGTCTTTGCAGGTTCTGTGATTTGGCTCTATTTATAAAATCAAAGCCATATGTCCAACCAAGTTGTGCTCCAAATTAGAAGTTGATATCACAAAAATTCAAGTTCCTATGAGATTTTGTTTAGGAGCTATACCAAAAATAGCCACCGGGTGGCACACCGCATTGATTTTTTTTATGCGTTCTCCTGTAACAAATGAAGAAATCTGAAACAGTCACCAAATATGGAGCCTTGAATCTCAGACCTTTCCTGTGTTATGTGTTTTGTCAAGATTAGGAAAAAAATTCATTAGCTAAAATACATTTTGTAATATGAAACATGACACCAAAGGACCAGATGAACGAAGATCTTTACGTGTTTGGAGCAACATGAGGGTGAGTAAATAATGACAGAATTTCATTTTTGGGTGAACTAACCCTTTAATAGCAGTTACTAGAATGTTAATATTGCATTAACGACCTCAAGGCTAAATTATTGTAATGCTACTAGGTGGTTGCCCTGCACGCTTAATAAACAAACTCCAGCTGGTCCAAAACGCAGCAGCTAGAATTCTTACTAGAACCAGGAAGTATGACAATATTAGCCAGGTTCTGTCAACACTGCATTGGCTCCCTATTAAACATTGTATAGATTTTAAAATCTTGCTAATCATTTACAAAGCACTAAATGGTTTAGCTCCCCAGGAACTGAGCGAGCTCTTAACACATTATAGTCCTTCACATCTATTTCAATCTCAGAATTCTGGCCATTTGATAATACCTAGAATATCAAAATCAACTGCAGGCGGTAGATCTTTTTCCTACAGTAGTCAACATTTGAAGTGGATCAAAACCTTTCATCAAAGTTGTCCTAAAACCTTCTTCTTAGGACAACTTAGTTCTTAGGACAACTTTGATGAACTTTTTTTGATCCACTTCAGATGTTGACTACTATATTTAGCACCTAAACTTTGGAACAGTCTTTATAGCATTGTTCGGGAAGCAGACACACTCTGTCATTTTAACTGATTGTTAGGCTGCATAAATTAGGACAGCCGGAAACGCTTCCTATAAAGAATAATGGCATCTAAGCTAATATTAGTCTTTATGTTTATCCCGGGGTCTACCGTAGTCAGCCGGATCTGGGCCGTATCCAGATCAGGTCGAGGACCTGCACCTAAACATGACCACAACACATCCCTGAAGTGATTGTGTCAAATAGACCATCCCTTGTGAAGGCCTCATCGACACGACAGCCAGTGGCACAGATCCTCAACAAACCTGTCTCCATACCAGCGTGATGAATCCGATCTTCAACCTGATGGAGCTGGATTAAATATTTTGAATGTTCCGATCCAGTCTGATTTCTGACCTATAATGCTGCCTGAATCATAATCATCCACTGTTCGTTGTTGGCCAGAGGAGAACTGGCCCCCCGACTGAGCCTGGTTTCTCCCAAGGTTTTTTCCCTGTTCTGTCACCTGTTGGAGTTTGGGTTCCTTGCACTGTCACCTCTGGTTTGCTTAGTCAGGGACACTTAATATTCAACAATATTACTGATCTGCCTGCACTGACACCATTGTATGAGAACTGAACTGAGCTGGACGATAACATCACTGTTTTCTCCAGAGCTACTGTATAGATAAATGAACTAAATTACTAACTAATTATTTTTTACAATGGAATTGAATCAATACTAAACTTACTTAAGCTGGACAATGAAAATTTTCTTCTAGAGTTGCTGTACAGCCAAAAAGTATGTTCCTGTTATCACTGTAAAGCTGCTTTGAAAAAAATCTGCATTGTAAAAAGCGCTATATAAATAAAGGTGACTTGACTTGATCAGAAATGAAATAACCTGTTTAACATGAAATTATTATGCAATCATTTAAGATATTTCTCCTTAAATAGAACCTTTTTGGCATAAAGTGTTCTTTAAAATTGTGTCAAGCACCCTATTGAACGTTTTTTTCTAGGAGTGAGCTTTGTATGAGAAACAGACTTTTTGAATTTAAATGGTTATTCTCGGGTGTGATTCATTAACAAATCATTTTTTTGCGTGAGATCTTTTAACTGGATTGATTTAGTTAACAGAATCAGTCAGAATGATCCGTTTCTCAATTTCAAATAATTTACTCATGAGAAAGGAAGATTATCAGTGGCATGCACAATTTCAGCTTCAGGCTGAGGGTAAAAAGAAGGAAAAAAAGAGCATGTAAATAAGAAGTAAAACACATTTGGAATTTCCTGCATGATTTGAATGAAAAAACAAAAGCAAAGCACAGTAAACTATATTATTCATAGATTCAGTCATATCAAATGTACTTGGGGAAATAGTAAAATAAAGTATCACATTTATTTTGAATTGGCAATCATAGGTTTTTGTTACTGAATCATTGTCACTGTTGAATATATGCTAAAAGAGTTTACTTACAGTTTTTATTAATTTGAGATTTTGCATTTATCCACATGCTCTCAAAAGAATGAACATCCATTCCCAATATCTTAGTCTCATTGTGCATAATAGAGTAATTTTTGAGATATATTGTTGTGTTTATATTTTGTGATAGTACATTTATAAATACTGCCATTAAAATTTATTACAATTTAATAAAATTTCATGAAAAAAATGGTACTTTATGTACTTCTGAATGTACTGACATATGTGCTGAATTATTTAATTTAAATAAAAGTGGAAAATTTACAAATGATGAATGGCATATTTTGCAACCCAGTATTCATGGATATTTATTTTGTTAAAAGTAAAGTATAAATCATTAGAATACATTATTTCCTTCATTAAATTTACATTAGTATAATGTATAACTCAGTAGTTGCATGAGGACATGTATTCTGCTTAATATATAGAATCTTGTGTGTATCACGTAATCATGTTTAGATTATGCAAAGAAATGTAACTGAAGACTCAACAGTCATGCTGCAAATCAAACACAAACCACACCTCTGTAAATCCAGTATAAAATAATCTCACACTGTCCATCTGACACCCTTCATCTGAATCATGGCACTGCAAATCATCAGTGTGCTTCTTTTCACTGTGTTTTTCTCTGAAGGTATGTCACAGGACTTATTTTCATGTGTCCATTGCTTTTAGAGGCATGTTGTTTAATTAAAGCTTTGCTGATAAATTACCTTTTATTAGATGAATGATATAGGCATTTGCACACAGTTAATAAGTTTGCCACCTCTAATTCTTTTCATTTAATTGTTAAAAGAAAATCACTTTTAGAATCAATGTTTTAAAGGGCTTTATATGCATGCTATTAATGTCCTTTAATATCTTATCATTCACTTTCAGCACTGACACTGGTGTGTTACGACTGTCTCACATCAGTTTCATCTGAAACATGCAAAAAAACTGCTAACTGTTCTTCAAACGTAGGATGCAGCTCCGTGACCATATACAGTAAGAATAATATGAATCATGAATTATGTATTGTATGTTTTTTATAAGGAAAATGTTATTGACTGAGTTTGCTATGATAATCTTCATTATTTTTAATGTTGTTGATTCTAGATGGCAGTAACATTGATTATAATAATATATGCGCAAATTCTACCTTGTGTGGTAATTGGAGTATAACTCTTGGACAGATCAGGAAGTCTTCCCTATGCTGTGCTTCAAACCTCTGCAACAGTGTTACAGGTATACTACAAATATGTGAAAGTGTGACAAACATGTGAATCACTACACCTTTCTTATTTACATACATTTTTTTGAAAATGTCTGTTTTATCTTAAGTTGACATTATTGTAGGCCATATTTATTCCTAACATTTCTACAACATACTGTGGTACTGTGATATTTTAAATCATAATGATATTATGATTTGAATTATTGTGTACATTAAATGAATTATTAGTTCACCCCCCCACCCCCCAAGAAAAATGTTCAAACTCGTATGTTTTCTTCAATGGAATATATAAACACTGTAAAAAATTATTTTCATTATTTGTTATCATTTTTTTCTTTTGTCAAATCAACTTAGATAATTAATGTGGTTCAGATAACATAATATTTTGAGTTTCTGTTGATTAAACCAATCGCCTTCATTGTATTAACTACATTTTTTACTAAAAATTTTAAGGCACCCAGGTAACTTACTTTTTTAAGTTAAACCAACAATTATTTTTTACAGTGAATGTAAAGAATATACTGGTCGTTTCAAGTTACAAAAAGGTCAACATAAAATGCTCCATACAACTTTTATGCCTGATAATCTTGCTTTCTAGTGAGTCAGTGATTTGAAATTGAGAACCGGGTCATTCTGACTGCCTTTGTGAACTGGATCAATTGATTTAGTGAAAAGATCTCGCTCAAAAGAATAATTTACTAATTGATTTAAGTCTGTTCCTCAAAAAAGCTACTGCATAGATTCAGAAGATGTACATATAATGCACAAGCCCTATGGATCTCTTTTATGCTAATTGTGATGTTTTGTGTCATTTTTAAAGCTTGATAATCTCATATGGCAGATGGCGACAGTTGCTATAAGGCTTTTTAAGGTTCAACTGTCTCTGCTCTTCTTTACAGCTTCAGACTCAGAGAATGGACTGATGTGTTACACCTGCAGTAACGCAAACTGCTCAAACACACAAACACTGAAATGTAAAGGTGATGAGAACCAGTGCTTCAGTACAACAGGTGATTCATGGACAATTACTTATTAAAATCTAAAGTAATAATCTATACTACATAGAGACAGAATAGCTGTTTCCTAATGTGAATGAATAACAGTTCGTGACTCATTTCTGCTTAAAGCTTTCCACCAAGTCCATGTCCTTTTCTCTTTTTTCACAGCAAATGTCAACAATACTGTGAAAGGATGCACAAGCAATAACATCTGTAAGAACAGTACACTATGGAGCAATGCACTATTGAACATTTTACAATTCCAACAGCTGTCTGTGTCTTCTGTTTCATGTTGTGGAGCAAACCTGTGTAATAATGCCCCGAGTATGACACAGGAAGCTGTGTTGCTGCTAGTACCAGTCCTTTCCCTCTTTTTTTCCATCTGAGATCTGTTTTAAGAGGATTTCTTTTGATGTATTTAGTCTGTGGATGCTTGTCTTTGTAAATGCAAAGCAGTTTCTGATTAATTGAGGGGAATTTATTTGTTTAAATTAACCAACTGTCTAATAACAAGCATGCTGTTGTATTTCTAATCATAAATCTAATCATGTACAATAAATATTAAATTAGGAATACTTTATTAGCAATCTTATTAAACACTAAAAATTGAATGACCAAAATCCCTTGCTATATTCTTGTCAATGTGCAGAACGAGAAAGAGAGAAGAGTAACAGTGATTAATAATTTCATATTGATGAAAGTTGAATTACAGCATATTCTGCTTCCCAGAATCATGTGTTGATTTATACTGTTGAGTTGTTTATGAATAAGTGAGGGCAGGATTTTGTGATGTAGTGCTTCTTAACAGAAGGAGAACTAAACTTATTGATCATAATTTGATTTCCCTTTATGTACCACTTTTGTTTAGTATCTTCAGTATTCTTATGTGGGGAATGTAGGGGGAGAGTACTATTTTTGTTTGTACTCTTGATTTTCTCCTGTTTATGGGTAGACAGGGAGATAGGAAGAAGAGTTATGTCATTTATTTTTAAACAGAAATGAAGTGGCAACACTTTCAAACATCTATGTGAAATGATCATAGACGACTCTCCATAGGCGTAATGGTTTTTATACTGTACAAACTGTATATTCTATCCCCTACACTAACTCTACCCCTAAACCTACCCATCACAGAAAACTTTCTGCATTTTTTGAATTTTGTTTTTTTGAACAATTTGATTTATGAGGACACAGGAAGTGTCTCCATTAATGATAGTTAGAAATGTGGGTCTTTTTTTTTTTTTTTTAAGTTAATTTTACATAAATGTTATTTTGAAAAAAAAATAATAATAATAACAATAATAATAATTTATTTATATCCACCTTATTCCTGACTAGCCTACTGCGTTTCGAATTATGGGTTGCACTTCCGGTTTGGGGAACTTCCATTTAAAGACTGAAACGAATCGTTTCAAATCATAAGGTTGCCCTACAAATAAAGCTTATCCGTCAGTTTGACTGAATGAGCTGTCAAATTTTCTTTCATGATTTATTTTCAGACATCATGAGAATAACGTAACGCTTGGTATTTTAACGCAACGTTATAACAAGAATATCTAGGGCAAGACCTCTTTTCAGTCGCTGCTTTCTATCCTCGTAATTAGTTTCTTTTGTCTCTTTGCATACCGCTGTAATAGTATGAAAAAGGACAACATATACTGCACATTTGTGGTCTGTTCTCCCGATATAATTTACGATATATCCCATTAATAATTAATTAATAATAATAATTAATAAAAATTAATAATAATTCCGGCAAAGCGTCATGGGGCGTAGGAATAAGGTGGATACATTTAAAACTATTTTGTTAGTTTGGCTGGGCTCTCCCCTGAAGCTATTGTCCCCCATTTCCATTATTATTCTGTTGGTATTGTTATTTCCCTTATATGGTTATTGTTACTTTTGTGACTGTTAACAGTCTTTATAATTTCAAATTTTCTTGTTGTTGTTATCCTTGTTGAATTGGTGAATGTCCCATCATCCCTGCTTCTGCTCACCTGCTTTCACTCAGCAATCACCAGCACCTGATCAAGCAGCATTTAAGCACCCACTTCACGCTGGCACTTTGTCTGGTCTCATTTGAAGAAGGACTCACTTACCTGACAGTTCTTACCTTTGTACAGTGTATGCTATGCTGTTACCTCTGTCGTCTCTCCTGACCCTCTGTGTCTCCAGCATCTCCCTGATCCTCTGTGTCTCCAGTGTCTTCCATATCAGACTCCGATCTCTCTCCACTCACCAGCCAAAGTCTGCAATGAAACAGAACTGTCCGTATTCATTATTGCATTTATTGCTTGAACTGCTATACTCACTTGTTTTTGTCCGTCATCTGCTTCATTGAATAAATTCTACAAACATGTGAAAGTAAAGGAAACATTTAACTGTGGTCTTCCCACTTACTCTACCTCTTGTAATTATGTTACATTGTCAAAAAGGTCTGTTTTCACCCCAAAATGAAAATGCAGTCATTGTTTACTCACTCTTATTTTGCTCAAACCCTATAATTTTCTTTTGTCTTTGAATACAAGGAAAACTTTTTAAGAATGTAATTTTTTCCCCCAGTGCAATTGCAATGAATTGAGGTCTCAAGCTTCAAAAAGAGCACAGAATCACCATAAAAGTGGTTGAAAAGTTTGTCATTATTCACTGATAATCTTCCTTTCTAGAGAGTCTAGAGATTTGAAATTGAGAACCAGGTCATTCTGACTGCTTTTGTGAACGGGATCAACTGAACCAGGGAAAAGATCTTGCTCAAAAGAACGATTTATTTATGAATCATATGTCAATTTGTTAGAGAGTTACTGTTTAAATGATATGTCTTTTTCATACAAAGCTATTGTAGAGATTCAGAAGATGTAAATGTAATTCACAAGCCCCATGGATCAATTTTATGATATGATTTTATGATGGTGTTTTGTGTCCTTTTTGAAAGTCTCTGACAATATGGGGACAGTTGCTAAGGCTTTTAAGGTACAGCTGGGTTCAGCTGTCTCTGCTTTTCTTTACAGCTTCAAACTCTGATAATGGACTGATGTGTTACACCTGACCCAAACTGCTGGTGAGAACCGGTGCATCACTGCAGCGGGTGATTCATGGACAACTGCTTATTAAAATCTAATCTATGATGCAGAGACAGAATTACTGTTTCCTAATGTGAATGAATTTACAGTTCTTGTTTACCATCAAGACTCATTTCTGCTTAAAACTTTCTACAGATTCCTTTCCTCTTTTGTTTTCTCAGTTGGATTAAATGGCACAAACTCCACTTTCAAAGGATGTGCAAGCCAAAACATCTGTAACAACAGTGCACTAGTGAATCCTGCACTACCCCCAGGCCTAATCATATTCTGTTTCATGTCTTAATGCAAATAATACCCAGAGTATGACACAGGGACTGTTTCTGCTGGTATCAGTACTTTCCCTCCTTTTTTCCATCTGAGATCTGTTTTAGAAGGTTTTCTTTTGGTTTTATTAGTATTTGGATGCTCAGTTCTGTCAATATAAAGCAGTTTCGAGCTTTTCTGATTAATTAAGGGGAATTTTTGTTAAAATGACCGTCTGTCTGGTAAGTGTGATATTGTATGTCTAATCATAAATCTAATCAAGTAAAATAAACATTAAGGTTACTTTATTAGCAGTCTTATTAAAAACTAAAATTTGAATTATCAAAATCCCTGGCTACATTCTTGTCAATATGCAGAATAATTAGAATAAGTAACAGTGATTAATAATTTCATATTGACACAAGTTGAATTACAGCACATTTTCACTGTTACATTAGCCCATTCACTTTAGGTGTGCTTTGTGTATTTATATAGTAGTATTTTTATAAAAATAGAAATACACTTCTTCAAGTATAGATTGCACTTTTTGGGCAGAGTAAGAAATCATATGAAAATAGGTTTGTGATTTAATAAGATGAAATGATGAATTAATGAACATAACATTTTTTTAAACAGTACTTCAATGTTGATAATGTAATGAATGTCAAGTCGTGTGTTCAAGCCCCTTCATAATGTGTTGATAATACATACATAACCATAAAGTAGTCTTTCTGTGAAACTAAATAATAATAGTACCTTTGGACAATTAAACACCATTATATGAGTCAAAGGATTTTATATATATATATATATATATATAATTTAAGAAAATATAGTATTATGATATAATATTGGGAGAACAAAAAGATTTGTCATGAATATTTTTAAATTTGTTTTTCATTAAATCAGATACCTAAAGTTAAATCAAACACAAGGAAATATAAGTGTTGACATTGACCATTTGCGTCTTTGGTTCTGTAATATTGTATGGTTTACAATTTGAAAAGACAGTTGGAACATTTTGTGGGTTAAGACAGTGACAAACAATATTTTCATATTTGTAGTCAAGCACAAAATACCCTCTGCATGTTTGTCTATAAAGTACATATCGCAAACAAATGTAGATGCATTTAAATACAACCACAAACATGAGAAATTAATCCACATTAGACAATATGTTTTCGAGCTGTTCATCAATGCTGACTCCTGTCTGGTGTACATAATTCTGCGCATATGATTCCATAGAATTATGCATTCCTGAAGAGTTACTCAGTCATAAGGGTTGAAGTCATACACTTTGTGTCTAATCCTTGCCAGAGTGCTTTTATTCTCTTGAAAATGATTAACAATGTGACCTATATAGTCACTAGTGTAAGATTTACACCAGCAATTTAACGATTTAGGATTTAAGATAAATTTTGGTATTGTCAAGTTGCCACTAGGCTGTATGTAGATTACTATGTATCTGTTTATTTGATGATTTTGGCAAAATTTGAATTAGATTAAACGGAGTTTGTCCAAGTTTGCCTTTTGAGGTTTGTACAGCTCAGTTGTGTGTTCTCACAACCACTATTGTGATATACACTATTTGGACGGTGTGTGTGTGAAATTTAATTATTATATTCATCAAAGGAATAATATTGAATCCTCCTATGGCGAAGCATTGGCTTATGAATATCAATTACATCACGTGACTGGAAGGTTGGCAAGGAACATATGCATGGCGTAAGTAATATTAATGAGCGTTCATTCTGGTATGCTGGTGGGCGGGGCCTATCAGCTCCAGTCAGTGGCGCTCGTGCTTCAAACGAAACAAGCAGTCGCCCAAAACACCCAGACAGCTCTCTAATCATGTAGCCTAGCTTATTTCTAAAGTTTCTTATCTGATTTTATAAACGAAAGTAAATATATTGACTTTTTATATTTGTAAAGTTGTTGCCTTTCTTTCATTGTTTTCACTCGTAGAAGTGTCTAACGTTACATGTTTAGAGTTATTGATCTGTCCTGAGATCTGTACTTCACCGGTTTATCATCAATAACAGGTGAGTGTGTTCTTATTGCCCTTTTATCCTAAACTTGATTTAAGTATTATTTAATAAATAAATATGAAATTAGATATTTACAAGATTACATTTTTTTGTCTAGTAAAACTAGACTATTAGCACTTTATAAAAGGCAATAGATTCAGTGAATCACAGATAAGGTTTTTTATTATTATTATTTATTAATAAACTATAAGCTGAAAAATGATTGATCAGGCGATGTCTCATGTCAGACACAAGTTGAATCCTCTTTTCAAGGACTAAACAGTTTAATCTTTACCCTTCCCTAAACGTTATATCCTTGGTACAAATAAATCCTCAATCGAAGCATCTTTCACGTTGAATAAGCAGCCTGCATTTCAGATATTCTACAAGCTTTGGGAGTCTGTGAGAGTATGTTTTGTCAATGCAAATACAAAGAATCAGAATAACAGTAACTGAGACTAGTACATTGCACATAGTGCACAAGGAGTTGATAAACCTATATTAATTTTTCTGGCCTAACTATGTGTGATTATATGGTGATTATTTCAATCAAAACAGACCTGTGATCCATTTTTAGGTCACTACCCACTGGTCGAGATCTGTTTTTAAAGAAACACATACTTTCCATTGTTTCCCTAAAGATGAATAAATTCTATACATGTAATGCATTCAGTGCTGCGGTGCAAATGCTGTGGCACGATTTTGAAAAGTAATTAGTTCATTTGTTACTTTAAAAGGCGCTTGACTGAAAAGCACAAAAGTCCATTTACAACTTTTGCTCAAAAAAGCACGTCTAGGTTGTGACAAGAATGTCAATTTGAGAGGCCCTCAATGTAGAACATGGTGATGAGCTTTGTTAATAAATAACTGGAAGAAGAACCAAGTAATATTACAGAACATTCTGTTTCTAAGCCAACCACTCTTTCCCAAAGACTGTTTTCCATTTGTCTTCTTATTTTGCTTAATACACTTTCATAAAATGAGAATAGTTCACTCAGAGTTGTGTGAAATATCTATTTTTATTTTTAATAAAGCTGTATGCACAGGCAATATGACTAAGCAAAACCTCTGTTAGAGTTTATAGACTTATTGATGTCAGAAATATTTGTGGTCAAAGAAACATGCCATTTATGACAAATCAAAACATTGTTTTTTTCCTTCATTACATACTTTTATGTCATAACTGATTCACATAATGTTGCAGAATTGTCATTTTTGTCTTAACTATTGATTAACCATTTTAAATGAAGTTTCTTTTGCGAATGTTCTGTGCTCAGGGCTTCCTGTTCTAAGGATGTGTTCATTGACAGATGCCTGCTGGAGGTAACCGAAACACACTGCAGACATTTTTTTCACCTTGGAGTGGACATGGTCCATTGGGCCACTCATCTGGTGACATGTGTCTGGATACAGGCTCTAATGTCTTCTGCATTAGACACTTGTCCCCCAACGGCTCCCATCGCTGTGGACTTCTCGGTGCCGTACCCCATGACTTACTTTCAGACCCGCAATCCCATCCAGAGCATAGTTACCAACTCCCTTTTCCAAGAAGTCTATGTGGCCTCTCAGAACATCATTGAGGCAGTGAACATCACTCTAGGTAAACTGTGGGAACTCCGTACGGGACCGGTGGCCAGCCCGGAGTGTGAGATATGCAATTTATGTGATATTGCAAGAGATCCCTTCCATGAGGACACAGACAATGAGGTGTTGCTCTTAGACACGTTCCTGATGTACTTGTACTCGTGTGGAAGTTCCCAATATGGAGTTTGCTATTTCCATCAACTTCATGAAAATGGAAAGCCTCCTGGGCCTTCAAAGTGTTTATTCCGGAAGAAGTTCAACTCCCCGCAGTTCTGTCCGGATTGCATCGCTAGTCCTTTGGGGACTAAAGTCTCTATGGTGGAAGAAGGTCAAACGGTGTACTTCTTTGTCGCGGCAACGGTGAACAGCAGCGTGACTCAAAAATATGGTCGCATGTCCATTTCCGTACGCCGACCGGTTGCAACCGAGGATGGTTTTTACACCGACGTCAGAGGGTTGACGGTTTTGCCTGCTCTACGGCAGACGTACAGCATTGAGTACATCTACAGCTTCTACACACAGGACTTCGTCTACTTCTTGTCTGTTCAACGAGAGAAAACTGACTTGGACTCTTCGCCCTTTCAGACGAGACTAGGCCGTCTACCACGCCACGAGTGGGAGATGCGACGGTACCGTGAAATTGTTTTAGAATGTCGCTTTGAACCCAAACGGCGAAGGAGAAGCAACGTCAGCGAGCCTTTCAAAGATGTTGTCTACAACGTGGTTCAAGCGGCCCACTTCGGGAAGGCCGGACGGGAGCTCGCCGATGAGCTGGGTGCTGAAGAAGAGGATGATATCTTATATGGTGTGTTCGCTGTAACTGATGACTTGGGTGTTCCTGAACATGACTCGGCACTTTGTGCGTTTCCGATGGATACAGTAAACACAGCAATAGATGACGGAGTGGAGGACTGTTGCAAGTCAGGACCAGAGCAGCTTTCCAGAGGCCTTTGCCATTTTCAGCCCTGTGAGAGCTGCCCACATGAGGTTGGTGCATTTCAGCTTATTTACCCTTTTGTTTTTGTTTGCAACAATCTATTGCATATTCTGTACGATATTAACCTTTAGCAGACAAATTAAAGGAATATTCCTGGTTTAAAAACAACTGCAGTTTTATCGAAAACATCCATGACATGCTGTTGAGTACCACAGAAAACAATCCATGACTTGTTTCTTCCACAAAGAAAAAATGCAATTAAAACACCACAAATAAACATTTAAAATATGCATAACTTTAGCACATGACATTATGTGTGGTTTTGAAGAATTGGCTAGTGGACTGCATTTCTTGTCCATCATTTTTTTGTTCTTTTGTTGTAAAATGGTTTTACAACCCCTGGGTCATAAGTCACTTGCTTGTATATTCTGTCTCATGTCTTTGTGTTTGTTAGGATTTCAGCTTCTATAGAGAGTAGCAATGGCACTGAATGCTCTACATTCATAAAACATTAACTGTATGGTCTGATTGAAGTAACCATTTAAAAAATCTTTTGTAACCTCAGAGATGAAATCTGTTTTTCAAGCACTTATTAAGTGTTATTTTCATTCTCTTATGTTGCGCCTGTGGCACACATGCACACAAAATGCAAAAACATTTTTTGTTTATGCAGAAATTAAAAAGCAACTTCTGTAATCCAATAGAATTCTTGGGAATAACACATTTGCAAAACCATCTGGCACCTGCTGGACAACATTATGACCTGACAAAGGCTTCTGTGGATTTCTAAGTTCTAGTAACCCTTAAAAGGACTGAAAAAATATAGGAATTTCTTCAAGGGTTAGTTCACCCAAAAATGTCTTGGTGATAATGAAAAATTGATGACAATTTCTTCGCTGTCGCTTTAAAAAGTTCAGAAAGAGATCGTAAAACTAATCCATATGAATCGAGCGCTTTATATCATGAACATATTAAACTTTGGCTTTTATTTACATATAAACATTGATCAGCGAACAAACGCAGAAGCTCAACCGAAGTTTGCGGAAACTCAAACGTGCAGCTTGAGCTTCTGTTTACCACAACTGATGTGTGTGTTGATGAAGGTTTATATGTGAATAAAAGCCTAAATTCAATCTGTTCATCTTATAAAGTGATTATGTCTCTTCAGAAAATTTGGACTAAACTGCTAAATTAATATGGATTTGTTTTACAATCGGTTTATGGAGGTTTTAAAGCTTCAAAGTCGTAGTTGTGTGGACCGTCAATGGGGGACAGAAAT
This sequence comes from Hypophthalmichthys nobilis, assembly GCA_037950665.1. Classification (NCBI taxonomy): domain Eukaryota; kingdom Metazoa; phylum Chordata; class Actinopteri; order Cypriniformes; family Xenocyprididae; genus Hypophthalmichthys; species Hypophthalmichthys nobilis. Next base: position 22,717,395 of record CM075487.1, read on the forward strand.
GACTCAGATTTCATTAAAAATATCTTCATTTGTGTTTTGAAGATGAACAAAAGTCTTATGGGTTTGGAATGACATGGTTGAGAAACTGATGGCAGGATTTTCATTTTTGGGTGAACTATCCCTTTAAGTCTTTACCTATCTTTCAGATAGTCAAAGATAGTTAAAAGGTATATAAGGTTGATATTGCATTATAGTCACTTTTGGAACTGGTCTGTGTTTGTTGTTAGTCTGATTGTCTGAGACATTACTCATGATTAGGAAATGATTTAAAGCTTGACTCAGACTTGTAAAACAGTGACCTATACTTGGCCTTTTGGCAAAATAATACTTTAAAACCCCAAGTTTTAAAGCTTCCATCATTTTGAGTTTTATCATGAGGTTTTGTGAATATCCAGGAAGGTTTTTGAACATTTTAAAAAAAGATAATGGAAAAATGATGCACTTGTAAGGCAAAGTGTTTTAGAGGAACTTTTTTCTGCTTAAGTGTCTTAAAATATGTGAACTTTTCACCAGAGATCATCGTTTTAGTGTCCAGATGAGAACTGCCTACTTTTATGCAATCCAAATATCTCTGTAATGTGTGGGAGAAAGTCTTGGAAATCTCAGAGTGTGATTACGTGTTTGGTGCTATAAAAACACAGTTTACAGATGGTATGTGTATGAGTGTGTGTTAGTGTAGTTAAGAGTTTTTTCCATTGAGGTCAATGTTTATGGGAAATGAGTGGAAAAAGGAGAAAATTGAAGTGTAGTTTTTTACATTCCAATGAGAAACACTCGACAGGTCACTCATTTTGGATGCACTTTTTAAAAAGGATGATTTAGCACATTTGAACAGTTAAAAGTGTTGCAGTTATGCTTTAAAAAAAAAAAAATCTGCAAATAAAGAGCTAGTTTGTGGTAAATCAGTCTATGGTGAAATATTTAGATTATAGTGTTTACACAATGGAAATGCATTAGTGAGAATTGTGCTGTCCGTCTTTGTTTTCCGGGAGAAAAATCAGTCTAAGATGTAAATTCTGACTGGCTAGCACACTTTATTTAAATGCTAAGTCAGTCACAGATGCTTACAGTATTTAACAATTAGGGTCATGATTTGGTTGGTCAGCGGTTGTGTGGTTAATGTCTGTTGTTTGGAGTATCAGACTCCCAAACAATACAGGAAAGTCTTCAGAGAGCCACATGTAAGAGTTCACCATAGTTCACACTCACAGCACCACAATACTGAGAAATTTGAGATCGAGTTTGTTTGTTATGTTTGGAATTCTTGTGGTAAAGAATATAAATTGGCGGCCTAGGTTACTGGAATATACAATTTCCATTTGAAAAGTTCTATCTATCGGTCTTTCATTTAGAAAATTCTTCTCAAACTATTGTCATATACAACTGCCATTTTATCTGTGGAAGCATTTCACTAAAATGTATTTTCTTCTCAGCTCCAGACATATCTATCTATCTATCTATCTATCTATCTGTCTGTCTGTCTGTCGTTCATTGTTCTATCTATCTATTGTTCTGTCCATCCTCCTGTCTATCTGCCGTTCATTCTATCGTTCATTCTGTCTGTCGTTCATTCTGCCTTTCCTCCTGTCTGTCTATCTGTCTGTCTGTCTGTTGTTCATTGTTCTATCTATCTATCATTGTTCCATCTATATGTCTATCGTTCATCTTTCTGTCTGCCTTTCAGATTTGTCTCTTTTTTTTATTTTGTATTTACTATTTTATTTTTTTACTTTTTATTTTATTTACTTTGTATTGACCTATTTTATTTTAATTTATTATTTTTTTCTTCCTCTTTGAACATCACTAATGTTATTTCCATGCTATGTTCATTATAGTTATTTATTTACAGACATACAAATAGCTTTTGTTTGTGGGTAAATTACTGATTTTAGAAAATGAATGAAAGTGTTTGTGAAAATGACTAACTTTTGAATGCTGTACCTTGGAGCATTTATTATAAAGAAAGACAAACAGATAAATGTAATACAGCAATGCAGCTCTGATTATTTTATTGCATATGTGTGTTCAGAGCATGGAGCACAATATGACCTGCAGAGATCAGCCCACCCTGGTGTCTCAGCCGTACTACAGAGTAGACCTCTTCAACAGACAGATGAGAGGCGTTCTGCTCACTTCTCTTCTGGTCACCGGCATCGAGAACAAGACAGTGGCTCATATAGGCACTTCAGACGGGAGACTGCTGCAGGTGTGAAACATAAAGAAGACAGTTACCAGCTATGCCAGTTTGATTTATTATTATATAAACCTCTTTTCTTTTCACGCTACAGCTTGTCCTGAGAAGGTCCAGCCCGGTCATCTTTGCTAATTACTCCCTTGTAGAAAACCAGAAGGTATCGTCTACTGCAGCAGTTCTCTCCCCAGACCATCTACTGTTTGTAGTTGGAGATAAGGTATGTAGTAGAAAAAAATTAAAGGAATGAACCAGATGGAGTACCAATCATGATTTCACATAAATATTTTTAAGTAGTATGCAGAAATATTCCAAGTGGACAAGGCCAAGTTTCCAGAAGGCTTTATTCCTTCTTTGGGCTAATAACAGTTATATATTCATAACTGGCAGATGATTCAGGTGCCTCAGAGAGGTCCAGGTTGCCGGCACTTCCTCACATGTGCCATGTGCCTGACCGCACCAAAGTTCATGGGCTGTGGCTGGTGCTCCGGTCAGTGCACCTGGGCTTCTGAGTGCAGGGCACATTGGGGAAATGAGTCATGTCCGCCCGGCATCACAGAGGTGAGATATGATTTGAAATCATACAACAAAACTGTAGATGTAAAACACTGGATAAATTTATATACATTTTAACCCTTTAAGATATTCAAAACTTGAAATATTAGCTAAATATTTAAAGTTTATTTACATATTATTTGAAATATTAGCTTAGATATATAGCTAATATAAATATATAGCTAATATTTCAAATAATATGTATAAATAAACTAAATATTTAGCTAATATTTTAAGTATGTTTACCCACAGTCTAATAGAAAGCATTTTGCAAATAAAACATGTATGGAAATGTTCTGTGTAGTTTTTCCCCAAAACAGCACCCCCTGATGGTCAGAGTGAGCTGACTCTGTGTGGATGGGAGTTCCAGTCGCCCCTGCGACCTGCCATCACCACCAGAACCCATGAGGTAAAGCTGGGTGAGACCGCCTGTGTGGTCCAGCCTCACAAAAGCAACAGCACACAGTAAGTATTACTGATTTCCTGTTCTTACAGACAACTAATAGCTATACAAGTGGCTTTTTCCACTTGCACAAATCAGCATATTAGAATGATTTCTGAAGGATCATGTGACACTGAATACTGGAGTAATGATGCTGAAAATTCAGCTTTACATCACAGGAATAAATTACATTCTAAAATATATTAAAACAGAAAATTATTATTTTAAATTTCACAGGTTTTCTGTATTTTTTTTTAATTAAATAAATGTAGCCTAGGTGAGCATAAGACACTTCTTTAAAAAAAAAAAAATCATGAAACAAATTTCCTGATCCAAAACTTATATAAAACTTATATTATATAAAACCTCTGTCAAATTTACTCAATCTTAACTGCACATTGAATAAATAGTGTTGAAAAAAGTGATTAGGCAGTTAGGCTTAAAGGGATAGTTCACCCAAAAAATTCTGTCATTAATTACTCACCCTCATGTCGTTCAACACCCGTAAGACCTTTGTTATCTTCAGAACACAAATTAAGATATTTTTGATGAAATATGATGGCTCAGTTAGGCCTGCATCACCAGCAAGACAATTAACACTTTCAGATGCCCAGAAAGCTAATAAAGACATATTTAAAACAGTTCATGTGACTATAGTAGTTCAACCTTAATGTTGTGAAGCGACGAGAATATTTTTTGTGCGCCAAAAAAAACTAAATAACGACTTTATTTAACAATATTTAGTGATGGGCGATTTCAAAACACTGCTTCATGAAGCTTCGAAGCTTTACAAATCTTTTGTTTTGAATCAGTGGTTCGGAGCGTGTATCAAACTGCCAAAGTCACGCCCCCCAGTGGTGAACCATTGAAATTTCGAAACACTTATGACGACATGAAGCCTTGTTTACTGAAATCACATGACTTTGGAAGTTTGATACACGCTCCGAACCACTGATTCGAAACAAAAGATTTGTAAAGCTTCGAAGCTTCATGAAGCAGTATTTTGAAATCGCCCATCACTAGTTATTATTGAATAAAGTCGTTATTTTATTTTTTTGGCACACAAAAAATATTCTTGTTGCTTCATAACATTGAAGTTGAACCACTGTAGTCACATGAACTGTTTTAAATTTGTCTTTAGTAGCTTTCTGGGCATCTGAATGTGTTAATTATCTTGCTGTCAATGCAGGCCTCACTGAGCCATGAAATTTTATCAAAAATATTTTAATTTGTGTTCCGAAGATGAACGAAGGTCTTACGGGTGTGGAACGACATGAGGGTGAGTAATGACAGAATTTTCATTTTTGGGTGAACTAACCCTTTAATTTTCACATAAATATTTGCAAATGGATTTTGTATGCTCATAGAAAGTAGATGCATAACAGACTTCTATTAACACCAAGATTTGTGGTTGAATTTTACATGGTTGTATGAAGATAAGTGTTTAAGTAATGTAACTGGTCATTTTTCTGCCCAGCTTGTTGTGTAAGATCCGCTCTGGGGCGACAGAGCCACCTTTTAAACCAGTGAACGTCACAGCAAAAGTGCATGAGGGCCAAGTGGAGGGCCGTTACTCTATTGAAGGAAGTGCAGAGATGCCTGGATTCACCTTTGTGGTAATTCGTTCATTACACAAGTTACACTAGCAAAACATGCGTTTCCTTCTCTTAAAATCTGCAACTTGATTTTTAAAAAATTAGTCATTAGCAAATGTGTTTACGATAGTTGACCTTTACTTAACATCTTTTTAACATCAGGTTCCAAACATCACTGAGATTCAACCTGACTATGGGCCTGTGGACGGAGGAACCCTCATCACCATCACAGGTCCTTATCTGGACTCTGGCAAGAACAGGAAAGTTACACTTGATGGAGAAACATGTCCAGTCCAAAGGTGTGTGTGTGTGTATTGTAACTGGTGGCCTGTGACGGAACAGCAGAGGGTCTGCCGATTATATCAACTAATTTTTGTGAGAATATGCCTAAAACACAATTTATTATATTAAAATAATGTACACTAACTTTCAAAAATGTTGGGGTTGGTTTGTTTTTTAATGTTTTTGAAATAAGTCTCTTTTGCTCATGAAGGCTGCATTTATTTAATCAAAAATACAGTATAAAGAGAATTATTGTTAAATATTATTCAAATTTAATTTTTATTATAGTATTATTATCTTGAAAACAGTTTTGTGTAAACCATGTTGCATTTTCTTTTAGGATTCTTTAATAGAAATTTCAAAAGAATGGCATTTATCTGAATTAGAAATCTTTTGTAACATTATAAATGTCTTTAATGTCACTTTGATCAATTTAATTAATTTCTTGCTGAATAAAAGTATTTCTTAAAAAATGACTGACCCCAAACATTTGAATGGTAGTGTACATGTATATGACTCTCTACAACAGTAATTATTATTTTAATGGTTTTGCAAAATGTATGAAATGTATCGTAAAGTTTAAAAATGCAAATACATATTATTGTTGGCCAGGTCTAAAATGCACAGTTTCATACAATACGTAATGGTGTTCATCCTACAGTGTATCTGTGGCCAGAGGAAACCTGTCCTCCATCATATGTCTCTCTCAGCCTGTGACAGAGGTGAAAGACGTTGTGCTCCGTGTCAACATCGATAAATCCCGTATTCTGACAACTAAAGTCTTCCGCTACAAAAAGACCCCTGAGATTCTTGCGGTGCTGCCCGATTGCAGCTTTGACAGGTGCTGTAGATGCAGGAAGTCATAAGTTGTTTACTTATTGGCAGTTGAAAAAAGCTTTTAGAAAAAAAATATGGATTGTCTAACATTTTATTTTGCTGAATTGCAGTGGGTCAAGAATCGTCATTGAAGGCCGAAATCTGGACTCTGTCTACAGAACGGTTGTCTACTTTAAACCCAAAGAAAGCCACCTCAAGCCTGTTTCCACTGTAGGAACTGTAAACTTTTGGTTCTGAGATATTTGCCTTGTTTATTTAAAGGGGTTATATATCATAAGGAATATTGCTTAATATTTAAAAAATAATAATTGTAACATGCTGTAACTTTCAAAACTCAAAATTTCCCAGGTTCAAAAAGATTTACTGAAAATACTATAGGATGGAAAAACGATTCATCCTAAAATCCTCCAGAGCATTAAATATCTAGTTCAGTCATGAAGCTGTAGAGGGTGCTGGCTTATAGGTCCTTTACATGCAGTCTGCAAGGAATCACATCATTACCGCATGGTACAAGCTGATTTTCCTCTGCTAATCCTGCAGCCAATGAGATTGCTTTCTATGTAAATAGTCTGATTCATTGTTTGCTGTCAGCTAGTCCTGCAACGCACAGTTCCTCCACCTCCCCCAGCTCCACCTGCCTAGATCTACTATGTGATTTATGTATGTCTATTTATGCAGCAGTAGAAGAAGACAAAGAAGAACTTTATAAGTGGCTCTTAGGGTAAAAATAAATGTTTTAAAAATGTATGAAATGCTATAATATAAATTTCCAGCTCTGTTTATACATTTTCTATGTTTAAAAATAAGATTATATACACTATATTGCCAAAAGTATTGGGACACCCTTCCAAATCATTGAATTCAAGTGTTCCAGTCAATTTCCATGGCCACAGGTGTATAAAATCAAGCACCTAGGCATGCAGACTGCTTCTACAAACATTTGTGAAAGAATGGGTCGCTCTCAGGATCTCAGTGAATTCAAGCGTGGTACCGTGATAGGTTGCCACCTGTGCAATAAGTCCATTCGAGAAATTTCCTCACTACTAAAATATCCACAGTCAACGGTTAGTGGTATCATAACAAAGTGGAAGCAATTGGGAACAGCAGCCACGTAAAATTACAGAGCGGAGTCAGCGCATGCTGAGGTTCACAGTGTGCAGAAGTCGGCAACTTTCTGCAGAGTCAATAGCTACAGACCTCCAAACTTCGTGTGGCCTTCAGATTAGCTCAAGAACAGTGCATAGAGAGCTTCATGGAATGGGTTTCCATGGCCGAGCAGCTGCATCCAAGCCTTACATCACCAAGTGCAATGCAAAACGTCAGATGCAGTGGTGTACAGCACGCCGCCACTGAACTCTAGAGCAGTGGAGACGTGTTCTCTGGAGTGACGAATCACGCTTCTCTGGCAATCCGATGGATGAGTCTGGGTTTGGCGGTTGCAGGAGAACGGTACTTGCCTGACTGCATTGTGCCAAGTGTAAAGTTTCATGGAGGGGGGATTATGGTGTGGAGTTGTTTTTCAAGGGTTGGGCTTGGCCCCTTAGTTCCAGTGAAAGTAACTCTTAATGCTTCAGCATACCAAGACATTTTGGACAACTTTATGCTCCCAACTTTGTGGGAACAGTTTGGGGATGGTCCCTTCCTGTTCCAACATGACTGCACACCAGTGCACAAAGCAAGGTCCATAAAGACATGGATGAGCGAGTTTGGTGTGGAGGAACTTGACTGGTCTGACCTTAACCTGATAGAACACCTTTGGGATGAATTGGAGCGGAGACTGTGAGCCAGGCCTTCTTGTCCAACATCACTGCCTGACCTCACAAATGCGCTTCTAGAAGAACGGTCAAAAATTCCCACTCTTAATCACACTCTTAAACCTTGTGGAAAGCCTTCCCAGAAGAGTTGAAGCTGTAATAGCTGCAAAGGGTGGGCAAACTCCATATTAAACCCTACGGATTAAGAATGGGATCTCATTAAAGTTCATGTGCACATAAAGGCAGGTGTCCCAAAACTTTTGGCAATATAGTCTATGTAGTGTTGGCTAAATTTACCTACTCTCTTTAGGATGAGTTCCATTCTCTTGGTTCTTTTATTCCGGACTAAAAAAAGAAAATGATACATATAGTCCTGGTTCACTTAGTGTTCACACTGTCATTTTTAACACCAACCTGACAATCTTTTTCCTTGTTTGACATTTGTTTCATACTGTTGTTCTCTGAAGGAGTGCAGAGGTAAAGCAAAACCCACCCGTATGGAGTGCATGACCCCCGCCTTCCATCGAGATGAGACAGAAGAGGGCGAGCTCTCGTTTGACATGGATGGAGTTCTTGGCCTGTGGAAACAAGACTTCTCCTACCACCCCTATGGCAGACCCATCCCGTTTGAGACTGAAGGTCACATACTGAGACTCTACCCTGGGTTTGATGAAGTGTCCTTGCATGTATGTAGATACTTCCATTATTAAAATCATTTTCCATTGCTGCACTTTTTTTATGGTATGCCTTTTTTACTTATGACCCAGCATCAGAAGTTGAACCTTGTGAGTTCCTGCATGTCAATCACGATGACGGTTGGAGATGTTGACTGTGGTGCTAAAGTTCTAGATAATGAGATCACATGCAGAATCCCTAATAATCTCACTATTCCCAGTGAGGGTTTACCTGTGAAGGTGAGTGTTTGATAGTATGTGTAGATCTATAAATGCAGTAAATACCTTGTCTTTAACCAAAGCACCTCGATGGCCATTAGTTGCGTAATACAACCTCAGTCTGACATCAGTATTTTCTCATGCCAGGTAACAGTTAATGGGTACACACATAATGTTGGCACTGTAATCTTGGTCAGTAACCACTATATGGTGGGTATTGTGCTTGGCATACTGGCAGCTCTGGTCACGGGTGCGGTTCTGGCCTTCATTGTTCTGAAACATCTGAGGAAGCAGAAAAAAGGTGAGCACATTTCACATTTGCCTTTAATTTAACTAAGCAATGCCAAGTCTTAGTTTGCAGTCAGATCTTTTTCAGTCATTCTTCAGTTACACATCATAACAAACACAGTTGTTAAAAAGAAAAAGACAATCGGTTTTATAAATACTTTTTTTTTTTTTTTTTAAATCCACAGCTTCGCTGGCAGAAAATCGTCTGTCTTATTTTTCCCACAGTCGTTCACGTAATAATAGTGTGGATTTAAGTCCCTTAGGAGACTACAGACGTGGTGAGATGACACCTTCACATCAGCAAATTCAAAGATCATAATGATCTATCACTGAATTATCAGCGTTTTCATATTTTTTTACTGAAATATTTTTCAGTACAAGTTTAAGATATTTAATTGCATAGTTTCTAGTAGGGATGGGGGAACAGTTCTGGTTCGGTTCTGATTGTAAGATTTATGTGCCCTATTAAGAACACAACCTTAATTTCTGTTCATATGAAATATTAGGTCTACACATTTATTTTAAGGCTAAAAATATTTCAGAAGCACTTCCATTATTCTCTTTGGTCCTTGTAGAACTGCCCATCACAACCATCATTGCACCTGCTGGGGCTGTGGCATTCCCTGGCCTGGCCTACACTGGCACCCTGGACACAACCCTGACCCCTCTCATGCCCCCAGAGAAGATCTCCATCACCAGTTTCCGCCCTGAGCTGCTGGAGGAGGTGAAGGACGTGCTGATCCCAGCCTCCATGCTCAAGGTTCACCACCACCAGATCATCGGGAAGGGTATGTTTATAAAAAAAAAAAATGCTGTATGCTGCAAGTAAGTTCAATTAAAAAGTTTAGGGTCGATACAATTTTTGAAATGTTTTGAAAGTCTTTTATGCTCACCAAGGCTGTATTTATTTGATCAAATATTTTGAAATATTATTACAATTTTAAATAACATTTTCTATTTTAATATGTTTTAGAATGGGATTTATTCCTGTGATCAAAGCTGAATTTTCAGCATCATTACTCCAGTCTTCAGTGCCACATGATCCTTCAGAAATCATTCTAATATGCTGATTATGCGGTCTTTATTTTTGTGGAAATCATGATTTTACCATGACATTATTTTTCAGGATGCTTTGATGAATAGAAAGTTCAAAAATCTTTATGAATGAATCTTTATGAAATACTATGAATGTCTTTAATGTCACTTTTAATCAATTTAATGCATCCTTGCAGGATAAAAGTATTCATTTCTTTAAAAAAAAAAAAAAAAAAAATTACTGACCCTAAACTCCAAAAATTTAATTGCTTCATTTCTCAAAAATGCAATTACTGCAAAAAAGGGAATAAGGTCATATTTTGAACTTAAAGATTAATAAACATGCTTCTTTTTTTATTCATAGGACACTTTGGCACAGTTTACCATGGTTACCTCACTGACCACAACAACAGAGAAATCCATTGTGCTGTGAAATCTCTCAACAGTAAGAAACTCCTCAATGGCTCATAAAGATACTCCTGAAAATCTGAAACGTTTATTTCTCACAATGAGCTGCCTTTAAACTTGGCAGCTGTTAGCAGTGTTCCTGTTGCTTAAACGAAGGTCATGGGTTTGATTCCCTGGAAATGCAATAACTGAGTAAATGTATACTGTACATTAAATGCAATATAAGATCCTTTGGATAAAAGTCACTGTCTGCCAAATGTATAAATACTTTAACAATAGTTTATGCAAAAATGATTTTGAATGAAACTGAGATCTCTAAGTGTAAATTGTCTTGAATGACTTAAATAATATAAATGCTTGCATGACAACTCTCTCTGGTAGGAATAACAGATGTGGAAGAAGTGGAGCAGTTTCTGAAAGAGGGCATTCTGATGAAGGGATTTCATCACAGTAATGTTCTCTCTCTGTTGGGTATCCTGCTTCCCGAAGAGGGACTTCCCTTGGTTGTCTTACCTTACATGAAACATGGAGACTTGCGTCACTTCATTCGCTGTGAGAAGAGGGTCAGTTGCTAGAACTCAAACACATCAAATATGTTATGTATTTTGCCTTTCACCTTTGCCTTGCACAACAGGTTTGTATTTGTGGATGGATTTCACAACATGACCTCCTGCACTGCTCATAACCTTTTATAGAAGTTCCAGGAAGTGATGTTGCAAAAAATTATACAAACTTACTGTATGTGTTTTATATTTTGAGTCTGCTATAGTCTTGTTGTCTTACCCTAGAATCCCACAGTTAAGGATTTGATTGGCTTCGGGCTCCAGGTTGCTAAAGGAATGGAGTATCTGGCACAAAAGAAATTTGTACACCGAGATCTAGCAGCACGCAATTGCATGTGAGTTTTGCACACACAATTATTATGAATTAAGGTCCCGATATACTTACAAGCAAAATCAAAGAGCAAACTGGTGTGATGTCATTTCGAACAAAATCAGGCCAAAACTAAGTTTGTTGGAGTTTGCCAAAGCAAATTTTCCGTAAAAGTTCACTCCGGCTGGCAAACACCTTCAAGCCCCTTACAGCCTGTGCTTTGGCTTTTTGACTGATGCTGCCCATACAGGCTTTCTCAAGCCAACATCAAAGTTTGTTTACAAACTTTGGCTTCTAGTTTTAATTCACCTATACCAACTGTGCACAGTGAAGTTCAAAGTACAGTTCTGAAACGGGTACCGACTCAACCAATGTTCTCTCAGGCTTGATGAATCCTACACCGTAAAGGTAGCAGACTTTGGAATGGCTCGAGATGTGCTTGAGAAGGAGTACTACAGCGTCCAGGATCACAGGAAAGCCAAATTACCTGTTAAATGGATGGCCATTGAGAGCCTGCAGACGCAGAAGTTCACGACCAAGTCAGATGTGGTGAGATATGAAAATGAAATGCGTATGTTTAACTACTGGATTACAGTAAGTATTAATTATACACTGTTTCTTCTTAACGTTTTATTCTGTCTTTGACTGCAGTGGTCTTTTGGGGTTCTAATGTGGGAGATGCTCACACGAGGAGCCAGCCCGTACCCTGAAGTTGACCCATATGATGTCACGCATTACCTCTTAAAGGGACGACGGCTGCCTCAGCCACAGTATTGTCCAGATCCCTTGTAAGTTTTTCCATTATTCTACAAGATGCATTCATACTCCAACTTACTTTTCTTAGTCAGTCAGTATGTTAGTGTAAAGTAGAAAGTTTGGTTGGTTTACAGAGGCTGGTTCTATTCTTCAGTTGTTTTCCATTCTTTCATTTGTTTTAAGAAATTGCTCCACAGCAGTGCAGAGAGAGTGACATGGCCTTTTGGAATTGCAATGGTTTTAAGTAGCTGTCATTCAGTTTAGTGTTTTTCCACCATTTGAGGTTCAGAGGGTTTAAAGCTTACTCAGTATTCAGAGTGATGGAAAAGGTCAATCGAAAGGTTGTTGTGAATGTCCCTTCAATTATCCATCATCTCAAGCACTACACCCAGAGAGTTAATCATCATTCACTTTTAGACAGAGGGAAATATTTCAAAACCAACATAGTTTTTAATGTTCCCCAAGTGACACTGCAAAACTTTGTAAACCTTTAGAAATTTCCAGCAATCACTAACCAAACCTTTAGCTTTTAGTCAAAGTTGTAACTGTGAAAAACATGTCTGGGAATATTCTAAAAGAGTTCCATGATAACAAAAGAAGTATTTAAATTAATACAAAAGTAATGCTTTTTTTTCTTCTTGGATATAGTTACAGAAGCCCAAGGAGGCCATGCATCATTATTGTTATTACTATACAGGGCTTGACATTAACTTTTTTGCTCACCGGCCACTGTGGCTAGAGGTTTTCCAAAGTTACTAGCCATTTTCACTGGCATGAAAGCCATTTTCATAGCATTTTCACTGGCCACAATTTTGACATCGATACCACGGGGAAAAATGGCCATGTAGATATTTTTAATATTATCTTATAGTTTGGCAGCAGGTATATTAGGCTGCTGTCACTTTAAGATCTGGCGCATGGATCCACCATACTGTCACACATGCATTTTCTTTCTCAACTGTTTACATTCACTTAAAACATAACTGACTATGTTTACGTGAATACTCACCAAGACCGCCATTTTGTGTGTATTTGACTGTTTAGGCACAATAAGCAATGGAAAAAAAACTCAATTTACTACTGAGAGGCAGCTTTATGTGTTCGCACAAAATCTGCAGGAATGAGTAAAATTATGCGCAATATGAGCAATCCCACGGCGAAATTCTAGCCCTGTAACACCAACAATATTCATGCGGAGCAAATGAAACGAGTGAGTGAGAGGAGACGGGTTTGTGTGTCAACTCCCTATCGGAGGGATGAGAGAGCAAGAAAGCGCAGCTGGTATCGTGTATCTATTGTGCGGAAAATGAGTATTGGAAGCGTTTCATATATTTCAGTATTGATAATGTATTGAAAAATCGATACTTTTGACAACACATTGCACTTAGTTTATTGTTTCAGATGCCTTTTTAAAAGACTACAATTGAACATTTTACATATTATGTAAAATGGCACGTTGAATTTTATATACACACGACAGTTAGTTCTGATTCTCTAATCTGATTGGCTGAGAGCCTTTTCCAGTCATGCTATATTCTACTATATCGCATGGAAAGCATTTCACAATTCGTATCACTCCGCTTGTTTCTGCCGGATCTATACTAGCAGCATTTCTCACAGCCAGCGTCAATGGCGAAGGAGCAAACCAACTATACTTTTCACAAATACTGCTGTTATTGTGTCATAGAATGTAGTTTTAAGAGTTTTCATGTACCCACCGAGAACAGCTTTATCTTGGTCAGTCCTTCGGGAATTTGACGCTGACTCTTATGTAGTTGTTATTCATTAGATTTATAAATTTGTTTTGGGTATATCAAATGTGCAATCTTTTGTGTTATTAAACTATTACTTGTTCCAGAGCAAATCCATTTTGCTAAGGGCAAAGTTAAGTTTCATACTTCTTGAGCACCAAATCAGAATATTAAAGTGACTTTTGAAGGATAATGTGACACTGAAGACTGGAGTAATGGCTGCTGAGATTTCAGCTTTGCATGACAGGAATAAATTACATTTATATATTAAAATAGAAAACAGCTATTTTAAATTGTAAAATTTCACAATATTTCCTTGCACTGTATTTTTCATCAAATGCTGTAAATGTAGCTTTGGTGATAAATTATATTGGACAACAGAACTAAATTTTAAAAGGCAGAGTTGGAAACTCTGGAACATTGTCATAAATAAAGGAATGGTTAATGATTCAGAGTGTAATAACAGGATGTGGAAACATGACCGGTGGTGAGGTTCAGCCGTGGAAACTGTGAATGTGTTTGACTCAAGTTCATATGAGGTTACCATGACATCAGATTCCTGATATGACCAAGCTGGTCACTTTTCAATTGAGATAAGCCAGTTGAGAGATGACTGACCCTCACCTCTCTATCTGCAGGTTTGCCATTATGTTACAGTGTTGGGACCCCGACCCTGAGAAGAGGCCAACCTTCTCCACACTAGTGTTCGCTGTAATGAGTATTCTGTCCAGCCTGGAGGGGGAGCACTACATCAGCCTGAAGGTCACATACGTCAATCTGGACCAGCCCCGCCCCTACCCTGCCCTAACAGACTCTGCCGACGAATATGATTCGTCAGATGCAGATGATGCAGGCTCAGTCTCTAGCTGATTGGGTAGTTTAATACTCACTGAAAAGGGAGTCTTTTACGCGCCCTTGCTGACAAGACAGTAGGTGTGTTCAACTTAAAGCGGAGCTGTGCAGACCGGTCAGTGTATGACATCAAAGTACCGCAAGAGCGATTCGAAAGCCTATGAACACACTACACGTCTAACAACTGTGTTTTAAAGAGGACATATTATGCTTCTTTCTTTAGTGTGTAATGTTTATGTTTGAGCATGAAAAAGGTCTGCAAAGTTACAAAGCACAAAGTCCACTATAGAGGGAGTTATTCTCTATATCAGTAAGCACTGTTTCTGAGCCCCTGTTTTTTTCCGGGAAAGTACACGTCACAACATCCCTAACTTATAATCTTAATTCCCGCCCAAAGGCATATTTAAAAAAGGGGATGAGGCCTGGTTGAGTTGCATTAGTAGTGTGTTGAAACTCACGTAATGGTAAGGGGTGTGACATTTACGAAACGCGCTCAAAGCAGTTGTCCAATCTAGATAGCGTGGTGAATGTTTATATTATTGTCAATTAATGTGATGCTATGATATCATTTTGTCTTTAATAAGATCTTCCCAATAAATAGGCAAGAATAAACCAGTGGCATCCTCCATGATTCCTGTTCTTTCCGACAACAAAGCACTTGAATGCACCGAGCTCTTAGTCACAACTTCAGAAAAGTGGGAAGTAGGAAATTTCCGATAACACGTGAAGGCAGCATTTGACCCTACTCTAAAGTAGGAACTAATGTAGTCCCCCCTAAATGTGTTCCTATAACAAAAATCCCATTTCCTGCAGTGCGAACACACCAAAAAGTGGGTTCTTCCACCAATAGTTATAGGAGCTATGAATACATTCCTCTTGTGCGAAAACCCCTATTGGATCAAAAATGCAAAATGTAGGAAGGTCATGTGACGACAGTGTAGCATGCTACAGATTGAAATGTGTAGCATTGCATACAGTATAGTGTTTCACAAAATGTTAGATTAAAATAGTAGACAGTGTACTGTATATACTGCGCACTATGAAGTAAGCTGTACACTAGTATTCCTTTCCATTAACTCCATTATGTGTCAGAATACCACATTAAATCTTGGGGAAACATAAGTTACGTTCATATGACGTTATATTTTGCATAACAGGGCAAAACGCTTGCTATAAAGCCAAGATACTGTATGAAACCTGTGTGTTAGTATACTTCTGGTCTTGTACACAGAGCATTAAACTCCTAGTTTTTAAAGTGCATAACTTGGAAATTAAGTCAGCAGTGACAGCAGTTAACACGTTAATGTTTCACACTCAAGCATTGTCCTCATTAGAAAACATTTCAGTTGTAGAGGATGTATATTTTATTTATGAAACAACTACATGTTTATGTGAATAATAATTTTCAGTATTTTTTTCTATATATATATATATATGCACCACTTAATTTTGAAGATATGTTGTAATCAGTGAGCCTTAACTTGGTATTTGGTTTGTGATTATATCAGATGCTTGTACAGAAAAGGGATTTAGTGTACACTGTTTGGGATGAGTCAGCACTGAAAGGTGTTGAGCTGAATATATCACCGTGCTGCAGTTATTGAGCCTGTAGAAACGAGTGAGAATTTGACATCTATGATGCACATCTCTAAATAAATCCAGTTTTGCCAAAGGTGCCAGTGTTTTAGTGTATTATTAAATAGTTATTGGCAGCATTGGCATCTGGAAATGATGAACAAAACCAAAATGCTTTTATACATTGTATTAAAATGTTTTTGTTTTGATGTAATGACAAGGGGTCTATACATTGTACAGTTTTTGTTTGACCAGGATTTTTTTGGAGTAAAATATAACCCCGACATGACCGACATTATATGTGTCTCTTAATATTAAAGTGACATTATATGTGTCTCTGCATATTAAAATGGGATAGAAATAAAGTATTTTAAAATCATAAAATGGTACACACTGTGCCTTTGAGCTTGTGCTAGAGGAGAACACTAGGGGTCAGTAAAAGCCTTTTCGTGATGGAGCAAATATTAAATAGGATGCGCTTTTCTCACTGTTTGCAGCAAAATGAACAGCAAAACAAAAAGAAAATTGATTATTTTATATAATTATGCAGTTTAAATTTCAATATTCACTTTCAAAGCAATGTGATTTTATTTATTTATTTATTTTTTGGAGAGTGTGTGTGTGTGTGTGTGTTCATGTCTTTCAGCTATATGGTAGTTTTAGTGCATGCTTCCTAGTCACTATGCGTCATATTCTGTTATATATATCATAAACCCACAATTCTGAATTGACTGTGCAGTTGCAAAACTTGTAGAGAATAAAAGAGAGATCCAAGTTGACAAAAACCACAAAGAACTCCAAGTTCAGAGGTAGTAAGTCTCATTCCAACAACAGAAACCAATACAAATAAAACAGAGAGGGAAACAAACATCATAACGTTGTTTTTCCCTCCCGTGTCCCTCGCTCACTTCCTCTGTTACAAGATAAAAGAACCAAAGTAAATTCCCAGAAGATGCAGCCTTTGATTGTGAGCTCATATCTGCACCAGTGTCAAAAGTGTGTGTGTGTGTGTGTGTGTGAGGAAGAGAGAGAGAAAGAAAATTTCCTACTGGGTGAGAAGATGAATAGTGAGCTGTAGACACAGGCTGCTTTCGCCGCATAGTCACAACCTGCAGCCTTGAACCCCTTTCATCATGTTCTAACAGCTCAGATTTAGATCCTCGCACTCTCAACACACACGCGTTGAGTTTCCATGTTTTATGGGGACATTCCATAGACAATGTTTTTTTATAGTGTACAAACTGTATATTCTATACCCTACCCCTGTACTTACCCATCACAGAAAACTTGCTGCATTTTTACATTTTCAAAAAAAAAAACAAAAAAAAAACATCATTTTGCAAACATTGTGGGAATGTTACTTTAAAATGTTTTCTGAACATTCTGAAACAAGAAGTAACATTTAAAAAAACATGAATGATGCGTAAATAATGTTTTTGCACTAATGTTTTGAGAAGATTGTTAAAGACCAGATAACTTTGAACAAACGTTTTATTAAAGGGTTGGTTCACCCAAAAATTCTGTCATTAATTACTCGCCCTCATGTCGTTCCAAACCTGTAAGACCTTCGATCACCTTCAGAACACAAATTAAGATATGTTTGATGAAATCCAAGAGGTTTCTGATCCCCAAGTGAAAGCAACAAAATTACCACATTCAAGGTTCAGAAAGGTAATGAAGACATCATTAAAATAGTCCACGACTGCAGTGGTTCAACCTTAATGTTATGAAGTGACGAGAATACTTTTTGTGTGCAAAAACAAAACAAAAATATTCAGCAATTTCATCTCTTCCTTGTCAGTCTCCTACGTTGTTCACATTGTAAACACAGTGCAGCACTTCCGGGTTCTGCGCCAGAACGCCGACTCAGTATTGGCTGACGCTGTACATGTGAGCAACATGATGCATGTGTGTGATGCTGACACAGGAGCTGGCCAAGGTTGAACCACTGTAGTCACATGGACTATTTTAACGGTTTCAATTCCAAATTATGTTGCTTTCTCTTGGGGATCAGAAAACTCTCAGATTTCATCAACAATATTTTAATTTGTGTTCCAAGGATGAACGAAGGGCTTACGGGTGTGGAACGACTGAGTAATTATGAGTAATTAATGACAGAAATTTCCTTTTTTGGCGAGCTAACCCTTTAATGTTAATTGAACGTTTGTTCATAGCTTCGAGAAAACCTTGCCAGAATGTTAGCCAAAGTTCCCTGTTAGCTGGGTATATCTTTTTTTATTTTTGATATTTGTACTGAAATACGACACAAAAATATTGATTACGTAATTTTTGCAGTGTTGAGCTCCATAAAATGCTTTAGGAAGGCAGCTCGGGTTTTTATTACAGAGCTCATAATTTGAGTCATTGATGTAATGTCAGATGGCTTTGATGATACATGCTTCATTCTAATGATAAATTTTAATTGTACAAGATTGAAATCAAATCTGATTAAATTAGCTGGCGTGATAGATTTATGCCACTCATTTTAAAAAGAGAGATCGATGAGGCTGGCGAGTCAATAACACGGGGAGATAGAGAAATTTGGTTGAGGTTGTTGTGTCCAGGAGAAAGACAGCTCAAGAGCAAACTCAGATAGGCAGAGAGGCAGGAGGAGAGAATCAAAGACATTCTGGCATGTGTGAGAGTTTGGAAACATGTCCAGGTTTGGGTTATGATCCGTAGGGATGCGTTCCAGCACTGTTGCTCTGACTCACTCATTACTGAGCTCCAAAACAAAAGTTCTACAGGTGCTGGGAGAAGTAAAACCTGAAAAAAGCCAGACTCACTCTGCTGGAGCTTCTGTCAGCTCCTCAATAAAAAAAAAAAAAAAAAAACCTTTCCTCTTGTAGATGCTTCCTGCATGTTTAATGGAAGCTTTCAATAATTTAGTTTCTCTTTCATACATAGGAGATAGGAAGGAAATATATATGTATCATGACGTCTGATGGGTTTGTTTATTTATATATTTTTATTCTGTAATGATAGCAAAATGGATAGTAAAGTGGAAATTGAGACAGTACTTCATCCTGGTCACATGATGTCAAAGGTTTGCTTCTTCATTTTTGATGTATCATTTATTATTTTTGCAACATGTGAAAGCTTTTGCACAAGTTGTAGATGCTGGTATTAGAATAAAACAACAACAACAATGACTTGGCATGTTTATTAAAAATATGAAACTTGCATATCAAATATATTACTTAGTGTAATTTATTTGGAGTTTAACAAGAAGCAAAGCTACGCTCATTTTCATTTTATGTTTGCATATCGCTGATCCCAGCTAAAAGGAAATGTTCTCAGAACTTTAGCTAATGTACTGGCAAGGTTCTCTCAAAGTTATGAACAAACATTCCAGTAACGTTAATAAAACATTCATTTCAAGTTATCTGGTCTGTAATAATGCTCTCAAAACAGATTGAATTTAGGCTTTTATTCACATATAAACATTGATCATTGAACAAAAACAAAACCATATTTGCGTAACCTCATTGGTTCTCGCACGTCAAGCAAACATGAGCTTCCGTTTACCAGATCTGATGTGCGAGTTGATGAATGTTTATAAATTTTTACGGTCTCTTTATGAACTTTTTGAAGTGTCAAAGTGGTAGTTGTGTAGCTGTCAATGGAGGGACAGAAAGCTCTCATATTTCATCGAAAAGATCTTCTTGTGTTTAGAAGATGAATGAAAGTCTTACGCATTTAGAATGACATGAGGGTGAGTAATTAATGACAGAATTTTCATTTTTGGGTGACTTAATCCTTTAAAGTCTAATGTTAAAATTTATTTTTACATTTATGTTCATTGGAAGCAGGACTTGCCAACATCTTGGAAGAGACGTCAAATGACGAGTCTCGCTCAGGTCGGGGTTGATCGACGTACCACGCAGGTCGACTGTCCGACTTTAAGTGTTGTTCCAGACTTTATTTCCAAGAACAAGTGGGAAAAATCCAAATTCCAAGCAGTCTGGATAAGAACAAAGTTCTGAGAACAGTTAGCTGGGATGGTAGTATGCTACTTTGAACATCAATAATTGGAGAGTGTACCTCAACCAGTTACATACTCAAATTCACCTGACAAAAATCAAGTTAAATTATTAACTTAATGAAATCTAAAAATGTATAATTGTGTTGGCGTCGTCATATTAGGAATTATAGTGATTCTGAAACAGACTGGAAGCAGTTATTGTATTTGCAATGCATGAAGACAGCAATGATCTGATTGTCAAGCCCTGTTGTGTAAGGTTGATTGGCATCACCTCCCAAAGCACGTCTACAGAGAATCTCTTGTGAATCTACATGCATTTGAATTGCAGAAATAAACTTGTTATTCTCAAGCCTAAAATAACCATTATTCAACATCTTTCTTCCCTGCAAAACCAAACAGAGAAGACAAATTGACAAGCATCTCTGAACCATTCTGGACATTACGCCTGACGTTACATTTGTGCATTTGGTCGACAACCATCAACCAGCAATATGACTAATGTAGCTTGTCATGACTACTGAATATTACATGAACAAATTCATGGAACATAATCTAATCGGCAAAATCAATCTCAATGAATATTTAATTGCAAGTGGTGAAATTATTTATTCACATGGGTATAATGTTCATATATTATGTAAGGAATTTCTGTATTTCTTAGTGTTTGGTGGACTTTTGAACCCTACTGTATATTATTCTTAATGCAGAGACATTAGAAAAACCTAAAATATCTTTGGAGCATTATGTAGATCAGGCACTTGCTTCCATCAGTTTAAATATGGTAAATCCTGCGTCTTTAAGCTTTTGGCTGGCACTCATTGCTAGATGAAATAAGACATTATTAGAACTCATCACTGTCTCAGATTTATCAGTATCTAGAGGGGCATTAGCACCTCTCTTAGCGTGTGATGAAGAGCAGGAGTGACAGGAAATCACTGTCTTGGCCGGTCTGCTTAATCTGAGAGTCAGTGGATGGAATGGGGGAGATCTCTCGAGGTTACTGAGGGTTGTGTTGGAATAGGACACTTCATTTCAATGTGTGTTTGTGTGGGTGTTCATAACATAGAAATGTGAAATATCACAGGTACTGTAGTTGTTGTCGCTGTCATCAATGCAGTTTAGTTCTGTTCAGATCAGACCAGTTCAGATCAGTTGGCTTCAACAAATATAAAAGACAAAGAATTGTTTTGTGATGCTATACAGCAAGTACACAATATACCAATGTCTTTTATACTATAATAGCATATAAATAATAAAATAATCTGCTGTAGAATCACCTTTATTAGCCAAGTGTTATAGCAGCTTGCATACATACATTTAACAATACAAAAAAAAGAAAAAAGTTAAATAAGACTGCTTTAAAACAAGGACATGAGACAAGGGCATAACCACCTGGCTCCTGTCACTTGATGAAAAAAGTTGTTTTCTGGCCTGAGATTTATGCAATCTGTCCAATATTCAACAACTTAGAAAGGTTAAAAGCATTGGGTTTTCACCCTTTGTAAATCAAAGCAGAAGCATCATTCCAGTAGCCTATAAATAACTGCAAAACTTTCTGACCATTACCAAACTTCCAAACATCAACACTCATGGAAGTTTTAAAGGTTTTGTTTGCTGCACAAAAACATTTTACTTGCACACATCATTTAGCTAATGACATTAGACAAGCAGATGTTCTCTAACTTAAATGCATATTTTTAATAGTGTTAGCTAATACCCTTGCATGAGACAAATACCAAATACATGTATCCAAAAATATCAGAACCACAGAGAAGCATTCCATGTTGCATTATGGTATATTACAGTTCAGACTTGCTATACAGAAATTAAAGGGGTCATGACATGAGAAATCAAATTTGCATATGACTGCCTCCAAAGCAAGACATCGACAAATAGTAATACATCATAGGCCCCACCCCCTGGTGTTCAGGCTAGGGCTGCATGATATTGGAAAAACTGACATTGCGATATTTTGTTTTTCTGCGATATATATATAAAATAATTATATATATATTATATATAATAATTATATATATATATTATATTTATATATATATATTGCAATATGAAAAAAAAAATTCACCAGATGACTTGAATAGCTCTATTTGAAAAGAATTAATCATACTAGGATGATTGGGGTGATTTTGTAGGTGAGTGAATATGCATAGAAAAGCATAAATAAATATAACAGAACAAGGATACAAATGAAATAAATAGTGCTTTATATTTTTCAGGTAAGTCAAACAGTATTCAGGTACAGAAATTAAATAATCAAATGTGAAATAACACTGCATAGTCTCACTGTATAAATTAAACATTTAATCTGTGTTAAAACTACAAAAGTGATTTTTCTCTTTTTCTTTTGTTGTTTGGTTAACATTCATGATTCTGTCACTTTAAGAATACTGTTACACATCCGGTTTTCTTTTTCAATTTTTTAGTTCATCTAAGCCATAATCAGTTGTGTTTACAAGAATAGTCGATCTTTTATGTGCATTTTGACATTTTTTTTTTTTTTTTGCATGTATGTGTCCATTCAGGCACAAATAGACGTGGAAGAGAACGGCATTCGGTGTTGACATGTATCTGGCCCGGCTCTCTGTCTGTACGCGTGCGCACATAAAACAGCTCTCTTTCACGTATTCGTGCGCTCAAATGGTTTAAAATCTCTTGAATGTTTAAACTGACAGGACCTAAAAGATGTTCAAATGATAAACTTTAATTGTATGATGGTCAAACTTCACA
This sequence comes from Hypophthalmichthys nobilis, assembly GCA_037950665.1. Classification (NCBI taxonomy): domain Eukaryota; kingdom Metazoa; phylum Chordata; class Actinopteri; order Cypriniformes; family Xenocyprididae; genus Hypophthalmichthys; species Hypophthalmichthys nobilis. The sequence continues at coordinate 22,740,212 of CM075487.1, forward strand.
ATTAATCAGAGAATCACCTGCATTTTGAACCTTGGTGTCTGGTCCGTACAGATTAACAATCCTATACAAGACATCGCACATCCTGCGATGTGACTATCATGGATGCGCACATCGCAATTTCAATGCTTAAACGATGCAGCCCTAGTTCAGGCTGACACTTGCCTACAAATGTGAGCGTTGCGTTGCATCAAAAGCAAATAGAACCCATTATAATTACTGACACTGTCTACACTGGATACAGTATACAGATGCGCATTCACTTTCTGATGTACTCCACGTGCTTGAGTATGCTGACAACAGGACACATAGAAGAGTAAATGGAAGTGAAAAAGAATGTTCGCTTTTTATGCGTCCTGTCTAAACAGCTCATTTGCTCTTTAATAATCATTTTTTCACATATGTATGTTTTTTTGTGCAAAAAACTTTATCATTATAAGTGAGCCTCAAGGAACATGTTAAAATAATAATAATAAAAAAAATCCATGTCATGACCCTTTAAAGGAATACTTTGCACTTTGAACGAAATTTATTTTTTGTTTTAACTACTAAGTAAACGCACAGAAATCAAATCCAAAAATGCTTTTTCTTCCAAAAAGGCTCACATAGATCAAAACAAGTTACACAATCTCATAAAAACACTTTATGCATGTGTTTATTTGTAGCTTGATGTTTACTGTGTGCTCTAATCATCCTAAAATAAGTCAGTGTTGTTCCCTCACTCAAACAGACCATGCTGTTTTTAAGCCCATATAACCAATGTTCTCTCTCGACCCCAATGACAGCCTATGACTGCTGGGAAAACAGCAGCTCTACTCTTGCCTATGTGATGGGTTTGCTGCAATATCACACCAACAAGTTCGCTCTTCACATTCACATCCATATTTAATATGGGGAGCTGGCTGCGCTGCCACCTGTCAAGTACCCCCCTACCCCACACACACACACACACACCTGACCCCTGTGGGTTTGCAGAGGGAGATAAGGGCTCTTGTGGGCATCAAACTGAAGCTGGAAGAGTTGCATAGGTACTATTGGTTCTGTACCAGTCAGGAATTATATTATATAAACCCATCTGTATGCTTCTCATGAGCACCAATAGAATAGTTCAATCATGACGTCAATTTTTATACTTTATAGCTGTTAGATTTCTATTTCTAGTAACGTAGGTAAACAGAACAAGCTGTGCACCTTCAAAAAACATAATCTCACATAGTTTATCTTTTACCTTCGAAATTCAATTACATATCAGATGCTGGAGAGAATATGTTTTGATTGAAGAGGCCTCTTATGAACAGTGGAGGCGAGAGAGGGAATATAAACACTAAGTTTTTTTATTTTGCATTCTGTCAAGTCTTGCACACTTGCATGCTGAACCTCATCCCAGGTAACAGGGAACGTTCTCAGAACATTTTGGCAAAGCTCTCTCAACATTTTTCCAATAAGGTTAATAGAACATTAATTCAAAGTTAGTTGGTCTTTAATAATGTTCTCAAAACATTAGCACAACAAAAGTTATTTATACAGTACTTCTGTCAGGACCACTGTTGACAATTATCATACAGTTTGGATTGGCGGTATGGTTCCGTTCTGGGCAAGAACTCCCTGCGCATCCATGCAGCATAGAATGGATAAGAGCAGGGAAGGCAGTGATCACCCCCCCCCCAAATTATACACATAATTTGAGAATTAGTCCGATTCAAGGGGAATCAGAAGGCCAAATCCTGACTGGACGATAGGAGGAGCTGGGGATGGAGGAGGGTAATTTGCTCCTGAGCAACGTGATAGCTGCTGGTAATACTGAAGGACATATTTATGAATGCTGTGATCAGCTGAGACTACGTGGATCAGATAAAATATGTATATTGTGGCCACAAATTAACAATTCTTTACTACGACTTACTAATACGTCAGCACATTTTACTAATTCGTTCCCTCGTTTTAAGTAAATTGTGGTCATGTTGTTTGAGAACATCATGAAAAAGGTTTTCATAAATTAGCTGAAATGTTAGCAAAACATTCTTATTTTTGTTAGCTTTAATGCACACCACATGCTGCAGTCTAACAGCTTTCACACTCCTCTCCAATCACTTAAGGTGTACTCAATTTTTAAACAGCCTGTATTCTTTATTCGATGAATAAAATGAGAGAATAAACATGCACATGATGCATTATTAGCTAGCCTCATCTTACTCATCATTAAGTGTTTAAGCTGCCATTGGTGATGCATGGTGCCATCAGCTTTCAAATTATCTTGCTGTAGATTTATTGAAAATTGTTAATTATTCAAGCTAGAACATGCTAGGTTGTTAAATCTAAAGATAATCTAACACATTTTGCATTTAAATGCCTGAAGCTGTCTAACAATGTAACTTCAGAGACAGCACTTTGTAAATCAATGGTTATTGACAAGCATCTTGAAGATCACTGCAGGATCTCTAGGCTCTGTAACTGTAGCCGAGTCATTCATGTTCTGATAATACATGTCGTAATTGTGATGTCTGTTCTGGGTCTGAGGTTAGATTGAATTGTGATCTTGTTTGATTTGTGATGGATGCATCTCAATCAGTTCCCTAGTTCAGTAGTCAGGGCACTGATGTTGCCGGAAATAGTCACCAGTGTCCCAATGTGTAGTGAGCCAGGATCCTAACTAGCAACATTTTCAGCTAAAATAGCTGTTCATTTACATGACAACGGCATTTTCCCTTTTTGCTTCAACAATAATATACTGGATAAAATATTAAACAATTAAAAACATTATATGAAAGTGGCCAAGTATGATGTCCCATACTTAGAATTTGTGCTCTGCATTTCACAACACACAGTAGTTGAACGCACACCCACAACAGTGGACAGCCATTTTTGTTGCGGCGCCCAAAGAGTGATTGGTGGATAGGTGCCTTGCTCAAGGTCACCTCAGTTGTGGGTAATGAGAGTTCATTCACTCCCTACCTATATTTCCTGCCCGTACTGAGACTCAAACCCGTGACCTTCGGGTTACAAGTCCAACTCTCTAACCATTAGGCCACAACTGCCCTTGTATTAGCATCTTTTATATTTTATCACAATATCACAAATTTAAAGTCAGCACAAATAGGAGTTGTGATAGACCTTTCTTGTGACATATATACCAGTGAAATGGCTTCTCAAACAAGAAAAAACATTGGGCGGGACTTGATTTTGTCCATGGGGCATTGATTGAATTGTTGTGGTTTGCTATTGGTCGATCTCATATGAGTGACAGGTTGCCCCACCCTCACGCCAGTAAACAAGACATCAGAGAAGAGCAGTGTTGCCAATTTAGTGATTTTGTCACTAGATTCCCTGCCCCTTTTGAGACTTTTTTTTCAAAGTTGAGGGACAAATCTAACAATTTGAGGGCACATTAATTAAAAAAAATAGTAAATCTTTTATAATAAATACTGCAATATTCCATTAACAATTTAGCTGTTTTTGGTGTTTTGTTTTGTTCCACTCTCTAATCAAGGTATTTTAAATAAATAATAGTATTAAATAGTATTTCTCAGTATCATGTGGTATCTGTCTCAAACTGCTCAATTCATATGGATTAGTTTTACGATCTCTTTACGAACTTTTTGAAGCATCAAAGTGGTAGTTGTGTAGACAGGCAATAGAGGGACAGAAATCTTGTAGATTTCATTAAAAATATCTTCATTTGTGTTCCAAAAGTGAACGAAAATGATGATTTAATTTGTGCGTGAACTAACCCTTTAAGGTAATGTGAACACACACACACACACACACACACACACAGAAAACAAGCTATAGGGCTGTTTTTAAGACAATCTAAGTAGTGATCTAGTCATTCAAGTTGATTTTGAAAATATGCATGTTTGCACACCACTAGCAAGATCTCAGATCATCTAATTCCTGAAAGTGAGCAGTTTACCAGCAAAAACGAATGCAGACAGCAGTAAAATGTCATGGTGTTCTGATTAGCCGTATGTCATGCAAATAAAAGTGCTGCTTTCTCATATGCCATAATTTGCTCTGACATTACCTTCCTCTTCTGTTCGTTTAACAATAATGCCAAGAGGATAAAGTACTGTCAGTGCGAGTATGGGTCCTGTTGTTCCGCTAGTTACTCTGGTCGCTCATTAGAAGTCTGTTGAGTCATGCATATAATGATATATTCTGAAAAACCACACGCATTCATATCACAGTCTTGAACCCAAATCCCTGTAGGTTTGTTGAACGATAACTTGTAGCTCATAATCTCTCGTTATTGCTGACATGAGGAAAATTATGTTATATAATGTGTTTACAAAGTGAAATACTAAAATGTGGAAGACACAAAATGGGGAATTCATCAAGAATTAATTGTGCTGATGATAGCGTTGTTAATCATTCAAATTGTCTGTTATTTTAGCACATGATTCACTAAATGAAGGTAGTGGCGCAAACTCCGCAACAATTTAAATTGCGGGCCAGTTTTGAGTGCTAGTTTGTCATCTCAGGAAACATTTTGATAGTTCATCCCAAAAATTAACTTGTTGTCATCATTCACTCACCCTCATGTTGTTCCAAACCCGTTTGAGTTCCTTTCTTCTGTTGAACACAAAATAAGATATTTTGAAGAATGTTGGTAACCAGGCTGTTTGACAATAGCCATTGACTTCCACTGTATTTTTTTTACTACTATGGAAGTCAATGGCTACCATCAACCACCAACATTCTTTAAAATCTTATTTTGTGTTCAACAGAAGATAGAAACTCATACAGGTTTGGAACAACTTGAGAGTGAGTAAGTGATGACAAAACTTTCATTTTTAGGTGAACTATCTCTTTAAGGTAGATGTTTGACATGTGTTTTCCTTTAATAGTCCTTTAACACTGATAATAAATGAAACTCCAAACAGCATTGTGCAGAATGCTCCTCTTTGATTTTTGTGAATGATCTTAATTGGCTTTCTTTTTATTATTGTGAACTCATTAAATCAACAATATTAATCATGTAACGGAGAGCATATTTATAAGCCATTCTCTTTAACACATATTCTCTACATATCAGGATTATTATGAAACTAATTATCAGAGGAAATTGTTGTAGAAGTGTTGAGATTTGGCCTGAATTCAGGGTTCACCTCAGGGCAAATCCTACGGGCCTGTATTACTATTTGAATGTTTTCTTCTGCCAAGTTTAAAACAGAAGCAAAAAATGTTAAAAGCATGCTAAAGTTATCAGTCAATGATAATCTTTTAGAAACTGCAGGTATGTGTGCATTGTATGAAATGCTAAAAATGTAGGTCAATCGAAGACTGCAATGTTTTTTTGGAAAAGGATGTTTCAGAATACAGATTCCATCACTGAAAATGAACTGATGTGAGTTGGAAATATATATCTTGGCTGTCACACTGTCTCTAACTGTCATATCAGATTAAGACACCAGATCTCATCCGGGCTTGAATATTCCTTCGCCCTTCTGAGAATCCCCTCTAGTATCTGTCACCCTCTCCATATATAAACCATTGAAATGTGAGGAACAGTCTTCAGTCCTCTAGCTTTGGTTGAAGTCATTACAAAGTGCCCTTGGTCACCCCCCTCCCCCCACCACCTCTTCCATTGCCTCTGATTTATTTGGTTTATGCTGCCAGTTCAGAGCCTGGCTGGCTAGTGGGTATGTGGCACTTACTAAAAGGAATCGGTCAATAAACAAAGTCAGTCTATGAATATGCATTTTGGATAGTACTTTTAGTAAGGAACGCTTTTATAAAATTCATTGCTGTTGCTATGATCTACTGTGTTTACACAGGCATTTTATTAATTAATAAATCATCATAAAGTCTGGACATGAAGGCTCTTGGCATCTGTAATATCAAAGGATAGAGGTACATGCATTTTTTCACAATAAGTAATAAATCAGTTTGTGCTACATATTTATTTGCAATCTAATTTTACATTAGTATTATTTACAATATTATGTTGTTTATCCGAACAACCCTATATATATATATATATATATATATATATATATATGTGTGTGTGTGTGTGTGTGTGTGTGTGTATAATACATATATATATATAAAATTTTCATTTATTATTGTGCCTGCATGGTAATAATAAGAGAGCCATTTTATAAGATGACGTAAGCTATTTTACATTATATTTTACAATGTATGTTGTTTATATAAACAACCCCTGATTTTTTGTAGGCCATTTAGACTTAATATTAAAAAAAAAAAAAAAAATCTGCTTTTACATTATATTTAAATTACATATGCAAAGAACCCAGATTTTTTTTTTTTTCATTTAAGGATCCATAGCCTTTTGTAATTTAATTTAATTTAATATTTTTGCAAGCAACTTTTTATATTATTTTTTGTGTTTTATATATTTTATAATATTTTGTTATGCAAAGATTTTTTTTAAAGGTTATCCATTTTTGTAAAACAATAAATAATCATTTTATTTTATTAAGATATGTTTTATGCTGTAAACTACTTTTATATTATATTTTACTATATATGTTGCTTATTCAAAAAACCCTGATAATTAAATTATTATAGTTTATTATTAAGTATATTGTTATGGAATAATTGCACACCAAGGTTTATTGTTGACTGCCATATTTGAAGTCATAAATTTGGTTATATTTTGCAGTGGCTTGTGTTTTTGTCATAGCAGATATTGGAAGCTCAGTGATCATGCTGTGCCACTGGAGCAATGCACCTCCAGCAGATGTCAACACTCATGTGTGTGCTACCTGTGTAATCCGCATAATCGGATAGAATTATCCCAGAGGCACTCAAAGTGCCGACACAGTATGTAGATTCAAACAACACAATGACGCTTACATGCCATACACAGGGCCAAAACAGCAGAAGACAAAACATCACATCTGACCCAGTTCCTCACAAAGTTCATGAGAACTGTGTACGGAACACTTTTTATGATGAACTGAAGCCATACTCCTGCTGCGGCTGATTCTGAATCAGAATTTATGCGGAATGGAGGGTGTTGGTGTCAAAACCCATGAGGCAGCCATAAACTCATAAGAAATCCAGTGTGACGTTCACATGGAGAGCTGCTGTAACTCATCATATCTTCTAGATAGACACCATCATGCTGTATTTTTCTCTTTTTTTCTCTGTATCTCTATATTTGACCGTACACCTCCCAGATCTAGGATTATGCGGTAAACAATCTTTCTGAGGTTGTAGCATTGTTACAGTTTTGGCTACAGGCACATGGTCAATGAAATTGCATGTCTAAAAAGGAATTTGATCCTATATCAGTATGCAGTTTTGTTCTTAGAAACCAATAACCATATAAGATGACATAAAAGATGTGTACATGATGTAACAAGTTCAATTTGAAATGCACAGCTGTTCTATTTGCTGTTTACAAATAATTTTCTGTGGTAATTTAAGATATTATCACCTAATATCTTTATTGAACCTAAAAGGGTTAAAATCCTTTCTTGATCTTGGACAAATGGTGCAACAAATTAAACCAAACTAGTAGTTTTTGACCCTTTTTGAAAGTTGTCCCTTTAAGAGCACTGCCACAGCTCTTGCACACATAAAGGGACAATTTTTTCACATTTTCTTGTCTGCGAGTGGAGAAAAGTATTCCATGTTCTGACCTGTGAACTTCAGCATAGTCACTGTATCTAGAACCTTCTGTAAGAGTGCGGATTTCACTGTCAGCAACATCATGCTTCTATTGATGGAACAAATGTATTAGTGCTGACTCCAGCCACCACATCTCCCAATTACACAGAATAACATCAGAAATTACTCTCCATTTGAAATATGGCCCAATATTTTAGGCTTGTAAAGCCATTAGCCTGCAGTGCAGACAGCTACAGTTATCCACACCCATACAGAGACAGAGTGCTTGTCTTCTCACCCATCTAGAGATTGTCAAAGAACTATTAAAAATGAAATGGTGATCATTATTTTTGAGCTATGTGGTCCGCTTCTCAGAGCTGAATGTTCAATCCAATATTGAGTTCCACACTGTGGTGAGGATGTCTGATGCTGGAAACTTCAGCTGGCTGTGAGACGGAAAGTTTATAAGGTAAAAGTTTTTATTTGATGAGTGATCTGGAGAGGAGCTGAGTGAAAACGAACAAGGGCTAGAGGAAGACAGAGTGAAGTTAGACACAAAAGGTCACTAAAACAACAGTGGCACCTGGAAGCTAATAGCAGAAATGTGAAATTCACAACTGTAATGTGTAACTCCGACCACCCACGGTATAATTACACACCAGGGCTTCATGAAACACTGTAAACACCAAAATAACCCAACGAAGCGCTTACTCTTGACACCGTGCCTTGACCCCACTCACCACAGCAAGAGCCCAAAGCACTTTAGAGGAAGTTTTGTTGTTATTCTGGTGTTTACTTTTTCAAATTGCGATATTCCATTTTTCTGACACCGCATAAGAAGTTTAATTTATGTTACTAGATTTGCATTTCCAGAAGGAAACAGCAGTGGAACAAAAGTATAGTAGCTTTGTATAGTAGTTTTGGTGTAAATGAAATGCCGCATCATAGCTGTGACAGCAAAGGCGGCACAGAAACCAAATCTGAAGTGGCAAAACCATGAAAATGTGCATTTACACAGACTGTTTAATGCTGCTCTGATGCGGCATAAATGCATTTACACAGGGATTTAAATCGTGGGAAGCAATTTTAAAAATAGTGTTTAATTAAAAATTATTATGAAATAATAGTCTCTAAAACTCGAAATCAAAATTTTCTGAGCGTTATAGCGCGCTTTGATGTTTGTCATAATTATTTGGTACTGATAGTTATTTTCTATTTATTTATTTATTTTTTTAATAAAATTGTTCCAGCTGGAACAAACGCTACAATGAAATTTTGACCGGGTGCATCACCGCAGGATTAAAAGCAGCGAAAGTTTTTTTCAAAACTGGCACAACAAACGAACATTAATGCTAGCGTTAGCATTTCAGGCAGGATAGCAGATGTCACCAGACCGTCTTGTGTGGGTGAAATATCATAATCAAGGAGAGGATTTTTGGAATATAATAGGCCTATAACAATACACAGTTAACGTACAGTGACGCCGATTGGGTTAAGCATTTAACTTACCGTATCTGAGAGAAATGTAGCATCGCGTTGTCTCTTCAAAGGAAGATTACAAACGGAGACTTCACGTCACGATGTACGTACAGGACTCTTTTACTTCACTGTCTCTTGTTGGTATGAAGCGAGATCTACTATGTTTTGTCTCCCGCTTTTGATTTTCCCGCCGCTTAAGCTGACAGACATATTGCTGGTTGTCATGACAATGACGTAGTTTAGCGCGGCACAAGCTCGCGTTCATTTACACTGAACCAGTATACCAGGGGCTGAGGTGGGTCAGACCCGGCGTATTTCAGGTCTGCTTTATGCGGTATTGCGTATTTACACAGAATTTTAAGCAGGTACAGGCCCGGCTTAACTCGGCTGTGTAAAGATTAGAATGTGTACCAGTACCTTCACTTTAAAAAATGAAGGTTCTTCGTTGGCATCGATAGTTAACCTTGAACATCCTTGGACCCTTTTCAGTGTACAGAAGTGGGTTATTAAAATGGCTCTTTTACCAACTAATCGGTTTCGGGAAACCAAAAATGGTTCTTCTGTGGCATCACTACAAAAACCCCTTTTGGAACCTTTATTTTTAAGAGTGCCTATGCAGTTTAACCTACACATAGGGCACGTCTCAATGAGCTCCCTAGTTCATTAGTCAAAGAGTCGGCCATTTTAAGGTCTTTCTCAATTGCAAAATCAATTGGAAAACCAAAAGCTGGCTAAAAAAAAACTTTACTAAAAAAAAAAACAAAAAAAAAAAAAACAGCAAACTTTCAGTTACAGCTTGACCACCTTCAGTGCCTAAATTATGTTCAGTTCATATTTATTGATATTATGTTTAGCTGGACCGGCCTGAAATATAATGATCTAAGCTAAAGAAGCACTATTAATTATACAATTCAGATTTAATATTTTATTGCAGATTTGAAATGCATGATTGAAACATTGAATTCAGTTCAATTCACATTTATTTGTATAGCGCTTTTCACGATACATATCGTTTCAAAGCAGTTTTACAGAGAATGCATGTCAACATTACAATTTGGAGAATGCAGTTAGCTAATAATGTAATAATTCAGGCAATTAATTTACAATCACTGTTAGCAGTTTAATTGAAGGGAGAAGCAATGAGCTCCTGGAAATAATCAATTACATATTAACAATAATTATGATATATAGAAATTTGGGAATGTGCATGTTGATCCAGATGTTGCGTCATCTGAAGTCCTCGCAGGAGTTGGCGCCGTCTCTTCAAAGGTGTTGGTCATTTGAGGTCTTCTTAAGCGGCTGGATCCAAACTGAAGCTGATGTACTCTCTAGTCACCTCAGGACGGGCGTAAAACAGAAAAGCAAATGGAGAATAATTAGCGTAGCTGCTGTTCATAACATTAAGCAAAGATAGTCATGTGCAATTGATCTGATATGAGATGCATTATGTGAATGCTTGGCTAAAGAGATGTGTCTTTAATCTAGATTTAAACTGGGTGAGCGAGTCTGAGCCCGAACATTATCAGGAAGGCTATTCCAGAGTTTAGGAGCCAAATGTGAAAACGCTCTCCCTCCTTTAGTGGACATAGATATCCTAGGTACAGAAACATATTAATTCTTGGTTTTCTGTGTTTATACATTCCTGGAGAAAGCTATCCATTAACATTCCCATTCTTCTCATTGGCAGTTGCTTGGCTGGTTAATCTTGTATAATAGTGAAATATTTGCGACATATGTTTCTTGTAAAAATTAGAATATATGGCTTTTTGGAACATGCTAACCAGCTAAACCTTGACCCTTGGTATTTCCTACATATTAAATAGCTGCGCATGAAGAGTTATCAAGGTGGCCGCTGAGTGAACTGACTTATCTTAAAGGGACTACAGTTCACGACTAGTTCACTCATATCCTGCCACATTTTGAGTTTACACTGATAGAGTCCACATATGACAGACTGAGATCCATGTAATCTATGTTTGCGATACAGTGTCCTCTCTAGATGATCGGAGTGTATATAATTGGATTTTGGATGGAAGCTGTCCTCTAGGCATGAGAAATGTAGGTCGACCACAAAAGTCTCACCCTCTTGAGGAGAGGTGAGCTAATGTAGCGATTCTGAGTGCTGACAGGATTTGAACCGGTTCTGTTTACAATGTCTCTCTGGCTTGACTGTGTTGAGAATGCAAAGCTAATAAGAGACAAGATTATAAAAACCCTCTGACCATTACCACTTACATAAAAATATCTCAAACACTTCCACACAGTACAGTTGCATTAGAATGGCACTGCTATACCCAGAGGAAGATTGTTATCGCTCACAGCTTGGCAGGCTTAATGGAGTTCTGTTACACATCATTTAAGTATCAACTTTGTCTCAGATGATTCTCCTATAGTTCCTTGGGTGAAATAAAATAGATATAAATTGTCAACATACAGTAATCATATTGAGCTATAACAGCTCATATAATTTTGATGTTTTTATATATATATATATATATAGGTTGTTCATATTACATGACTTTGATTTGGTGGACAAAAGTCAGAAAAAAAGCTTTTTCTTTTATAATTTTTTCTAAGAAATAATAATAAAAGCATGCCAAAATACTTATGTATAAGTAAACAAATCTTTAAATAAAGGAATATTATTAAAATAGTACTTGTATCTGCATTACAATTACATTTGTGCAGTTTTAATGGCTTTCATTTAATTTTCGTAGTTTGGAGGCGAATATAAACTTGAAAAACGATCTGTTGTTGAAAGCAGTGATATTTTACTATCATTGATATACTATTTTCTTTAAATATATTTTGTTGATATTTTGAAATATGTTTTATTTTTGTATGTTCTGTTTTCACTTTTCACTAATTTTTTTAAATATATCTATATAGTTTTTTTATTAATTATTATTTATTAGTTTTAAGTTATTTAGTTTTAGTTATTTTAGCACTTCAAGTTAAACTAAACAAAATGAGAAATGTTGCCTAGGCAACTAGCTGAAATAAAATAAGTGTTATGTTTTTTTTAACATTTATTTTGTTTCAAGTAATGAAATGTAACGAAATGTCATGTATGGTTTTAGTTAACAATAATAACCCTAGTTGAAAGCATAAAAAAAAAATGTTGTTTACTGCATTAGATCTTTTGTTAATTACAGAAATAGCAGTTGACGTACGATTCACAACATCTATTTAGAGAACTACAAAATCTGTCTGGTTTCATATTCAGGGACAATAGAAAATTCCAAATGTTCCATATGTGATTTGTTGCCTGATTTGTACACGGCCATGGACAGAAGGAACTGCAGCTGTGCTTTTCAGAGTGTTTCCGTGGAGATGGCACTGAGGATCAGTACAGTAGAAGCGTTTGTGATTACGTAAATGTGTCTCACCGATCCAACCTCCACTCTCTGCTATCGCTACGTTTGTTTCTACCCTAGCATGGCCTTATTGTCATGATCCTGTTGCCTAGGTAACAGATTTTTTGACAATGAGGATGTGTAGGTTGCCAGAGGCAAAGCCAGAATTTTGGTTTATAGATTAACAGGTCTGCGTTTGCTTTACACGCATTTGTTGCTTTCTGACTGACTTTTATTAAAATGGAATTATTCACAGCTATCACGCTCTTTCTCCAGCTTTCTTTATTTTGCTGCCGTAGATCATAAAACTAGAATAGTGATTGTGAAACACTTCCAAACCAGATCAAATGGCCTTGTGCTTTTTTGAAGGGTGTAGATGTAGTAAATAATGGATTCAGTTTAGCATGAAGAGAGATGTGTATACTTGAACAGTCTGAACTCCAGGCAAAAGTGTACCATTTTTCCCCTGGAATGTTTATATTATATAAGATTTGTTGGGTCATGAAGCATACTTTTTTTTTCTTTTTTCAGGAATAGAACAAATACATAAAGGGTAGATGGAGGCACTATAAGGAGGCGTGATGATCTCGTTGGATTTTTGTGTCTGAATGGTGCAGTCAGAGTGATATAATAGGCATTGGCAAACAGTGAGTCTAGTCTGTGAACTCGAGAAAGCAAAAATTCTCTCAGAACATCATCCAATGAAGTCCAAACAGCATGAATATGCAAAACACGTACGTGGTTACAGGTTTGCTTTGATATTCCAGAAGTACAAGATCAGCAGAAACATTATCAGTGAGTTTTTACATTTAATAAAGTTTTAAGATGATATCAGCAGCCACAGCTTCCAAACTGACTGCAAGTGAAGAGGTTTGCTATTGGAGATTAGCATTAAAGTGCCCCATTATGCTTTTTTTGAATATTACCTTTTATGCAGTTTATAATGCAGCTGTTTGTGAATGTAAAAGGTCTGCAAAGTTTTAAAGATCAAAGTGCAAGAAAGTTATTGTCTCCTAAAAGAAAGAATCGATTCTAAACTGCTGAAACGATTCGTCAGTCTCACTTCCTGTTACAAACCTAAATAGGTTTGTAACAAATTTGTATAATACCATCCTATGGTCTTCATTGGCTGCCTGCGAACAACGTCTATTTTGACCCGCCCTCAAACACTGTAGTTGTAGCTGAGGCTTGGAAGAGTTTGGTTCATGAAACCGACGCCATTTTTACTGTTCGTATCACTGTGTACACAAGTGCTGAGGAAGACTCTGGTGCTGAAATTCAGATATGGTAATGGGCGTTTTGTTTCTGACACACACTGTAAGCGATAGACCAATCACAACAGACTGGGCCATCTGACCAATCAAAGCAGGGTAGGCTTTCGGAAAGGAGGGGTTTAGAGAGAGTGAATCTTTGAATTAACCATGTTCAGACTCTTTATAAAATTGGTTGATGAGCAAGGTATATTATGAAAAATGTAAAGTGTTTTTGACCTTGGGTGCATACATGTAAACCTAGGAGACCTCCAAAACAAAACTAGGAACCTTCAAAATAGCAGAATAGGGGCACTTTAAAACATACATTATAGTCAAACACTATGGTTATAAGCACAGCCCCAGCCTTTACTTTTGGTTGTTTATAGACTTAAAGGAATAGTTCACCCAAAAATGAATATTATGTCATTTACTCAGGTGAACATAATTTCTCCAAGTAGAACATTTTCCTGGATCAACATTCTGTCATGAGTTTAATTCATCTAAAAAACAGTGATGTCATCATCCAGCTCAGTTCAGTTCTCATCTCAGTTCAGTTCTCATCTCAAAAGGATCAGTGCATTCAAGTCAATAATATTGACAAATATTATTTGTCACCAACTAAGCAAGCCAAAAGGAACCTAAACACCATTGCTGACAGAAATGGAGGGGGAAAAAAAAAACCTTGGGAGAAACCAAGCTCAGTTGGGGGGCCAGTTCTCCTCTGGCCAATGAACAATGCATCACAAGTCAGATTGTGGATTGATATCATTCAGAATATTTCATCTAGTTCCTTCTGCTTGAAGATCGGGTGTCAAGTTTAGGCTAACAAGGGTTAGTGGTTACACCATTCTTATTCACCTATCATTTCCCTCTGGTTTTAGGGATAAGTTATGGGTAGAGTTAGGTTTAGGGTTGGGGATAGGGTTATGACTATGTTTCTGGACAGGAAGGTTCTTCCAGGATCAAAAATAGATGTTGATTCAGGAACATGTCCTACTTGCCAAAATCACGGCGAACCCCATTGTAGCAACTTTTTCAAGCATGATAATCTAGTGCATGATTTTTGTACCTTTTCTGGTTTTCCAACTCGGTTCAATCTTTCACTTTACAAAAAAAGAAAGAAAGAAAGAAATTAAGAATTACTTGTGGCAAGAACTGGCGTATGGGTCCAACCTTGTGAGGTGACTAAAAATGCCTGTTTTTTTTTTTTTTTGAAGAATATCACTTTGGTTCACTGCCTGTAGGTTTACTTCCGTTTAATCGAGTTTGAAACATCAGATCTTCTGCAAGGCTGCAGTTGAAGACTGACCCTGCGTGTTTTCCAGTGAATAATAATCATAAGATATTATGTTATTTGGATTTGATGATAGTGATTATACAACCAATGGATCCCAGTAAGGCCCGTGAATTATTCATCCCTTCCCTGGCCGGGTGAATGATTCATGCTGTAGAGGGACCCCTCCTCCCCCTCTGGTTCACTCAGCAGAGGGGGATATATAATTGCTGCTTCCTGTCCAGCAGTGCTGTTTAATTAAAGATCACACATCGACCTGCACCTCCTGTACCTGGGAAAATCCCCACCCTCTCTTCCTGTTAGAGAGTCTTGCAAGAGGGCTGCAGCAGAAGAGGTTCTCTTGAGAGGCTGATGATAGTGCCTTGTTATAGTTGGAAATGTGTGGACGTTTTGGACGTGGTGTTCTTTTGAGCTTTCTATTAATCAAAGAATCCTGAAAAAAAAAAAAAAAAAAAATCACGGTTTCCACAAAAATAATAAGCAGCACAACTGTTTTCAACAATAATAATAATAACAAATGTTTCTTGAGCAGCAAATCAGCATATTAGAATGATTTCTGAAGGATCATGTGACACTGAAGACTGGAGGAATGGCTGCTGAAAATTCAGCGTTGCCATCACAGTATTAAATTAAATGAATATATATTAAAATATGAAACAGTTATTTTAAGTTGTTATATTTTACCATTTTCTACTGTATTTTTTATCAAACAAATCAGCCTTTTTGATCTACTTCTTTCAAAAGCATTTTAAAAAAGTAGTGTATATATGGATATTCTGCCAAAGCATGTATCAAATCCAAATCCAAAGATTTGTTAATGATTCAACCCTAAACACAACAGATATAAACTAAAGTGCAAAGAACAGTATAGTGTTATATAATCAGAGTGTCATTGGCCAAATGAGTAATCACACAGGAGGATCATTAAAATGATGGGAGAGTGGTGAAGCACTCTTTCTCAGCTCTCTGATTATCAACACTCCATCCATCACTCCTCCATCCAAACCACTCCTGCTTCTTCGAGCATAGAGGACCCCATACGCATCGGCAGTTGCCGTGCCGATGGATGTGTGATGTAGTTCCCATGGTGATTTGTTTGGTGGAGATGAATGTGCTGGTTTTTCATCACTGTCATCTTCACAGGTTATAAGAGCCCTGAACTCTTGAATTCATGCAGTAGACACTTCATTAAAGAGAAATCAACTTAAGGGCCACGTTGAACCGAAGGGATGTTCTTCGGTAGATAGGCTATTTTCAGTCAGCTAAGGTGAAAACCTTGACAGCAGTCCATAAATACACTACAGGGCTGCAAAGAATTCGTACAAAGAAATTTGTTGACTCGAAAAAGGTACATTTTTTTCACAAGGTCGTTATAAAAAGACCACCATGTGGTTTAGAGTTATTTTAAATAGTTGTTAATGCACATGAAGAAAAATGAAGAAAACATAGATTTTTAGTGGTGTTTGCCCCTGAAAATCTATAATGCTGGGGTGTTGTTGGGGGTTGCCAGGGTATTGATGTACGGTTGCTAGATGGTAGCTTAGGGTAGGTTTACACAACAATGATGTTTTTTTTTGTTGAAAAGTTTAGCTTACAAACAACATTGTCAAAACGATCCCAGTTCACATGTATCCAAAAAACAATACATTGACAATACATTGATGCATCGCAAATCGAGAAATGATTCTGGATCGACTGATATTTTCCGCATGTATCGTGATTCTCTCTCGAATTTATTCTGAGCTTAGTATTTAACAGCAGATGGCACTGCGTGCTTAGAAACAGACGTACTCTGCTTCCTTCCAATTCCTTACACATACCACTTGAACCTTCTATAAAAAAATCATTCATAAAGTTTGAAAAGGTTGAAGTGAATTACAGGGGTGTTTGCAGTGGGCTATTTGCATTAATCTCGCGTCATAAAAGCATTCTGAGGTGCAAATACATTGTCAGACGCAGCCGAACACACGAGCGCTCTTCTTTATGAGCATTTGAGCATGCAGTTAAAAAATAGCCTAGAGCGCCATCTGCTGTTAAAAATTAAGCTCAGAATCGATTTGCGATGCATATGGAAAATATTAGAAACGATCCACGAATCACGATGCATCGATAGTATTGTCCCAGCCCTACTAAAAACGCTGTATTATTATTTTATTGCATAAAAAATTTTCAGTTTTAGTTGAAAATGGTGTCGTGTAAACACCCCCTTAAAATGATAGTTCACCCAAAATTGAAAATTCTGTCATTTACTCACCCTCGTGTTTTAAACCCCTATGACCAGTGATGTTATTGTTAACTAGAACTAAAATGTTTTCGTTGATTGAAATAAAGCTGTAATGAAATAAAATATAAATATTAGATAAAAAAGGAATGTTGGCGGCTAGCTGAAATAAAATAAGATGAAGTACTAAAATTACTAAAACTGAAAGAAAAATAAAGTTAAATAGAAATAATATAAGACATAAAAATGACAAAATGACAAAATCACTAAGGGCCAGATTTAATAACAGCTTGCACCAGCGCAAACACTCTTTTGCGTTAAAAAACTACTGTCAGGATTTACTAAAGTAATTAGCTCTGAAAAGGCGTGGACAGAGTTATTTTTGCAGCTGATCTTATATTTAATTTATCTTCTTCTCTGTATTCTAAACATCCATGCTGATCTTTTATCCTGTACTATGTGAGATGTTTTTCACTTCCCCCACTGCTGTATTTTTCCATTGCATCTCCATAACTATGGCAACCCTGATAAGTCGGATATCTGTGACTATAGTAAAACAAAACAAAAAAACCATACAAAAACAAACAGATATTGAAAGCTGACTTTAGGCATCATAAAGATAGACCATTTCTTCATCTTTGCATTTCTCCCCGTCAATGGACAGTGAGAGAGAAATAAAAAAGAAGGTTAAAAACGCCGTACAGACGAGCAACCCACGAGTAGACGTCAACGGCACCTCACCACCTACCAGCTGCTTGTAATGCAGACAGTGTGTGTGGGAGAAGAGGGAAGAGTACATGCTTGGAAGTCTGTAGTGTACTATTCCTTCCTCTGTTTCTACACACCACTGATGTATCCAAGTTCATCTCCATGTTGCTCTCAGTTGGCCGTGTCTTATGCATGCTCATTACTCAGCAGCATGAAAGAAAAAGTGCAACTCTATATAGCTGGTTATGCACGTATGCTCTGATTTAGACACTGGTCCTCAGCATGGGATGCTGCTGTTTGCACCAGACTGGTTAATTAGTAGTGATGTGCAAAACTAAATCATAGATCATAGCAGTTGTTAATCTAATTGATTTTAAAGGGATAGTTAAGTCAAAAATGAAAATTCTTCTTAAAGCTGTGTGCCTTTCTTTCTTCTGTGGAACACAACAGAATATATTTTGAAAAATGCTTTTTCAGGGTTCACCTGACCTGATTGAATGTGTTACATTGAATTCACATTGCATGTGTTTTTGTGTTTGAAAATAGCTGGATAGAGTGCAACTCCACATATTTCTGCATTTTCAGTAATAAACATACAGTAATTTATTGCAGCATTTTGGATTTTCAATATTTAACCATTGCAACTATGTGGTAATTATTGCAGCTATGTTCTACACTCTTAAAAATAAAGGTTCCAAATTATTTATGTATGTATGGATGGATGGATGGATGGATGGATGGCCTGTTGGTTGATTGATTGGGTGGTTGCCCGGTTAGTTGGTTGATTGATTGGGTGGTTGGCCGGTTGGTTGGTTGATTAATTGATTGATTGAGTGGTTGGTTGGTTGCCCTGTTGGTTAGTTGCCCTGTTGGTTGATTGATTGGGTGGTTGCCCGGTTGGTTGGTTGGTTGGTTGAGTGGTTGGTTGGTTGCCCGGTTGGTTAGTTGCCCGGTTGGTTAGTTGCCCTGTTGGTTGGTTGGTTGATTGATTGGGTGGTTGCCTGGTTGGTTGGTTGCCCGGTTGGTTGGATGATTGATTGGGTGGTTGCCCGGTTGGTTGGTTGCCCAGTTGGTTAGTTGCCCGGTTAATTGGTTGGTTGGTTGCCCAGTTGGATGTTTGCTCGGTTGGTTGGCTGATTGATTGAGTGGTTGGTTGGTTACCCGATTGGTTAGTTGCCCTGTTGGTTGGTTGATTGATTGGGTGGTTGCCTGGTTGGTTGGTTGATTGGTTGGGTGGTTGCCCGGTTGGTTGGTTGATTGGTTGGTTGGTTGCCCGGTTGGTTAGTTGCCCTGTTGGTTGGTTGGTTGATTGATTGGGTGGTTGCCTGGTTGGTTGGTTGTTTGGTTGCCCGGTTGGTTAGTAGCCCTGTTGGTTGTATGATTGATTGGGTGGTTGCCCGGTTGGTTGGTTGATTGATTGGGTGGTTGCCCGGTTGGTTGGTTGATTGGTTGGTTGGTTGGTTGGTTGCCCGGTTTGTTGGTTGATTGGTTGCCCGGTTGGTTGGTTGGTTGGTTGATTGATTCAGTGGTTGGTTGGTTGCCCGGTTGGTTGGTTGCCTTGTTGGTTGGTTGGTTGGTTGGTTGATTGATTGAGTGGTTGGTTGGTTGCCCGGTTGGTTGGTTGTCTTGTTGGTTGGTTGGTTGATTGATTGGTTGGTTGCCCGGTTGGTTAGTTGCACAGTTGGTTGGTTGCCCGGTATGTTGGTTGATTGATTGGGTGGTTGCCCGGTTGGTTGGTTGCCCAATTGGTTGGATGATTGATTTGGTGGTTGCCCGGTTGGTTGGTTGCCCAGTCGGTTAGTTGCCTGGTTAATTGGTTGGTTGGTTGCCCAGTTGGTTGCCTGGTTGGTTGGTTGCTCGGTTGGTTGGTTGGTTGCCCGGTTGGTTGGTTTGTTGCCTGGTTGGTTGGTAGGTTGCCTGGTTGCCCAAATCTTTTTTGTTAGCAAGCCATTTCTTTAGCATATCTATACCATGTGCCCATTCTGTTGTTTCGTTGGTTGGTCAGGGCATGTTCTGATGCCTTACCCCTTTGTTTTGATGCAAGATGGCTCTAAAGTGTGGAAAACTTTTGTGCTTTCCAAGCAAAAAGAGTAAAAGAGTTCCTGGATGCTCAGTAGAATGATAAAAAGTTTAAGCCTGTGGCTTTTTTGCTGTATCCAACATCTCATCTGAATGAAGTGAACCTTATGTTAGCAGGCAGTGCTTTTAAGGGGAAGTCTTTAGTGCACTTCTAAGAATCACATCACTATATATTAGGCTGAATTCAGGTACACTGGGCCAGTTTTTGACATTGAGAATAATTTTTTTTTTATCCTAAGCTCACCCTGTATGTTGAATTTACCTTTAAAAGTGGCATCTTATATGCTGAACATGTTACACACACAAACATTCTTTGCCTAAATCTAATCACCTTTTTGTAGAGAATGAAACATTTTTAAATGGAAAATTGTTAATGTTTTTTTTTTTTTTAGTTTCTTCAGTGTCACTGGATGTGACGTGCACTATAGTCTTTATGTAAGCAGAGCCTAATTGTTCTTATCCCATGAGAATGCACTGTGCACAATTAATTATTCATGACACAGCGTGACCTTTGACAGGTATTCAAGCAGTGGGTTGATATCGTCCTGAAGGAAGGGTTGCAATTGTTGGTCTGCATGAGGCAAAAATGTGAAGATGTTGCATGGCTTCCCCAGCAATGGCAATAGAATGATAGGCTTTCGATTGATGACTGACACTTTTTAGATGTTTTATAGGAGAGTTTCTGGACTGGGGATTGTTTGAAACATGACATGGTCTGACACTGGTTTGAGTCCACAGACACCATCCATTATTAACACTAGTGTGTTCAGAACATATATAAACTTACCTTCAAAAGTTTGGGGTCTGTAGATTTTTAAAATGTTTTATTATTATTATTTTGAAGAAGTCTCTTATGCGCACCAATGGAAGCTTTTTTTTCACCACTGAATAAAAAATAAAAAAGGTAATTGCGACTTTTTATCTCACAATTCTGACTTTTTTCTCGCAATTGCGAGTTTACGTCCCATAATTCTGACTTTTTTCTCAGAATGCCATGATATAAACTCGCAATTGCGAGTTATAAAGTCAGATTAGCATGATATAAAGTCAGAATTGCGCAATATAAAAGTCAGTCTTTTTCCCCACAGAATTGGACCTTATAAAAAAGTCAGAATTGTGAGATATAAACTTTGAATTTTTTCCTCACAATTGCAAGTTTATATCCCGCAATTCTGTTTTTTTTTTACTCGCAATCGTGATTTTATATCTTGCAATTCTCAGAAAAAAATGTCACAATTGCGAGATGCAAACTCACAATTATAAAGTCACAATAAAAAGTCACAATTATCTTTTAAATTGTTTTATTCAGTGGCGGAAACAAGCTTCCATACGCACCAAAATTACATATATATATATATATATATATATATACATATATATATATATATATATATATATATATATATTATTAATAAAAAATAATTTATTCCTGTGATGCAAAGCTGAATTTTTAGTCTTCAGTGTCAAATGATCCTTCAGAAATCATTCTAATAGGCTGATTTGCTGTTATTAATTTTATCAATGCATTCTTGCTGAATAAAAGTATTAATTTATTTAAATAAAAAAATATTACTGACCCCAAACTGACACACACACACACACACAGTGACAAACAAGTAATTTTTATTAGATTAGCCCAGCTCTGCTGTGTTTGAGAGCATCATTTGCATCCATTAAGCTGGAGGCCATCAGGTCTTAACATTTACCATCTGACGCACATCTGAGGTCCCAGTGGTCGTGGGAGGTGGGGAAATCTAATGATGCTACACCTAACGTTTCCCCTCGTGATTTACAATCCAAACCTGGTACCCTGAGGACATCCATAGACCTGATGGAGGTCTACCTCTTCTAACTTTAGTACATGACATTTTTTGTTTCATCTGGGAAAAATCAGTAGAGGGAAAGAAAAAAAGACAGATATGAAAAAAGCCCTATATGCCTTTCCGTGTGTGTTAAAACAAAACAAAAAAAAAAACAGAGCCATTTAAGCGGGTATTTGTTTTGACAGATTGTAAGGAACCTGTTAAGAAGTGCATAGGCAGTTATTGCTCTCTTTGCAGCAAAAACATCATTTAGACAGAACAAACACAACAATTATTTTGGTTTTATTTCAGATTTGTCATATTAGTGTGTGATTAAATGGGTCTGCGTCCCTCCAGCTGTGGTGAATGAGTTATATCTGCAGGCTAATCATTCGCTCCAGCCTTGTACATATCTTGTATGAGTGAAAAACACATTAATCTTGTGTAGTTACACTCTTACATAACCCCAAGCAGCTTTCTCCGTTGTCACAAAGCTTATTATTTTTCTGACAGTATCAGTGGTTGAAATTAGATTATCTTTCTCACACAGTACAAACGTACATTATAGGCCTACAGGATTGAACCTCAGAACCTTGGTAATGTTTTTTTTTGATGCAAAAATACTTTCTACTATCCCAGTTTAAAAGTGCACTCATTATGTTTCCACTCATGTTGCATTGGTTGGTAGCAGTCGTCTTTGATTTACACTGACAGCTAGTGATGTGAAAGCTGCATCACGCAAAAGCAAATGGTTTCATTTACCAATAACATTGTAGAATTGTGCTATTTGTTGTCAGCTATTAATTCATCCCACAAGCAATGTGTGTGTGTGTGTGTTTCAGAAGCAATTGATGACAGAACTATTTTGGCTGAACTGTTCCTATAATTATTACATAATTCAGATGCCAATGTATCTCAGTGCATTAAAGTCTTGTTCATATTAGATCAGCAATTAAAGCTTATTTTAGTATCAACCTTACATGCATATGCATTTAAGAAACACTTTGGGGCATTCACTCTCTTTTTCTTAACTTACTCGGTTGAATGCAGAGGTTTGGTATCTACAGATGTCTGTAGAACATTAAAATTTCATGGCCTGCCTCTGCATGTTGGTATAGTTTCTCTCTACACTGCCAATTTAAAACATGGTCATGCACTGCAACAGAACCGCAGAGATTGCTTGAAGTCTGCACCCATGGTAAAATGATGCAAATATAGCTCTACCTGCTTTTTTTATGCTTCCTTATTATCTACCCAGGCCAAATCACATGAAAAGCATCTTCGTTTGGAATGATTAATGTAATGCATCTATCGTGGGTGTCTCTCGTCTGATCTTACTACATATAATCACCCATTTTAATACCAGCTCTGGCGAGCTGTGACCGTTTGTAAGAGCGTGGTCGTTGTCTTGTTTTCCTGTGCTGGGTAAAAAGGAATGACTTTCTGTTAAGCAGCCAGATACCTTTCATTTGTATTGCAGAGGCATTGCAGAGTAAAATTCAGTCAGAAATGGTAGGTCGTCCTTCAGTGTCTTTCACTTTTTGTATCCCATTTGAGTAGATGAACGTATCAGAAGTTTCACATTTGCACACTAACTGCAGTTTGAAAGCAGCTGGGTGGCTAGAGGCAAAAACAACAGTCTGTTTGTACTACTGATTGAGAACATCATAGATTCAGGGTATTGAGGCTGTTATGTGGTATTGCAGCATAACAATAGTTATAGCTATACTATACTCACCCAGGCTGCATTTATTTGATCAAAAATACAGTAAAATCACTAATAGAACAGAGCCATTTAAAATAACTGTTTTATATTTTAATATAGAATGTAATTTATTCCTGTGTTCAGTGTGATTACTTCAATCAATGTCACATGATTCTTCAGAATTAGAAATCATTCTAATATGCTAATTTGCTGCTCAAGAAAGATTTCTTAGTATTATCAGTGTTGAAAATGTTTTTTTTTTAATAGAATGTTCAAAAGAACAGCATAATGTGACATTTCGGAGTGAAACAGAACATTCAATGAGAGCTGGGCTTTATTTTATCCAATGAAAAATGACTAGATTGTAAAAAGTGGTCTCTAGGCTATTATTTGTAAAGGAAAGGTTGAAAATACTGTAATGGTGTGTGCACACCAAAAGCGAAGCGAATATTCGCATCATGTTACACGCTTTAGATTACTTGCGGGATTACTTGTTTTTTGCGTCACTTGCTCAAATAAAAACATTGGGCGATGAGGAGTGTCTTCATTCACATCATCATCATCAACAACAACAACATCATCGGGAATGCTAGGTTGTGCTAACTTTGGCTAATGTCAGTGCTGACAAGTTCATAGTAATGTAAAACTCATAGCTAGAATCAAGTAACACGCATATTTTCATCACTTTCCAGGTAGTCCAACTTCCTCGCTAATTTTTCTCCAAGCAATTTCTCCAATTTTTCAACTTGCGTGGAAGACGCGATTGAGGAGAATATTGCGCGTTCTCTGCAATCGCATCACCCAGTTTGCATCATCCGGCGCAAATTTGTGCCTTTGCATTGACTTTGAATGTAATCTACTCACGCAAATAATTATATTCGTATCGCGTTACTTGCTCTAGATTACTTACAGGATTACTTGTTTATCGGGTCACTCGTGCAAATAAAAACATTGCACGATTAGTGTCTTCACGCACATCATCATCATCATCAAAAACAGCATTTCTTGCTGCCATGTTGGAGATAACTACTTTTGCTGCTCTGTACCTGTTGTGGAAATCCCAAATACGCCGCAAAGCCAAACATCCACTATCCAGAGGCGCACACAACTTGGTGAATTTTACCATCTTCTCCAGGAACTGTGCCTGGATGACAGCTGCTTCTAGTGCTACTTCTCAGTAAGCTCTTCGCTGATTGGCTTGCTCGACAATGCGTCATGCAAATTTCCTGCTCAAGCTGACATTTTTCAACTTGCGTGGAAGACGCGATTGAGGCCAATATCGTGCGTTCACGGCAATTGCGTCGCCCAATTCGCGTCATTCACGTCACCTGCCACAAATTCGCATCTGTTTGCGTCTTTGCATTGACTTTGTATGTAATCTACTTGTGCAAATAATAAATTCGCTTTTGGTGTGCACACACCATAAGAGAGCTTGGAGACATCAACCAAGAAAGTAATTTTAGGTGGAGCAAGTTATTACTTTTTGATGAAAGATTACGTACATTTGAATAAAGAAGACATAAATGCACCAAGGATCATTTACAATAAGACCAGGAACAGGTAGTAAGAAAGTAAAGATACATTTTACAGTCATTTTGACTGTAATCACAGTGATGAATAGGGCCATTAAATGTGTATTGGAGATATATGGGATGCTGCATTGCTGGGTTTAAGGATTTAAGAAGGAAACTGATGGGAATCTTTCTGAGAAAAGGTTTAGCTTTTTAGTAGCAGCTGAACTGTTTACTAACCAAAGCTGTGGTCGACATATCTGCAGAATGATAGTGGCAGTGTGAAAGAAAGAGAGGACCAGATGATGGATGATGCCATTTCGGTGTGAGCTAACTTCTCACCTTTGATCTAAACAGCATTGCATTATGAACAATGCAGCGTTTATGGCTGACTTATCTGAACATAACTCCAGACCTAAAACCACGCCAAAACCAGCATGTTGAAGCTAGTGAATACTATCTGAAAAGAAAAATTGTTTAGCACTGCCACTAGGATTAATGTATGTGTGTATATATATATAAACAGCGACTTGCATTGTTTTTGAGCATCTTTCACCGTGAGCATTTTAATGACGTGTCAACTTAAAAAAACATTGTTCAACCAGCCTAGTTACATAGGGCAACCTGCAATTAGATGATTGAAGTGGATACTAAAATGCATCTGAATACCTTGTTGTGCATGTTTTCTTTTGAAAAGACCATCTGACTCATCTGGCAGAGCATTTTAGTCAAGTTGCTTAGAGCTGATAAACCTCTTCGGACCTGCACTAATACAATTCCACCATGTCCTACGTAACTAAACGTGTCCCTTTGCTGTTCTTCTTTTTTTTTGTTGTTGTTGTTGTCCTTCATTATGATAGGACTCTTAGAGCTTGGGCTGTGCACAAGCACACTGTTCTCACCTCTCTTGGATAAAGGGAAATGAACAATTTCTCCAGGGACTTTAAATGGCTGCAAGCAAACCTGTGAAAGTCCTCGAGTTCTGCTCCCTCTGGTCTTAGTGTTATCCAGCATACATCATTTCCTCTCAAGGCTAAGTGTTTCTGTGCTCCTCCAGTGCTTCTCCACTAGTGAGTGTGCTAAAATGCCTGAGAGATTGGCTCACACTCTCTGCCTATATTAGAACACTTTATCAAAGGATTGCATGGAAAATTTCAAAGAGTTGCACATGCATTTTCATACTTGAGCTCAGTTATTCGGTAACCATTATTTCCTCTAGGAATTTGCTGTATTATAGTATTACAAGGTGTAATTTATTAAGTTAACAATATTTTCATTCTTTCCACATAAAGAGATTATATAGAGAATACAGCAGCATGCCTATTGGAGCCCAGAATACACTGATTATGGCCTAGTGAGTTAAAAGCCAAATTCATCAAATTTTATTTAACAAACTAGCATAATAACCATATTTTCCACCAAATACCATTCCATAAAAATATTCCATAGAGATACTTTGTGGTTCTTAAGGGTCAAAATATTATATAAACTTCATATACAATGGGATTTTTTGATAATGGGTTAGTAAGCAATCGCCTAGCAACCACCCAGAGCACCCTAGCAACTGCACAGCAACGCCATGGCCACCATCCACATCACAGAGTGGCAGTATTTTAAAACCACAAGCTTACTTAAAGGTGTGTTCACACTCAACAGGTTTGGTTCGATTAAAATGAACTCTGGTGCTCTGTTTGTGCGGTTCTTTTGAATAGGTGTGAACGCCATCCGAACCCTGGTGCACCAAACAAGTGGACCGAGACCACTGAAAAGGTTGGTCTCGGTCCGCTTCCAAACGAACTCTGGTGCAGCATTGTTTTGGATGTTCATTCTATCGCAAAATACTTTTTTTTTTTTGTATCTTTAGCTTCTTTAAGTCTTAAAAATGACAGTGTGAATGCTAAGTGAACCAGGACTAAATGTATTGTTTTCTTTTTTTGGTTCGGACCAAGAGAACTGAACTACAAGTGTGAACCAGGACTAAATGTATTGTTTCCTTGACTTTGGAGTGGTGGACTGTTCTTTAAATTTAAAAGGCTTTTACCTAATGCTGATGTTTTCCCTAGTGTTGCGGAACATTTAAGATCTTGTATTTGGATCAAAGCCACTAATGTCATCTATTTAGCTCTAAAAGCTGATTTAAAGAGCCTATAAATATTGCTCTTAACAGATCCTTATTTACTACCAATAAGAACCGAATCACCCTCAAAACATATATATGACTTTACCTTGCTTAAAACAGTATTTAGTCCTGCTTACCTCATTAATGGTGAATTTTTATCCTTTATCTCTCTCCAATGAAACCAAAGGCCTTCCTCCAGGACTGTATGGGTGTTTAAATGGGCATCATTTCCACCCAATAAGACTTTCCCAGTGTTTTTAAATCAGGCATGGTAATGAATTTGGGAAACTCAAAGGGCTTAACATAACCCCCACAGGCCCAATCTATAGGACAGTCTATGGAAATGCATGCATGACATTGAAAAAATAAGTTATCAGATGCAATCGGAAGTATTGGATGATTCCTATACCCAGGTTTTCCACCAAGAAGCTGGCAAATAAATATACCGTCAGCAGCACAGTTGGCTTAAATGAATTCTCATGCCATTCCATCTTTAATAAATGTTTTTCGCCGTGTGCTCGCCAAACTAAAAACATATTCCTCACCTATCCCCTTTCTACTCGGTTGTTGGCATAAAGCTGAATTGGAATCTAAGTGAAAATACAGCATGCTAAACATATTTCTGTGCTTTCATTTCAAAATGTCAGCTTAGTTCTGACTCAGTTAAACTGCTTTGTAAGACGGAGTACGTGGGTGTTGATGCCGCTCAATCCAAGGTGGGACCACCGTGCCGCTTCGAGATGATAGCAGTTAAGGATGTGTCAGGAAGTGCTGAAGCAGCTTGTTCTATCTCTCTGTCACCGGAGTCCCTGCAGCTCTCGGTAATCACCTGCATCTCAAATATTCATAGCTCGTCTTCCACTTGGAGAAATTGGGATCACGGATTTCTTAACTCAGTGGGGAAAAAGAGGGGATGATGGATTTCTTTTATGACTACATAAAGGAGCTAAAGAGCAAAATGACTTGAGTGTGAGGGGATTTATTTGCAGTAAGGCCTCTACTCTTCCTCTGTTTTCTCTCTCTGTCTCTTTTCACCTGTAGGCACAGATTGAATGCTCCTCCTTGGCCTTTTTTAGAATATGATGCAAAAAAGAGGCTTCTTTTCAGTTATTGAGTGCAGATTTGAATTTAATTGACCACACACAACTGGATGTTGAATTGAAATTGGAGAAAAAGGACCTTATTGAATTGCGGTTTAAAATAATTAAACATAGTTACACAACAGAGAAATTTCATTAGCCCAACACACACACACACACACACAAAATGATCTTTTAAGGTCTGCTTCATGTAGCCTGAATCCATTTTGAAGACTTTGCGACTTTCTGGGAATTTTTTCCCCCCACCATTGTCAAAGGGTTAGTTCACCCAAAAATGAGACCTCGTTCCACACCCGTGAGACCTTCATTCATCTTCCGAACACAAATTCAGATATTTTTGATAAAATCCAATGGCTTAGTGAGGCCGCCATTGACAGCAAGATAATTAACACTTTCAGATGCCCAGAAAGCTACTAAAGACAAATTTAAAACAGTTCATGTGACTACAGTGGTTCAACCTTAATGTTATGAAGCGACGAGAATACTTTCTGTGCGCCGAAATAACTAAATAACGACTTTATTCAATAATAACTAGTGATGGTCGATTTCTAAACACTGCTTCATGAAGCTTAACAAATCTTTTGTTTCGAATCAGTAGTTCGGAGCATGTATCAAACTGCCAAAGTCACTAATAGTAGTAATTAAGTAACACCTTTATAAACCTTATTGTAGTGTTACCATGTTATCTTTACATAAAATGTACACAGTTTGTAATAAGACAATCACTTTAATGCATTGTTCATTACAAACGTGCAGTTATGAATTACAGTGAGAAGGTTCTAAATAGAAATGATAACATATATGTTTGTTCGACTGTATTATTTTGATAATGAACAAGCTGGGATGTCACGTTTGCAGTGCTTTGTTGTGTGTGCGTGAGGCGCCGGCGCGATCAAACAGCAGCCAGATTACGTCAGAGTTTGTTGTCGTTTGTTGGAAAATCATACCACACTGTTCAGATATTCCCCGACCCAACAAATGTCGATTAAACATGTTCAGTCGGGTGAAAACAAACTCCGACCAGTGGCAACAGACGCCGACAGGGGTATCACACTAGCTGCGTCTTATTTCGGAGGCTGTGTCCTGATCCAACAAACTCCAACAGATGTGTTTGTTGGTGTTTATCTGTGCGGTGTGAACTGGCCTTTAACTTTAGCCACATTCGTCGTGGAACTAGCTAACTAGCACATTATTAGGAAAGGCAATTTACAGAGATTCATAAAAAAAAAAAACTATAACGTTACTCACGCCTTCTGGAGGTACTGATCCATCCTTCAGGAACTTTTTAGCAAAACATAAGCTTTTTAGCGCAGACATAAACGCATATAGGTAGGTCCGGGGGCGCAAACAAAATTAATCCACTGTGTCTTCAGCGGCTCAGATGTCGAGAGTAAAGGACGACTGCTATGTTCATTCTTATATCCAATAACAAAACACCTCAGTTGCTTTGGAGACATTCTTGTCTACACGTGCATGGCGTCGAAACAATGGCAGACTGTTTACAGCTCACTCAGGGCGGGTCTATGCTAAAACGGCAGTGTCCATCAAGAGTCGTGGGAGGGGCCTGTGCAAATTTACATCACTTTGCCAAGTATCTGTGAATGGCTTGATCTGACAAAGTGCTTATGATTTGAGGGGATTAAAAAAAAAGCACTGGGTGGATTTTTATCATTATAGGGTGGTTGTGTAGACACACATTTATGTCCAAACACCATGTAAAAGTGAATTTTGCATCCGATGTCCCCTTTAAGAATTGCTCTATAGTCTATACAGTGTTTAATGCAATTACATCAGAAGTAACTGCTATTATAATACAGAAAAAATATAAGTAATCCCTTACTTAAATTTTTTCACGGGAAAAGTAATTAAATTACAGTAATTAATTGCTTAGTAATGAGTTACACCCAACACTGGTTGTGTGTATGAGAGCACAATTCTTTTCTGGAGATGTTAATTTTTTCATTTTAATTCTTTTGCCTTAAATTACAATTGAAATAACAATTCTGCATCCAGTTTACTGCCTCCAAGGGCTGAACTGGAATTGCAAAGACATTCTCAATTAAATTCTGAATGGTGCACAACTCTTACCACCTCTGCAGGCTCCCAGGCTGGCAGTTCTGCCCCAAATGTGCTCTTCCTGGTCCTACTGAGGATACAAACCATTGAAAGCACAGACCTCTGGGATTGCAGAGTCTTAATTGGGCCTTTGCTGCCATCCCTACAGCTGGCATGTGTTTTCACAAGCTCACACTTCCCTGGATAATAGAGTAGCCATTGGTGTAAAGGAAAGTCTAGGAACAGAAAAAGAAAGCGGGACATATGCAGGGATGTGAAAGGAGGAGTAAATGAACTGCAATAAAGAGCATCATTAGTGGCTGGGGCCATATTTATGCTGATTGGGCTGAACCCAAAGCCTGCAGACAGCCATTGGCACCTCAAACCTTAATGAAAACTAGATTATTACAGATGTTTTAAAAGAAAATGTGAGTGCTGGACTGTGAAAAACTCTCTGCCATGATACTCTAATGTTCTGTCATTGCCTGAGCATTGTTACACTGTTGCTAAGGTGTTCTGTGTGGTTGCTAAGTGGTTATATACAGGGACAAGGCAGGACGTATGCAGTTGCTAAGGTGTTCAGGATGGTTTTTAGTGCATTCCTATGCAGTTGCTTGAGTGACTTCAAATGCATTGTGGTTTTAAAGATGTTCCGAGTGGTTGCTATGGTGTTTTGGGTCATTATTGCTTTAGTGTTCTAGGTGGTTATTAGGGTGTTCTGGGCATATATATATATATATATATATATATATATACATAGATACCTCATTAGTGGCTGTTTCTATGGGCCGCTATACATAAGCTGTACGCCATATTGGTCAAAGACGGTCCATCAACATTCGAGAGCAAGTTGACTGAGCGTCTGCAACCATAGTTAGAATGTAATCTATATTGAATATCTATATGTGCAATATACTTCAGCAGATGATTTTGCTAAACTAACACAAATCAAGATGAAGGCATCAGCTAACACGACATTAAAAAGTTACCATAGTAAAAGTAAAAAATTGAAAAGTACCATAGTAAAAACCTGTAATATTCAGTTAATACATATAAAAACACAAACCAGCACAATCTTATCTGTGAAAGGTTATCCCATTTCTTTGGAAATATAAATCTCAGCCGTTTCTCAACCAGAAGCTGTGCAATGTTGTGGCATCATTGAGTTTTACTGTGAGTGACGACACGCTGACCGTTCCAAGATGTCTATTAGGGATGTAACGGTACACAAATATGATGGTTCGGAATGTACCTCGGTATTGAAGTCACAGTTTGGTATGGGTTCGATACAGTGGCGGGGAGAAAACTGAACACAAAATTGCTTCTTTTTTTCTTCTTTTTTATTAAAAGTTATTAAATTCAGCTGCTATTTATTTTTTAGATGTAATAATCAACACAAAAAAACAAAACAAAACAAAAAAACTTTAATTATAAATTATTTTTCTACTCCGATTCATTTTTGAAATATAATCATTTACACATTTACTTACGGAAGCTCTGAACCACATGGTGGGGAAAAAACAAAGAATACTTATAGTGGGGAGAAAAAAAAAGTTCTCTCGTTATTTTGAAATAAGTCGTTATTTCGAGATATTAAGTCATTATTTTGAGATATTAAGTTATTTCGACATAACTTATTTCGACATATCTCTTTATTTCAACATAATAAGTTGTTACTGTATATAGTTTAATAAAAGATGTGCACAATTCAACATCTTCAGTGGCGCAACAGTAGCGTCGACTCGCAGTCCCAGCTTTTGAGTTGTTTAATAACGACTTAATATCTCAAAATAACACGATATTATGTTATAATAACAACTTATGTTGAAATAACGACTTAATATCTCAAAATAACGACTTATGTTGAAATAACAAGATAAGTTTCTTTTTTTTCCCTCCTCACCATAAGTTTTCTTTTTTTCCCCCACCATGCAGTTCAGGGCTTCTGTATTTACTGTCATAACTTATTTAAACATAATTAAGACATTACTAACAGGTTAAGTATACATAAGGAATACATAAGCTAATATAGTGCTTATATTTAGTGAAATGCTCCCCTCTAGAGTTTATTTCTATAGTGAACTAACATGCTGTGGACACTAAATGACTTGCCTGAGGTAAATGTGATGCTTCGTGAGATATTATTTTCAAGCTTTTATTGATGTCCTTCCACAGTTGGTTGAGAGATTACATGTAAACATATCTATGCATAGATTGTCTGTTCTTCATCTTCTGCACCTTTTCTGTTGTGGCGGTTAGCAAACAGCATTGCATTACCGCGCACACCCCCTTGTGGACTGGAGTGTGGATAGCCTGTAACTGACTGTATTTGTCGTCTGACTGTATGCACCAAACCATGATGGTTTGGGACGAATACATTTACTGTTACACCCCTACTAATAGCTATGGTTCTGTGTTTAATAGTTGGCTGTTAAGGTGTTCTGAGTGGTTAATAGTTGGTTGTTAGTGTGTTCTGTTTGGTTGTAGGGTGTATTTATAGACATTCTGAAAAATGAGAATAATAAAATCCCTTCCAAATATTCAAAAGCACTGACAGAAAGACGTCTCTGTAAGCTGTAGGACAATTTGTCATGCGAGTTATTCAAGTGGTGATTGTGTCTGAAAGTAAAATACGAACAGTTCAAAAGCAGTGCTCCAACAAATCCAGGGGTTGCATAAAAGTGAGCAAACATATTGCTAGCTTAATCTACTCTGTTCAAAGCCTGGTGAAACCTGTGAGACGGAGGCAAATGCTGTAATTCATTCTGAACTGCACTTCACATGTGGATGAGCAATGGATGTAAAAAAAGAGAAAGGATTCTGATAGATCTCTTTGCAGCGTTCTCTCAACAGGCCTAAAGTGGAGCCCCAGGGGAGCTGAAAATCTCATTTAGACAGATCTATCCTTTGCCCTTAAAATCTCTTTCAAATAATGTGTAATAAACATTGTGAGCTGTTCGCTCTAATATGACCAGTGTAAGATTTAATTAGCTGTGAACAATAATGAGCGTTAGAATGTGTACAGAGGGACTGCTTGTTTCTAAGATGAGTGTAGTGCTATTCAACAGCCTTACAACCGACAATCAATGTTGAGATTGAAAGTGTTTTTGACTTTAAACTGAAATCTGTCATCTCATTCGTGCGTTGATGCTTGTTTTTAAAGATCTAGTGCATTAATGTCATTTTGGGCAAGAGATCTTTGTACAGACGTAGCACTGCTGTCAAAAGAGGCTCCAGCTTTTGAAGAGAAAAAAAAAGATTTTTAAGAGTTTTTAAAAAGGCAGATGTTTTTGTTTGCAGGGATAAAAATGATTCTGTGGTGAAGTGAGTACTACAGAAAAAAACAAATGTACTTTCTACCTGAAGTTAGTTCAGGCAAGAATTTAAAAAACAAAGTAAATTCTATATTAGTACTCAATTTAAGCTTGTAGAAATTAAAGCGTAAATATCAACGTTATAAAATTAAGTAAAACCTACTCAACTTTCTGATACTGGTTTTCCAATCATACACTGGGGCATGAATAATTAATAAGGTTGCATTTTCACTGTTTTCCAGCTGTATTTACATTGTTTTATCATTGCTTTTGTTGTTTGGTTTAGTAACTTGCTGTAAGTAAATTTTACTTAATGTTTTTTTCAGTGTATAAAATACTTAAAAAAAAAAAAAAACTGCTAACGTTTAATACTACCTATGATGACCATATGACCAAACTAAAAATAAATCCATATATGTGAAGTGTGTGCACTAGCGTGTGACATGTGTGTAGCACGAGTAGTGTGAGTTTGAGTGTGATTTTATATCACCATGAAATCAAAATTGACCATTTTTATTTTTTATGGAATATGGTAGGCTATAAATTACTATTATACTATTATTAAAATAGCTTACCCTCTTGCCGCGACATCTCTTCTCTTCTCGGATGATGTGTTTACTGGCACGAGGGCGGGACAACCTGTCACTCACATGAGATCCACCAATAGCAAACCACAACCATCCAATCAATTCCCATTGGACAAAATCAAGTCCCGCCCTACATTTTTTCTTGTTCAAGAATTTCACTCGGATATACGTCACAATAGGGAAGAAAAGACTACTGCAAATTTCATTTCATGCTGAATTTAAGTTAATGATTTTTATAATTCACAACATAGAAAAGAACATGTAAAGAAAGGTTGGTAAAGAAGATTGAAATTAATGAAACATTTTTGAAAATGATAATTTCTTTGAAATGCAGAGCACTACCAATGGCAAAGTCCCAAGGAATGCATGAACTCATGTATTTTGAATGCACTGTAAGTCGGTTTGGAAAAAGGCATCTGCCAAATGCATAAATATAAAGTAAATGTAAACTAAAATATATTATATACGTTTAGAAAGAAAGAAAAATTACAAATTAATATCTTTCTTATTAAGAGGAACCAGATAATAAACAGTGTAATTTTCAGTGTTATGGATGCAACTGTACTTTAATTAGCTAATATCATCCTACGCAATCATATGCTCAAAAACAGAAAACCTGCTTTTCCTGCTCCTTACGTCATCTGGACAATGAATTGGTGTTGTCTGTAACGGAAGGCCAGGGCTGGTACAGAAGCCATGACGTTATTCCTCTGGGGCGGAACGGCGTCGCTGTTTTTCTGGACCCCTGCCTGAGCGACAGAAGGCAGATAAGTGGCTGTTTGGTTATGCAAATTCTGATCTGCTGCCCAAGAAGATGTCACTGGTTTTGACTATAATTTAAAATGTAAGAGTGCAAATATAGTAGTGATAGTAGGTGTGGCCTAAATTGCACTAATTTTAATGGATAATGTTTGTCCATTGCTTGTGCTTTAACTGCTTAGAGACATGGGAGAAATGTGTCTGATTTGTTGGTTGTTACCTGATTCATGTTTGAGAAAGGTCACATGAAGGTGAATAATGATGACACTTGTTTCTTTATTGAGTGAACTAACCATTTAACACATCATGTGATGAATACAGAAACAAGAGGTTTTGGCCCATGCTAAATGCTGATGCTGAATAATGCAGAAAATATGCAGAGTGATATTGAAATATTCTGTATTCTGAATGTAGGCTATAATTAGTACTGTTTAGCCAGTGTGTCAGTTTTTTGTACCACAAGATGTTTAGATATTAAATGCCACTCAGATGCTAATGACAATGGTCTGACTTAACATCTGGGGTGATTTCTACAGTTCTTACACTTACACTATCACTTTTACCCAGACTTGACTGTGAACTTTGTGTGCATGTTTGACAGAGTGTGTGAATGAATTCAAGCATTTACCTGGAAAGATAAAAAATAAATGTATGGGTTCTCCTAGAAATACTCGAAAAACAAAACCCTGCGGTCACAGTATGGATTATTTAACTTAGTTTTTTCCTCAAGTGATCTTCCATTAAATAATAAATAGCATTTTTGTCCCTTTGCTGCAGTGATTCACTGAGCCCTGTAGGATATTACATACTGTTCTTGTTGAGATTTGGTTTGCCATTTATTAGGAGGTTGTAGGAAACAGATTTCTCCATCTTGATGGTGATGTAGCTAGAGACCGACATTTTAACTAAGTTGTCAAAGTGACATAAAATGTTAATGCTGTGAAGGTAGTCACATATCTATCTGAGACATCAGTTAATACCGCTGAGTTTGGCCACCCAAAAATTTTGCCACCATTTATCAAACACTTTCTGACTTTGGTGAAAAGTTACTCAAATAAAGATGCTCATCAAAATGTAAAATTCTTTATAAAGTCTTTTAGACTTAAGACTAAAATTGCATTTTTCTCAAGGAGTTTTGCCTTTTTGTGGATTTATTGCTCTTATGTTAACATTTATGATTTTGGTTTGATGATAAAATGTTATATTTTTCTGATAATACCTGGTTAACAAATGCTTTTTACAGTTATCAATTAGGCAGAAACTTAAAGTGATTTACTGTGCAGTCAAGATATTTATACACTTCTTTGGGAGCCAAACCCATGACCTAGGCATTATTTGCACAGGTTGGGCTACAGGAATTTTTTACAGTCTATTTAAAGAATGGGTTTTTTGTTGGAAATTTTCCGAGGCTTTATTTAGCTGTGTATATCGGGGTGGGGTTATTCCTGTGGGGTTCATTACGGTGCTGTGATTTTCTAGCAGTTGCAGGGTCTCTCTGGAGAGTTGCATTGGCAGGCTGCGGGTAAAAAAGTGCCTTTTTGCTCATATTTCCCCCACTCTTTTAATGAGGCTAAGATCTCTGTCATAAATCTGTCCTTTATAAGTGGCCCTTCATTTTCAGAATGTATCTGTTCGTTACTTTTTATCAGTTTTAATTATGATGATTCAGTCATTGCTGGTCTGAGGAGCCGTACTCAGCAAATGATCCAACAAGAATAAAAATATACCAGACCCCGCTGGGAGGACGGTTTGTGCCAACCATACCACCTGCAGTCAGAGACGGTGACGCTCTGGATATCTGTTAGATCATTATGGCTTTCAGTCACCATTCTGGTGTAATGGTTCTTCTTTTCTCACCACTGATGGAAAACAGCAACATGTTAGTAAACAGAAAGCATTGTCAGTATTATTTGTCCTCATGAATACTCTCTTTTCGAAATCCCCATTCGTTTCCAGGAACAGAGCAGAAACTCAGAGAAAGACGCTTCAAAGAGACCAGAAATTCATCACTGTAGACTGACATCTTCCAGTCAGATTTATTGTTAATGTTTACATTTTCTGATGATGGTTGCTCATGCAAAACTGTTGTGGGTGGTTGTTAAGGTTTTAGTGCATTGTTATGGAGTTTCAAGGGTGTTCTGCGTGTTTGCTTGGGCTGTGCTAGTTTGCTAAAGCCGAGCAACAATTCTTTTTGATATTTTGATGAGTATATTTGTCTTAAAGGGTCATCAGTTACTCACCCTCATTTCGTTCCAAACTCATAAGTCTTTCATTCATCTTGGTAACACAAATTAAAGGGTTAGTTCACCCAAAAATGAAAATTCAGTCATTAATTACCCTCACCCTCATGTCGTTCCAAACCCGTAAGACCTTCGTTCATCTTCAGAACACAAATTAAGATATTTTTGATAAAATCCTGAGACCTGCATTGCCAACAAGATCCAATGCCCAGAAAGGTACTAAAAACATATTTAAAACAATTCATGTGACTACAGCGGTTCAACCTTAATATTATAAAGCAACGAGAAAAATAAAAAAAATAATGTCTTTATACAACAATATCTAGTGATGGCCGATTTCAAAACACTGCTTCATGAAGCTTTGAAGATTTACAATTTTTTTGTTTTGAATCAGTGTATCAAACTGCCAAAGTCACATGTTTTCATTAAACGAGGCGGCATTACGTCTACATGTTTCGAAATTTCAGTGGTAACTTTGGCAGTTTGATCAACTGATTCGAAACAAAAGATTCATAAAGCTACGAAGCTTCATGAAGCAGTGTTTTGAAATCGCACATCACTAGATATTGTTGAATAAAGTTGCTCTTTTTTTTTTTTTTTTTGGCGCACAAAAAGCTTTCTCGTTGCTTTATAATACTAAGGTTGAACCACTGTACTCACATGAACTGTTTTATATATGTCTTTAGTAGCTTTCTGGGCATTGAAAAGGCAAAATGATCTTCCTGGCAATGCAGACCTCACTGAGCCATCGGATTTTATCAAAAATATCTTAATTTGTGTCCCGAAGATGAACGAAGGTCTTACGGGTGTGGAACGACATGTAATGACATAATTTTCATTTTTGGGTGAACTAACCGTTTAAGATATATTTTAAATGAAATCTAAGAGATCCACACAACTACCACTTTGTTGCTTCAAAAAATTCATAAATTGTAAAACTAATCCAAATGAATCGAGCGGTTTAGTCCAAATTTTCTGAAGAGAAAAAATAAAATAAAGTGTAACCAAAAAAATGAAATAACTCGTTAAAAATGAAAGTATTATGCAATCATTTAAGATATTTTTCCTTATAGAAACTTTTTGGCATAAAGGGTTCTTTAACATTGAGTCAAGACCCCTAGGGTTCTATAGAACTCCACTGAACATTTTTTTCTAATTACAAATTTGAGTAATAGTGATGCTGCTAATAATTTAAAAAAAAATGTAATTTGTTGAACTTCCACACCAATATCAGTAATTTCCACTGCAAAACAGAAGAATTAAAGCATGTCTTACTTTTATATACGCTAGGGATTCAAATAGCTGAGATGATCCTGACACCTGCAGTATATACAGTAAACACACTGACACATTTAAATGATTTGTGTGAGGGAATTTGCTACTTGGTGCAAGGTTGTCAGGGTTGAACGTTGTGAACTTTGTCATTTTTATGGCCGAGACAAATAAGCAAATCTGCAGAATGTAAATCAGCCTCACTAGGATGATGCTGGAAACTTGAGAAAGTCTGCCAGCAGAGAACTTCTGCAAATCTGCTGTGACATACAGTTTCTTCGTCCTCACTGCTCTTTACTTTGTATTTTACATTTCAAAGAGATAACAGTAACATGTATGATTTTGAAATCTGAGCAGATATTTGCCTTTTGGCATGTTGTGTCATTTGTCTGAAAGAATGAACAGTGTATTCATTCTTCTTGTTGTATGGAACTGAGTTTTGAGTTTTCATATTCAGGTTTTGTAAACATAGTGTGCTTTGTAACATGAATAGCTTTCAGGCATAGTTTTAACAGCTTCTGCGAAGATCATATCAATGTCATTTTGACTTTGAGGTTTGTTGTTGCTCACTGGAAATCAAACTGTTGACAAGTTACTTTTGACATAAAAATAGTGAATGCATTACTAAGAGGCCTGCTGTCTCTGTAACAAAAAAAATAGACCTTAAACTTAATTATAAATTATTTATTTAAACAATCACAATTAATGAACAGGATACCAAACCAGATGGAAATAAAGGTACAGAGAGAAATTAAAAAAGGATGCATTTCATGGATGCATTTTTTATTTATTTTATTTAAAGGGGACCTATTATGCCTCTTTTCACAAGATGTAATATAAGTCTCTGGTGTCCCCAGAACGTATCTGTGAGGTTTCAGCCCAAAATACCCCACAGATCATTAATTATAGCTTGTCTAATTTGCCCCTATTTGGATGTGAGCAAAAACAAGACATTTTTATGTGTCCCTTTAAAAGCAAATGAGCTGTTGCTCCCGGCCCAAAAGAGGCCAGAGCTTTAACAGCTCGCGCTTTGGTTTCTCAACAACAACAAAGCAGGAGAATCTCACACAGCCAAAATGACGATTGTCAGTTACAGTGTTCAGCCTTACATTGTTCAAACCAGAGTCGGACACTGATGGAGAGACTCAGAAAGAAGTTACAACTTTTAGAATCCAACTGGACATTTCTACGGAGCCCCGTACATGACATGCAAGAAAAAAACCTAAATCGTGTGCTCGATTTATTAATTCGTTCCCTCAATTTACTAA
This sequence comes from Hypophthalmichthys nobilis, assembly GCA_037950665.1. NCBI lineage: Eukaryota > Metazoa > Chordata > Actinopteri > Cypriniformes > Xenocyprididae > Hypophthalmichthys > Hypophthalmichthys nobilis. Next base: position 22,779,906 of record CM075487.1, read on the forward strand.
AACGTGTGCACGATTTACTAATTTGTTCCCTCGATTTATAAATCATGCGAATGATTTATAAATCAAGGAAACACGATTTATACTTACATACTCAGATACAAATGTATAGTATAATGCAATGTAAGTCGCTTTGGATAAAAGCGTCTGCCAAATGCATAAATGTAAATGTACTTATTTATTTATGTACTACATTGTATGAATGACCTAGCTGTGTAAATGACACAACAGCTACATTTGCTTAAAGGCAACCATTTGTGTATATATATTACTGTGACAGAGTCTGACTCCGATCACATCCATCAGTGAACTGTTGACCTTTACCTCTAAGCATCTTTCTGTTAGGAGGAAAATCTCTCTAATTATAGCCTGTCAGAAAAGAGGCAGAGGATTAGACCTTTAAAAGGAGACTCTGACATAAAGGCTCTATTTTCTTTCTGATGAGGCCTAATCAGAGAGGTGTCATCTGAGAAAATGGCTGTGGATGATGATAATGGTCAATCTATGCTGTTTGTTGCTGGATATAATCACGTTATCTATTTTCCTAACATCTATAAGGTGAATTGTGCAATTTTTTTCAATGTTTAATCACTTTCTACTGTCCCAGGTTATTATGCAGAGACTGTAATTAAGTTAATAGTAGGCTGAGTTCCTGTATAAACACCTCGCCCAGCTTGGCTCCATCAATAATGTGTCTGTTTGTCCAACCAACTGAATACATTGTTTTTTCAGTTCTGTATTATGATACTAGTGGTGCAAAAATGACACACTTCTCCTTTAGGAAGCAATAAAGATCTTGTTTTTATGATCCAGTTACCTGCAGGTTAACCATTTTGTCTGTCTTCCAGTGTCCATATACAGACTACATTTTCTGAAAAGACTTTATGATGAAAGTGTTTGAGGAAAATGTGTAAAGACAATGCATCTCTTGGAATTGAATTAGATTTCCAGATCAAATCTCTCAGAGACAAAGAAACTGAAGATTTGCTTACTTTGAGGTAAGAGTTTAGCACAACAGACTGACCCAGAAGTGATATATATAGCCAGCATGGATGCTAGAGGGAGAGTATTTTCTGAGATAGGATTTCTTAAATGGGAAGATTGCAGGACTGATGAGGCATTTGGGCTGATTTTAAGTGCTTTAGAAAGCTCATAGTCACCTCTCTCAGCTCTCATTTGTTCTGTTTTGTAGTTCAGCGTTCAAAGATAGTAGTTTAAAAGCTTCAAACTGGAGACATAAACACAATTAGGAAGGTGTTAAGTCCCTTTCACATGGCTTACGTCAGAGATTCAACACACAAAATGCACTGCAGATAGTTCCATGGAAGGGCAGATTTACCCTGTTTTGACATTGACTTTCTGCTGTGCATTATTTTTTTCTTAGAATGTTGTGAAATGCCTTCGGCGTTGTGTAACTCTTGACCTAACTCTTGCTAAGCTTTAAGGAGTGGTAACCTGTGAACAGTACTTTAAGATATTTCTACCTGATCTAGTTTTGTTTGTGTAACCTAATGTGTTATGTGAGCTGAACTCTAACATCTAATGTTCTTGTAATTCCTTTAAAGAATATATATTAACAAAATTAACTGGAAATAAAAATGTTACATGGTCAAAAAACGGTATTGCCCCAATCTTACATCAGTCATTGCAGGAAATTATGCCACCATTTTTAAGGTGATTATTGGACCTTTAATTTCAGAGTTCTTGGAAATATTTAAATATTATTGTATACTTTATTCACAGTTATTAACTTGTGTTATCAATTTGACCCGCAACACAAAATTGAGTTGTCAGAAATGCTGGTTAACATATATAGAGGATATTTTTTTGAAATTTTGTGACAGTTTCTCATTTAGGGTCATAAACATGCCTGGTGTTGTGGAATGCGTGTACAAAATTTCTGATGATTTTGATGCTCACGGGTCACCCCAGCTGCCCAATTTGGTCCACAACATAAAAATTGTACCCAGAATTCAAACCTAATACAAGGGTTAAATCTACATCTGTACTAAAAAATAAGTAACTTGTGGCTCTTACATTAATTTTAAATCACTTTTTTTTTTTTTACTTGAATAAAATCAGTTAATTTAGATGTTAAACTGCATCAAGCAATTTTTTAGATCAAAATTTTTTTCAGTGTGAAAACGCTGATGCAAATCAAGGAAAGGGCCTTTAGACTTATTTACAAAAACTCTGGATGCCATGATAAAGGAGTGATTTCCATCTGTGCAGCCTAGCTTTGGGTTTAATGATTGGGAGGCTTCATTTATATTTTATGGAAATTTCACGTTTCCTCAAGCATTATCTAACTGCTTTTGCAGCAATGTCCGGCTAATTTCCCTCTCTCTTGCAGCCATTAAATTACTTGGTAGAGAGGGCTTATGTGTCACATTCAATGGAAGCATCGTAACATTGTCACAGCAGTAAACCATAATGTATGAACAAGCTACTTCTCTAAGAGTGTTTTCCCCCATGTTCTTGATCCATAGTGGAGAATGTTTCCACACAGCGATCTCCAGGGAATGCTGTCACATTGCACACATTGTGCGTGTCAGTACATTCAGTACGTATATGTAATATAGCTTAGAAGCTGCGCACATGGGACAGCAGAGCAGCTCCCCAAGGCAGCATTTTCCACTTGCTTTCCTCATGATTTTTCCTTAAGGATTCAAACAATCTCTGTTTTAGCCACTGCAGCTGCTCTTCCACATGGCACGGACACACTAATAGCAATTGTTTGAATCACCTCAACAACAGCCTGTAGTGAATTTAGATTGATTTCGATGTGAGAGCTCAAGATGATTGCAACTTAAAGTTGGCATGCATCGGAAGTTGCAAGAGTCTTTTCTACCCTATAACCCAGTAAAACGGCTTCTTGAACAATTAAAAAATATAGGACGGGACTTGATTTTGTCCATTGGTAATTGATTGGATGGTTGTGGTTTGTTATTGGTGGATCTCATGCGAGTGACAGGTTGCCCCGCCCTCGTACCAGTAAACACGTCATCAGAGAAGACGAGATGTCGCTGTAAGAGGGAGGGAAAGTTATTAAAAAATGCTGGGTTAAAAACAACCCAAGTTGGGTTAAATGTTTGCCCAACATGCTGGGCAGTTTTATTTAACCCAACTATTGTTTAAAAATTACTAAATGGCTGGCTTAAAATGAACCCAAAACAGGTTGGAAATTAAAAATCAGACAAATACCCTTGTGTCGTTCCACATACGTAAGACCTTTGTTCATCTTCGGGACACAAATTAAGATCTTTTTGATGAAGTTAAGTGGTAAATTATGTTTTTAATGATGTCATTCCTACCTTTCTGTGAAAAGTGGTAGTTGCGTTGGATCTCTATGGAGGGACAGAAAACTCTCAGACTTCATCAAAAATATCTCAATTTTGTGTTCTGAAGATGAACAAAGGATGTGGAAGGACACGAGGGTGAGTAATAAATGACAGAATTTTTATTTTTGGTTGAACTAACCCTTTAACCAACTGCTGGGTTAAAACAACTCATTCGCTGGGTTAAAACAACCCAATAGCTGGGTTTGTCCATTTTCAACCCAACTTGGGTTGTTTTTAACCCAGCATGTTTTAGAGTGCAGATTCTTTTTTTTTTTTTTTAAATAATGAAGTGCACAGATAAACCATTTATAATAAATACTGCAGCATTCCATAAAAAAACAAGAATTGTCCATTTTGATTTGATGGTGAGTTTAAAGTCAACATGAAATGCCACTCCCTTTTTTTACTTACAACATATTTTTTAGTAAAACTAGATATTCCATTAAAAAAAAATGTGGACAGGATTTGATTTGTTCAGAGTAAGACCAGGAATTTGCATTAGAAATGGTTAAAAGGGGTCAGTTTTAATTTCTTGTTGACTTTAAGGACAGAGCTTCAGTGTTGCATCAAATTTTCTGGAGTAAAATGACTCAAACATGATGTCAACCTCTACAATTTTGAACTTCAACTCTCCTTTTTCATGATAACTTACAGATGCATCATTCATATTCAGACAAAAAGTATGAAAATGAATAGTGTCAGTTGGATTTGTTGTTGACTTGTAGTAACTGAGTGGAGGCACCATACTGATTAGTAAATCCTTGCTACAGTATACACTGAGCTGAGAGATCTGTTGTGGTAAGATCCAACCAGATCAACATCAACTTGCAAACCCCAGGGTTCTTCCATAATCTCACACCACCAGCAAGCATCAAGCATATAGTCCCTAAATCCCATGTTTCTTACTTTATTCTTCTAGTACGAGCCTCTGCCATATTGGATTGCTATATATGATATATGATGTGCACCTAAATAAAAAAATCATTACTGGATGCCTTATAAATTGTGAGTGTCAGGGGACATCTTATGTGGATTTGTAGAGCAGTGGGTCACATCTCTGGAGGTCCAGGTCTTCACAATTTATGAATGCTCAGCACAGCATAAATGCTCATTCTGAAGCCATAATGCATCATTTAAGGTGACTATACTGTAATGCTTAAAAAAAGCATGTATTCCTGCTTTTGATCAGTATGTGAAGGTGTTTAAAAGATTTTGGTGAATCCGCTTTAACCTTCTATTACATTATATTTTGGAGATGTAAAACATCACTTTTTTGCCCCCCTTCCATTTCACCAGTTATGATATTCATGCTGTGCATATTTGCCTGTGATAATCTGTAACCATAGTAACACAGGCTTGTGTAATTTGGTGATGTTAACAGTGCATGAGCACTGTGATAACACAGATGAGCACTACCCTATATTCAAAAACAGTGAGTGTAGCCTCATCTCAGTTTTGTATTTTTAACATGGGAGAGAGACAAGGAATAAAAATAAACAAGAAAAACGGTCACAGTTTCTTTTTTAGAGTTCAGATTTGACTGGCAGGTTTCATATTAAAACCAATGAAGGCGAGGGCAACCTTAGTGGAGGTAATACTGGTAAACTAGTAATTGGTGGTGATCTCAAAAAAAAAGCTGGCGATTTAAGTTTCAAGCACTTTTCAGAAGATTTGTAATTATTTTTATAAAATGGTTAGTTCCTGTCCTTGATTCTGATTGGTCAATAGCTGTTTTATTCACGATAAAACACGGCTATGATCGCTTCACCCAACGGTTCTGTGTATCACTACGCAACACCCTTAGCAACGGAAACTGTATGTTCTCAATTGATATTGTTCATTGAAGCTTACCATATGATGTAGCTAGAAGAGTATTGTGAGAAAAAGATCGAGCGAGCGAATTTATTACCTGCATTCAGATTTAGCATTTTCCTTCAGGTCAGTCCTATGTTCATAATAAAAAATCTGTGAATGTCTGATGTATTGTCTTGTCCTTTTAACAGTTAAGGGTTTTTCCCGTGACTGACTGCGCTAGTCAAAGCATTTGTCGGTTGCGTCTTGTTCCGTGTTCACAACAATTCATGTCTTTTCAATGTAAAAGTCTTCGCTACTGACACACTCATAAAGTCTTTGCCGCCATCTAATGGCGTAATAATGTAACTTCTGTTGCTGTTCACAGTCAGGGACTATGTTTTTCGGTGGAAGGAAGGCTTTTAGTGAAAGTTTACTTCATGAAAGTTGCATTGATACATATTTTTGGCTTTAATATTTGTATTGTGTGGTAACCATTTTATAAAAGCAATAAAGTACTTATTGCTTACGTATACAGGGCTTTACATTAACACCTGTCAACCCGCCAAATGCAGGTGGATTTCAGTATTGGCGTGTAACACAGTCACTCCTACTAGCCACTTTGGCGGGTTGAACTTTATATATAATATATACATTTTTCATTTGTATTCGTTTAAAAAGGCATCTGAAATAATAATGTAGTGCAATGTAGTATTGTCAAAAATATATATATATTTTTTTTATACATATTGATACTGAAGTATCTGAAACACTTCCAAAACTCATTTTCCACAGAATAGATACACAATACCAGCTGCGCTTTCTCACTCTCTCATCTCTCCGACAGCGAGTTGACACAAACCCGCCTCCCCTCACTCACTCGTTTCATTTGCTTTCGGATGAATATTGTTGGTGTTACAGGGCTTGAATTTCAGCGTGGGATTGTGTGTATTGTGCATAATTTTACTCATTCCCGCAGATTTTGTGCACGCAAATAAAGCCGCCTCTCAGTACTAAATTGAGTTCTTTTTCGCTGCTTATTGCTCTTAAACAATCAAATACACACAAAATAATGTCAAAATGCTGGTCTTGGCGAGTATTCACGTAAACATAGTCAGTTATGTTTTAAGTGAACGGAAACAGTTGAGGAAGAAAACGCATGTGTACAGTATAATGGATCTGCGCGTCAGGACTTAAAGGGACAGCAGCCTAATATACCTGCTTCATATTATGAGATAATATAAACAAATATCTATATGGCAGTTGTCAAAACTGTGGCAAGTGAAAATGTGGCTTTGGGACTTTTTGTAACTTTGGAAATCCATTAGCCACAGTGAAATAAGCAAAAAAGTTAATGTCAAGCCCTGTTTGTATATAAAAGATTTTAACATTTTAGATGCTATCAGTGTGTTGATATTGTATATTTCAGTGTAGTAAACTGTTTCGAAAGTCTGCTGTGATTGTTTAATTAGTTTGTTAATGCAACAGTGATTCAAAACCCCCCAAAATCTGGGACATTTCATTGGTCCCTTTTGATTATAAAGGTAATTTCTGTCCTATGAACCTGATGGCGGGTATTGCTTTGAGTTTGCAGTACTGTAACAGTAATAAGTGTCAAATGAACATGAGGTTGTGCAGATTAGTGTGGTCTCTGGTGGATTTTGGTGTGAGCTTTGCCAGTTTTTGGAGGCTGGTGCATTGGCAGATGACATTCCCTGCAGAATGTCAATTTATGTCGGTTGTTTATTTGTCAATACTTGGTTCTAGTGTTGCTGTCATCATGCAGAAAGCCCTCTCACAATAAGGTACATTTTGAAAGACAAGAGCCCCTCCATAATGTCCATACAACTTCTGGATAGTACAAACATACAGATTTATGTCAGGAGATCCTCTTCTGTCCACGCATAACAGTAGCTCAGCTTGGAGTGCATGTCTAATCGTCCAAAATAAATGCCTTGTTTACTCATAAGAGACTAGATTTTTGTATGGTATTGAGGAGAAACCAATCATGTGTGGACATAATAGCATAGATTCAGTCACGGTAGTCTTCACATGCTAGAATCATATTTCTTGGTTCTGTTATATATATATATATATGTAAAATGCATGAACATGAGAAGCCACTCAAGCAGACACTTTACACTTATGCTTCAACTAATTCTTTTAGACATTGAGACCCTTAGGGGCAAACTGCTATCGCGAGTAGGAACATAGCTTGCAACAACAAATTCTCCATGGTGGCTGAGTTTGACCCCTTCTGCTCAGCTGTTTCACTGAGGAAATATGATCGTGAACCAAAGTATGTATAACTCAGTTCAAACTTACAGTGAAATGAGTAGTTTCCTTTAATCCTATACCATAAAGTGACTCTCTAATATACCTTTGTATCTATTATGTGAATAGTTATATGATAATCTTGATCTAATAATGACTGAACATGGTAAACGTGTGTAAAGCTCGTCAGCCGAATGACATGCGTTCATTCATAAAGAAACCAGCTAGACAAAGCTTAAGAGCTTGTCTTATTTGCATGCAGTTACTTTGTCAGTTTGTTTTGAGTTGAAAGTGCCAGACCTGAATCACACTTTCACCTTATGATGATGTGTAAAAGTATTTCCTTTGCTGCATGAGCAGATGTCGACTGAATTCCTTTCTCCCCAAATGAGACACTTGTTTTATGCTTTTAATTTATATTTTTATATAGCCTTTATATGTTTTATAGTGCCTGACCATTCTTTTCTTTGACTTTGCAATCATACTTAACCAGCCCATTCATTTAGTTGCTGAACATTTGTGGACAAATATCCATCAGTATTAATTATTCATTAGTTATTTTAATGGTGCCTTGGACATATGATCTAAATGATAACCATTATTATTTTGCTATAATTATTATGCTATTTAATGGAGTTGAGATCAGCATTCTAATTCATAATGGAATAAAACAGTGTTTACATATTTATCATTCTTTATTTTGAGATTAAAATGAAAAACCTCAATCATACTTGGTCCATATGATGATGCTGATCATGTTTCATAAGCTACATTCAAATACATTATTTTCTTACACACTATACATTTTTATGCAGGGTTTTTTCTTTAATCTTATTTAGAGCACTTCTGTAAAAGGCTACATCTCATGTGAACTAAATAACTGAGTTTTATGCTGTATCTCCCCCCACCCACCCACCCTCCATGAGCAACAGGAAAAGTGATCTAAATAACACGTTATGTTCTTAATATTTGCTCTTATGATACTAAATGGCCACACCCCTACAAACGACTGTCAGATTAACGCGCATTCTTTCTCTCACGCGCGCTGTGCTCACCTCTCTCTCTCTCTCTCGTTCGCGCGCGCTCATCTCCATCATCCTCTCGCTGCTGAGAAAAAACCCGCCAGCGCGAAACAGATGGGAAGGCATCCGCGGAATTTGCGACCGTTACCGTGCAGAGAATAAGCGTCAAAACTTAACGGACACCGACAAGAAGTTCAGTTCGTCCAGAAGACTTCTGGACTGAGAACTTGAGGACATTTCACGTCTATTTACGACTGTAAAAGTAAGTTTTGCATTAATGACACCGTGTTGAACAGAACTTAAGTGTGTGCAGTGAGTTAGTACGTAAAATACGTCGAAGAAAAGCTTTTTGTAGGCTTTATTCGACAAATAATAACTTTAAAGCGCAGAACAATGATGAACGTTACACGGTATACACTCACTGTTTTGGTTCATGTTGCAGTGCAGTGTAATTATATAAGTAGTGAGTAATACCAGCATAGATACAAAATAGACATCAAAATTAACAAAACTGTTCAGCTTTATTTATATATTTATTTAATGTGATGTGCTGCATGAAAGACGCACTGCCTCGGGAGGCTTTATAATGCTGTTTTAAATCAAATTATTTTGTGTGATTATCTTAAAGTGCAACAGTATTCTATATAATAGGTTAAATAATATAGTATAAGTTTTTATGTTTAATAATAATGATACTGTAAAGTCATATATGATTTCTTTGAGTAGCTTATTCTGAGGGTCTTTATTCGACGTCTTGATGAGAGTAATATTTACAAAGTTGCTCATTTTAGTCTAATAAATTATACGAAATAGTAACTGGTAAACGTTGGACTACTTGTTGAAAGGAGAGTCGTGTGAAGCCATCATGGGGTGATAGACACATGCATTCATTCATAATAAAGACACAACTTAGTAGTCAAAAAGATTCTGTTTTTGTTTTTTTGAGAAAGGAGATCTTCATCACATTTGTCTTAATAATCATGAAGTAATAATCTTTATCATGCCTCATGATCAGTTGTTGACACAAAATACCCCTCCCCAATCCAATTCGTCACTTTTAACAAGTAATAAAGCAATATTCTTTGTATATATAAGTATATTTTATAGTGATTGACCCATTTTTTTCTTTTATTATGAAAAAAAAAAAAAACTCACCACCATTTATTCTGTAGTTGCCTAAACATATATATATATCTATGTCAATTATTCATTAATTGTTTTTGCATTTAGTGCCCACATAATGTAAATGATAATAGCCATTATTATGTTGTTCTTAATATTCTTTAGAGTGGTATTGAGATTGTTATGATAGAAAATAGAATACAATAGTGTTTGCATATTCATTTTCTTAGTTCTTGTCATTTTAACTTTGCATGATGTGATATTAGGCTATTAGGCTATTAGTGGATGTATAAAATAATGTTAAGTTATGCCACATGATAATTGTATATGAGGATGTACCATCTGTCCCTTCTGCTTACAAATGAAACCAGGTAGGACTGGGTCATGAGTCATAACTAAGTTTGTAGTACTCAAATGAAGTGCTTCATGTGGGCTGTGCAGTAGTGTTGCTGTCCGTGGTGCTGAAACGTGGCTGGTATACAGTACTACTCCGGTGATGAACACCAGAGTTGCTCTATACTGTTGGACCATGAGCTGAGAACTGAAGTCAGTTATGTGAACAACTGTCTATACTACCTCTGGATAGTTGAACCAACATATTGCAGACATTGCCACACGTCACTCACTCACTCACTCACTCACTCACTCTTCTGTCCATGCATAACAGTAGCTGCTCGTCTGAAAGCGCATATCAAGCTAATCAGAAATGACATTGATAGTTGTATGACAGTAAGCATGATTAATAAGAAAAAAATGCGTTTTTATGATTATTTTTTTCTGAGTTTAAGAATTTATGCAGATGTTGAGTAAAGAGCATATATGGGGTCCAACTCTGTGTCTCATGTGTCTTTTAGCAAGCGCTTGTGGGAAACTGTTGACCTCTTTTGTCGCTCAGCTTGTGCATGCTGCTTAATGAGTGTTCTTTGACATGAGTAATGAACATTGCATTGTTTTAAATAGATTACATGTACCCTGAATTGTATTTTACAGACTGTGAATACATTTATTACATCCAATGGCGATGGAGTGAACTCATTCATCTCTTCTAGCAGATCCCTGTTTTTTTTTCTGAGATCTTCTACCAGAACAAAGTCATCCCCTATCATTTTCCCCCTGAGAGTTGACTTTTGACATGTGACACAAATATTATCACACATTTATAAAGGGTCCTGAACTGTAATTTGAATTATGGGACTGGGAATGCTTGGTATGTGAGCAGGATTTAAAGGTTTTGTATGGCTAGAGTTGATTGAACACTGCCGTCAAGTAAATGAAATACTGCCACTTTTATTGATAGGAATAGTAGAGAGAGGACAGGGAATTATATGGAGAAGAGGAGGAATGGGATCACAAAATGCTGCAAGATTCATGTCTCCTGCTAACCACATGGTGTTGGAGCACTTGCACTAAGCCACAGCTCCTAAGTGAGTTTGTGGTCTGACTGACTGTATTCCAGTAAGTAGATCCAGACAAATGTTGCAATAAAGTGGACAGCGGTTTAAGCCAGCAATAGCTTGGTCCTTGTAGGGATTTCTACTGGGAATCAGATGAGTATTTTTATGCACAAGAGGCTAAATATCATTCTCCAATTTTCATTGTACCTAAAAATGACACTGTTCATTTGGAAACTTGGCTGGTTTATTGCCTTATAAAAGGTAGTAACACTCAAAGACTTTTTGTAATGAACCAGTTCAATGCATAAGGTCTGACATTGCTTTTTTCATCTCTAAGCAATCCAAATGCACTTAGAGTACCATCCTTATTTACTGTTGCTTTGATTTTAATACATACTGTAGGCAGAAGCACATTGATTGCACTCTGGCTCAAAAGCATTGGACAGTGTCAAGATATAAGAACAGCTTTTGTGATAAGGTGAAGTCTACACATACTGTATGCTTTAACTGGATTGTCTGGGAAACAATCCAGACAGAAAAGCCTAAGAAACTGCATCTGTATTACCACGAAAAGGTGCATTTACACAGGCAGCCTACAGCTTTTCAGAGGCATGTATAAATGCATTTCCAAAGAAAATTCAACTGCAGAAATAATACTATGAAATGAAGTTATGAGTATAGAAATAAAAATATGAAACTATAAACGATAAATAATTAAATATTGTCATGAAAATTGCAAAAAACTCCACTGTTTCATTTACACAGAAGGGGCTGTTCACACAGAATGTGTTTTGGTGTCCATCTGTGCTATTTTTATTGTTTTTTATGTAAATATAGATGGATAGATGCTAGATGGATATCTTGCACCATTAGCGGCAAGAATTTCAAGTTAAAAGAAATTAAACTTTTAAAAGTTTCCCGAGACACCCCGTTCTGTTCCATTGCGCTGCACAATGCCTCACAAAGCAAGAACATGTGTGAACAGCTGCTTAGGAGGGTCAGAGCTGGAATGTATTAGTACGGCTTTTATGCAGCATTTAGCCTTCACGCAAAATTTTAGTCACAAGGTTTAACCATAAAATGTAACCCTTTAGAAAAAAGAAAAGACAACACTCTTGGCATGTCATCAGCCTGAAACGGTATAGTTTATGCAAAACTTCAGCCTTCAAGTCACCTTTATTTATATAGCAACAATATGATGTTTTATTAACAAAGTTCGGGAGGAGCAGGTTCAGAATTAAGCTAATTAGCACAAGTGGAAAGCATTTAGCTAATGAATTCAACCAACAACAAGAGGTATATATACTACAGACTTACCTCTGTTCGTTGAAACTTCTAGTTCGATCTATTATTACCACATCCGGAGGGAGTACTCTGGGTTTGGGCCAAAATTCAGAGCTCGGAGCCCTCCCCCCAGACAGCACGCCAAACACGCATAACTTTACTCTATTTAATTATATGTTTATGTGAACTCATGAAGTAGACTGTTTCAAATCAGCTTTACAGTGATAACAGGAAAATAATGTAACAAAGTTTTTTTGGCTGTACAGCAGCTCTAGAAGAAAACAGTGTCATTGTCCAGCTTAAGTAAGTTCAGTACTGATTCATTTCCATTGTAAAAATCATTAGTTATAAATTTAGTTCATTTATCTACACAGCAGCTCTGGAGAAAACAGTGATGTCATTGTCCAGTTCAGTTCAGTTCGCATACAGTGGTGTCAATGCAGGCAGATCAAGCCATGCTAGTGTCCCCGACTAAGCAAGCTAGAGGCGACAGAGGCAAGGAACCCAAACTTCATCAGGTGACAAAATGGAGAATGGTTTTGGAGAAACCAGGCTCAGTCGGGGGGCCAGTTCTCCTCTGGCCAAGAAAAAAAACGCTGCATAATTTTTGATTAAGGCAGCATTTCAGGTCAGAAGTCAGGTTGGGATCGGAACATTCAAAATATTTAAATTCAGTTCCATCAGGTTGAAGATTGGATTCATCACGCTGGTATGGAGACGGGTTTGTTGAGGAACTGTGCCACTGGCTGTCGTGTCGATGAGGCCTTCACAGGGGATGGTCTATTTGACACAATCTCTGTTGACACTTCAGGGATGTGTTGTTTTCGTGTTTAGGCGCAGATCCTCGACCTGATCTGGATGTGGCCTGAATCCGGCTGACTACGGTATAACTCTAGCTGCTGCATTTTGGACCAGCTAGAGTTTGTTTATTAAGTGTGCAGGGCAACCACCCAGTAGAGCATTACAATAATCTAGCCTTGAGGTCATGAACGCATAAACTAACTTTTCTGCATTTGTCATTGAGAGCATATATTGTCATTTAGATATACTTTTAAGATGGAAAAATGCTGTTTTACAGATGCTAGAAATGTGGCTTTCAAATTAAAGATTGGTATCAAAGAGCACACCCAGGTTCCTAACTGACGACGAAGACTTAACAGTGCAGCCATCAAGGAACCAGTAAGCTCATTTGTATATTTCTTTGTAAGCCATTAGTGTTCAAGACCTCAGTCAATAGTTAAATGACCCCTGGGACACTCTGTTTGCATTCCTTTGACCTTTCCTGAGAGATAACAACCAGAGTGAACCTCTTGCTCTCTGTGTCTCCAAGAGTATATTGATCTGGTGGAGGTACTAAAAAAATCACACAAAGCTGAAAATGTCACAGCATCAGCAATAGCAGTATTATTTTGTCTCAATGAATGATTGTGTGTAAAGTAGCTTCTGTTAGCCAGGATCAAACCAGAAATCCTCAGCTAACTTGTATTTAGTGTATTTTTCTAGTTCTTACAGTAATCAGCATAAGCAGTGATTAATTTGCATTCTGCTAATGGTGTTGGGAATTAAGTGGTGTAATAGTTAAAGCTTCATTTGGTCATATGCATAAAAGTCACTGAAACAAAGTGCACCAGCCTTGGTCGTGTGATGATTAATAGAGATTAGATGTTTCCATTCCCTTGTTCTTTATGATTTAAGGTAGCCATTATTACTGGCAGCACTGTGTCTCATGGGGAGAGACTACAAGAGGTCATGGATTTTACTTTAGTGTAGTAAATGTGACAAATTAATCTACAGTATAGTTGTGGCAGGTTTTATTAAGGTGACGATTCTATTAAGTTCTGCACCATTGACTAGGACATAAGATTTTAGCTTTGGTAGTATTGAATATGTCCCAGCTGAAAGATGTTTTAGGCTGCAGGCATTTTCTGCTTGTGGGGACAAAGTGATGTGTCCAAAATGGTCTATCAACACTTGTGTGTCAGTCATCTTTTGGCAGACCATCCTATTCTCCAATAGTAAAAAGAAGAATAAAGACATATATATGGTCAGTAACATTGATTGAAGGGAATGAGTCCTTTCATTTTCTCAAAAACGAACAACATAGCCTTTCAATGACGTCAAGACTTTCTCAGAGACAAAAGGATAGTAGAATATAGCTGAAGCATGGCTCTCTGCTGAAAGGGTTACTTGTGGTATGAGGCAACTTCAAAGCTCCACTCCAGCTGATAGCCCCCATAAATAGCGAATTTGAAGGGGAATTTTAAATCAAAAATTGATTAATATTTCACCTCCGCATTGATTCATGCTGCCACTGAAGACATTTTCATCTCTCTGAATCGTTTGTATGAAGAATTATGATGACTTTATTCCCATGATTCATGACATCATCTCAGCATCACATCTTTTCTCACATGCTTTTTAAACTTTTTTTTTTTATTGTGCAGTGTAACATTTCATTATCTTAAACTATCTATCATTGTAAGGGTTGGTAATATGGCAAAAATATCTTATCACAATTTTTTTTCATGTTGGTTTTTAAGACAATTTTGCAAGTCACTGAGCAGTATAGCCAGACTAATTTCCTATTTTATCAAGTTAACAAAATAAAAAATAAGAAAGAATGACAGACCATTTAGGCCAAAGTAGAGGTGGGCGATACAACCAAAATCTTGTCACTTTATTTTATTATTTTATCTTTGTTATTAAAAATAAAAACAAGGATGCAAATTATAAATAAAAGTACAAATACAATATAAGTAATTGCGTTGGAAAGGTCATGCATGATGTTGGTGGAAGTACCGAGCAAGTGTTTAAAAAGCAAACGTGCAAAGACTATGTCAAATGGCCAAAAAAAGGTAAAACAATGAAGTTGGACAATTTTGAAGTTGGAGGACAAAATGAGATGGAGTTTTTCGCTTGATAAGACACTTACTCGTCGGCTGGGATTGTGTAGAGCCCTTTGAAGCTGCATTAAAACTTATGTCAGAACAGTGTGGAAAAAATTAAACCGGCAAGGCTTTAAAACACATTCAAATAATAAACTTTCATGATGATGAACATCGTGATGTCATAGAACTGCAGTGTCACATGAGTGTAACCCTACTGCTATGTTACTAAACATGTGACATGAAAGTACGTCACATTGTGCATTATGTTGGGATGGGCGTCAGAACTGCAACTGAATGCAATGTAGCATATTATTACAATCTGTCTTCAAACACAGATCATGGAGACATTTTAATCGTTCACAATTTAAAATCAAACATCGCACACCCCTACATCATTGTCAGTTTAAGTTAGAGAACTACAAGACATGTAGTTAATAAGACAAGCAATAAGAACAACTACTATAGATATAACAACTATTTTAGATACCCAAACAATTTTTTTTGGATGAATCAGAAAGCCTGTTTAATCCACTTATATTTTGGATCTGCTCCCCTCATGTCATCTCAAGGGTACACGGTTTCTTATTCTGCAGCATTTTTGACAACAGATTTATACTGCGCTCAAGATGTCTTGCATGATTTTTCTCGGTTTCTACTACAATAAAAATATTCTTTGATTGACAGCAAGCGACATTAAAATGTCCATGTAAGTTATTGCCTTTCCTTATTCAGTTTTTGTTAAGCTGGCTGTCAACAGATGCTGTGATTTAATTATATTTGCAGAGGGACACAGAGTTACAGTGCTGAATGATCCAGTGACCAGAGAGTCACGCTTTCGGGTGAAGGACAGGGTAAAATCCATTTTCATTAAAACTGCCAGGACTCAAGTATTTGGCCTGTGTTTGCATGAATGTCCATGAAGAGATCAATAAAGAGCAATCTCCTCAAGCTCTGACAGGTAGTGTATTTGTACACATAGCTGATGGAGTTACAGCCCACCCTAGTGTGTAAAAGCCAAATGAAGGGTCAGGGATTCACTCTTAGAGCTATTTAAGAAGGCCGTCTGCACTAGACTAGCCAAATGCAATTTCATGTTTCCATCCTCAAGTTATAATGCACTAGCACACAGTTGTACTGTCTCTTTTTGAACATGTAGCATGCATAAGATATGTATGGAAGCTTGTTTCCCCCACAGAATAAATTAATTTAAAAGATAATTGTGACTTTTTATCTCACATTTAAGAGTTTACATCTCGCAATTCTGACTTTTTTCCTCCGAATTGCGAGTTATAAAGTCAGAATTTTGGGAATATATTCTCGCAATTGTTTAGCCTATATCTTGTAATTCTGACTCTTTTTTTTTTCAGCAATTCTGATTTTTTTTCCCTCTTTTTTTGTCTCGCAATTGCAAGTTTATATCTCGCAATTGTGACTTCTTTTCTCAGAATTGATAGATAAAGTTGCAATTGCGAGTTATAAAGTCCAATTCTGAGGAAAAAGACTGACTTTTTTCTCAGAATTGCAAGTTTATATCTAACAATTCTGACTTCATAACTCGCAATAGCGACATTTTATCTCACTATTCTGAGTTTACATCTCGCAATTCTATAATTCTATAAGTTATAAAGTCAAAATTGACACAATTCAGACTTTTTTCTCACAATTGTTTAGCCTATATCTCGAAATTCTGACTTTTTTTCTCACAATTGCGAGTTTACATCTCGCAATTCTATAATTCTATAAGTTATAAAGCCAAAATTGATGCAATTCAGACTTTTTTCTCACAATTGTTTAGTCTATATCTCAAAATTCTGACTTTTTTCTCACAATTGCGAGATTATTCCTTAGAATTCTGACTTCTTTTCTCAGAATTGTGAGATATAAAGTAGCAATTACGTGTTATAAAGTCCAATTCTAATTTTTCTCACAACTGCGACTTTATATGTCACAATTCTGACTTTATAACTCGCAATTGTGACTTTTATCTCACAATTCTGACTTTATAACTCACAATTGCGAGTTTACATCGTACAGTTCTCACTTTATAACTCACAATTGTGAGTTTATATCACACTGAATGTTATGTCAAGAATTGTGAGATAAAAAATCGCAATTAACTTTTTATATTTTTATTCAGTGGCAGAAACAAGCTTCCATAGATAGGTGCAAAACATGAATAGAACATGTGAAAAAATGAGTTATAAACTCCTCTTCAAAACCAAGAGCAGTTTTGAACAGGTTCCCCAAAAAGACCACGTTTAGATGTTGATATGAAATAGTGGCTTTTAATTGTATTATTATTATTATAATTATTATTTTTTACGTGATTAAATTTCAATGCACACAATTATGGAGGAAACATTATGTTGTGTAAACTGTAGATAAATGTCTCATTGAACCATAGATGACTGTTATTAATCAATGCTGCATTTTATACCATTAATTCAAAGAAGGATGAGACAGATTATGTAGTGAGAAGGAGCAGTTCCATTGATTTACAGAGATGTAGTTGACTTCATCAGGCAGAACATATCAAACAGATGAATTGAGTGTGCGTGGGATATGTCGTCAAATACTTCCATGCGTATTTGAAAGCTCTAATTCAGAAGGCTTTCATTCACGTGGTTTGCTGTGCTTCCAGTTACCCACACAAAGACCTCATCTCCATGTGCCTGTCCATTTAAATGTTCTATTTTAACTGCCTGATCTTAGATAAAAAAGCGAGACATTTCCTTTTTTCCTTCCTAATTCTGAGTGATGAGTGCTGGAACAGGCGTCTCCTAAATTTAGCCTTGTATAACATCATGCTCCCAAACCATGTGCGTTTTCTTTTTTTCGCTCTCTGATTTACTGGAACTGTAGAGTGAAATGCCATTGAGGGACTTTGTAACCAAGGCAACAAACAATAGTGGAGCAGAATGGTCAGATTAGTGTATGAGGAGTGAAGGGCTTAAACTTGAGATATTTTTCCTATATTTTGCTTAGGTGGGAGCCATGCTGTGAAATGACTGCCACACCTCACCCATATAGTGGAGCTGTTTACAACAAAACATCATTCTGTAGCTTTAAACACAAAATTGGATGACAAGAGTGACACTGCTTTATACCGACACATTAGGGGCTGTTGACACAGGATGCAATTTTTATGTAAACACATACCACTGTAATACAAGTCTATGACTGTTGTGATATATTTCACTGTACCTAGGGGTGGGCGATAAACCGGTAGACTTGATTAACTGGTAGAAATTTGTCAACCTGTAGAGATTTTGGACTATCGTCTCTATAGACAAAATACACATTGTATGTGTCAAAATGCCTGTCTTTGCGAGTATCCTTGAAATCACAGTCGTTTATGTCTTAAGTGAATGTAAACAGTTAAGAAAGAAAGCGCATGTGTATCAGTAGGCTATATTAGATCAGTGCATTCGGTCTTAAAGTGACAGCACCTTAATAAACCTGCTGCTGTATGTGTCATTTAATTTTAATCAGACAATCTCATTGCTCTTGACTGAATCGCTTTTGTAACTTTAAATGTATATTTAATTTCAACAGTGATGACTACGCAGTGTTTTTGTACATTTGATTACTTTATACAATTTGTGTAGTATTTCTATATAGGCCTATCTAGTGCTTGACGTTTTTCAGGTGGGTCTATTTCATTTGTATCTTTGTTCTATTGTAGTTTTTTATTTCTTGAAGTTTTTCTGGTAGCTCTAATTCATTTGTGTCCTTGCATTGCAGTTTTATGTCTTATTACTTGTAATTTGTTTCTTTGTTCATATGCATTTTACAAATTTATCTCTGACGGTTTACTTGTCTTCAGTGAGCTTGACCTTTTTTTATTTTTTATTTTTTTACTTATGTTAGGCCATTGTTCATTTTTTGTGATATTGAAATTGGTGATGAGATTTATGAATTTTTAATGGTATAATTTGAGTACACAAAATTTGTTCATATGGCAATACTGGCAGTACTGTTCATATGACAATGTGTAGTTAAAGAAATGCATTTGCAACTGAGTTTTATTGTAATAGAACATGTGAATGGCTCTTTAGGCTGTTGATGATGCTTTGTTGATAATTGGTAGTTTGTTGTAACCCGGAGGATTTTTTTTTTTTAATAGTTGCTCTTTCAAAGCTCAAGAGACTTAATTGAGGAATGGATTTATGTTTCATTTAGCTATCAGCTTTTCATTTGGAGTAATACAGCTGAACATGCATTAACAGTATATAAAATATTAAGAGTTATAAAATAAATGTGGACAGCATAGTTCAGATAATTTGGCCTTGGAATTATTTGAAGAGAAATGTTTTGGCTCACATTGAAAACTTTTAATTGCAGATTGGGTACTTTGTGACATTGTAAATAACTTTTCTGAGACACATCTATGGAGATACTGGAAGTCTCAATTCAATATCTATGTAACCTGATTCTTGTCTTGGAGAAAAAAAACCCTGTGATATTAAAAAGATGTCATTTGTGACTTTTCTTTCCTGTTGGAAATGTTTGCAGTGTTTTCTGGATGGGGTGTTTCATAGGTGTTGGATAGGATTGGCAGACTTCCTGCAGTGTGAGTCTAATAAGCAAACCATCCATTTCAAAAGAGGCTTTTTTTCATTAGCAACAGCAAAAGCAAAAAATAAACGCTGTCAGATTGTACACAGTGAGCTGCGTCAGCTGGAGCACAGTCAAAAAAATGTGCGCGCACACATACAAGCTCTACTGGTATTAGCGTAGCATGACTAACGGGGGCGTTAGTCCTCCATTAACCAAGCTGTTTCTCACCTTCATCGCTCAGCACTCCTCATCCTCCCACCGTGCTGACCTCTGTCATTTGTTCAGTGACTCATCCCTCTTTTTCTCTCTTTCTCTCTGCAGAGCTGTTCGCTCCAATCACACTGTGTACTGACATAAAAAACACTGACTAGTCACTGTCCAGTTCTGTCCAACACTACAGCAATGCACCTCCATTTATATTTAGGCCGCGGGAAAGAAAAAAAAAGCTCTTACACTCAATTGACTGGGAGAGATAATCGAGCGAGGAGGGCTCTTTCACCCATGTGGGTGTAAGGATGCTGGAATTCATCCTTTGTAAAGCCTGGTGGGGCTGTTTTGAGCAGTGAAACGGCTTTCAGCTCTATTAACATATGCGGCAGAGGGCATTTTTGTTGGCTCACAATGCTGGTCTAAAAGCTTGCAAGAGCAGCAGTCATTCTTTCATCTTTCACTCTGGATATGACTGTCTTAAATGGCCTTAAAACCTTGTAATGAAATAAAGTGGACGATAGCTTCATTCCATGTGCATATGCACATTACACAATTCTAACTAGGGGAAAAGCATTAAAAATCTACAGTACGTGAAGCCATTCCATGTGTTTTTGTCCTAACCAGACACAAGGAGTGACAGGACATTTTGCAGATTGGTTCCTGGGTAGCAGTGAAATCTCATTGGTTGTGGTTGCGTCATGTCACGCAACAGTTTTGCATTCAGTGTAAAACAACAAATTGCATGCCACTGGAAACTTTGGGTCAGGACTGCAAAAGTGTAGGCTAAAGATAAAGGATATGTAATTGTTTTTAATATATAATATATATATTTTTTTAAAATGCATGTTTTTCACCACATTCTTAATATTTTAAACAGTATATTAACTTTACACATCTTTGTTTTCAATTACATTTTGCTGTTCTAGAGATTTTATAATCAGTACATCTCCTTTCCCTATGTTTTTATGTTAATTATATTATTTTAATTTCTCAGAGCAGCAGGATTTGTTTGAGATGATAAAAAGTACAGGGTCACTTTCCTGTGTTGCTTAATCTGTTTTCTCGGGTCTTAAATTTAGGGGCAGAAAGAGAGAGAGACAGAGTGAGTGAATGGAAGAGAGGGAGGGAGAGAGAAAGTCCCTGCTGTTCTTGGGTAAGAGCTGGCAGTCACCCTTTTGAGCGTCCAGGACAGATTTTTGCAGACAGGATGTGTGAGACATGCTTCAGTTCCCAGAGCACCACGTGTGTGTGTGTGCGTGTGTGAATGCGTATGTTTGCGTGTGCATTTAACGGAGGAGTACACTTTTTGTATTTAAATAAAACCATAAAAAAATGTCATTACTTAAAATAAAATAAAGTATCATTTATATTATTTCAGGTACTTGCCGAAGCAACATTTCTAATTTTCATTTAGTTTAAGTTGAAGTACTAAAACAACTAAAACTAAATAAACTAAAACTTAATAAAAACAATATTTAAAAAAAAACATTTTATATAATATAGACATATTTAACTCTTTTCCTGCCGGCATTTTTATTTTATTTTTTTTTTAAGATGCCAGCAAGCACCAGCATTTTCACAAAATTTTCATGGCCCCCAGAATATTTTGTTGTATGAATATCTGAACATACAATATATGTTCAAATATATATCAAAATAAAGAACAGAACATCTGCTTTAAAAAAAAAAAAAAAAAAAAATAGCTTCATGCATTCTTGAATGTGGGTAAGTTTCATAAAAAAGGAACATTTTGAACAAAAAGCTGAGAAAATCGTGTTTTTGTAAAAGGCTACGTCCTGATTCAGTACGATGATCAAAACATAGATGGAGTCCGTCAACACCACCAGAGATTGCACAGTCCTATACCTTGTCCTGGGTCGACTTTTCATTCGGTAACGTTAGGCAGTTTTGATTTATATGCCGTTTAATGATCGCGCTGTTTTACATGTGTGTAAGCAATGCTTCTATCGCTTGTTTCTGCTTTTTCTTTGCTTGTTTTTGGATCCGAAGATTCTGTTCTATTTCAGAAGATGCATAATAGCGCCCCCTACTGTATAACAGTGAAGACACGGATTGCCGGAAAAGTCTGTCAATGCCGGAGAAAGAGTTAAAAGAAAAAACTCAAAAAAGCAAATAAAAATACAAAACATGACAAAAAACTTTAAAATGAAAATGAAAGGAGAAAATATAAAAATAACAAAAGAAAAAAACTCTAATAGTATATCAGTGATACTAACACTAATGTGTTAGCGCATTCTCCTTTTCTGTTGAAATCACATTGCCTGTTGTCTTATTAATTAACATCACTTTAAGCTTTGTAATATCTGAAGGTGAAAAGGATATAAGCAACAGCATGTCTGGGCAGCAAAGAAGAGCAACATAAAATTATTGGCTTGCCAATGCACAGCGATAACGCCATTAAAATAATCAGGCCATGAGAATACATAAAGGCCCAAGTAACTCTTGCAAATTTCAGTCTTTGGCTCTCTTTCCGAGTCTTAATGTGTTTGTGGGCTGCGTCCAATCTAATTACAGCTTGTTCCAGCACTCTGTGATGTTCAAAGACAGAACACCAAGTAAGACCTAAGATGATGGATACAGAAATTAGTCATATTAAGACACTAGATAGCTTAAGAACTCAGAAGCTGAACCTGAAGAAATAAAACATGTTTTGTATTGAAAGTCGACTTATAGCCTCATAAGGTTCAAAATGACATCTGTTGAGAGCATGTGGCGATGATATTAATGAAATAAACAAGCTGATATGCCTCAGTTGGCAGTGTTTGTTACAATTTCTCTGCGCACGTCTGCAGTGGCTCACTTAAAGATATGTTTAGATCATTATTTATTAATTTGCTTTTCTATAATATGGCATTTGAAGTTGATTTGTATTAGCTATTGCTCAGTATTCTCTGTTTTATTGCCAAATAAGTATCTTTTGCCTCTATTGTCTCAATCTGGACTCATTCCTGGTTGACTGCTTATTTTTTCCTCTGTAAACCCCACATCTTTTCTATTATTATGTGTCACAATGTTTCTGACAGATTTAGTTTGAAATGCCGTCTTCTTGCTTTGTGAGTTTCCCAAAGGAGTTGGGTCTTTTGGATTTTGGAGATGTCTCTATCATGGCTCGACAATAAGGACTGCTCGATGGCCCGGGGCCAGTGTGAACAATGCTCGGGACAGTAGACAGAACTGTCACTTGCCTGATCAGGCCACTGTTGTAGGGTGTGCGTTATATATCGTCTGTGATATTGTAATTGTTGATTTAACAATCTGACATAATCTAGTATGTCCCCACTTTACAAAATCGAAGCAAAAACACACACATTGAGTGCACGCATACACTACGTGACGTGGTCTAGTAAGTTAGACTAGTGCGTGTGCATATTTAGAGTACACGATTTCACTCCATGATTTAGTCTACTAAAATGCCTTTAGAATGCCCCCAGAATTCAAGATAATGGCAAAAATGCCCCTGTATGTCTTTTATATGTATATAATTTAATGTAGTTAACCAATATTACACAAAGAGCGCCATTTTTCTCCAAATATAAGCATGATTACAAATATGATACTGATTTTATACAATGTACAGTTTAATAAACAAGCAGTTTATATTAATTGACTTACATTTTAGACACCAAATTGCCTGTTTCGTTCTATTTCGCCAACAAAAATAGTTCCAAAGTCGACAGCATTGTTTTGCGTCTCTGAGCAACACCTCCTGAATGAATCAGCAGTTTGAATGAATCGGTTGAATCTCAATGACTCGCTCATTAACAGGGACTTGCTGCTGCCACCCCCTGGTGGGTTTAATTTCACATTTCACAAAAATCTTTTCATTTTATAAATAATTTCAAATAACATTATTTAATGTTTTATATTTTCAACATTTCAAAACATTATTTATGCATCTGTAACTACTCTTGACTGATTAACTTTTAATAAAGTTTAATCTAGTTATATAGTTATACATTATATTACAATTTCTGTACCTGAAAATGGGCTGTTTAAGCCTACATAAAAAACCTGAAAAGCACCATTTATTTCATTTATGTTTATTCTGTTGTTCCTATTTTATTGTTTACTTGTCTAACAATATTTAAAATTTAAGTGAGTTAATCTAGTAGCTTTTGGTGTCATAACCTTATTTATTAAGGTTACATGAATCAAAAAAAAAAAAAATTATTTTATTTTTTATTTTATAGGCACATTTTCTTTTATTTTACTTTATAATTTTTTTTATTGTGGGGCCAGTGAAAATGTTGGCAGGGCAAGTAAAAATTTGAACCACTGGCCCAACTGGGCCAGCAGAAAAAATCCTTAGCGTTGAGCCCTGCTCTATACAACATGAGAAAGTGTTTTTCACATCTGTTCATAAGACCACATATTGTCACATATTACAATTCCTCATAGATAAAGAAATATTCTATATATTTATGAACATTTTTTCTACATCTAAAGAGCTTGAATTAATCCTTTTATGCTTGCCAGGCATAATTTGCCTTTAACTTTCTCTTTTTCCAAAAATATTATATTTTATATTTTAAAGGAGACCTATTATGCCCCTTTTCACAAGATGTAATTTAAATCTCTGGTATCCCCAGAATGTGTCTGTGAAGTTTCAGCTCAAAATACCATTTATTATAGGTTGTCAAATTTGCCCCTATTTGGGTGTGAGTAAAAACACGTTGTTTTTGTGTGTGTCTCTTTAAACGCAAATGAGCTGCTGCTCCTGGCCTGCTTTCCAGAAGAGGGCGGAGATTTAACAGCTTGTTTCCTGTTTGATTAAACATCAAAGACTCATGCATCATCTACCAAGCACAATAAATCTGTGAGCAAATCCTGTAATGACCAGAAAGTAATATTTCCATTTAGAGTTATGAAACATGCTTTACATGAAGATGGTGCTAGCTTCCTCTTGTGACTGGACACCAAAGACCAAACAGCATCAGCCATGCAGCAATGCAGTATGACTCTCTTCAGTGATACATAATACTAATGCTAAGTCAGTCTTAATGAGTATTTCATCTCTACCACTATACTCTTCTATTAGAAGACGGATTTCCACAACATAAAGAGAAATAGGAATGAAAGCTACAAGGCAGCGCTTTCAAGATTAAAATCAGGGAAAATATATGATGGCTCCTTCATCTTCTTTTGAAGGGAAAAGGCAAACAAACCCTTAATTAAGAGCATTGCCAGTTATCATATGAATGACTCCTGGCCTGTTTGACAACAGGGGGCTCCACATGTAAATGTGGCATGGATTGCAAACATACAGCATGTTTGTTTGTTCTCATTTGTGAACCAAAAACATTTAAAGCATATCCCGTTCTACTGTAACGACAGTACCTTAATCATATACTGAAAGTAGTAAAGACATCAACTAGTGTAATTACTTTGTTGCAGCAGTTTTCCACCAATGCTGTGCTGCCTAAAGTGGATTTGTTATAAAAATACTTTTTACCTACCCTCATAGGTGAAATTGCTTCAGTACATAGTGTTCTACATTGAAAGGAAGATAATGCGAAAGCAGGCACCATCCATTATGTTTTATCAGTCATCCGTGTCTCTGCACAGGAAATAATACATATGAGTAGATGCAGAAATGAGTTAACCTGAAATATAAACAGTTTCTGCTGCACACAATAGTCTATTTGCTCCCATAATACTTTAGTGCGCTCTCCATTGTGCAGGCAATCAAATTGGTGCCTTCAAACTGTGAAAAAAGACTATTACTCCTCAGGCTCTGTGGATTTGCCTTTTTGTGTGGTTTGAAACTTTATCTGTCTTGTCCTGTAGTGCAAAATGCATTAGTGTTAAAACAGTAATTGCTGGGATTTGTTTCTTGTCACTTCTATGGAGTCAACATCTGTTACCACCATGAAGAGTTGACGTCAAAGAGGAGCTTATTAACTCAAATATTTCTCTCCGGGTCTTACTGTCTGTTTATTTCCATGTGAGAAAAATAAATCAGTTTCTTTTACTTAAGAGAAGAGGTCTGCATACATTGATAATAAGGAATAATATAAGATCAGATTAGTTGTGGTCCATTCTTGAGCAAGAAGTGAACTTTGCAGAGTTGCCTTTGCGGAGACCATGTAGGGTGGGTGATATGACCAAATTTTTATTTCATGATATGATAAATAAACTTTATATTACAAGGTAGTAATTTTGTGTTGTTTTATCTCATTTCTGTTATTAAAAATAAGAAAAAAGAAGGAAATTACAAACAATAGGACAAATACAATATTATTTGTATTATTTGTATCAAATACAACAAAAGAATAAATTCTCAAATAAGAATTAAGTTTTTCAGGTAAAATAGTTTTATTTAAAATTTAGTTAGTACAGAAATGTAAAAGAAATGTAAAATATTTCATACAGTAGTCTTCACTGTATGAATTAAATATAAATTTATTTTTACTAAAGCTAAAATAAAGTTATTCAGTCAAGAGCAGTAAGTTTTGCAGGACATTTTGCAGATTGGTTCCTGGGTAGCAGTGAAATCTCATTGGTTGTGGTTGCGTCATGTCACGCAACAGTTTTGCATTCAGTGTAAAACAACAAATTGCATGCCACTGGAAACTTTGGGTCAGGACTGCAGAAGTGTAGGCTAAAGATAAAGGATATGTAATTGTTTTTAATATATAATATATATATTTTTTTAAAATGCATGTTTTTCACCACATTCTTAATATTTTAAACAGTATATTAACTTTACACATCTTTGTTTTCAATTACATTTTGCTGTTCTAGAGATTTTATAATCAGTACATCTCCTTTCCCTATGTTTTTATGTTAATTATATTATTTTAATTTCTCAGAGCAGCAGGATTTGTTTGAGATGATAAAAAGTACAGGGTCACTTTCCTGTGTTGCTTAATCTGTTTTCTCGGGTCTTAAATTTAGGGGCAGAAAGAGAGAGAGACAGAGTGAGTGAATGGAAGAGAGGGAGGGAGAGAGAAAGTCCCTGCTGTTCTTGGGTAAGAGCTGGCAGTCACCCTTTTGAGCGTCCAGGACAGATTTTTGCAGACAGGATGTGTGAGACATGCTTCAGTTCCCAGAGCGTGTGTGTGCGTGTGTGAATGCGTATGTTTGCGTGTGCATTTAACGGAGGAGTACACTTTTTGTATTTAAATAAAACCATAAAAAAATGTCATTACTTAAAATAAAATAAAGTATCATTTATTTTATTTCAGGTACTTGCCAAAGCAACATTTCTAATTTTCATTTAGTTTAAGTTGAAGTACTAAAACAACTAAAACTAAATAAACTAAAACTTAATAAAAACAATATTTAAAAAAAAACATTTTATATAATATAGACATATTTAACTCTTTTCCTGCCGGCATTTTTATTTTATTTTTTTTTTAAGATGCCAGCAAGCACCAGCATTTTCACAAAATTTTCATGGCCCCCAGAATATTTTGTTGTATGAATATCTGAACATACAATATATGTTCAAATATATATCAAAATAAAGAACAGAACATCTGCTTTAAAAAAAAAAAAAAAAAATAGCTTCATGCATTCTTGAATGTGGGTAAGTTTCATAAAAAAGGAACATTTTGAACAAAAAGCTGAGAAAATCGTGTTTTTGTAAAAGGCTACGTCCTGATTCAGTACGATGATCAAAACATAGATGGATCTAATTAAGTTTTTCAGGTAAAATAGTTTTATTTAAAATTTAGTTAGTACAGAAATGTAAAAGAAATGTAAAATATTTCATACAGTAGTCTTCACTGTATGAATTAAATATAAATTTATTTTTACTAAAGCTAAAATAAAGTTATTCAGTCAAGAGCAGTAAGTTATTTTCTCTTTTGTTTGATTCACATTAATGACACAGAGCAGCAGCATTAGGCTGCTGTCACTTTTAGACCAAACGCATGGATCCATTATACTGATACACATCCGGTTTACACCCAACTGTTTACGTTCACTTGAGACATAACCAGCTGTGTTTGCATGAATACTCCACACGATGGGCATTTTGACATAATTGCGCGTGTATTTGACCATTCAAGCACAATAAGATGTGAAAGAGAAATTAATTTGCAAACGTATGCTTAGAGACCCAGTTTTCTGCGCTTTGAGTACATTTTCACTGCTTATTGTGCTTAATAACACTTTTTAACATTAAGCATGTCCCACGCCGTTTTGTGTGTTTCCCTTTAAATGTTTCCCTAGAAATATTCTATATATTTATGAAAATTTTTTCTACATCTAAAGAGCTTGAATTAATCCTTTTATACTTGCCAGGCATAATTTGCCTTTAACTTTCTCTTTTTCCAAAAATGTTATTTTTTTTATTTTAAAGGAGTCCTATTATGCCCCTTTTCACAAGATGCAAATGACCTGCTGCTCCTGCCCCCCTTTCCAGAAGAGGGTGGAGCTTTAACAGCTCTAGCTTCGGTTGCTCAACAATAACAAAGCTGGAGAATCTCACGCAGCCAAAATGACGATTGTCAGTAATGGTGTTCAGCCTTACATTGTTCAAACTGGAGTCGGATACTGATGGAGAGACTCAGGAAGAAGTTACAACTTTTGGAATGCAACTGGAAGTTTCTGAATAGTTAGTGGATAAATGTATGTAGTTGCTGTGGAGTTGATTCAACTCATCGACTGACATGTGCCGTCATGTTAATCTTTTGTGCAAATATAGCATTGAACTGATCCTCGTTTGTGAAGCAGTCTGGTGTAAAATGACAGCTTCTCTAAAGCAGCCCAATATGGCCTCACCCCCTTTGTTTCATGTTCCCGGAGGCAGGGTTTATGTAAATTTTGGGGTTTGTGATGTCACCAACTCTGGAAGAAGCTCATTGTAGTCCCTACCAGCCATTTGTTGTAGTCCTTAAAAAGAGAAAATATCTCCCTTTGCATTGAACTTTGAGCATCGTAACTTTGCAGATGTTGTTTATGCTCAAACAGAAACATTGCACACTTGTTAAAGTTAAAAAAGTGAAATTATGATCAAGGACCACTTTAATAAAAGGATATTTCTGAGTCAAAAATGCCCTTTATGCTTGATAGGCTGGGAAGTATTATTGGTGCATATTGAGTGAGGCAAATGTGAGTGCAGTTATCCCTGAATAATGTAGAATTAGCCATTGATTAGTCATATTATTGATTTCCTTTTATTAAGTTACTTGGTTCCATTTTCCTCAGAGCCTTTTCTAATGCCACAAATGGGGACTTTTTGGAGGAATTCCAGGAGGAAGCTCAGCAGGAAATGAACACAATTAATCTTATACACTATTAAAATAAACTTCTTAGCTTGTTACAGAAGTGGAATAAATGGAATGGAATATGAGAAGATATTCCAGAACATAATAAAACTGAACTGAACTTGTGTGCATTTGTTCATGTAGTTGTAATGCAGATGGTGCAGTCTTTGCCAGCTGACACTGTAAGACACATCTAACTATATTTAGCATGTGAGAGGCAGACTGTATAACTACAATATAGAGGACAGCGATAGGGAAAAGAAGCACAGTGTACTGCAGTGCTCCCCACAGGCCTGTGTGCACCTGTCATAACTGAATGCCTTTATATGAGCATGGTAGGACAGGTGCATGGATGCATGAGATGATCTTTAAAATTAGGACTCATTTAAAGTGCATTTGAAAATGCAGAAATTGTCTATTTGGTAATTATAAACCGTACATTCTAGAAGGAGATGATTGAATTCATTAGATGTTGAATGCTTCTGGGTTTGCTAAGAAAGTATTTGTAAAAGGTTTTATGAAAATGATACTTGAAAGTGATCAGATGAATCTGAAAACACATTCACACTCCTTCCAAATGGATGCCAAGCACACTAGAATTTATAGCCTGTAATTTGTCTCTCTTCTCCTGACTACTGCAGTCAGCAATCCGAATGGACCTTCAATTACCTTGCAGCCTGCATTCAAACTGACTTCATTATTATTTATCTGCCGTGTGAGCTTAAAATATTTCTTGTAATGTCAATTTTATGCAAGCCAATTAAAAAGTGTGTAGCTGAAGCAGCATATGAGGCATTGACATCTAATGAGATGAGTGCAAGCACGCGATGTGCACACTCATAAACTCTTCGTTCTGTAATGAAGAGACATATTTATGGCAGCAATTTTGGAAAACATCCTCTGGAGTCAATGAAAATGTGCATGCGTCACTCCTCGCAGCCCTGTAAGATTCATTTGACCATCCTGCAATGGAATTGCCATCGATGTTAAGCATAGCAAAAGATGTGTGAAGAGCATATAAAAACAAAGTAAATGCATAACTCTTTCAAATGAGACTGTAAAGTCTGACAGAAGTCGATGATACATTGATGCACGTAAAAATTATCCCTTGCTAGTTTTATTGCTGGAAGTTGCTGTTCAGTGTGTATATTATATCAGTGTTGGTAAGAGAGCAGTCTGCTGTTGTCATGGAAATACTGGGAAGTGTGTTAGTATTTGTCCTCACCCTGTTTATGCTTGTTGCCAGATCTTCTGGTAAGCATAAATGAATCTGTCTGATGTTGTTGCAGAATGTAAATGCAGTGTGTTTAAAATGCTAAATCAGTCACATGATCACTTCACACGCACTTTAGACCTTCACAACTTTTTCTCAGTTGTGAATAAAAAAAGATTGTGAACTGCATGTAACTATCAGGATATCTACAAGAGAGTAATAATAAATATAATCATGGAATCATTAAAGAGGCCATATTATGCCCTTTTACAAAGTCTTGATTTTGTTTTTGGGGTCTACTAGAATAGGTTTGAACACTTAAATTTCAAAAAACACTTTATTTTTCATTTTTCATTTTACATGGTTGCAGCACCTCTCTTCCCAGTCTGTCAGTAACGCTCTGTTTAGTTTCCTGTCTCTATGAAGCCCCTCTTTCTGAAAAGCACAATGAGCTCTGGTTGGTTGGCTGGACCAGTGTCTTGTGATTGGTCAACCACTTTGAGCGTATTTTGGAAATATCACATAATTCATAAAATTTAGGTTGAACCACTGTAGTCACATGGACTATTTTAACGATGTCTTTACTACCTTCTTTCTGGGCCTTGAAAGTGGTAATTAAATTAGTCAGAGAGCTCTCGGATTTCATCAAAAATATCTTAATTTGTGTTCCAAAGATGAACAAAGCTCATACGGGACGTGAGGGTGAGTAATTAATGACAGAATTTTCATTTTTGAATGAACTAACCCTTTAATGCATCCTTGCATAATAAATGTATTAATTTAAAAAAAGTCTTACTGACCCCAAACCTTTGAAAGGTAGTCTATATTAGCATTTGTGAAGCATTTGTCTCTTGATCACTAAGCTGCACTGAGGAGCTCTGCACATTGCTGTTCATTCACAGTGCATTTACACAATTCCCTGTACTCTCAGCCTTATGGTCTGAAGTTGGATTTATAATTGTATAATCTACATACATTCCAATGTACATCAGCTGTCCTCTACTGAGCCTGGAACAAAAAAAAAAAAAAGTTCACTGGCACAGCTGCTGTGAGATCAAAAAATAAAGCATTGAGCTTCAGTGAGAGGTTGCTGCATGTTTTCAGCATGTTCTCCGGTCTTCTGTTCCCATGCATTACTGACAGCTGAACTGTCTCTAACCCTGGATGTTATAATTGGAAAAAAATCCTATCAGACCTTAGAGCTTTAAGAACTTTATATCTTTAGCAAGTCAAAGAAGAAACTCTACATGACGATGATGATCAGATTCTCTATGTAGTCGACTACTGCCATACCGTAGTACTCTACATCAAGATTAATGCAGAGAGAGATTTCTTTTGTCTCAGAAAGTTTCAACAGCGCAGTGCCAACCCTCCCAGTCACAAAGGTGTTGTTTGTGTATATGCTGTATGATGCATGAATTGCATTTTTCAGTCTCTAACAAAATGATCAATAATAATGGAGTACACCACTGCAAATCACACAGCCAGAGGAGAGAGAAGGACAGAGAGAAGGAGAGAAAGCCATGCAGAGGAAAGGAATAACAATGAGGAATCTGAGGAGCCTTGGTTCAACAATACACAGGGAATAACTGAGAGGAGCAGTCGTTCCAGAGCTGGAGAGCTCCCAGCCTGCGAGAAACTGTCAGAGAGCTGCGCTAGACAGAAATAATTGATAGAGCGTTCCTCTCTTATTTCACCTTGCTCATTATTTTGTGTGTTCCTCCGCTGGTCCAACAATGCAATGAGGCTTGGAGCTTCTCTTGGAGGCAGCCACTCTATTTGTGCCCGACTCAAACATCTCATCACGTTTGAAACTGGCCTCAGAAAGTCTTTGAAAAACACTCCAATGCCCAAACAGGATAGAGTGAAGCCCAAATGACAGTGGATGGACAGCAGATGCTCCTTTATCAGTACTCACATTTTTACTCAGATTTGTAAGCAAGAATGTGCCAGGGGGAGCTGTCTAGAGATGAGATCTGACTGTCACATTGACTGAAGACGAAAACAGAGGACAACTAAGCTGGACAGAGTCTTCAGCGACGTGTCAGTGATGTTCAGTGGCCATCTAGAGGCCTGGCACAAGCAATATATATTATTCAGTTAAGTCTCAGTATTAGGGGGTAATATTTGCATCCTGGAAATTGATTTATTTAAATATTCATTAATTTATTATGCTGTTGCCCATTTATGTCATATACTTGTGGCTGTAACTGCTGGAATTTTTTTGCCCATATATCATGCATAAAGGAAAATCATACTGTGCTTTAAAAAATAATAGCACATCTCTCTTCAGCAATCTGCATAATTTAAGGTATTATATCTGTAGTATGTGCATGATGAATTGCTAACTGGATTTTAATACTTAGGGTTTTGTTTAAATCCCTAATTCTAAGTATGATCATGTACTTATAATTGGCCAGTTCCCGTACAAGATTATACAGCTCTCTGCTGGCTACCATTACATTTTTTATCAGTATTTTAAGCTGTTGAATCATACCACTGTTTTGCTGGTTGCATTTTTTTAGGAGTATTTTCAATGTTTTATTTGATTTTATTAAAAACCATTTGATATTAGTAATACATCCAAAAACACCCTTTTCTGAGACTGTGAACACAGATATCTGTCTACACTGTAAAAAAAATCTGTTAAATTTACGGTAAAAAACTGGCAGCAGTGGTTTGCAAGAAATTTACCGTAAAAAAGCAACATTTTTAGGTTTTACAGATTTAACTTAAATTTACAGTAAAAAACATATTTCATTAACTGACATAATGTTAATTTACCAACCTAGTATCTGTTTTGTACCTTTTATATACACTGACAACCACCAAAAACAGGTGGTGATGAGAAAGTCACACGATGAATCAAAGCTCATCCCAGCAGCTTTTCCACAAGCTGAGAAGGTATATACTAATATATAGAAGGTGCACAGTGTCATTCACACAAACACTAAACACCATCACGGTTAACTAAACCATAAACTAAATTTAACAGTATTTTACTGTAAAATTACATCAAATGTACAGTTAGATCTATTACAGTAATTCACTGTATATAGTACGGAAACTTTTTGTTAACCAATTAAGTTTTTACTGTATTATTTTTACAGTCTTTTACCATTAAAATCACAATGATTCGCAACAAAGCAACCATTGCAAATCGCGTCACGCAGCGCCATGTCGCATCCAATGTAGACAGCATCACTGATTATAATGGGTTCTATTTGCTGTTGTTGCATCGCGTCACGTGTCAAAACATTTGAAATATCTAGTGGACTTTTGCAACATTTAATTGTATTTTTGCCCCAATCCCTGGTTAATTTGACCCAGCTCAGTGTGCACTAGGATCTCAAAGCGTCTCTGAATCAGATGTCTAAACCCACCTGCTGTAAGCCAATCTGTGGGCCATCAGAAGCTCAGCGATCTCCGTCTCGGCCTATCTGTGGCCCAACCTGATTTCATGTATTTACAAACTAAAGGCAGATGGGACTGATAGAGGGAGGCACAGATTTTGCCAGCTCTGAAAACTGGAGAAGATGGTGTGATTATGAGAGTGAAGTTTCAGCTGGTCGGGTAGCACAATGCCGCAGGATACACGAGATGCTCGATTACAGCAAACCACCCTTCCTGAGAGACGCAGATGCTGGTGTGTGAATAATGAATACTATTGTCTTCTCTTTTTGTCTCTTGTCATTTTATCAATCCTCATGACTCATGATTGATGTGTGTAGCAAGACTATCTCTCTTATTTCTCTCTCTTTCCCTTGCTTATTCCCTACATGAGATTATTATCATTCCCTCTCCCCTAGTTTCTATTTTTTGTATTTCTCTATGGTCTGCAGAAAGGTTGAAACAGAGTCTAATGTACCAGCCACTGGGTTTAATTAGCATTCACAGTGCCCTTGGGAAAGCAAAGGAACTTTCATTTCTTTTTTCTTAGAAGTTTCCTGTTTCGAATTAAGTTCTGGATCGCCTGATTTCTTTCGAGAGGCAGTAATGAGGAGCTGGCGATGATGTTGCAGAATGCCGCTGTATTCTTCCTCCTGCTCTCTCTCTCTCTGTTTCTCTTGCTTCCTATTGCTCTCTTCGCTTCTCCGAAAACCTCATGAGTTTTCAGCCAATTAAGTTCTTTGCTTGTTGCGCAGAGGAATGCTTCATGAAAAGAGAGGAATGCTCTGTATACCCTGATACATTTGAAGAGGGACTGGTCTTGCAATTATTCAAAATGTATTATGAATTACATTATTGTAATTGCATCACTGGAGAGATGAAACCAGGCCAGGACATTGAAGACAAATTGCTTTTCTTGTGTATCATCTTTTAAATGCACAACAGCATTTATTATACGTAATATATGTCATTTTACATCATTATTTAAACATTAACATGGAGTAGAACTACAGAAATGCTTATTCAAATGCGAAAACTCTCACAGACAATCAATATTACTCAAACCCAGGAGGATTAGCATTAAAGTATGAAGAAAAACAGCTCTATAAATGAGTCTCAAGATGTATAGCATTTATTATCATTGAACATAAACAGTACCTTATCCTTAAGTAGGAAAATATTAATATAATATTATATATTAATAATATATTGATCATAAAAAGAAGAATTAATATCGTAGAGGAAAAATCTAGTGTGTGTGGATGTGGAGAGAGTGTGCTATAAATGTGCTGTAAGAGTGCAGCCCAACATGGGGAACTTTACATTGTGTCAAACTGGGAAATGAATAATAGTCAGAAAAAAAAAGAAAGTGCATCTACATATGATCAAAGTTAACATGTTAACACATGGAATTACTTAAATAATGCATTTATAATTACGCTATTTCTATTATATATAACTGTATTGAATTTTTTATGGCATTAATGCATTTATTTAATTAGTAAATTATGAAGAAAGACCCACTTTATGGATCGTCCACACAAATTGCTGAACCCAATAATTACTTGAAGGATTAGTTCAGTTCAGAATTCAAATTTCCTGATAATATACTCACCCCCATGTCATCTAAGATGTTTATGTCTTTCTTTCTTCGGTCAAAAAGAAAGTAAGGTTTTTCAGGAAAACATTCCAGGATTTTTCTCCATATAGTGGACTTCAACAGGGTTCAACAGTTTCAGTGCAGCTTCAAAGGGCTCTCCTGCTGAATAAGGGTCTTGTCTAGCGAAACGATCGCTTTTTCTAAAAAAAAGAAAAAAAAAAAGTATATACTTTTTAACCACAAATGATCGTCTTGCACTAGCTCTGTGATACGCATTGCATTACATAATCACGTTGGAAAAGTCACGTGTGACGTAGGCGGAAGTACCGCGGTAGGGCAAAAAACTCATTTTCTTCTCCAACTTCAAAATCGTCCGACATCATTGTTTTACCCTTTTTTGTAAAGGCTGTTTGACTAAGTCGCTTTCTAAACACTTGCTAGGTACTTCCGTCTATGTCACACGTGACCTTTCCAACGTGATTATGTAATGTGTGGTGCATCACAGAGCAGTGCAAAGAGGAGCATTTGTGGTTAAAAAGTTTTTTGTTTCTTTTTTAGAAAATGAACGATCATTTCGCTAGATAAGACCCTTATTCCTCGGCTGGGATTGTGTAGAGCCATTTGAAGTTGCAGTTTGCACCTTCAACCCGTTGCACCCCAGTGAAGTTCACTATGGAGAAAAATCCTGGAATGTTTTCCTGAAAAACCTTAATTTCTTTTTGACTGAAGAAAGAAAGACATGAACATCTTGGATGACATGGGGGTGAGTAAATTATCAGGAAATTTTAATTCTGAACTGAACTAATCCTTTAAATATCCTCTCATTGTATATATAAAAGCAACTTGAGCATTCTACAAAATTCCTCCTTTTGTGTTCCACAGATGAAGGAAAATTGTAACAACATAAAAGAGTAAATGATTACAGAAGTGTAATTAATCATAGAGCAGAGAGCTTCATCACTTACATAACAAACTTCTTAGTATTATATGTAGGTTTACAAAAATGAACAAAGAGGGAAGGAATAAGATAAAGTGGAGCACAGTGAGAGGAGAAAAATGAGGAACGAGCAATATGAGAGAGGGAGAGAAACGGATGACACAATCTGTGCGTCTGAGGATGTACAGTAAATCAGAAAGCTTGTCCTCTTTCTGCTTGGCTGTGTGTGTACATTATGTCCTGCCTTTCTTATGTCCTATATATACTCTGTAGATCTTGTAGTGCTCATACATTACTGATGATGAAACTAATTGAGTCAGCTGTACAATAATTTCCTGGTGTTGGGTCATGTGTCTTCTAGGCTAGTTTCAAATTGCATACCCACGACGACCCGTAATCCGTTCACTGACCGTCTGATGCATATTGCACACAAAACTAGCAAGAGCTGGGTTGAATTGCCAGATTAAATCTCATTGGCGGGCCTTACACAACCTCCAGGAATAAGAGCACACAGGTGTTTTATTCATTCCATCTGGAAACAAAGTCATATTTCATCCCGGATTTATCGTTATAACATTTAGTCAAAGGACGGGCTGCACGAAACTTCTTTCAGACTAACTTTGGGTGTTAAAAGCTGTTTACTAACATCATATTGAAGTGGCGCCTCTAGGAAATTTTTAATGGGGTGGCCAGAGGGGCACAGTAAAAATCCTGGGGTGGCACACTAAAATGTAAATTGGAATGTGTGGTAACCTGCAATTGTAATTTCAAGGATCTAACTAAACCACAAAAATGACATAATTTGTTGATATAGTCAGTTTAAATGACATTTTTACTTGCAGACTACAGAATTCATTTCTTTTACCAGGGAAATAAAACATGGTGAAGTATGTTATATACAAGCTTGGCATGGTAATCTTTCGATCCAATCAAAATCACAGATTGCACGTCTTATTAAAACTGCAATGGCAGTTATGGATGTAAGAGAATATACATCACTTCAGTTCATTTATGAGTTGTTGGTTCTCACAGACAATAGTGAGTGATTCTGCCATCAGAGAAGCATTATGGGGTCCCACTGTGTAAAAGCAACCGTTACAAAAATAATTTATACCTGTATCTATTAATATGTTAAATAGTAAGATGTAGTAATTGTTATGAATTCTCTTTAATGTTTTTTTTTCAAATGTTTTTTTGTTGTCGTGTTGTAAGTTGTGTAATACTGCAGCTTTGAGTCCAAGACAAATTTCCTGAGAAAGGACAATAAAGTATAACTCTTACTCTACATGCTTACTTGTGAGATTTTTCCAATTGAAGTTCAAAGCGATCCTCACACAAATACTGCGGCATGATTAAATCTTGCATATGCGAGTAAAGAAGAGGCAGAGTTTGAGAAGGAAATTCTCAATAAACAAATGCCAGAGTTTTTTATCAAATGAAATCATGGGAAATTTCTAGTCAGCAAAAATCCAAAATTGATTTGTTCTTAACTTCCTACATGCACACAAGGTTCAATAAAAAACAAAGACATCCTCTACCAACTACTGCCTATAAACAAGTCTAACTTTCAGCAAAAAAAGAAAGAGAGCAAGAGTCTGGTGATTTATCCTGGCTTGGGAGAAGGGAGGCACAGTGATTTAGACTTTAAGTGTGGTAAAAGGTGCACAAAAGTCACATTTGTCTTCATCATCCTATTTCCTTTGCCCATTATCATTCAGCTGCTCTTTTTACCTGCTTGTCTATAGGATAGGATAGTGTTTTTCCCTCCCTTTCACTGACTTAGGCTTACTGACTAACTTTAAAGCATTTATGCTATGGACAATCCCTTACAAATACTTCAAGTTCATTTTATTAAGTATACTTAAGTAAAGTTCAAGTATATTTTAAGTGTACTTCATGTAGTAAGTATACTAATATCAGTGTACTAGTACTTGTAAGTGTAGTATTTCAATACTACTTGGGACTAAATTTGCCCATTTTTTAGTGTATTAAAGTATACTTTTATACTTCAAGTGAAACGGTAGTTTTTTTTTTTTTTTGAGTACAAAAGTAGTTTAGAATTATGTTTTTCGTTTGTGCTGCAACTATACTACATGTGAACTTATAGGTATACTGACAGTTTACTAGTTAAATACTTGTAGCACATTTTTTAGTTTATAAAAGTACACTATGAAGAATATTCAGTAAACTACTAGTTTACTAGTTTTATACTGCAAGTTTTCTTTAAATGAACTAAATATCTTACAATTTATTATTTATGTATTATTTTTTCATTTTAAGTATACTACTAGTTCCTATTTATAAATAAATATTTTTAAGCAATGCAAGTTTATAAGACAGTATATAAAACTATGAGGGAAAAAAGTATTTAATAGGCTACTTAATCAAAAGAGTAAACTGCAAGCCAAGTATACTTTGAATATTTAATTATACTTTTAAGTATATCTCAATCAAAAGATTGAGTACAAGTATAGGCCAAATATACTTAGACCTTTCTGTCAGTTACAAGTCAAGTATACTTAAGTGTCATTTTAAGTATATTTCATTTTTAAGTATATTAGAATTATAATATATTTTTTAGTTTAAAAGAAGTATACTAATAGCAGACTTGAATAAACTTCTTTTTTAAGGGTCATACCTCACATCATGCAGCTTGTTAAGGAGAGGTTATGGTATTATTATGTTTTTTTTTTTTTTTTTTTTTTTTTGCCTGGCAGACATTAAGAAATCCCATAGACTTGCACAGAAATAGATCCCAAGCTAGATGTAGATAGCAGATTATCATAAAGAGGTAAGCAACCACCCTAGCAACGCCCTAGAAACCAACCAGAACACCATATGGGAAACAGCAACACATTATATCACATTATAAAACCATTCTAACCACATGGCAAAACACCCTAACATCGTGATGTCAAGTTTTGCATGTGCAGCACAACTCACATTTTTCATATATTCCATAAATATTGTTTCATTTGAAATTAGATTGGCAGAGAAAGAAATCCCTCAGCAGTGCTCATTGTTTGGAATTTGCCACTGAATTTGTTTTGTTTGTGAATGTCAAAGAGGAGTGTTTATGCACAGTTGTTATTTCCCTTCGGAATGAAAAATGTCACAGAATGTGATATGAAGTGAACACGCATATTAATCCAGAATAATTGGTGTGAGTGAGTAATACATATTCACACATTGTGCAATGAATTAAGAGTGTTGATAACAGGAATTAAATGGATCTATACCCTAACCTCTCTCACTCCTTCTGTTTCTCTCAAGGGCAGGGTGGGCCATGCCATTCGGCTGTTTAAATCCTGGCGAGAAGAAGGACTATAACAGTCCTACAGAAATCACAGACAAATATGATCTGGGGCAGATTGTTAAATCGTAAGTGAAATGTGTTTTTGTGTATTCCGTCCCCTTTATTTGTGCATCTAAGCTGCAAAAGTTGTTCTCAAATATACAATATTTGTAAGGGATAATGTTCAGGATCACAAAATTTATCTTGTATCATCCTGAAGGGGTTTATTTTGCAACAATAATTGACTGACTGTACATTATGCCTCTAATTATACTGCTACAAATAAATGGATATAAAACATTGATTTCAGTTAAAATGAGTTGATTATGTGAGACTGTGGAGTGTTATGAGAGACATGAATCTAGTATAGTCAGTCAAGGACAATGGTCAGTTATACAAAATGTTTTACCGCAGAATGATGTGATTGACCAATCAGAATAGAGTATTCCAGCTATGTATTAAGACCTCATGCAGTAATTCTCTGTTGAGTTAACAGAAATTATTTGGGTGAACTATTTCCTAATGTCAGTATAAATTCTAATGTAATTAGTACAATAAACTTAATTTCTTCTCAAGGGAGGAGTTCTGTGAGATCTTCAGGGCGAAGGATAAAAACACTCTCAAAATGTACACCTGCAAAAAATTCCTGAAGAAAGATGGAAGAAAAGTGCGGAAGGCTGCCAAAAATGAGATTGTCATCCTAAAGATGTGAGTTAAACAGTTTTCTTTTTCAAAACCTTTACAATCATTTTGTAGTCTGGGGCTTTCTCTGCGGTCCTCAGGTCTGCTCTTTTGATTTCATTTGGTGTAAAGAGAATCATATTTTTTAATCATTATTTTCATTTATGAATAGTGATTCTTAAAGCTCCATTAAACACTGTAATTCCTCTGGAATGTGGAAAATGGTTTGCGTTTCAGTGCTGAGAAAAAAAAATTATATTTAACATTGCTAACATTGTTCTACAGAAAACTGCTAAACCATAAGAGTAAGCCTTTAAATATAAAA
Source organism: Hypophthalmichthys nobilis (assembly GCA_037950665.1). Classification (NCBI taxonomy): domain Eukaryota; kingdom Metazoa; phylum Chordata; class Actinopteri; order Cypriniformes; family Xenocyprididae; genus Hypophthalmichthys; species Hypophthalmichthys nobilis. The sequence goes on from CM075487.1 coordinate 22,820,466, forward strand.
GTTTGCCGCAGTGCACCGACAAACGTTAGGCTACTACTTACATGTTTAAAATGTTTGAGGTTGATGAATGATAGGCACTAATAGTTTACTTTCACTGCATACTTTATGCAAATATATGCATACAAACTTCTAGCTACTGAATAAAATAACATCCAGTTTAACGGCACAGAGATTTGAGGTTTTGTAAGAGTATTGAACGTTATGTTTCTGCTTCAAAAACCCATATAATAGCTTGCAAATTGCTTATTTATAATTCTGTAAAAAGTAAAAACCACATGGTAGATTTTAACAAAAAAGCTTCTTGACTTTGTGGAGTCATGTGTAGCTGGTGTTCATTATCGAGATTTTCAGTCCTCTCAATGAATAGGAAAGTACACTAAACACCTAATGATGCAATGAATTTTGTTTAATATTCTAAACATGTCAAAGCCTTAAGATATCAGATATAAATGCTTTGCATCAGTGTATGATTATATGATTATACTGCATCTAAAAGGCTGATCTACCGTGAGCGGAGTCACTGATGTCACTTTGATCCTGCAGTGCTGCATTTGTGTCCCCGCTCACAAATCACAACAGCTCATGAATAACACATAAAAGAAATGTCACTTTTAGAATGAGCATTTTTTTTACGAGTTCACCTCTCTTCCCCTCCCTTTTCCTGGCAGAAGTGCACATTAGTGTCTTCAAAGCATAATCAGTGTATTAATTTCTTAGTTTAAAAGTTGGCTGACATAACCACCTTTAAAAAATTCTGAAACACTCCTTTACAGTGTCCGTGTTGCATAATTAATTAAATCATACGATTATACATGCTGGAATTGTCTCTAAGGGAAATTGCCTGCAAACTTTTAGTTACATCTGCTATTTAGTTTATTTCAATTCATTTAATTTCATTATAATACACATTATTCAAAAGCAACTTTGAAGTAAGAACAATGCATTACAAACACCCCAGTGATTAGCCAGTGGCCAAGAAAATCTCCCCGAAGTTTGGTAGATGAAGAAGAAACCTTGGGAGGAACCAAGACTCAGCAGGCGAAGCCTCCTCCTCAGGCTGGCATATATTTGAAATCAGTTACACAAATCATACATACATAAATGTTGATTTGAACAGATGTGATTCAGCCAGAAAGCATTAATGGTAATACTGACATTTGTTGTTTAATTAAATATGATTATAGCGGATATAGGAATCCATGCAATATGCAAATCGTAGGGATGCAGGCGTGTATTACTGGCATTGGATGACTCTGCGGTGGCAGATGGGGCACGAGTGTGGGGTTGATGGTGGGCCGGGGTGGATTTGGGCATGACGCTGCATGTGTATCAGCCTCCAATGTGCTGCAAACTGTCGCTTAACTGTTTGTCCATCTCTCCTCCCCAGGGTGAAACACCCCAACATCCTCCAGCTGGTCGATGTCTACGAGACCCGGAAAGAGTACTACCTCTTCCTTGAGCTGTAAGTCCTGAAATCAGTTTATGAGGAAATTGTTTTTTTGTTTTTTTACTGTACAGGGAGGAGTGTAATGATTTCAGTAGTTGGAAATTTCTCAGTTGTCAATACCACAGCAAAACTAATTTGCTCTTCATCATACTCATTTTAAATATTTTACTTAACTATTAAAAAAAAGTTAAACATTTATGCATATTAATAAAAGGCATGTGGCCTTAAAGGGTTAGTTCACCCAAAAATGAAAATTCTGTCATTAATTACTCACCCTCATGTCGTTCCACACGCGTAAGACCTTCATTCATCTTCAGAACACAAATTAAGATATTTTTGATAAAATCCGATGGTTCAGTGAGGCCTGCATTGACAGCAAGATAATTAACACTTTCAATACCCAGACAAGTACTAAAGACATATTTAAAACAGTTCATGTGACTACAGTGGTTCAACCTTAATGTTACGAAGTGACGAGAATACTTTTTGTGACTTTATTCAACAATTTCCTCTCTTCCGTATCAGTCTCCAACCCGCGTTCACGAGACCACCATGACACATGCGTGTGGTGATGACGCAGGAGCTGACGTTCTGACATATGACCCAAACGCACAAACAGAGGAGGACGCATGCTGTACATGAAACAGTTCATAAATACGTCTGCAGATTTCGACACAAAGGATGAATTGCATTTTTTTGCACAACCTTACTTATTCAAATAAGAATATATAGAGAATGAACTAAAATAGATGGAAGAGGCTGCAACACAACCACAGCCACAAGCTTCTGAAAGACAGAGAGCAATGGAGAGCTGGTGGTGTAGATGTCATCAGTGCCAAGCAATGCCTACTGAACAGGAGAGCATGTGCTGCATCGATTGCGATATTGTCATGCCACAGCTTGAAAGTTTGGATAATTCAGAAGATGAGACGACACATGTATCTCTCATTACCACATGCATGCGTCGTGGTGCTCTCGTGAACGCGCGTCAGAGACTGATAAAGAAGAGAGGAAATTGTTGAATAAAGTCTTTTTTTTTTTCTTTTTTTTTTTAGGTGCACAAAAAGTATTCTTGTCGCTTCATAACATTAAGGTTGAACCACTGTAGTCACATGAACTGTTTTAAATATGTCTTTTGTAGCTTTCTGGGCATTGAAAGTCTAAATTAACTTGCTGGGCCTCACTGAACCATCGGATTTGATCAAAAATATCTTAATTTGTGTTCCGAAGATGAACGAAGGTCTTACAGGTGTGGAACGACATGAGGGTGAGTAATTAATGACATCATTTTCATTTTTGGGTGAACTAACCCTTTAAAGTATTTTCAAATTATGTAAACATACAGTATAATACAATGGAATACAATGAAGTACAAATAAAGGTCCCTTAAAAACCTGTTGTAACATTTTTATACTCACATTTTAACCAGATTTTTCTTAAAAATTATGGATAATCATCTAAACTGAAGTTGCTGCAGTCTAGTAAGTGTTTATCTTGAAATATTACTAACAATATACGTACCACGACCTGAAGGGGGATGTTTTTAAAATTATACTAAAAGACCTTTTACTTGCTAAAAAAGTATAAAATATCAATCAGACAACAGAATGCATGTAGTAGATTCTGTACAATTTCTCAGCAAAGTTTTGATCATGTTGATAAATTAGAGAACTTAGAAAATTGAGTGTAAAATTGAGTCTCTCCGATGACGTGTGGATCCAAAGGGCAAAACGCTGAAGTAAATGTTGCAGAAACCAAATTCCTCCAGCATAGGTTGTTTGGCGACAAAGTTTCCCTTCTATAATGTTGATACTGACTTCAAGAAGCTAAAGCCGCTGGTGCTGTTGCCTGAGACATGAGAAATAAACCCTCCGCTCAGACTGTCCTAGCACGATTATACCGCCTCGTCCTTGTCACATTCCTACCTGTCTGTTTGGATTTGCATTCATTATTTTAATGCCTCGTCCCTGCTGTACGCTGTATGTGTGGCATGGACTGGCTGATTTGTGTCTGCTATACACCTGCATGATCAAGTAAAGCTTTTGAAGGTGCCAACTTTTAAAGCAGGGTGTGAATAATTCATAATTGCACAGAAGAAGCAGCTCAGCATGTTGTGTGTTTTCTTGTAGAGCCACAGGTCGGGAGGTGTTTGACTGGATCCTGGATCAAGGCTATTATTCTGAGAGGGACACCAGCAATGTTATCAGACAGGTGATGGAGGCAGTTGCTTACTTGCACAGCCTGAAGATCGTCCACAGGAACCTAAAGGTACGTCGCAAAGTGCCATCTTGTGGTCACTAGCATACATTTACTTTTAATCTTAATCAGTGAATTTTGTTTAGCATCAAACATCCTTTAAATAAGATAAGTAAATTAGATTTATTTTTAGTGAAATTAAGATTATTTTTATTACCCTGTTGGCAAATTGTTCTTTTTTATTATTTAAATCTAAATCTTCCAACATTTAGTGAGGTTAATGTTTAAAAAAAAAAAAAAAGTCAATTTTCCAATGGGGAAAGAATAATTTTACTGGAAAACAAGACAAAAATACTGAAAATTATCACAGCAAATTATTTTTGCAGTGCAGACTATGAACTACTATGGAAGCTTGTTTCCGCCACTAAATAACAAAATAAAAAAGGTAATTACGACTTTTCATGTCACAATTCTGACTTTTTTCTCACAATTGTGAGTTTGCATCTCACAATTCTGAATTTTTCTCAGAAATGCATGATATAAACTCGCAATTGCGTCTTATAAAGTCAGAATTGTGAGACGTAAAAATGGCAGTCTTTTCCCCCCTCACAATTGGACATTATAACACGCAATTGCGAGTTTATATCTCACAATTCTGACTTTATAACTCGCAATTCTGACTTTATATCATATAATTCTGACTTTATAACTCGCAATTGTAAGTTTATATCTCGCAATTATGAGAAAAAAGTCAGAATTGTGAGATAAAAAGCCGCAATTACCTTTCTTAATTTATTTCATGGCGGAAACAAGCTTCCATAAACTAATAAACATATTTAAATCAGATACTAAAAAATCAGATTTTTACTGCCTGTTTGAACAAAGCCATGGTGACATGCTGATTTATTAGATGTGTTATGTCTTTTTATCACCATCAAACACACATGCTTACTGACTGTTAGCAAACAGCTACATGTAGTTGTGCTATATCTATCTTATACATTCACAAATAATTCTTATTCAGTAAATAGTGTTCCTAAATTTCACTGAAGAATTTAGCTCGTTTTACCTCAGTTGTTTTGGAACACAAACAAAATTCTCTTTTGGGAAAAGGAATTTCATGAAGCAGCATGTCATCTTGTCATTCTCATTCCCTCTAGCTTGAGAATCTGGTGTACTACAACCGACTGAAACATTCAAAAATAGTCATCAGTGATTTCCATCTGGCAAAAATGGAGAATGGACTCATCAAGGAGCCCTGTGGAACTCCAGAGTATCTAGGTAAGAAGCTCTTCAAAACAGGTAAAACCTCTTTAAACACTCATGGGGCGAGATGCAACAGCTGGTCTTTATTGAGGAACAACAACAACAAGAGCAAACAGAATTTCTTACAAGATGTCCGTTTACATAGGCATAAGTTGTTAAAATTAGAATAGCAAACAATGTAGCATTTTTGTTTCTGTAAATGACTTATCTTTCTCTCTTTTTCAACCAGCCCCAGAGGTTGTTGGGAGACAGAGATATGGCCGACCGGTGGACTGCTGGGCCCTTGGTGTGATCATGTACATACTGTGAGTGTATTCTCCTATAGAACAAAACCAGGAGCTCATAACACCTTTATTTACAGACACCATTTACTTATAGTCTTCCACAGCCAGACTTTTGATTATCAATGTGGTCTCCATTGTACCTTATTCTGGCTAAGAACTACAGACATTGACAAGAATCGGCTGTCTGAGGAGTAAATCTGAAATTGTGATCGTAATAACAGATCAGTGACTAAAGCAATGCCTAATTCACATAATGTTGCTGCAGTCTCCACAAAATCTGTACAATAATTTAAAAAATGCCAATATTATATGCTCAGACAGTATGTCAGTGAGTCTACCATAGACAGACCCTTCTCACAGTTTGCAATGATTTCCCTCATCTCATGTACAGACTCTCTGGAAATCCTCCATTCTACGATGAAGCAGATGATGATGACTATGAAAACCATGACAAGAACCTCTTCCGGAAGATTCTTGCTGGAGACTATGAGTTTGACTCGCCATACTGGGATGATATTTCAGACTCTGGTACGTTTACTGAAAAATACTGATAAAACCTCACATGCTTAGTAGAGCACAACTTATCTTATGTAAACCTTAGACATGATGTGAAAGTTTGGTTGTGTTTACTGTGTTACATCTTCTGTTTTGTTGGTCCGCAGCTAAAAACTTAGTGTCACGTCTTATGGAAGTGGACCAGGACCAGAGATTGACTGCACAAGAAGCCATCAACCATGAATGGTACTTATAGTATCAATATACATGAAAATTACTTATTATATTGGCATTCATATGTATTCAGAGAAGGTTTTTAGGTATAGAATACAACAATTCAAAAGTCTGGGGCCAGTGAGATTTTTTTGTTGTTTTTTTCAAAGAAGTCTCTTAAACTCACCAAGGCTGCATTTCTTTGATTATACAGTAAAAACAATAATTTTGTGATATTTTATTACAATTTAAAATAGCAGTTTTCTATTTGAATTTTATTCTATTTTTTTATATTTTTTATTCTATTTGTATTTTAAAACATAATTTATTCCGCTGATGTCAAAGCTGAATTTTCAGCATCATTACTCCAGTCTTCAGTGTCACATGATCCTTCAAAAATCATTCTAATATGCTCATTTATTAAACATTTATTATTGTTATCAATGTTAAGAACAGTTGTGCTGATTCATATCTGTGTGGGAACATTAATACATTAATGCATAATAGAAAGTTCAAAAGAACAGCTTTTATTTAAAAATGGAAATCTTTTGTAACATTACAAATGTCTTTACTGACACTTTTGATCAAGTTAATTCATCCTTGCTGAATAAAAGTATTATTTTCTTTCAATAAAAAAAAGATAAAATCTCACTGACCCAAACCTTTTGAATGGTAGTAAATATCTAAAAACAACTTTCCAGGCCATATAATAAGCTTTCTTGTCCTGTTCAAGGATATCTGGAAATGCTGCTTCCGACAAGAACATCAAGGAAAATGTGTGCGCACAAATCGAGAAAAACTTTGCAAAAGCTAAGTGGAAGGTAATTTCAAAAAGTTTCTCACCCTTAATGACACTTTTGTGTTTTAAGAAATAAGTTGAGTTAAATCTGGATCATCACCTTCCTGCAGAAAGCCGTACGGGTCACGACCATGATGAAGCGTCTCAGGGCACCAGAGCATCAGACAGCGGCACCAGCAGCTGAAGCAGCAGCTGTACCAGATGCGGCCAACCCTGCAGCAGGGGCTCAGGAAAACCCTCAGGCTCCATCAGAGGCCTCCACAGCTCAATCCAGTACTGCTGAAAGCAACTCTGCGAGCACAGAAGCCCTTGTTGTGGAAGCTGCCAACGCAGAAGCAGTGGCCGCTGCCGCCCCGCCACCAGCTGAGCCTGTTCTCCATGTTCCAGCGCCTGAAGAGCCCAATCCCACATCGCGATGCAACGGAGAAGCTTTAGACTCCCTGCCACCGGACACAGGGGAGGAACAGAGCGGTTAATCTCGCTACCTCTCCCCCCTGCATTTAGATCCCGCACACGTGTACATAAGCAGCAAGCATGCTAATACTGATTCCGCAGCACATAGCATTAATCTCAACGCGCTCTTCCACAAGCCAACTTATAAAGGCCAATTCACACTGCACCGAGACACGCCGACAGACACTTCATCAGGTTTTTGCCTGATCAGTGTGTTACAGAGTTGGTTGGCTCTCGTTTTTGCTGATAGAACATGTTGAATCTGGGTTTGACGGGTGGTGGAATGTCTGAGAAGTGACATACTGTAATATGGTGGATGTCTGCGTTGGTCGCCGTCTGTCGGTGCAGTGTGAATTGGTCATAAAACATTTCCCAGCAAGCATTTTATTGTTTTCTATTGAATCACAATGCTGTGTGATGCATATCAAAGTCTCTGGCCACTTTAACTTTGCGTAAAAGAAGAAAAAATCTGTTTTCTGCTTACATTAAGCCAAGATTGGAAACTTTAGCATTGATCTGCATAAATGATTTAGGATAGACTGTCACTGTATGCCTCATTTTATAGCTACTTTATTTTATTGCATTGCAGTTTGTTGACACCTGTCTTGAACTAGTCAGAGGACCACAGAGACACAGCTTCATGTGCAATGTAAAGTTTCTGTACATAGCTTACTTACTTCTGTAGATTAGACGTAGCCAAGAACAGCATGCTTTTTCAAATCTGCTGTTTATGACACACATGTCCAGGTAACTGACACGTTCAGCTTCAGCTTTACATGAACATTTCATGTCTTGATCGAACACACACTCATGAAACGTTAAGAAGATTTATATGAAAAATACTTCTACAGCAACTAAGGCGGCTAAATTCATTTCGTAATGGTGTTTTAGTGGTTGAGACATGTGGCCCAATAAATGGAGCAGAGTAGGTAACCATAACTAATACCTCACATCTGCTTGGTAGCTAGCCACATGAACAGTGGAAAATGTGATTTGTTCTTATAATGTATTATATAGTCATTTGCATACATTTTACATGTTTTGAATAGTATACCTTTCCGTTTTAAAAGTACACAGCCACACACAGTGATCTTTGTTTTTAACAGGATTTTATTTGAGGCATAAATGTACAAGTTACAGTGACCATTTTAACATTATAGAAAGTCAGTGGACAAAAGCCCCGCCCTACATGTTGACGGGATTGGTTACATTTGTGACTGCAGGAAACGGGTGGTTTCGAAATTGCATTTTTTTTAACTCTTTGGTACACTGCTGTTTTAAGGAGAAAATACTCAGCAATGGTGTTGACTGATGAATTTGTACATGGTTTGTCTTAAAGCATATTAAAAACACCACATAGACATATAAACAGCATTAAAAACTTGATTTTCACCACAGGGGGACCTTAAATAAAGATTAAAAGAGTTGTCGGAAGATTAGTGGTGTTGACGCTGGTGGTGTAGTTTGTTTACTTTAGCTTTTTACTTCTGCCGATTGTATTTAGGCTTTCTCATAATTATAAAATAATAATAAAATTATTATTTGTAATTACCTTAAAACTTTTGTTGGTCAACAAGCTTATTTTCTGGAATAATCCAAAAAAGCCAATGGAAAAATCCAATTGGCGAGGGAACCAGGTTAACAGAAATCACTGCAGCACTCTATATTGGGAAGATATATTTCTGCTTAAAGTGAGCAGTCCAAATGATATTAACCATTGTCTAGCCCTATTAATCAAACCCTAGCCCTAATGATTAAACATTTCACATTATAGCTTTTTTGCCTTTTACCTATTTTATAGAAATGTCTGTTGTCAGCAACAGACATCCCATCTTTCACAATTTTATACAGCTCTTTCTCATTAAACAATCATGCTTCACTAGTTTACTGCTGTAGACATGTCTATTACTCATTATGCCAGTACTTATTAATTTCTTAGTTGATGCATTGTAAATTTAAAAACTCATTTTGTGCCATCTTAATTTTTACACGAATAGTTTGCTTTGTTTTCCGTATACAAACATATTTTAGCACAGAGAAACGGCAGGTGATGTAGGATTACAAGAGCTTAATGAAAGCAAAATCGAAACGGTTGACCTCTTAATATGAGCAATAGTCTACAACTGCGATACTGTGATGCTACTCTCAATGTCGGTGTCCATGTGAACTCTCTCAATTTCTGATTGGCCTGTCCTCCACTGAAGTTGACAATAGTGACGTCATTCTGGAAGGGCGAGAAGGTCAGGACTTGAACGGGACAGTGCACCTATTGTACAATTATTTAGAACCTGTCATAGAGTATAAGTGAACGAAAACAGTGATGAGTTTCCCCTCCGGTGGCCAACGATTTGTAATTGTTGTGCAGTGGCGACATGCTGTAATTTTCTAAACATCATAGGAGTCAGTGGAGGTTTGACTGAAGAAGGCCTTGATATGCAATTATGCTGTCAGTGGTCTGTTGATTTCAAGATGATGCTCAGCATGGGTTGTCACAGGTTTCTACTGAAGTAAGCTTTGATATACTTTAGATCTCACGTGTGTCATTGTCATTTTGTATCTTTTATTTCTCTCTTTGATTATATAAAATGATATTTCTCTTCTAAAATCTGTCCCATACCTTTATTCTACCCTGAGACTTTGAGATGTTATTTGTTTTTCTGTCTTTTGATTTCGTATAAAAGTTGAAAAAGCGCAAACTGGTAAGATCTAAAACAAAAAGATTGATAAGTAATGTTTCATGTAGGTCTGAAAAAAAGGTTTTTATATCATTCATGTATACTAAAACCGCAACTAGATACTGTGTTACACAATTCAAAGCAATTTTTTAAAATAGTGCTTCACTATTGCCTTTGGTGTTCGGTGTCTGTTGATTTCCTCATTCTCTCAGATGTTCTTCTCAGTGTGGTTGACTGTGAACCTGTGAATACACTGAGGACTGGCCTCTCTCCACTTTAACCTCTGTATTCTTCAAATGACTTTCATGCTTTCAAAATAAACACATCCTGAATGATCATCCATTAGTAGTCGTTGTTCTTTGTTATATGTTATATGTTATTCATGCTTGTGAGAATTTGAGAGTTAAATATGATGTTGTCAAAAATCTCAAAGAAGACCATCCATCTCCAGTTATTTAAAAAAAGTAGACAGTCACTTTAACAGTCTTGGAATACTGCCTGCATGCAGTCGGCTCATTTGCACAGGGCTCCTAGAGTGATTATTTGGCATGGAGGGATGTTGTGTCGGTCTCAACAAGAGACATCCTTACCTGAAGTGTAATGACTTAGTTTACACTGTTCTTCTCATCCTCATAGGACATAGGTACCATTGGACAAGTATTAATAGAGGTTATGTTAGATGGGGGGTGGGGGAAGGTAAAAGGAAGTGAAGAAATTGATTTGGAATGTGAATTTTTTTATATGGCATTGGGAGAATGGGAAAGCGAAGTTATAGTGAATGGCAATATAATAGGATAGTTACACAGATTATACACACCAGAGGCAGCGCATTAAGTCTTAGCCTTAAAATGTTCACGTGCTATCGGCGTTAGAGTAATTACGAATTTTCTAGATAAAAATTGGACATGAACACCCTCTCAAGTCGTATTTACCACAGGGAAGCTCTGGGATCATTTTGATATACCCGAGTTCCTGAGTTGGGTTGGCCATAAACTTTAAACATGGTGGAGCTGCTGTGACTGTTATCCCCTGCAAACATGCCCCTGCGGGGCCAATGCTGGCTTTTGGTGGGCACAGTGGGCTAGGGCCAGCCCACACCAAACTTTAACAGGCCCAGTGCAGTTGCCCACAGCTTTGGGCTCACTGCGGGCTCTCTGTGAACTGCCCACACTAGCGGACTGCCCACATTAAGACCATGATGGCCAGCCTGCTCAGGCCCAGAGCAACTTTTGTACCTTTGTACCAGGTTTTGTGTAGGAAGCCCACTTTCGTTGGCTGCCTTTTAAAATTTAATGTGAAATTCAATAAGACCTTTCATTTATAACTGAAAAATGAAAATTAATGACAAATTACAGTAATTCACATTTTTTATACTGTATAAATACAGTAATTTTTCTGTTTTCTGAAATTACATACAAATGTATGTAAAATTACAAAAATAATCTGTAATTAATACAATAACAAAACAGATGATAAAACAGGCAAATGACCAGCTGCCAAACAAAATACAGAAAATTAAAGTTAAATCTTCTTATTTAAATAAGCTGAAAACACATGACCAGCAACAGAACATTAAACAGATCTCTCTAGATCTCAGCATCTTCACTTATTACTATCCAGTTTGACTATTTCTTTCATACAAAACTTTTAGACATTGATGTTTTATTGAATATAATAAAGTCTGAAGTCACCGTTATGGAGGTGAGTGTTGGGCTCTTGACCCTGGACTTTTCAGCATCAGTTGTTCCCTGGCTGCTGTAACTGTGTTTTTGAAGCTTATTTGTTATAATAAATTTTGCAAGAGAAATTCTGGCCAGATAAAGTTGATTACTTATTGATGATTCAATCATCATGTAGTGGTCTGTTTCACTGATCTCATCCAGAGTCTGTTAGCTATTACTTTTGCAGCAGCCTTGTAATATGAAATTTTCAGATGAAAAAAAAAAAAAAGTCAGATATCCTGAGTTTTTTTTTTTTATTATTTGTTATATAGAAAGTGTTTTCAACTTTGTCTTTTAGACTCACACAAACATCAAGAATCAGTGTATGAACCTCAACAATGGTGACAATCAACAAAAAGCTTATTAGTAGCTTGTTTTGTGATGCTCCGTTTTGTGATGATCTGTTGAGATGAAAATGTTGTCACCATTGTTGAGGTTCATACGCAGAATCTTGATGTCTGTGTGAGTCTACGTGATCTTTTCCAAATAATTTCCACGTAATGATTTGTAAATGTTCAAAATATTAAAACAAGACAACATTTCATGCAGTGGTATTTTAGGGTTACTCTAACTTGAAATTATTAAATAATGCCATCAGAGATACTACATGGTGATTGAATCACCAATAAGTAATCAACACCATCTGATCAGTTTTTCTTTTCACAAGTTTTGCTATAACAAATGTGCTCCAGAAACACAGTTAAAACAGCCAGAGAAAAATTAAAGTTAAAAAGTCAAGGATCAAGAGCCCAACTAAAGCAAACGTTATCTCCATAACTTATTATTTTCAATAACACAAAAACATCTAAACCTCAGTTAACTCTTAATAAGAAACTTTGGATGAAAGAAATACAGTCGTACTGGATTGTAATAAGAGAGATCTGTTAGTGTTTAATGTTCTGTTTCTGTTATCTGAGTTTTGTGAGGTTACCATTGTGCTGGAGAGTAGAGCCTGTGCTTCAGTCATGATGAGCCTGGAAGCATTAATATTATACTGCATGTTACTTTATTTAAAGGCAGTAACTGTGAAGCTGACCCTTGTTTTTGTTTTTTTTAATGATTTTTAACTGTTATTTTCATTAATAGTAAACGTTTGGTACTCTATGCTGCCAGATTTGTTGTTGTAGATTAATAGCGTGGGCTTAGTGAGGGCTTCCCATGGAGGGCCAACGTTTTGCCAATGAGCAAATTCTCAGGGGCCCTGTGCTGGGGGCCCGTAAAGGGCCAGTGCAGGCTTGTTAATTTTTTTTCTTCCAATAATATCTTCAATAATAACCAACCGCAGAACCATACGTCACAGCAGTCTTACACCAGTGTTGAGATGGAGCTTATAGCTTCATTAAGGGTAGGTTTTGTGGTTGGGTGGAGTTCACATTCGTTAAAGGGTTAGTTCACCCAAAAATTACAATTCTGTCACTAATTACTCACCCTCATGTCATTCCAAACCCGTAAGACCTTTGTTCATCTTCAGAACACAAATGAAGATCTTTTTGATGAAATCTGAGAGCTTTCGCAACTACCATTTTGATGCTTCAAAAAGTTCATAAAGAGATCGTAAAAATTATTCATATGAATTGAGTGGTTCAGTCCAAATTTTATAAAGAGACATGGTCACTTTATATGATGAACAGATTTAATTTATGCTTTTATTCAGATATAAACATTGATCAGCGAACATAAACAAAAGCTCAACTGAACCTGCTTGATGGAAGCTCAAACTGTGTAACACACGAGAACGAACCTCAGTGGTTCTCACATGTCAAGCAAACATGCTTGAGCTTCAGTTTACCATAAATGAGGTGTATTAATGAATGTTTATATGTGAAAATGAGCCTAAATTAAATCTGTTCATCATATAAAGCAATTAAATCTCTTCTGAAAATTTGGACTAAACAGCTCAATTCAGTTTTTTTTTTTTTTTTTTTAATTCATTATACAAAGTTTTGAGCAGTGTCTTTTAGACTCACACAGACATCATTAACAATGGTGACAATAAACAAAAATCTTTTTTGTGACTTTAGTAGCTTGTTTTGTGATGCTCAGAGTTAATCTGTTTATCTGAAAATTTTGTCACCATTGTTGAGGTTCATACGCAGAATCTTGATGTCTGTGTGAGTCTACATGACCCTGTATGAATAATTTCTGCACAATGATAAAAACTTTCTAATTATTAATGCAGAACATGAATGAAGGAAAGAGAAACAACAACAACAACAGAAAAATCAAAACACAAGAACTACAACTCAGATCTCAGCAGATGAGGATTAAACAACTCCATATACAACATTACCAGCTTGATTACCAGATTGACTTTATGTCTTATACAGGTGCTGGTCATATAATTAGAATATCATCAAAAAGTTGATTTATTTCACTAATTCCATTCAAAAAGTGAAACTTGTATATTATATACATTCATTACACACAGACTGATATATTTCAAATGTTTATTTCTTTTAATTTTGATGATTATAACTGACAACTAAGGAAAATCCCAAATTCAGTATCTCAGAAAATTAGAATATTACTTAAGACCAATACAAAGAAAGGATTTTTAGAAATCTTGGCCAACTGAAAAGTATGAACATGAAAAGTATGAGCATGTACAGCACTCAATACTTAGTTGGGGCTCCTTTTGCCTGAATTACTGCAGCAATGCGGCGTGGCATGGAGTCGATCAGTCTGTGGCACTGCTCAGGTGTTATAAGAGCCCAGGTTGCTCTGATAGTGGCCTTCAGCTCTTCTGCAGTGTTGGCTCTGGCATATCGCATCTTCCTCTTCACAATACCCCATAGATTTTCTATGGGGTTAAGGTCAGGCGAGTTTGCTGGCCAATTAAGATCAGGGATACCATGGTCCTTAAACCAGGTACTGGTAGCTTTGGCACTGTGTGCAGGTGCCAAGTCCTGTTGGAAAATGAAATCTTCATCTCCATAAAGTTGGTCAGCAGCAGGAAGCATGAAGTGCTCTAAAACTTCCTGGTATACGGCTGCGTTGACCTTGGACCTCAGAAAACACAGTGGACCAACAACAGCAGATGACATGGCACCCCAAACCATCACTGACTGTGGAAACTTTACACTGGACCTCAAGCAACGTGGATTGTGTGCCCCTCCTCTCTTCCTCCAGACTCTGGGACCCTGATTTCCAAAGGAAATGCAAAATCTACTTTCATCAGAGAACATAACTTTGGACCACTCAGCAGCAGTCCAGTCCTTTTTATCTTTAACGCTTCTGACGCTGTCTGTTGTTCAAGAGTGGCTTGACACAAGGAATGCGACAGCTGAAACCTATTTCTTGCATACGTCTGTGTGTGGTGGTTCTTGAAGCACTGACTCCAGCTGCAGTCCACTCTTTGTGAATCTCCCCACATTTTTGAATGGGTTTTGTTTCACAATCCTCTCCAGGGTGCGGTTATCCCTATTGCTCGTACACTTTTTCTACCACATCTTTTCCTTCCTTCGCCTCTCTATTAATGTGCTTGGACACAGAGCTCTGTGAACAGCCAGCCTCTTTGCAATGACCTTTTGTGTCTTGCCCTCCTTGTGCAAGGTGTCAATGGCCGTCTTTTGGACAACTGTCAAGTCAGCAGTCTTCCCCATGATTGTGTAGCCTACAGAACTAGACTGAGAGACCATTTAAAGGCCTTTGCAGGTGTTTTGAGTTAATTAGCTGATTAGAGTGTGGCACCAGGTGTCTTCAATATTGAACCTTTTCACAATATTCTAATTTTCTGAGATACTGAATTTGGGATTTTCCTTAGTTGTCAGTTATAATCACTGAAATTAAAATAAATAAACATTTGAAATATATCAGTCTGTGTGTAATGAATGAATATAATATACAAGTTTCACTTTTTGAATGGAATTAGTGAAATAAATCAACTTTTTGATGATATTCTAATTATATGACCAGCACCTGTACATCTACGGAAGCTCTCATTGAGAATTAAGGGAGAGAGTTTTTTTGTTGTTGATTTTTTATTGAAATTTGTTTGGTTTTGTATGTCACCATCATGGTGATTGGTGTTTTCTTTAGTTGGGTAGTTTGACTTGACTTTTTAATTTTAGAGTTTCTCTGGCTGCAGTAACTGAGTTTGTTATAGCAAGAAAAACAAGCGAAAACACAATCAGATGCTGTGGCTACTACATGATAAGAAGATAATCATTGTGTAGTGGCTTAATTCACTGATCTTATGACTGAGTTTAATATGAGCAATATTTTTCTAACTTTGTTTTAACGTGATTCTAGCAAAGATCCAGCACAGTTTCAATCTAAAAATCTGAATGTGATTTAAAACAGATTGTACACTAGGCACTTCAAATTATGGTGTGGTTTACTCACAAACATATATCAAGAATCAGCCTATGAATCTCAACAATGGTGACATGCCTAATGCATTCTGGGGGCCATGGATGAGTTTTGCATGATGCACCGAGAATGCATTGTGGCATGAAGCATGTTACCATTGTTGAGATTCATACACTGATTCAAGATGTCTGTGTGTGAGTAAACTTTGCAGGAGTTTTAAAGTGTGTAGTGTACAATGTGTTTTATTGTTGTGTTTCTAGAAGAGATCCAACACAAACTAAACATTTTGCTCATATAAAACTCTAGTCATTAGATCAGTGAATTAAGTCTCTACATGCTGATTACATTTTTATCATCAAACAGCAGCTGATCACATTGTTTCTTACCTTTAATGCCATAACAAACAGCTACAGCAACCAGCGAAGAACTAACACTAAAAAAGTCAAGAGTAAAACTTCACAACTAAAGCAAACACTGACCTCAATAATGGTGACATCAAACCAAACTATTATTTTCAACATCTAAACCTCTGTTAAAACTTCTGTAGATGTATGTCAGAAATAAAGTCAATCTGGTTAGTAATAAGTGAAGCTAGTAATGCTGTTTGTGGAGTTGTTTGATCAGATCTTGAGAGATTTAATGTCTTTTGTCTTCAGTTGATTTCATCTAAGGCTGTGGCTGAAGTTGTACTCCTTGTTGTTCCTCTGTCCTTCGGTGATTCTGCTCATTATCACCTAATTATCACATTAACTCCAACACTGATTCAGTGTTACATTTAACAAACTGTAGTGTGCACACTGAAGAGTGTGGACCTAAGAGATAGAGACAGAGATCTGGGCTCACCCATGTGGGGCCTACATGGGTGTGCTGGCTGGGAGGCGTCCCGCCAGGGGGACCGTGACAGTTAAGGGGTTAAGAAGTTTTGAATGAAAGAAATAAAGTCAGAGTGGTTTGTAATAAGTGAAGATGCTGAGATCTAGAGATCTGTTAGTGTTTAATGTTCTGTTTCTGTTATCTGAGTTTTGTGAGGTTACCATTGTGCTGGAGAGTAGAGCCTGTGCTTCAGTCATGATGAGCCAGAAACACTGATGTTCTGCTGCATGTTGTTTTATTTAAAGACTGCAGTAACTGTGTAGCTGCTAATGCAGTGATACAATTACTTTAGCTCATGCATGTGCTGTTGTCAGTTAATAACTTACTGCAAAAGATTTGCATTTTAAAGAAAAGGTTTCATAATAATCTAGAAAATACGTATAAAGAGCTTTTTTTTTGTAGTAAGACATTTAAGAAAAATTAGTTTTTGTTTGAACAGCTACCTTTGTTGGTCAATTTAGCTCTAATTTTCAATTACATTTTTTTGATAAGGGCAGCAGGGATGTTCTGAGAGCATTTCCAAATAAAATATAGTTTCCTAGAATGTCCTGAATGTTCTGTGAAGGTTTGCCAAATAATGTCCCCAAACCTTAAAAGAACTCCACATCGTGACCGTCTCTGAACGTACTGGGAACGTTACTAGGCAACGTCCTTAACACCAGTGGGGAAGTTCTGAGAATGTTCTGGAACATACAGTTTTTAGCGGGGTCAGAAGTGGGAAGCAGGGAATTTCCTTCAGCACGTGAAGGCAGCATAAGTAACACTTTTTAAAGGAGTGGAGTTCACTTTGCTTGTAAACGTCAGGAATAGGCCACATTCTTTAAACATTGGTTAAACTCTTCATCACTATAATGCCATCAAACATTTTTGTTTAAATCTCATTTCATGTCTTTGTGTAATTTTTATCCCCAATTGTTTACTTGTTACTTAATATATGTTAAAAGTAATTTAAAACCCGAAAGCGACCAAAAAAAAATTAAGCACATAAATATATATATAAAATAAAGAGTAAGGGGGAAAATGTTATATGTTTTTATTATTATTTTTATACCTGTTACTCCAGCAGAGAAGGCTTTGCAGGTTCTGAGAGATCTCCACTAATATGGGCAAATAATTGTAAAATCCATATGCATATACAGACTTTTATATAAGCTTCTACATAAATGGCAGAACCCTATAAAATCAGTGCTCCTATGCAGTGCATCAGAAAGTAACCTAGAGGCTTAGCAAAGCTTGCCCTCTGCTGGTTCACATCATTTACTACACATTTCATCTGTAAAGAACACTAGGTTAATGACAAAGAAAATCAACCAAACAGTAAGCATGCATTCTTTTCTTTCTTCTTTTAATGACAGAGTGAGAAGATTTTATTGTCTGTCCAAATGCATCACTAAATCTCAAATGACAAGTGTAAGGATGAATCCACATTTACCGTCTGCATCTAAACCACTTTAGAGGGTGTTTATAATGACATCAGAGTCTATGCTGGCCTACTAATATCCTGTCCAGACCACAAAACATTGCAAACATGACGTCCTGTACACTATTCACCCTACATTCAGAATCTCGCCCTTTTATCTGGTGCCTCTTCTCAAAAAGTCTGAGACACTCATTCAGTTAAAATGGCATTGGCGGTAATTCGCTTCCTCTGTGTCTCTGATCTCACACCCTGATACGACCAGCAAATATCCTTCAAGACTCATCATCAGGTTACTAAAAATGTGTTATTCTCAGCTTACATTTCTTACCAGGGTGCTACAATTCTCAAAACATCTGCGTGGACAAAACATAATCGATAAAAGATATCCTGAAGCTTTTATGTCGGACCGATAAAGAGGTTTTGAAACTGTGAACAAAAGACTTTCTAAGCATGAATAGAGGCCTTTCCACAATAATGACAGCCTATGATGGCATGTTGAAAGGATGGCACCGCTTCCCCCTCTGAGATGGGTCGGGAAGATAAGCATGTGGGTTTCTGAGCCCTTCTATCTTCAGTGTGTTCAGCTATTCACTCCGATAATCATCCTTCACCCCGGTGGGTGAGAACAGCTAGTCACTGCTGTGCTGACTGACGCGACTGTGCCCACCACTGGCACTGGGAATGATGGGAGCTATCAGATAAGACAGGGACAGAGGTTTGTCTGTTGGGGGGACACAAATGGGACAAAAGAAGCTAGTGATGATGAAATCATCTGCAAGAAATGGCACCGAAAATACAGCAATGTGCTGACAAACACAAAATACGTTGTTTCTCGCAATTCCGAGTTTATATATATACTGCGAAACTGCAAGTTATAAAGTCCAAACTGCGAATTATAAACTCGGAATTGCGAGTTGTAAAGTCCGACTTGTCAATTACAGTATAAACTCGTTATTGCGAGTTATGAAGTCTGACTTGTGAGTTATAAACTCAGAATTAGGGATGCTCATAATTAACTGGTTAACCATTAGAAATAATTTTAGTAGGCTATAGGTTAAAAGTCAATCCAAAACAAATTTATAGCGAAACTGAAACAGAACCGGTGTTAGGCTCACGTAGACTATCTCTCTCATTCGGCACGAACCAATGTTTTCATATTCGCGATGTATTTAGGTGCTAAACTAATAGGCCCCTATTAAACTAGGCTTTGTACTTCACTTGCGTTCCAATATCGACGCAAACACAGAACGTTCCCCTAACGTTAGTATTTGGTTCCCATTTGATTAATTTTTTTGAGAACCAAATAATAAACTTCTGGGAACGTTTTTTTAGGTTTTATTTTTTTTTTCCAACCATAAAATTACATTCCAAATATGTTGCAGGGAGGTTTTTTTTAAATAACCTAAAAAGAACTTATACAGAACGTTCCCTAATGGTTATTTTTAGGTTATTGCAACCATAAATAACATTCTCAGAACGTTGCATTTTTTTTTTTTTTTTTTTTTTTTAATAATAACGTTAGGAGAATGTTAGAATAATGTTAGAAGTACGTTAAAATAATGTTAGAAGAACATTAGAATAACGTTCTACAATACAAAAACGAACGTTCTAACATATATTTTTCTTTTTTTCTCCATTAGCGCTTGTGACAATGTGTGAAACAAATTTTGGCATTTTTAAAGGGTCACAGACGCTTATACGTTTGAATTTAATTCTAATTTAACAATCTTGTTGGTTAATGAGCGTCGGTTCGGTCAGGGGAAAAAAAAAAAACTCGAAAAGAAAATCCTTACTAGGAATTGTGAGTTGTAAAGTCAGAACTCTCATGAGTCTGTGTTCAAAACAATCAGCTGGTAAAGAAAAAAAATGAACAGTTGAATTACTATAAAATATAGAGCTTTAATTTATTAGTTAGCAACAGCAAGAGGGGAAAGAAAATCATTTACACAATTATCACAGTAACATCACCTGTGCATTTAGTCTCAAACTGATGACAAAATAAAAACACAAACATTTCTAAAGACACATCTTAAAAATACCAAGAAATTGTACAACCATTTTCTCTCGATGTACTGTAAGACACTGCTTCTTACTGGTTTTGGGGCTGTGTTTTTTTTTTTTTGCAGGGAAAGTAACAATACCATCAACTGTTGAGGAAACAGTTTGCCATCGTTTTAAGGTGAACAGTTGCCCTCCGCTCAGAGGAAAACCCTCAGTCTTCTGCCCAACACTGACCAAAAATATATCATCAGAAAGAACTGTAACGCAGCTAGCTTTAGTTTCGTAATTACGATACCACTACATAAATCATGCACACAATGAAAAGCCAGCTTCCCAAGACCTTGAGTAGTTTAAAACTGTGATAAAATGCTCTATACAGTGTGAACACGTTTTGAAAATGAATGTAGCTTTTGTCATATATCAGGATGACAAGTGTGTCTTTTATAATATCGTAGTCTTCACCAGTATTTATGTGCCATTTATGTGCCAACAAAAAACGGTCCAGATCATATTTCACCCCAAAATTAAAAAGAAAAATATGAAATTATTTTAGTTTTTAGTACCATTAAGAGTTTTGCATTGTGACATTATTTTCAGCACATTTTCCCCATTCAAATCTAATTACCATAATGAAAAAAATAATAATCTCACTCTAGCTGAAATGAGAATTTTAAGTATTTATAAAAAGAATTTGCATTATTTAATCTTTGTGCCAATTTAAATAAAAATTAACTGTACTGAATTTTAGTGTAATACAGTAAAATTAAATAAAGTAAAATATGTGGGAAACTATGCTTATATGAAAATAATGCTTTAAATTAATGGCTTAATTTATTTCATGAAAAAATTAAAGGGTGAAATGTGACCTAGACATACTTTCCCATGACATCATTGTGGTGCAAGTTGGTTTGTGCTTTTAGTCATTTCAAAAGTGGCATAAAAGCTTACTAAGAGCCCTCAGCAGCTGTTTTACATTAGTCAAAACTTGATCGAGTCCATTCACAAAAAAAAAATAAAAAATTGTGCCATGAAACTTGATTACCTTAAACATTTGTGCAATGAAAACAGATGTTTTGTGCATATAGAGTGACATTAGGAAGACAATATGAGCTGGTGTATCATTGTAACCAATGAGGGACCAGAATGCACTTAGGGGTGGGACTAGTAGTGAAGAGCATGATGTCACCGCCTTCTGCCCCGCCTTTTTCTGTCTTTCCGTTGAAGAGTCCAAGGGGCAGATCTGTCCCCAGTCGCTCGTTCCTTACCCATCAGTTCAACATAGTTCATAGTCTATGAGTTTATGTCAATATATACGAGTCGTCAATGCCCGGAAGATGGAAACTGGAGATTTGTTTTGTTTCGTTTGAAGTTGTGACAATAAAAATAATATTACAATAATATTTGCCCGTTAGGTACTTATACACAAAGAGCATTCATTTTTCTATTTAAGTACAAAGAAATCCACAGAATGGTACTATATACAACCTACAATAAATACTGTGTATGATATCATCTTTACGTGTTAAAAGGGAATTCCATTTGTTTCTTGCAAAGTTCGGTTTCATTTGAGGGAAGTTTTTCTTTTTTTCCAGGTTTTCCTCTTTTAGAAGTCTTTCCTTTAGGAACAGGGGTTGGAAAACCCCCTCATGTCTCCTCTTCGTCCCCGTGATGTCTGCGATTCCGTGGTTTCTTCTGTTCCTTCAGCTCTTTGAGGTCTTTAGCCTTGATGACCCCCGTCAGCGGGTCTCCATACTGCCAATAGTCCTGGCAGTACTGGTTTATGAGGCCCATCTCGGGCTGACTGAGGATGGTTAGAAGGTCTTTGTATTGTCCGGCGCTGGGGGTCCAGGCGCTGGATTGGAGCGGAGAGACCGCTGGGCGGCCCGTTTCAACCAGGATGTTGTTGACGGCCTGGTTGGTCAAGACCACCAGATGAAGTTTGACCAAGGTGTGCTTGAAGTTCTTCTCGGTGGCTGTGCAGACGTAGGTGCCAGAGTCTGAGGACTGGAGGGAACGCAGAAGTAAGCCTTGATCGGTCTTCAATACGCGCCCATCGGTGCGGATCTGGAGAAACAGATGGCAAAAATGTACAAAAAGTGCCATGATTAATAAAGCAATGAACTTTGTATGTGGCATTAGGGCTTTTCACACTTAAATAATTAACCCTGGGACATTCTAACCCCTGGTAAACTGAATCCTGGGTTATCTTGCTTTACGTTTCACAATGCTCATAATTTACCCGGGGTTAAAAATTAATCCTGGGTATTCATAAGCTGACGTTTCACACTTTACATTCCTAAACCCTGGGTTAACGTTTTTATTCGAATATTTTATTTATTTATTTATTTTATTGTTATATCTTATTTTGCAAAAGCTGTGCTAACCTGCTTCGGAGCAGGGTTTCATACCCCAGGTAAAAAGCTGTGCTAACCCCGCTTCTAAATTACAAGTGTGAAACGTTTCTTTACCCAGGGTTAAAAACTGTGTTTAGAATGAAGATAACCTGGGGTTAAGCACAGGGTGAAAAGCCCTATTGAGATTTCTTAATTGATAGCTGACAGCATAACAATATTATATGTGTATATATATATATATATAGCCTCTCTATGTATCTCTCTATATCTCACTCTCATTTGGGTCACGGCACCGATGTAACCCCTCAGGTCCTACTCACCCCGCTCTGTGCGGGCCTTGAACCCGGGTCTCTGGCGTGGGAGGCGGGTGCGCTAACAAGGAGGTTAAAGACTGCAACCCCTCACTAGCTGGCCTATTATATATGGTAACACTTTGGTTTAGGGTCTAACTGTAAGGTTGGTTTCGCACCGCACACGTAAACATAGAGCAAGCAGCACATATTATTTTTGCCGCCCATGTTAACAGATTAGAGCTTATGAAGAAGCTCGTAAGAAGACATGATACACACATATATAATTTCAATACTGTAAAATATTACATTGGCATCCACTATTCTACCATATTGTGCAGCTATTTTATTTATTCATGCATGTATAATGTACTTGTGTGTCCTCACCTCTCTCCTCCTATCGCTGTTGTCTCGGTGGAGATGCCATTTGATGGCGGCGTGAGGCGATCTGGCCTGGCATTCCAAAAACGTGCTGCTTCCTTCCACCCCGTACTGCCCCGTCTCTAGAGTGTTCTTATTGGCTGTACAACAAGAACAACACATCATTTCTCATTGATATCAACACAGCACTCGAGCGAGAATGAGAGCTGGCCATGAATTAATACGACAGAGCCAGTAGAAAGTGAGAGCCGTGTCAGTCAAACTGAGGTCATGTAAATAAACTTGACGCTACAACTAATTTAGATCAGAGCAGACTGATGCTTTCTGTTAACAGCTCATCAGGGTTGTATAAAGAAAGCATGACTGAATTTTACATACAGTATACACTTAATTTATATAAACAAACTTACAAATTGATGAAAGTGAGTAAAACTGAATTCATGAACTTATGATGTTAATAAATGTGTTTTGACATGAAAACGAGTATTGAATGAGCTGTGAATGATTTATCAAATTAGTTGTGCATAAAACAGATGGGCTAAATCTATTTATTGATATTATACATAATAGATTTCTGTATTTACAAATATGAATTGAAGTTAAGTTAGTCCAGTAGCTTACGGTTGGAATTGTATCCTCTGCACTGCCGTATGGGATTCCCGTATTTGACATCCTGTCGCCGGCTACGTCTAAAAGGAAGCCAATATGACAAGATAAGAAATTTATTTCCACCTGTATCTGCATCTTACGGAGCCCCAGACATGCACGAAAAAAAAATAGTAGGCTAAATTGTGCACATGATTTAATTTTTTCTTTTTCTTTTTTTCTTGCATGTCATGTGCGGGGCTCCGTAGTATCTGTAAATTCTCAGTTTTAACACTCTGTTTTTACACTCAATGTTCGGTTGTTTCAACCCATGTTTGGGTCAAATATGGACAAACCCAACTGTTGGTTTAAATGTTTTAATTACATTTTTAACCCAAGTGGTTGGGCTTGTGAGTGTAGAATGTAGGGTTTTTTCAACCCAAACAATGTTGCACCATGTACTATTTGAATAAATCACGCTGTGTGTACCGTCAAACTAAAGATATGACAGGTTGAATCCTTATGTGTAAAGTTCAGTAGAGGAATTCATGTGGGAATTCATATTTCAGCAACTTTTGGGGAAAATCCTTTCCCGTTTCAAAATGATAACACACACGCTTCCCTAAATGAGGTCCATACGGACACCTGTTTGTCTCAAACACATAAAACATTTTTGGGATGAATTAAAACTGATTTCCCCTGAAACTGCCCAAAATGACTAATTCATCTGACTGCATGAAAGCAAAATATCTGCAATTGCAACATTCAATGCACAGTGTTCCCAGAAATTAGGAGGATGTGACTGTAAATGAGGATCATATTGCTCATGACTGGAATGTGATCTGTGATGTGAACTTCATTTGAGTGTTTTGTCTCATTTTTAAGTGTTTTTGGCATATTTACCTCTTCTGCGAGGCCGAGTATCTAGAGCAGGACTTGCCGTCCCAGGCGCAATAAGGGTCGCGGGCCAAACAGCAGTCCGCGCAGGCCTCGCCGTAGACGTCACATCTGTGCAAGGCCAGATGAGTCACGCCCACCGCAGACGCCACATACAGTTGTTGCTGCAACAAAGTAATAAGTTATTTAGTGGTTGTTTCCATTTGTATTCTCCCTTTGGATGAAACATAGGGTGTGTTCACACTTAGCAGGTTTGGTTCGATTAAAACGAACTCTGGTGCGATTGATCTGTTAGTGCAGTTCATTTGAATAAGTGTGAACGCTGCCATCCGAACCCTGGTGCGAAAAGATCGGTCTCGGTCCACTTTTGTTTTAGATATTCGCCAAGTTCTGTCGCAAAATATACATCAAAAGCCTTTTTTTTTTTTTTTTTTTTTTTTTTTTTTTTGTATGTTTAGGTTTGGTGTTAAAAATGACAATGGACCAGGACTAAATGTATCATTTTATTTTTTGGTCCGGACCAAAAGAACCAAGAGAATCGAACTACAAGTGTGAACACACCCATAATTTGATCATGAAAGCTCAGGGTGATAAATTATCTTCTGTGAAACCCTTTTGGAAAGATGTCTTGCATATTGCATATAATGTCATGAATTAAAGATGCAGGCAGGTCTGTGCAGGGTTAGAACTGCAAATTCAAGCCTGTTCGGATAATGGAGCTTTATTCTCCAGCATTTGGACACTTGGCATTTCTGTTTTTAGGATCAGCTGTTTTGAATCAGTTATGCTTGAAGAACTAGGGTTTAAATTATGGCTTAGTAATGTAATGTTGTCATACCACATCTGCCAACAATCCCATTTACAAAGAAAGAATAAAACAAATGAAATTTAACATTTCATCTCCATACAACTATTATCCACATATGAAAGCTGCTTATGAATTACAGGGGATCATTTTTAGACAAATAGCAGCTGCATGTATAAATTAAATCGGTTTATTGTTATCTTCTTTATGGGTTTGGTTATTATTCCAGTATTAAAAAGTGTTTGTGAACCATTTTATCAGGTTTAGTTTATAGCTAATTCTTACCCGTTTTGAAGAAATCTTCATAGTTGTGATGGGAGTAGGGACCTGAAAGTGACAAATATGAAAACTTTATTGCACATTAACCTTTACTTTTTGGTAGTTTGTTGATTAGGAGTAATGTAGAGTCAGTCAGACATTATCACAACATGAACTGTAATTATAATTATTAAAATTATACAAGTGTAATACTTATCTATATACTCTACCATTTCAAAGTTTGGTGTCAATAAGATGTATACAGTACATATATATATTTTTAAGTAATTAATACTTTTATTCAGCAAAGAACCATTAAATTGACTAAAAGTGTTAGTACAGACATTTATAATGTTACAACAAATTTTTATTTCAAATAAATGCTGTTCTTTTGAACTTTCTTTTCATGGAGGAATCCTGAAAAAAAAAGTATCACAATTTCCTCAAAAATATTAAGCAACACAATTGTTTTTGAAGTTGATAACAAGAAAATTAAGCTGCTGAAAATTCACCTTTTCCTTCACAGGAAATATATATCACAACTGACAAGCAACAGGAAAGTCCCAGTGTGCAGAGCTCACCTTAAAGACCTCCACTTCCTCCAGCACTAGTTCCTCTGTCTGCAGGTCATCTCTGGGCAGGACGATCACCTTCTGCACTGTACCTCTGTCTGTAGGCCAATAGAAAGAGTGTCAGATTATTTACTGAGCAAACCACTAGGTTTATAGTTTTTTTTTTTCCAAGTGCAGTTCAATGTTACAACAAATCATTGCCGTCTTTGACCCAAAAACATTCAAAGCGCCATGATATTCCTCTGACAACTTTGTCTATTCCATTTTCTAAGCCTTTTGTCTTTGCATCTTATGTCCTGATAAAATCACGATCATTATCTTTCACTGACTCCAGAGACACTTGAGTTTCTCTTTCTTTCCGTCCAACCTAACATGCAGACCCTTTACGTATTCCATCTACCATCTATTCCTTTTAAAATCCCTCTTTTGTCTTTTGTTTTCACTGCTTTTCACGGCACACTCATCTTTCAGCTCAGCTGTACCCTGTCAGGCTCCATCTCTACTGGAACGGTGAGGTTTTCCAGCGGCTGCGCCCTACCGAAACGCTTGTTTGATTTAAGCGTGCCCGTTGCATTCCTCTGTGCACATCGCTGGAGATTTATTGCAACTGGAGCAATACATCTAACCTGAGCTTTGAACGTAGGCGAGCGACGGCAGCTGAAAGCTACGGATGTTCCTGTGAGTGCTTGTAGGTGCAATGGGGCACGCAGAGTTGATTTAAAAACCCATTAGCCTCTCAGATGCACAAAGCAAAAAAAGCAGACAAAGGAATAACCTACAGCATGACGAGACGGTGCACAAAGAATGATGCTATTCTGACTCTTTAACATTAAAAGAGAGCTTGAAAAGGAGACGAGAGAAAAAGTTTAGAAGATCAGTGTAGGTTGATGGATTTTCTTGAAGTGATCCTCCAGCCTAAAGGTGCTGCATGCACAGTTTTTATATCAAGAACAAAAAGATGGAAACACAAAACCCTTTTTCATGTTTGACATCCATCTAAGCAGAGTCAGATACGTTTCACCTCATCTGATAAACGTAGAGTTACAGTACACAGTGACTTTTTTTCAGTTTATCTTGCAGCAGTCTCAGAAAAGCGTCTCGATAAAGGTTTAGCGGGAAGGTGACAGTTACTATACCTAAAAAACTCCTATACACTACTATTTCAGTGTTATATTGCTAACAAACAATAACAAAAATAAAACAAAAACTAAATTGAAAACATTAACTAAACTTAACTAAATTAAAATAAAATAAAATGGTATAACGGAAAACTAAACTAAAATACATTTGGATGACTAAATAAAATAAAAAATAAAAAAAATATAATGCAGCTAAACATTTTAAATTATACCATTACCTTTATTTTTAAATATAAAAAGTTTTTTAAAGACACATTGAAAATAATATTAATTTAAAAAACTATTAAAAATTAAAAACTACAATTAATGCTGTTAAACATTGTTAAATGATACCAGTTAGGGCATTAAATTTAAGGGCATTACGTTTTTTTTAATAAAATGAAAACTAAACTAAATTGAAAAGACAAACTGAAAATAATATTTTAGAAAATATTTAAAATTAAATACTACTTAATAATGCTCTGCTATACAATAGATCTTTAAGTATGCATATTATAGTGCATATAACGTGGTAAATATACATGTAAAACAAAACAAAAAAAAACAAGGGTAAAAAAAAAAAAATCGGGGTAGTTTCCAAACTCACCTGTACCCAGGAAGAGCACCTCATAGTTGCCGTCGGCAGCAGTCACCTGGTCCACAGTGATGGTGGTGAACTCATAGTCCACGTTGGTCCTGACCACCAGGGGGCGCTTGTGCACCGGATACACAGCGTTGTACATAGTGGGATGGTTCCGCATGAAGTTGATGACCTCGTCGGGGTAGTCTTTCGTGGACTTCATGTTGGGGGTAAAAGTCCCTCCAGGACACTGACAAAAATGGATGATGAGGACCAATTTTAGCCAATCAGATCTTTGTACTCTCCTAATGCAGCACCACTAAAGGCTAACTTTATGCTCTATACCAAATGGTTAAGTCTAAAACCTAAACCACCTTATAATCTGTGCTTCCGGCTTGATTTGAAGCTTGTTGAACTTTGAGCTTGTTGTTTAAACCTTCAACAGCAGGTCTAGATTAATATTACAACACCGATGTGCCAATAATCCATCTTATTATTGGTATTCTGATTCATAAGAGTGTGAAACTCACTGTTCCTGGACGAGGGTAGGGGATTTTTCCAGTGTAGGCCACCCACTGATAATTGGGACCTTCTTTGTGGGCAAAAGGTCCATTGAACACCATCCGAATGTCCGCCATGGAGTAGACGCAGACTGCTGAGCCTTTGAATACAGAGCTGAGGGGAAAATGAGACAACGTTTTTGTTATAAAGTTCATAATATATAAAGTGATTATATACAGTGATGTTTAGAAGCGAACATGGAAAAAAAAAAAATGCAAATGCAGACAACTGCCCATGCTAAACAACCCCTTCCAGTGTTTACTACAGTTCCCAGATGGAGAAAGACTTTGTCTGACGCATTCAAACTCACCCCGACACAGAAAAGACCCCATAGATGACTGGATTTTTAGTGTCCTGCGTGGGCTGTATGTACACATCCCCTAAAAGACACAAACATAGAACAGCAATGCAGTGAAAAAGCTGGAGGAACACTTTGCTAATATTTGCAGTGCATAAATCAAACGCATTTACTGAATCTTGGGACAAACTTCCTGTGACTCAGAGTTTCTCACTGCAGTTCACTCCTCAGATGTGTTTTCAGCAGCTCTTTAAATCGGTCTAGATTGCGTTATATCCATTATAAATATATTCTCATTAGACCTTTTAACAGTTTGAGACTGGATGTGTTATTTGTGTGCAACCTAACAAAGCAGAGGTTGGCAAATGCAAGATATTTCTCATAAACCTTACAGTTAAAATGTGTGTAGAAAGCATTATTAGCCACACCACTATTAGTTATATATTGCAGTATTTATTAATATTTTGAATTGGTTTTCAGTTTTCATTTTAATGAGTAATTTTGTTCCAGTAAACTGGACAGTAAATAAGGTGAAAGACAGTTCACGTTCAAAGAAAATACATTTCATGTCATCACTATGATGAAACTTGCTGAGTCGGCTTGCATAAACACTTATGAGAGCATATGTGTGTTGTGTTTGTGTGTGCAGGGGAATAAGTGAGTGATAGAGGACAGCAAAGCATATGGTTCCTATTGCCTCACACACACACATCCTGCCAACTTTTATACAGTGTAGCTGTATTTATAGTGCAGGTGAAGCATCTTGTGTATATGGATCAAACGTATAGGCTTATAAGACTCATTCAGAGCCATAAAGTTGTGGTATAGTGGTTAATGCACATGTTCCACACACTTTGAGGTGCTTATGTTGTAAATGCAGGTTTAAATTAAGCCTGCAACATGTCCCCCAGTCCCTTATTTTTCTTATGCTTTCAGCTAATAACACCTTTAAATATCTCTCTCGGTCGGTGCCGATAGCCTAGTGGTTAGTGCGCCGACATATGGTGCAAATGCGTTGACGGCGCCGAGTTCGATTCCCGTCTTGGGGTCCTTTGCCGATCCTGCCCCCTCTCTCTGCCCAATGCTTTCTTGTCTGTTCTCTACTGTCCTCTCCAAATAAAAGCACAAAAAGCCCATAAATATAACTTTAAAAAAATAAAAATAAATCTCTCTCTTGCTCGTGCAAATGCATTTGGCGACTCGAGGCAAATTTCCTCCCCCTTCCTCTTTCACAACAGGAGAGATGAAGTTAATGGCATATGTCTAAGGATCCTCAACAAAGATGACACACATACTTTTAAAATGACATCTTTACAGCATTTTTTTTTTTAACAAACAATTGGACATCTGGGACGAATATGCCAAATCCTTAAAGTCTTCCAACTGTTCAAACTCCCATAATCTCCTAAATGTAAAGCCAGAGTCACATGAGCAGCTGTGTAGAATCTACACAATGATTCTCAATAACAGAAAAGGCAGGAATTTTCATTTAAAGAACTTTTGGACTGTAGTGAATATATTAGCTATCTTCTGCTTTCCATATTATATATAAGTGTGATCATAAACATGGCACAGTACTTAAGCACACAGCGCTCTCTCTACTCTAATAAAAGCTTAATCCTGTTCATTAGTAGTCCGCCACAACTCACAATGAACTACAGCTTTACTGCCTTATTAAAAATGCCTGGACATCCCTTCTTCAACACACACATCTAAATCCTCACCTCTCCATGAGCCAGTGTAAACATCTTCCCCACTAATAATGAGCCAAAGGTGTTTATAAGTGTTGAGCGGCTGTGTTCGGGAGCCCAGATCTGCTCTTTTAATACGAGCAACAGCAATAAATTCCAGCATGATCATAACCCACCGTTTCCCAACATCACTGGGGCCAATTAGTCTGGAAATGACTGCAAGTACGAGAGAGAGAGACCCTTATTAGACCCGGCATTTCTGTCGGTCCACCTGATCCGTCCACAGGGCATGCCCTTCTCTCTGGACGTCATTCGAACTCTCTTCAAGTCTCTCTGCAGCTCATGGCACATCTCCCACACCTTCAGCCTTCTCAAAAGAGCCTTTTGTTTGGAGAAAGAGTGGATTTCTGTAACA
This sequence comes from Hypophthalmichthys nobilis, assembly GCA_037950665.1. NCBI lineage: Eukaryota > Metazoa > Chordata > Actinopteri > Cypriniformes > Xenocyprididae > Hypophthalmichthys > Hypophthalmichthys nobilis. The sequence continues at coordinate 22,851,425 of CM075487.1, forward strand.
CAGCTCCGAATAAGCCATTATCCATCTCGGCATATGGACTAAGGGGGAATCTGGTGCCATATGGCAGGGAGGGTGAGGTACGTCACCTGGCGCGGTGTAAACGCAGACCTGGAGGCCCACATTAGGGGATCCAGGATGTTGTGGGTGGACGGAGGGTTTGCATGTGGTTTTGTAGTAGGGTGTGGGCGACATTGGACAGGGCCACTGAAACCTGACTAACCAGGAGAGGATCTTTCTCATTCACACACTGCTAAAGTGATCCCTGACTGGCCTGCGGCCAACACAAACTACTTTAAGAGCAGAGATGGGGCCTTTCCACTGACGACTTTATCTGTTGGAGATGAGAAGGAAATGGAGACTTACTGAGCTCGTCGAAATGAGTTTCAATCCCATCAGCTCCTGGGACTGAGCAGATGAGACGGGCTTTCAGGAAGGTGCTCCACTTGTTGACCAAGCAGCAGTGACCGCCGTCATCGTTCTGTAAACACACACACACACACGGTTTGAACCGAAATCAAAGAGAGAAGCAATAGCTGCATTTAATTCATGGCAAGCCCCTCCGCAGCGGGAGAGAGAGGAACAAACTGCCAGGAAAAGTTAGCTGTGAGAAGACAAGATTGCAAATAGTGTCTCATCTGATTCACAAAACACACCCATCTGGTCTGATGGCCGGCCAAATTTTAAGAGGTGAGGTTGAGGAATACCGATTTATCATCTGACTTCAAATCACAACCTACTCCTTTGGGAGGTATATATAAAGGGATAGTTCTCCCAAAACATAAAAATGCTCTCATTATTTATTCATTGTATCGTACCAAACCGGTTTCACTTACTTTCTTCCATAGAATACAATACAATTTTCCATATAATTGTAATGTAGTAAGTGATGATTGGTGCTTTCAAGCTTCAAAAAAGGACACAAAAACACTATAAAAGCATCATTAAAGTCATCTGTTAACTAGGTGTTAACCATTGTGACTAAAATATTTCAAAATTTCAATTCATTTTAATTGAGCTGACAACTATGGAAGCTTGTTTCCACCATGAAATAAAAAAGATAATTGTGACTTTTTATCTCACAATTCTGACTTTTTTTTCCTCAGAATTGCAAGATATAAACTCACAATTGTGAGCTATAAAGGTCAGAATTGAGTGATATAAAGTCAGAATTGCGTGTTATAATGTGCAGTTGTGAGGGAAAAAAGTTTATCTCTCACAACTCTGACTATATAACATGCAATTGCGAGTTTATATCATATATTCTGAGAAAAAAGTCATAATTGTGAGAAAGTCAGAACTGTGTGATAAAAACAATTGCGAGAAAAAAAGTCAGAATTGCGACTTCATATCTCCCAATTCTGACTTAATAACATGCAATTCCGATTTTATATCATGCAATTCTGATGTTTTTTCTCAGAATTATGAGATAAAAAGTTGCAATTACCTTTTTTTATTATTTAGATTACCAGATTATCCATAATAAATGTGCACGCATTTATTTAAAAAAAAAAAAAGAAAAAAAAAAAAAGGAGTCAATAAATTCATTAAATTTCTTTTTTTGGGGGGATTTAAGACAAGTTGGAGGTTATTCGATTTACGATGATTTTAAGAACATTCTTTTTAAGAATTCAAAATCAAATTCTTAAGTTCTGTCTTTAGAACATTAAGAAATGTTTCTGGGAATAATAAATATTCTTTCAAGAATGTTTCATGAATCCGGCCCCAGATCAGTCCAATTTGTGAACGAATCAGTGAATGATTCATTGAAATGATCTGATTCAGAACAATTCATTAATGATCTGGACATCACAGCAAAACTAGTGAAGCTAGATTTTCAGCGAGAAATGGCTTAAATTTCAATCTGTTCCTCACACAATCTCTTGCATGACTTCAGTAGATTTGGAATATAATGCACAAAGAATATGGGCAACTTTCATGGTTCTTGACTGTAATTTTGTAGCTTGAATTTCCCTGTCCTCATTAAAATTGAACTTTTGTGTTCCCCAGAAGAAAGAAAGTCATATAGGTTCGGAATGACATGAGTAAATAATGAAAGAAATTTAATTTTTGGGTGAACTATCTCTTAAAAAGATGTGGCAAAATGAGACAAACCGTATACATGATATGAATGATCACACCTCAGGCTCTTTCTGCATGTTTCACCTTTGATCGCATGACTCATTGTTATTAATAAAAGCTAAAGATCTTTGTGAGGGGGTAGATGGTGACCAGATGGGTTCAGATGCAAGACGCAGAATGGCTGGTTCTCCAGAGTGTGATCCATAAAGCCCTGAGTGCAGGGGTGTGTTTGCATGCTAGGTCACCGCATGACCCCGACTCATAAACAAAGACCTGGGGGGCCGCACGACAGAGACCACGCACTCATATAAACACACCCGTAAACACAAAACAGAAAGCGGATAAACACAAAAACTCACCCACACAAACACACATGTAATGTCATATACCACCATGTGGTTTCACATATGAAACAGCTCTATGAACAGATGCATATTAAAATACACACACACAAATCTATTTGTGAAGACACACAAAAAATTGTAACACAATATTTCTGTTATTACAAATAAATGCAGCCTTAGTGAGAGATTTCTTTCAAAAGCATTGTAAAAAATCTTAACACTAGAGACACTAGAAAAATTACTATCATAAAGCTTCAAAAGACTTGCTTCTTACACATTTACAGTCATTTTGGAACTTGTATTGTATGGAATAGCAGGCTGGACATTCTGCAAAACATCTTTTGGGCTCCACAAAAGGAAAAAACGTTATCCAAACCCATTAGAGATTTTTTTTAAGCTTAAACTTTATAAATTATGTGGCCCATTAATGTGGGTTTTATACAGTTTAGCTATGTTTGTGAGGAACTTTTCATAATTTATCCCTCCCAAGTACAGCTAAACAAGAACACACCCACAAGCTTACATTAAGCCCAAGAAGATGCACCACAAACCCCTGGGTTTACCATTGTGGCTCAAGCCTGCTGCTCCATGTTTGTTTTCATTGCCCTGCTCAATTTGCAGTTGTGGTCTGGCACTATTTTCATTAAGAACTTGTGGTTAAGCTCCACGCTCGGGACAAATCGCTGTGGTGCTAGAGAATTAGCGATCTTTTCCATAGCATGCTCTGGTAAAGAAACTCTGTCATACTCAGAACGGCTGACCTGACAGGTCAAAAGGTCACAGGTTCAGGGGTCACATGGATAGAGAGACGTATTGTAAGCAGGGAGGTCAAATATGTGTGGATTTCGGCACGTCAGCGGCAAGCAAACAGAGATGCCACAGTCAAGTATCCACAAACCACAGCTCGCATGCTCTCGGCTGTAGCTGGAATCTCTTCCAGAAATGCTGAATGGTACGGAATGTCTCAGACTTTGGGTCATATTCATCAAGTTATATTTTAGGTCAGACATTTCAGCTCACCAGGCAGATTCGGCCGATGCGTGACTGTGATTTGGGGCTCTGGCCCATCTCGGAAGACTTCTCACGGAAGAAAAAGTAGAGTTTGTCATCGTTTTTCTCATTGCTGTCAGGGATAAGGTGCACATGGACAAATGAGGGGTCTAAGAAAAAGAGAGAGAAAATATAACATGCAATGTCATTTTACAATTTGCACAATTAAACATTTATCAGCCTTTTCATACTAACTGAGAGGACTATTTATTTATTTATTTATGTATTTTTATATTTATATTTATATTTATATTTATATTTATATATATATATATAAAAATATATATATATATAAATAAATACATAAATAAATAAATAAATAAATAAATAGTAAATAAATAAATAAATAAATATATATATATTTTGTTGGTTGGTTTTCAGCATCAAACTGAAAACCAACCAACAAACACTTTCTCTTATGCATGGATTCTAGAATTTTAGGTTACAGTATATACAATAATTCAATGACAGACAGACAAACAGATAAATAGACAGACGGACGGTAGACAGATAAAGAACTACTCATATCCACTTATTTACCATTCAGCCATCTTGAGTTGTATTGGTCGGTACGCATGACTGCATTTTTCCCCAAAGTTCGGAAAATAGCAGAGTCTGTTCCCATGAAATCAATATACACCCCTGCATAAAGTTCTCCATCTAAGAGATACAGAAACAGAGATAAAAAGAGAAAGTCCAAATGTAAGAATCTGCAAACGTGAAAGAATGATGCATTTGATTTATGAGCTTTTATGTGGTCTATAATGATGAAACGTCAGCCACACCCAAAATCTGACACTGTTCTCTCAACGTCAGTGCCAAGAGATCCATCAGGGCAGATTAAAGAGCATTAAACTGATCAACTGTTCTACCACCAGTGAACTTACAGGGAAAATCAGCCAAAAGAATGATTTTTTTTTTTCATAATTATATGTGATTTTTTATTAAAAAATACATTAAAAACAATTATAATAATGTACTTCTTAATAATATGACACTAACACCGTACAATGATATAAAGTTTGACTTGATGGCAACTGCCAACTTACATTATACACTGCACAAAATTGATGCCCACTGGGTCTCACATGCGCTGGTCATTATGCATGTGCATGTGAGGGGTTATAATTGCCTCTGGAGGAATTTGTTCCTTGTTAAGTAGTGTGGAGGTCAAGTGTGTGTGTGTGTGTGTGTGTGAGTGTGCAGAACCCAGTTGCAGGCCACTTGAGCAGGTGTCTCAGCGTGTAGTTGGCAGAGGCCATGTCTGTTAAGGAGGGGCGGCAGAACCACGGCCAGGCGGAGCGCTGTCGTGGCTCTTATGATTAATTCCTTCTCTGAGGAATCCAGAACACAGAGCCTGCCCGTTTTTGCCCACACTTGCTTCTGTGTACAGCGGGATATATACGAGTTCAGTTTGTAGAGGAGACGGGCTGGATGTAGAATGAGTTTGTTAACAGTCTATTTGCTCCGCCCGCTGGCATTTATTCCAATAGCAGATCAAAATTGTTGATTCTTAGGGGAAATCTAGGTGCCAACCTGTCAGAACGTCTTGTAAATCCAACCAAACAACACTAATATATGAGGTGGTAGTTAAAAACAACGAGGCAGGCAAGCACTAAAGCGTTCTTTCAAGGACTGGCATGCCAAACTGTTTGCAAAAGCTTCCTTGTCATGTTTGTTTGTGGATTTTAAGGTCGTATCTCATGTAAGCCTGTGATAAATTGTTTTACTGGCTTAGCTAAGTGGTTTTGCTAGTTGTGGGCTTTGCTAAGCTGTGCTGATTGGATGGGTTAGCCAGTTGTTTTCCTAGTCAAGGGTTTTGCTGAATTACCTGCTGTGTAAGCCCTGCTAAATTGGGGTTTTGTGCTGTTGTTTGGTCTTGGCTGATGACGTGCTAGTTTGGGGATTGTTTAGTGAGGGGGAAAAAAACCTAATATACAACACATTTAAAACTATTTTGTCAGATTTCCATACCCTAACAAACTAAAATTGCTTAAAGAAAACATTCTTTAACATACTTTATACAAATAGGTTTCAGGTTTTTGGTGTTATTTGATGGGCTGCACAATGTGGTCAAAAATTGTGTGACTTTCAATAGGACTATAAAATTATTATTATCAGACACTGAAAACATTTAGCATACATTTATTGAATTAAATCACAGCATTTGCAATTTGATAATTACACTAAACCATATTGATATTTCGACTTCATTTCGCTTAATAGTGCAGCTCTATTTCTATGTTTCATACCTAATATAACTACAAGGACCAGAATAAAACACGGCCGTCTTTCCCTCAAGACTACCCTGTTTCTCTGTGAATATGGAACATAGTTAATCTTTCTAAATATGAAAACCTTTTTTCCCCTCAAGCACTATTCTGAAATGACCCATTACCAATGATCTCTAAAGCGTTGAGTTTGGTAGTGCATGAAGAGTCGCAGTGAGAAGCATCGTTAGAGGGCTTGTTAAAACACTCCGTGCACTTCATTGATTCACATGTTTCAATATAAACAGTTTCACTGCCATTGGAGTTCTCCATTAAGAGTTACTCAGAAATTAGGGTTTGGACATTTCCAATAAAACACAACCAATAATGCCATGGTTTCTCCATTCAATTCAACTGAATTTTCATTCAGTTAAAATTTTTTTTTTACCATTTCATGGGAAAATGCGGTGCCGCTTCATGGAATGCAGGAAAAGGGATCAATGCTTAGGAGCCCCAGTCGCTTTTTTAGGGCAACAGTTAGAGCAATAAGTCTTTAAAAAAAGCGATTTGCTCTGATTGGTCATTAAAATGAGTGTTCGCAAGAATACAAGATGCCGTTTTTTTGGAGCAGGACACTACATGTTCAACACCCAATTCACTGAAGTGGAAATATGTTTTCCACCATTTTGAAGGGACTTACTAATCAAAGCGGAGACGCTGTTCAGTTTTGGATCATATGGACACTTTCCCTTCCCAGAATCCTCTTTGCCGGGCTCCAAATGGAACACGTATTCCTGAAAGGAAAATTGAAAGCAAAGATTAGATCTTTCTGTCTTACAGTCAATAATTCTGAAAAAAAACAAACACTCTGTAGTCTTTGCATATATCCCCAAATCCCTATAAAACATGACATGGATTTGACATGGCACGGAGTCAAAACAACAGGGTTAGGCATGTGACAAAAAAAAAAAGACTAGTAAAAAGCAGTGATGCAAAATGAACTAATCTCAAAATAGGATCTCTGAATATAATGTGCGGATATAAAGTTTCTCTAGCCAAACTTCTCTGTAGCCTCCAACACCTGTCTAATCCTGCACCGTGAGCGTGGCGGAATGGCTTACTGACACCGGCCCATCCCAGCATCCCTCGGGCATGATATAGAAACACTGACTGACAGGTATTTGGATGTGCGATTTAGGAATTGCCACGAGCGTGTGCTGACATGCCCCAAAGACTCGCCGTGAGCCAGATCCTTAGCTTTCTAACCCGAGATTTTCCTCTACAATCACAGAAGGAGATGGAGGAGTGGAAGACATTTCTAATCTTATCCATCAACATTCATTTAAAGGAGAGTGGAAAGGCTGTCAAAATATTCAGTGCTGTCCAGCATTAACAGATTCTCTTTCACTCGTTATTTAAATCAACAATGTAGAAACAACCCAGAGCTGGCAGCTCCTGCGAGAAGCATTCAGGGGTTGATATGACTTAAATTAGAAATGATGGTATGTAAAATTTGCAATAGACGCACTATATTCTTATAGTTTAACAGAGGTGATATGCGGCATTGAATGGAAATTAGTAAGCTTTTGCAACAATACATTTGTGAGAATTACTTGAATAACCATTTCTAAAATAATTGCATACATGCGCTTGCCATCAATTCATGCCAATTTTTGTCGTACTTGTTTCTCCAGTGTTTTCTTCTCTCCACCCTTACTATATTGTTGTTATTATTATTATTTTGTATATGTATTATATGTACAGGGTCACAAGAGGGTCAAGCGCTTCTTCCTGTGATGTGAACTGTAGGACGGCTGAAGTATTTCAGTAATGTTTAGCTGTGTAGGTCTATTATTTCCTCTGCTTCTTTGTGTTTGCTCTGGAGCAAACACAAAGAGTGTGTGTGTGTGTGTGTGTGTGTGTGTGTGTGCATTTAGCATTCACTCCTTTGAGGGCAGGAACATTGAGGTGAAGAAGGTTATGTATTGCAAGTTAGTTATTCATAAAGAAATTGCAATAGTATGAGAAAAAAAATCCCTGAGTTGCGAAATATCTTACAAATTAACTTCAGAAGTTAGGTTTCCGGGTAGAACTACAAAGAGAGAAACATTCAAAAAGCAAAGACACTACAGAAGAACAGAAATTAAACAAAGATTAGCCAACAGTATTAAGACATACTAAAACTAAAAGAAAGTGATTTTAATACACACACACACAAAAAAAAAAAAAAACAGAACAAAGCTTTAAAAAAAACATGTTAGAAAGACAAGACAAAGAGTTAACAACAACAACAAAAATAACTCCAGACATCAGACACAGATGAGACGGAACAAGAAAAACACAGAGGAACAAAGAGCATGCAGATTAATGCATCTTCAGACAGCAGGGGAGCCAGCGGGCTCACGGCAGGCGTCCAGATCCGTGTCCCACCTGTAGTCCTGTCTCATCAAACACTGTTTCAGGTTCAGCTGCACGACTAGTTCTTCCTCTGGTCTGGGGCATCTGGAGATGCATGGCCGTCTAAAACACAACATAGTCACATGATCTATGATGTTACCCACTTACCAAGTATGGTCCGCCCTTTCAGCCCCCCCAAAAGAGAACATAAGCTCAGCTAGGCACTGACGTGACCTTTAACCTTCAGAGAAATCATATTCATTACATGAATGCTTTTGCAAGTGAATTTTTTAAATGTTTTATTTATATATATAAATTTAAGATTATAAATAATAATAATAATAATAATAATGGACAACCTTGTGTGCTATGTATTTTTATGCTTTGCTTACGGCAGTGTCATTTCTGTTAGGATGTTGTATTGGTAGTAGGGGAAGTGAACTCCTGTAAACAGTATAAACCAGCCAAAGGTGGTTTAAGTTGGTCCCCCAGTCTGGACTAGCTGGTTAGCCAGATAAAAAGTGTCTAAACCCCTCTAAAACCATCAAAACAGTCTAACTAAGCACCTTAGGCTGGTTTACTGTACACTGTTTTCAGCATGTCCACGTTGCTCACTAGACTACAGAAGAAAGTTAGTGTGCGAAAGATATTAGGCACTAGATATCTTGAAGTGTAAATCAAAACCATTCTGGGATCGCGGCATCATGTGTTAGAGTCAAGGGTGTTATCGTAGCGTGAATGGTTTGACCATTATGGGTTGCACAGCTGGCTTTTGAAAACCCCCAAAATTCAACATTTTGAGTCAGCATGTCTGCTGTGGCCACATGTGTTTCTTTCAACATACTGTCTTGGGTACAGTCTGAATTGCAAAGACTGGGCTAGCACGCCAAAGATCTGCTGCATTGGCCACATCTGGATGTCTTTGGGTTAATGTGCGTCTGTATGTGTTAGACGTGATGTGTGTCATGCTCATTGGCACAGACATGGAGATGTTTGCCTGGCTGGAGGACTTTGTGGACGCAGTCTGTGACCCAGGTTTCCTGTCTAGAAAGAGCAGGCTGTTAAGGGGTATATCACATCACCTCTCAGCTCTTGTACCAACATTCACACGCGGAGGGCATTAAAAGGATGTGTGCCAGTTAAAAATTCCAGGGAAATGTTGAGGCAATTCATTATGGTGGGCAATAGACCTCTAGCACCATACTGAGATGCTATAATGGGAGCTCCCATAGCATAACACCCTACATAATACAGCTCTCAGAATTAAAACTGGGAAATTATAGGAATAATTCTGTCATTTTTTTCTCGCCCTCAATTCCAAACCCATGTGACTTTCTGAAGAACAACTAATGGAGGCATTTTCAAACTAGTGACTACAGCTGTTAATCTCAAAATATTACAAAAAAATTCTGAGTGAATCATTGGGTCAGTGGATTGAGACTTTAGATATACAAAGATGGTGCACTTATATTACTGCTTTTTAACGCTATTTGAGCACAAGATACAAAATTTACTTTTTGTTGCGGATTTGAAATATGTTATTTAATTGTGAGTTCACCAAACAGCTTTTGAGATTCCATGATTTCCCCATTCAAATAGACAGGACTTGGTCTTGGATGCCCAGAATAGCTGCCCGGAGGCATTGCAAATATGGCCACCGAGTGAACAGACTTTCCTTGAAAGGGACTTTGGTTGAATTCTAACTTAAATAATGACTGAATTTTCTTTTTTGGGTGAATTATCTCTTTAAGAAATGCATAACTATATGACCCATGCTGGCAAAATGAGTCACAATAAGCAAATTTTCAAAAATGAGATATTCTCAAGTTCTCTATACGATTTGTTGAAAACCAACAAAAAATGACTGAGCTAGACCTGTTTGAAGTCAATAGAATCAGCAATGTCAATTTTGAGAAAAATCAAGTTAGTTTTCTGAATGTTCCAAAACAAAATCATCTAGCAACCATACCTTAAAATCCCTGTTAATACCACCAAATTTGGTCAAAACCCATATCCCCCATGATTCCACCATTGTTTGATTAATCGTTTGCGCATTCCGACACGGGTCACATATAGTATTAGTATAGATGTGATTTTATAAGTGTGTGTTGAAATATAAAAAGTAGTGATATAAATTGATTCAGAATCTTCTGGCTTCTATTAATTCCACTTTAAATGTCCCTGGACCGTCATTACAGAACAAGTGTTGTGTTTAGAGAGATAAAGTGCTAGCCGTACAAGCAAGGGTCCTAAAAAGGCAAAGAGGGTCCACAGAGTGATGCCTGGCTCGAGCGAAGAAACTCAAGCTCCTCAATTAAAGAGTAAGACTAAACAGGAGAGAGAGTTATAGTGCGCTGGGGAAGGCAGCTGTGAGAGTGAACGTCAGCCAACACCTGGAGGGTTTTTACGGGGGGAGCAGGGACACAGGGGGACGGTGAGTGAAAAATCACAGTTGATGGACTGTAAAAGACGATAATGGATAGATTTGTGGAGAAATCTGGCAAAGGCGTATCTATAAATACAGTAAGAACACCTGTGCCTCACAGGTATCCAGGTGTAGCCGCGATGTTTAAGACACACCCCTGTTACCCCGCTCTCAGAAAGGCTATTTACCATTGGTTTGCGTCCTCTGTTGACATAAGTGCATACAGGGTTGTAAGCGCCCGTCCCACACACACGTACAAGTGCGTCCTGTTCCATGGCTCGATCAGACGGATGAAATTACCACACTCGCCCTGAGAGAGGAAACAATCATGTTAACTATTTTCACACATGTTTATGACAGACTGAACAAAACACCCATTAGAATTTTAAATGTGGCTTTTAGGTTATGTTAGTGCTATGTGCTACATGCTATCGCTAAATGCTAAGAAAATTAACTTTATCTTACAGTTTAAGAAGATATAAACATTTGAAAGGTAGTCCAACACTTCTGGGAAAACGGATCAAGAATTTTGATTGCAGTATGCAGAGGTGTTTGGTCCAAAAATGAGAACTGTATCAATGCCAGAAACATAGTATGCAAGTATGCAAACACAGATGCTAATGTTTGAATGCATTCAGGTATTCGGGTAGCTAGCTATAAACACGCCAGCATTTTCAAACTTATACTTCCCAAACTGTTGCTCCACTTTCACTGTAGTTGACCTAAGAGAAAACGGCTGTAGAATACTTAAATGATAATATATCATAACAATTACTATGATGCACCTTTAATTTTGTTCTGACGTACACTGCCTTTCAAAAGTCTGTCGTCGGTAAGATTTATTTGATCAAAAATACAGTAAACACAGTAATATTGTAATACAATTGCAATACAGTTGTTTTCCATTTTAATATTTAGTTTATTCCTGTGATGGCAAAGCTGAATTTTCAGCATCATTACTTCAGTCTTCAGTGTCACATGATCCTTCAGAAATCATTCTAATATGCTGATTTGCTGCTCAAGAAACATTTCTTATTATTATCAATATTGAAATATTGAGGATTTCTTTGATAAATATAATTCAAAAGAACAACATGTATTTGAAATAGAAATGTTTTGTAACATTATAAATGCCTTTACTGTTACTTTTGATCAATTTAATGCATCCTTGATGAATAAAACAAGTATTACTGACCCCAGGCCCAAACTCATCGACATGCATTCATAGAGATGTGTTTTTGCATAGAGTATGTTTCAGGCCTAATACCACCTGCCACTAACTAGCAACAGCATGCAGCTAATCATATATAGCTGTGATGTAAATCAAAGACTATTGGCTTTTTAAAAATGTAAAACTTCCAGTTTCAATAGGAAATCACAATAAAGGATCACCCATTTACTTCTTGGTCTTTAAACTCTGTACTGGCATTGATTTCAGCAACCTTATGTTAAGTTCAAAAGAGTCAAATCAGATCTCAGAAAAGTACCCCTATAGAGCTACATGTGGATTCATTTCACAGCAAGTGCATTCAACATTATTAATAATTAATGAGCTGTGGTTAAAACCCATAATGTCCCACTCCCATACCAGACACTTACTACCATAGCAGTGCACAACCAAACACCCCCTTCCCTACAGATGTGCAGGTGATCAGGTGATGCACACAGTTCCTTTACCAGACCACTAAACCACACACCCAATTCCATATGTCCGCAAATCCAGGAATTTGACTAGTTTGAGTTCGTTTCACGCTGGATCTAGCATCTGTTTTCCTTCTCTGAATATCTGTGAGTATGTTTTTCTGTGTGGTGTCTGACCAGGAAGGTTGATGTTTGTAACATATTTGACCTCAGCACTACTCCTAAACCTGAATATCTCACTTTCACTTCCTTTATATCAGCATATATATAGATTTTTTTGTTGAGCTTAAGGGTTGTAGACCCTGACCAAATGGTTTTATACATGTTGCACATTTGTAATGACATTTACAGCTAAAATCCAAACTACAAGCAGATGTCACATACAAAGCTGTAGAGTTTCATAAGTGAGAGCTGGCTGGAGTTATTTCAATGAGTAAAGATGTCTAAACAGAGAAACTGGTTGTGTATATTGTCATAACACTTTCTGAAACAATTCTTGGAGGTCTTAAAAACAAATTAGACAACATTTAGTTCCAGTCCTGTAGTTTGATGGGTTCCAAGACTGCTATTTTTCCGTTTTCATGCCGTTCCAGATCAGAGTATGTGAGCGGTGTGGAAGCAAAGCAATTGAAAAGACGGCACTCACGTTTGTGTCTTTGCCACTTAAAACACACTCCGTCTTCCTCTGTGGGGAAACAGGCCAGTGTATCTGAAAAAGGGAGTACGAAAAAGAAAGAGAGAAGAAAGGTCAATCCCATTTGTCACAACAATGACACACTATCTCAGAAACGATCCCATTTAACTCAACAACCTTTCACCATAATGAGCCGAACTAGCCAGGGAATGTTCACCCTGCATTTTTATAAGGCCCCAGGGTTCCCCCCATATCCAGGCTTTAGTTTTATAGAATTTAATAGTCAGTTTCCTGCATTGCGGTGAACTAATCAGTAAAAGTAACAGTGATACAGGAATGACCCTTGGAGCCTGTTGTGATTTAGGTTATGGCTTGTGCTTGTCCAGGAACTAAAGCAAAAAAAAAAAAAAAAAAAAAAAGGAAATGTAATTAATAATTTATTATTATTATTATTATTATTTACATAGAGAAATAAAAATGTAATTATTTACTACTATTATTATTATTATTACTTTGTAAATAAAATGAATAATAAAAAGAATACATAACTAAAAACATTAAAAAGCAAAATACAAAAGGAAATACATAAATTTATAATAAATAAATAAATGCAAAAATAATTCAATTCAATCCAAACATGTATAATAAACAATATACATTTATAAAATGAATACATAAATCAATACATCTATAAATAATTGTTATTGTTGTTGTTGTTGTTGTTGTTGTTATTATTATTATTATTATTATTATTAATTAAATGAAATAAAAAAATAAATGAATAAATAAAATTACAATACAATAGTTAAAACAAAATACAAAAGGAAAAATACATAAACGAATAAAATAAAAACAAATGAAATAAAATTAAAACTATAAAAATAATGTATAATAAAATTAATATATATATACACATACATATACATATACACACACACACACACACACACACACACACTTATAATAAACAAACATTAAATAAATACATATGTCTAAATAACTATTCATAATTTTATTATAATTATTATGTAAACAAATGAATAATGAATAAAAATCTGAATAAAAAACAACAGTAAAAACAATACAAAAGGAAAATGCATTTATAATAAAAAAACAGTAAAAATACACATTTATAATACATTAATAATCAATCAATCAATCAGTCAATCAAATAACTCCATCCATCCGTCATTATTATTGATTATGATGATGATTATTATTATTATTAAAATGAAAATGCATTATAAAAAAAATAAACACGTAAAAAACAAAATACAAAAAAATAATTTTCTATTTATAATAAATAAATAAAACAAAGACAAAAAAAAGGAAATTAAATAAAAAAACGTAATAGTAAAAAAAATAAAAAATAAAATAAAAAAATATTACATTAAATTTTTAATAAATATATGGAGTGTTTTGTGTTGGTTCTTACTATGAGTGGCTCTCGGTTTATGTCGTGGAGGTCCAGAGAAAGGATGTAGTCTTTGCTGCCCACATACATGCGGTCGTGATCCTCATCCATGCGCAAGATGCGATAGTCTGATGTGTTTAACAGGAAAGAGAAGTAATGGGCTGTACCTGTAGACCTCATTTCTGCAGAGAGATAGAGAGAGAGAATTCAGTCAAAATCAGACAAAACAGACAAGATATTTATTGCTGCAATATTGTTTTAGAAAGATTTACACAGAAGTAAAGAAAGTGCTTTCACTCCCAGTTTCATTCCATTTCCATAATTGCTACATATTAATACATATCATAAAACCATGGCAACTTGACAATAACATAATATTTTTGGCCACAATTCACAACGAATAATACTCCATCTATTTCATCTTATGAGATAATACAGGGTTTGTTATTGCAGACACAAAACATGGCAACCGAATCTGTAATTATGTCTTCACATTTTTCCAATCTAATCTTAAAGAGACACATACGAGCATTTGAGGTCTGGGACATCCCCCAAAAAAAAAAAAACAACAAAAAAAAAAAAAAAAAAAAACAATTCAACTTGTTTCCAAATGTTTGTGCTAAGCCCTGACTTTCATTTATGGAGTTAAAGAATGAGATACTACAAATATTACAATTTTAGAATATTAAACTCTATTGAGAGTGGAAAACAGTCAACAGATTAGTTAACAGACAGCAGTTAACCTGGTGTTACCATCTTTGTACTCGCAGGTCACAGAGGACAAGGAACACACCCATATACACACACATACACCTCTTCAGTGTGTCCCACCCAGGAATCACCCAGCAGAGATAATGATTAAAAATAAATTCTAATCTTAGTAATTTATCAAAACAAATGCAACATAAAATTACCGCTTTATCTGCCTGACACAGGCCCTGAATTCACTAGCATAATACACTGATTAATCACATTACCATTGCTCTATTTGTATAGTTTGATTTAATAAGTGAAGGTTGTGTTTTGAGGTCAGGGCTTTGATTGACAGCTGTCAGAACGGCGTGTGTGAGCCTCCGTCTGTGAGATTATTTGTGTTTGAGCTCAAGCCGGAACTATCAATCCACCATGTAGACTGTGTGTAGATAGACATGAATAGACAGAGACAGAAAGAGGAAGAGAGAAAAAGCAAGAAAAGAGACAAGTGCAAAAGATAGAAAGGTGTAAAAGAAATAAATATAGAAAAGGAAAAGAATGCAAGAGAAAGAAATAAGAACGAGCAAAAGAATGAGCAAAAGAAAGAAAAGAGTGAAAAAAAGAATGAAAGAACGAAAGAGCTAAAGAGCGAGCGAAAGAAAAAAAGAAGAGATACAAGTGTAAAAGATAGAAAGGTGTTAAAAGAAATAAATAGAAAAGGAATAGAATGCAAGAGAAACAAAAAAATAAGGAAAGATAAGAGTGAAAGAAAGAACGAAAGAGCAAAAGAAAGAACAAAAGAGCTAAAGAAAGAAAAATAAAGAACAAAAGAGAAGGAAAGAGCGAAGTGTGGAAAAAAGAGCTAAAGAATGAAAGAGGGAAAGAAAGAAATAAAGAACAAAAGAGAAGGAAGGAGCGAAAGAACGAAAGAGCTAAAAGAGCAAAGAGTGAAAAAAGAGCTAAAGAATGAAAGAGCGAAAGAAAGAACAAGAGCAAAGAGCGAAAGAAAGAGCAAAAGCAAGCAAGAGTGAGCAAGAGCGAAAGAAAAAGAGCTAAAGAGTGAAAGAATGAATGAAAGAAAAAACAAAAGAGAGCAAAAGAAAGAGCGAAAGAAAGAAAGCGAAAGAACGAAAGAGCGAAGAGCTAAAGAAAGAGCAAAAGAGTGAGCAAGAGCAACAGAGCAAAAGAGCGAAAGAAAGAGCAAGAGTGAGCAAAAGCGAAAGAGCGCGCGAGCGAAAGAAAGAGCGAGCGAAAGAGCGAGCAAAAGAAAGAAAGAGCGAAAGAAAGAAAGCGCAAAAAGGGTAGTTAGGCCCGACCACTTGCCAATAAAAGATAAATAAAGAGAGTGAAAGAAAGAGCAAAAGACAAAAAAGTAGATCCAACATAGTAGTTCCAGCTCCTCTCAGCATGTCTGTCAGCGTCTCCTAAACATCTGTTTGTTTTAGAAGCCCTTCTGACTGACCATCTGCTGTCTCAGACCTCACTCACATCTGAGTGTTTCACTGAAGACACACGAGACCATGAGCTCCATCATTCCACACTACATGCTTAAAGTTGCTAAAGTTGGCACCGTGATGCTGGGATGTTCTGAGTGGTTGTTAAGGTGTTGCTAGGTGGTTGCTTAGTAAAGTAATAGCACCCTTCAGTAAACCACACAATTTGAGTCATCATTCATGTTCATCGCCCAAACAGAGCGTCATTAAGGTTTAATACCTAGGGAAGGTCAGGGGTCTGTTCAAATCTTTGCCTTAGCAAGCAGCTCCAATAAATCAGGGAGTAAGACAGTACAACCATTCTGTCCACCACATAACCTAAAAATAACACTTCCACAGGATATTCTCCACATGTATTCAATGATTTTTGCCGAGCCGTGCAGCAAATCCAGTTCCTGAAGCCCTCAAAGAAAACACTAGTGTCTGGAATGTTTTACTGGGAGGGGAAATGTAAGTTTACTATTGTTGGAATTCAAGTATGCACTGTGTCTCTGAATGCACAAAGCTCGCTTCTGCTTGAAGGCTTGGCATATGGTCGGGCCTGACGAAACCAGAGCAAATACGGAGCGGAGGCTGTGCATGCCAAAAACTAAATGCTACCCTTATCTCCTCCTCCTCTCATTCTCTCCCTTGACTTTCAACCCCCTCCTCTTTCTCGTTCGGTCTCTTTCTCTTTCTTGCAAGACAGAGGGCCACCTGTGGAAACAAGACCAACTGGCTAAAGATCCTTGTACTCCAATACCAACAGCTCCACGTCTATCTGGGATCTATCCGGACACATGAGCCAACAGCTTTCTTTAGACAGTATCGGGCTAGAGTCTACCTAGAAGGCAATAAAAGCTACTAAGAAGTCTGATTTGGATTGAGCTGAAGACAGGTTAGACAGACCAATAAAACAGTAGAGGTACTGATATAGTGCAAGAATAACCACAAAACTGGTCTCATTTAGATCTACAAGGCCAACGTCTACCACAACCACAACATTCTTTGATAGATCCTCTTTCAACCTTTAGGTGCAAGACCTGTGAAAATCCAGTCAAGTGGAGCCAGATAAAGCCTGGAGGAACACCATCACCCGGTGTAGTCTTAGACCCTAACTACTGGGGGGTCTGTTTTACACACACACTGGAGACTTTGTCTTGAGAACGGCCCCTCTCTATGCTTCGCCTCCATAGCATGAAATGGCCTATTGGAGAGGAACTAGAACTTGGTGCTGCTAATGAGCAAGTAACCAGACCCGTACTTGCACTTTTTAGCTTTTTTGTATAATTCCCACTCTCACGGATACATGCCCACCCTGTTTCTTTGCATGAGCAGTGTAGCAGGAACAGACGGAGGGATATACGTTATGTTCCCTCTCTTCTTCTACCTTCTCACATGGTCTTGTTCGCAGGAGTTTCTCCAATCAACTGAAAACCTTCTTGCTTCCTTCACACCATGTGCACTGTTAAACGCTATAGTAGGTAATTCAACCTGGTGTGGGTATGTGAGATCAGCTCTAATCCATGCTTGCTATACATGATGGTACGAAGATCTCCAGCACTGACCTCTCTGTTCCTGACTGACTTTTCCATTTGCTAGTCATGCATGGCCACATCCACGACCGAACAATAGGTCAACTCCGCTCCAAAGCCCACAAAGTTACATGTTCCCATAGCATTACGATCATAAGCTGCCAGATAAAGTCACTTCTCATAAGACATTATGTTACTTAGTTGTATTTAAAGGATACAACCCCCATGTTATCCAAGATGTTTATCTTTCTTCAGTCGAAAAGAAAGAAAGGTTTTTGAGGAAAACATTCCAGGATTTCTCCACATAGTGGACTTCACTCAGGTTCAACGGGTTAAAATGTCAAAAATTGCAGTTTCAATGCAGCTTCAAAGGGCTTCACATGATCCCAGCTGAGGAATAAGAGTCTTATCTAGCAAAACGATCAGTCATTTTTTTTTTTTTTTTTTTTTTTTTTTTTAGAAAGTTATATACTTTTTAACCACAAATGCTTGTCTTGTACTGCTCTGCGATGCGCCACACATTACGTAATCACATTGGAAAGGTCACACGTGACGTAGGCGAAAGTACCAATCCAGTGTCTACAAAGCGAATGTGCAAAGACTAAGTCAAACGCTCTTTACAAAAAAATGTAAAACAACAATGTCAGACGATTTTGAAGTTGGAGGAGAAAATGAAAACTTTCACCCATACCGCGGTACTTCCACTTACATGACCTTTCCAATGTGATTATGTAATGCGTGGCACATCGCAGAGCAGTGAAAGACGAGCATTTTTGGCTAAAAATTTTATAAATTTGTATTTTTTTTTTTAGAAAATGACTGATCGTTTTGCTAGATAAGACTCTTATTCGTCGGCTGGGATCATGTGGAGCCCTTTGAAGCTGCAGTGCAATTTGGACCTTCAACCCGTTGGTAGTCGTTGAAGTCCACTATATGGAGAAAAATCCTGGAATGTTTTCCTCAAAAACCTTAATTTCTTTTTGACTGAAGAAAGGAAGACAAACATCTTGGATGACATGGGGGTGAGTAAATTATCAGGTAATTAACTAATCCTTTAACGCTGGTATGGTTCAGTCTGCGGAGTGCGGACCCTCACAAGTCCACAATGGTCACTCTACTAAATGCATGGCAGCCGAGAAGACTAGATAATTACAGTATATTTGGCTTAGTTGCTTTCAGAAAGTGTGCTTGACATTGGCTGTAAACTCAAGAAGTGAAAAACTATATACAATATTATTCTAACAATGGCAAAAATTCATTCTCCATCAAGAAAACTGCTTTTCCAATACGTGTTCCACTTCTAAAAGACATCCAAAGTTCACATATTCAGAGATTTTTTTTTGCTGTATTAGAAAGACAAAACAGCTGGTGAATAACATTAGCACACACGTTACTCATTTCTTTATCTATTGGTCAGCTGTTCATATTGTGCCGCCAAGTATGCTTGATTTTGGCTGAGGGAGCAGATATTACGAAAGGTCTCATCCCTTTTGTTGACGCCACCGTAGGACATTTCTAGCTTGGGAAACACTTATCTCTGAATACAAACTTTACACAAAATGTCTTCATGTATTATTCCTAACACTTTTTTTGTAGGAGTATTTGTGAATTCTTTTGTCCTACATAAACCAATATTGTGCGGTTTAAATGTTTTTATATACGCCTATTTATACATACTCAAGCATCATTAACTCCAGAAAAAAGAAAAAAAAATGTATTTGTGAGAACAAATGTTCATGGGTTTAGAGGCACAAATGGTACTACTACTACTACTAATACTACTACTACTGCTGCTACAACATGGAAAAAAGTTCAGAAAAATAATTTTTAAAAGTGTGACAAAAATATGGAATATCTAAGTAACTTATAACAACAACAACAACAACAACATGCAAAAAGGCCAGAAAAATATTTTAAAAAGTGTGACAAAAATATGGAATATCTATATAACAACAATAATAATAATAATAATAATAATAATAATAATAATAATAATAATAAGCAAAAGGTCAGAAAAATAAACATTATGGAATATCAAAATAACTATATAATAATAATAATAATAATAATAATGTCAAAAATGTAAAAGAAAATGTGACAATATTATGGAATATCTAAATAACTATAATAATAATGATAATGATAATATGCAAACGGTCAGAAAAAAAAAAATATTATGGAATATCAAAATAACTTTATATAATAATAATATAATAGAAATATAATTTATATAATATAATAATAATAATAATAATAATAGAAAAAGAGAAAAAATTAATAAAAGAAAAATAGTAAACAAAAACTCAAAGCAAAAAATATAGTTATCTGAAAAGCTAAAAATAAATAAATGAATAAAAGTAATCAAATGACATCTGCAACTCATTTTACTTCAGCATTGTTACATAAGCTCGAGTAAAACAACAAGGGGGAAAACGTCAGTCAAGACGTCGGCAAACAGGTTAAATTTTGATCTGATTTTGACTTTCCTTCATTTTATTCTTGTTAAAAAAAAAAAAAAAAAAAAAAAAAAAAATAATGTTATTTGGGAACGGAAACATTTGTTCTAACAATAACAATCATTCAACAACATCACTTGTGAGTCCAGATCGCTAACACTGCTATTGTCTTTATACACCATGAACTGACAGTCCATCTTGTGGCAGATTTCTCCAGTTTCAAATTTTGTTAAATTAAAGAGCCTCTGCCAAGGGCTGCAGAGCGAGTTCCTGCACGAAACTCAGTCTGGCCCAGAAGAGAGGAGAGCTGCTAGGAAGAGGAAGAGAGAGATGAGGGTGGTTTGGGATTAGCGTGACACCGTGTATGCAGGCGGTCCGCGGACAAAGCCAGAACCCACATCATCACTCTTCGCAGCGTATGCCGTATGACTGTGTGCTGGCTGGCTCACTCGCACGCACAAACACACACACAGAAGTGACATACTCTATACTCATAGCGTGATAATTACAGTTTAAGAGGAGCAGGTGACACACAAAGCGCTCGCATATAAATAACAGGTTCCACCTATAGGTATTTACACACACATTATCAAAAGAATGACAACAGTCTTCCAAGATAAGATATACGTTAACTGAACTATAACCAGTAAAAAATGAATAGCAATAATGTCAGTTTTTAATGAGACTGGCTCATATATTGAGCAGACAGCTGTGTTTAAGAGTCTTGCTTAGCAGCCATTAAAATTTGCAAGTTTTAACACATTCATTTTTAAAAAAATAATGTCTTTGCTTTGTCCAAAATGTCACTTTGTGCTGAAATTTATGATGTGAAGCTGTACTTTCTTTGCTAAAGCTTGACAACAGCCAAACACCTGCTATATGTATATACTGTATGTCTACAATTCTATAACATGAGTATGACTGGTAAATTATAACTATAAAAGAATGGAAATCGGGGGGCCTAATAAGGGGGGCATTTGATATATAAAAAAAAAAAAAAAAAAAAAAAAAGGTGAGGGTGAGCAGTGCCCACCAAAAAGAAAATGTATGTATTTAAACTATTTTTGGATCATAACAGTACTGTTTAATTCTTTCATTTATGTATTTAGCATTTAGCATATTTTTTTTTACAAAGCTTTTTTATATGAATTTTACTTGCTTTAGCTGCAAATCCAAAATTCAGAAAACTCTAATCTTTAATTAGATAAGAATTTAATAAGATAATTTAATAAGATTATAATGCTATAATTAGCAAGCCTGAGTATTAGCAACAACACAAATGCTGCAAACGTTTGTAAGTCCTTTAAAGTGTGTATACTGGTATTGTCATGTGACCCTCATGAATGCCCATCCATGTAGAACAGCTTGCCCTGTGTCTGCGTGTGGTAAAGTGGGCAGAACCACAGAGAGAGAGAGAGAGAGAGAGAGAGAGAGAGAGAGAGAGAGAGAGAGAGAGAGAGAGAGAGAGAGAGAGAGAGAGAGAGAGAGAGAGAGAGAGAGAGAGAGAGAGAGAGAGAGATGGAAGCAGTCCAACCCACTGCATGCTGCAGTGCACTTGTGTTATTGTTCTGACAACTCACACATGCTGATTTCCTGTAAGACTCTGATAAGAGCTCAGAGAGAGAAAGCAGAGAGCGGGAAAGCTGTCTTTATCCCTAATATGTTCCAGCCGGATGTTGCACCTGATTCATATATAAAGTTCTGGAAGCCTGGTTGTATATGAGGTAAGCGATGTCCTTATCTGCTCACAGTACAGTTACATTCTTCCTGAAACTATGACTCATGCTGTTAAATGTCTTGCCTTAAGAGCAACATCTTTTTGTGTCATAAATTAATACATACTTGTTCCACAGCCTCTCTCTCTTACACACACACAGTTTTTTTTGGCCTCCAGGATCAAAAGATGATACAATGTTGAAGGAATGCTTCTATAACTACTGGAAAGCAGGTCTGGTGTACTCTTGCTGTTTAGTTTGGACCTGTTTAAATCACAGCTGAGAACCACAGAAAGACCATTATACAACACAATAAGTGTGGAGAGGAATAGATCAGAACATGAAACATTTCACAGCAAGAATTTAAGAGCCTAGTTGCTAAAAGTTCTAATTTGAACATGTCCGTCCCTAATGTGACACACACACACACAGGTTTGTTTTTGTGAATTGTGGGGACATTCCATAGGCGTAATGGTTTTTATACTGTACAAACCGTATTTTCTAATTGCCCTACACTACCCCTACCCCTAAACCTACCCATCACAGAAAACTGTGCACATTTCTACTTTCTCAAAAAAACTCATTCTGTATGATTTATAAGCCTTTTGAAAAATGGGGACATGGGGTAATGTCCTCATAAGTCACCCTCTCCTTGTAATACCTATGTCATACCCATGTCATTATAGAAATTTGTGTCCTGATAAGTCACAAAAACATGCACGCACGCACGGCTCATA
This sequence comes from Hypophthalmichthys nobilis, assembly GCA_037950665.1. NCBI lineage: Eukaryota > Metazoa > Chordata > Actinopteri > Cypriniformes > Xenocyprididae > Hypophthalmichthys > Hypophthalmichthys nobilis. Next base: position 22,874,227 of record CM075487.1, read on the forward strand.
TTGTTTTAAAATGCAAATTTATCTAACACAAAAATAAACATTTAAAAAAGGGATAAGGATAAGTCACTTGTAAAATTCCTCATTTGTTGCTTTGGAATGAAGGAATGAAGGAATGAATGAATGAATGAATGAATGAATGAATGAATGAACGAACGAACAGACAGACGGAATGAACGAACAAACAAAAACAATGCATGGACAGAATGAAAGAAGGAAGGACGAAATGAACGATAATACGCTCTAAACAAACAGAACGGATGGAATGAAGGAACAAATGAACAGAATGAATGACGGAATAAACAAAAAACAATGGATGGACAGAATGAAAGAACAAAGGGCAGACAGAATGAATGAATGAATGAATGAAGGACGGAATGAACGAACAAACAAACAATGAAAGAACAAAGGATGGACAGAAAGAACAAATGAAGGACGGAATGAACAATCAAAGAACAGACGGAATGAACGAAAACAAACAATGGATGGATGGAATGAAAGAACTAAGGACAGACAGAATGAACAAATGAAGGACGTAATGAACGAACAAAAAGAACTGACTGACTGAACGAACAAACGACGAACAAAATTTTTCTTAGGATAAGTTTTTCTTAGGATAAATCACTTGTAAAAATACCTAATTTGCTGCTTTGGATTAAAGACTAAATTTAATTCAGCAAATGTAAAACAGACTATGAACAGATCTTTCTGTTATAAATGTTAGCGCATGTCTACACAGTGCATCAAACTCTTATCATGATGTCCTTTTTAAAACCCCATTTGGTTGCTGGGGTAGCAAATAAAACACATTTTACGGTCTGCCCTGCAGGGACATTTGTTTTGCACAAATGGAGGGTCACTACCTCTCATTCAGTCAATAAAATTGGGGTCCATGCATGCTATTCGGCCATATAACCTCAATCATGTGTGAGCTAAATCTGCAGAATTCTTTTGCACTTTAAAATGCACATATGTTTTGAGGTGTTTTCAGGTACACTCTGTTTCTTCGCTGGTGATCTCATCTGTAATGAGCAAGTCTAATAAACTATAACATCTGCTGATGTCTTTCTACCACCAGACTAAACTATGCACCACTGTACGTGTACCTGTCTGTTTCAGGACCATTTAAAAATGTTTGTGCATATCATCATGCATCACCACCTCCGACCCAAACTCTCAAATGCTCCATTCTCAAAGATATAATTAGCACCCTGTGATGGTGGGCGTGTGTGTGTGTGTACAAGACAATATAATGGCACCCATTTGTCTTACAGACAAAAAAAAAAAAAAAAATTACAGGCTTTTAAATATTTTAACAGATCAGAAGCATACTCTTTGCAAGCATGCCGATGTGAATGTTTGACCAGTGCGTAAAATACCCATGGTTAAAGTAACAACTCGCTAAAACACTGGCGCGCAAAGAATTCAACACATTCTTCTATATGCAGACTTGCGCTGCAAATGTTGCACTTAACTGTATTTTCCTTTTCAAAGTGATTCAAATCATATTTCAAGCAATTTAAAACCATCATGGTGAACAGTGCACATCTGAAGTGTCTCAGCTGAAGGGAATAATCCATTATTTATCAGCTAAATTTTCTTATTGGGCCAATAGCGATAACATTAAATATGATCACATCTCGGCCGATACGGATATGGTGGCCAATATATTGTGCATCCCTACTTTAAAGCGGTTAAAATGTTTTAGTTATATAGTAGAATCAAAAGTACCGACTTCGATACCAAGTCAGTACTGAAATTTTAAAAATATGATGCTTTGAGCACTGTTGAGTGGATTCGTAAAAACCTCTGATTGGCCATTGTGTTCATGCGCTCAACATATACCGTATGTCTGTGATTGGCTACAATGATCAACGCACGGGAGCTTGAAAGCATTTTGAAAGCGGGAGCATTGGAAAGCAGGAGTCTATCAGTGGACCAGTTTGCAACGGTCACAGTTGTTAGGTGACAAGAGCAATCCTCTGTTGACTAGACCACCCCATCTAACAATGCTTGGTCCGACCTTCGCGGACTTCGAAGGCGTGTGAATGACAGGTGAAACCAATGGTGTTTAAATCTGCACATCTGATGGAAAATCCATTTCCTACAGGAACAGCTTGAATGTTAACAAACCACAGATAGTTTTCTCTCTCAGCACAAAGTATCTGTTAAGAAGACTAGAATTGTGAAGATGAAAGACACATCTTGAATTAGACACATCTGTGAAAATACAGCTCTCTATCACCACAGACATGTTTTATTAACAAGCACTCTCTCAACAGCGATCAATCTTGGACGTCTGCCTTTCACACGCATTGCCCTCGTGCCCTGACCCCAGGAGGGTGGGCGGCTTCGGCTGTTCAGGGATCAGGTGCATGTTGGAAAGAGACACCTTTATGATTGATGCAATATTGCCCAAAACAGACTGATCGGATCAGCTGATATTTTAAATATATTGCCTGAGAAGGGAGAATCAGAAAGAAACTGAAAGAAACTGAACAGCTGTTTCTTTCCATACTCTCCTTCCTTTCTCAATCTCAGAAAAACACTCATTCCTGCCAATGTAAATACATCAGGCCCGGAGCGCAGGAGCTCAGAAGTCGTGAGGCAGCAGCAAAGACCGCTTGAGCTGCAGATTAATCCAGGATTAGCCCCGGGGTCAGGGTCACTGGCCCCGACCTGAGCGGAATCAGGAAGCAGGGATTGCACAAACAAAGTGGCATTACTGCAAAGAATCCCAATGAGGTTTCCAAGCAAAAATGGAATAGAAAAAGGGAAAGTACACTACTGTCCAAAAGTTTGGGGTCAGTAAGGTTTAAAAAAAAGCAATGACATGCTCACAAGTTTTTTTTTTGTTTTTTTTTACAGAATATACATTATTTCAAACTCAGCAGCTGTTTTGAATTGGTGTCTAATAGTTAAGTAAATAATATTCCTAACTGATGACAATTTGAGGTTCAGGCTGCAAATGGACTTACTTTCAAACGACTCATATTAGTTTGATTGACTTTTTTTGGTCTTCTGAGACTACAGGCCACCCTTACTTCGTTTCCACACTGCCAAAAGTCATACACACTTTCGTAGTATAAGAATGAAGATGTTTGACTTGGCCTGGACCAGAAGGAAGTTTAAATTCAGCAAAAATGTTCCACTTCACTCACGCTTGTTATTATTAAAGAACAGAGTTTTGAAGGCTGCGCTGGAAGGGTTGAGCCTCAATAAGATCTCAAAACAAAAATGTGAGGAAAGGGTTTGATTTCATTTGACATACTTTTTCCATTCAGGTGTCCAATGTGACATACTATTATAGTATTGATTGTGACCTGAGAGTCAAGGGAAGATTCGCACTTATGAGAAGAACAGATGTCTGCATCGTAGTCCCTTACTAAAAAGGACGCCACAGGCAGAATTGCTACATCATCCTTACAATGAAAACAATGCCTTCCTTAAATAAACAAGCACCTAAAAAAGGCCTCAGGAAATGGGAACGGAGGAGAAGCGCATCGTCAGCGACACATAGATTTTCAAAGTGCTGAAGCCTGAGACTAGCGGGTTTTCTGCGAGAGTTCCTGTCTGTATCCTGTGACATGTCGACAGCCAATTTATGGTCACAGACATCCAGGAAGGTGATCTCTGGTGGCCCCTGGTGATGGGAAATAAATGACTAATTAAATAAATAAAAATGATTAAATTAAATAAAAAAAAAAGAAAAATAATAATTAAATGAAAATGATTAAATTAAATAAAAAAGAATAAAAGTAAATAAAGGGGGTCCAAATAAAATTAAAAATAAATAAATAAATAAATAAAATGATAAACAAAACAAAATAAATGAATAAAAAACGACTAATTTATGGTCACTGACATCCAGGAAGGTGATCTCTAGTGGCCCCTGGAGGTGATGGGAAATAAATGAATAAATAAATAAAATTGATTGAATGAAATAATACAAAAAAAGAATTAAAGTAAGTAAATAAATAAATAATAGGGGAAATCCAAATAAAAATGAAAAAAGAAAGAAAGAAAGAAAAAGAATACCTTGTGACCACAGCATCACAGAAAAATCTTCAAAGTGCTAAATGTCTGAAACTAGCAGCTTTTCGGCAAAAGTTCCCGCCTGTATCCTGTGACATGCTGACGGCTAATTTACAGTCATGGACATCCAGGAAGGTGATCTCTTATGGCCCCTGGAGGTGATGGGAAATGTCCTGGTGAAAGCCTCCGACTGCTGGGCTATCACAACAGAGGCTAAGGGGTCACGGCACGGCAGAGGTGCCCGTGGAATTGTTCCCCCGTTTCCTCTGAGGCAGACGGAAAGGAATGCTAAAAGTGACAGAAGCCATTGTGAGGAAGTTCTATCCCTCGGCTACTCTCCCGCTGATGCATACGTTTACCGCCCGCTGCTGGGTCTCTATAGCGCTGCCTCAGTGCTTGTCACTCCAACCTATGGGACCTGAAGAGCCTGCATGACTGTTGCTTTTGTAAAATGGAAAAGTTTATATATAGAATGACTCTTTTCGCACCATTCATCCTATAAGACCTATAAGAGCCAATGCATGAGAGAAAACTAACATTAGTGTTAGATTTGGCATATTCTTTGGGTGCGATCAGGGCTTCATATGTTCCGTTTCCCAGGCCAGACAGGAAGGAAGCAGGATTAGGACTGAGTCAACACGTTCATCTATTTTGCCCAGTCGCTCTTCCTCTCCATTTACGCAATCGCTCATCTGAGAATGAGGCGATTAGCTGCAGACAAACTGTATTGTGGTTTGGTGCGCCACAATTTCACCTGGCACCACACACACATACGCCCTCCCATGGGAATAAAATGCCAGATGGTTAACCTTTTCAGGACAGGTTCTGTCACCACGGGAAGGAACTCATTCTGAGGGATAGCTGGATGGACAGCTGTCACCGGACCTACGGGGTCCCAGCTGATAAGCCTTGTAAAATGACAGGATCAAATACTTTAATAACTAAATAACTGCCCACGTTGACTTCTTTTCTTCCTTTGACTGATGCAAGATCTGTCAAATGAGGAAGGAAAAAAAATATATAATATAATATAATATAATATAATATAATATAATATAATATATAATATAATAAAATAATCAACTTGTGCTATAAGTCCCTTTTACAAATTACACTTTTTAAAGGAAGAGTTCATCCAAAAATCAAAGTTGTGATCATTTACTCACCCTTATGTACTCAAAGTTTTTTCACAACAGAAGGAATGCACAATATTTCTTTCCATACAATAGAAAAACAAAAAACAAAACAAAACGATGTTGTCAACCTAAAAAAGCCATTTGACCAGAACTTCTTGCCTGACTACACTTGACTATTCTATAAAATAAAGAATTTATTAGTAAAAAGAATAATAAAAATAAGATTAATAAAGCCAAAAGGCTTTATAAAAATAAAAATTAATAAATAAATAAAATTAATAAAATACAATTAAATTAACTAAAACTTAAATTGATATAAACAAATAAATAATAAATAAATTTTAGTAAATCCAATGAAACTATAATTCATATTAAATAAATATTAAAATATTAAAATAAATCAAATGTGAATGAATAAAACAAATAAATAAGAATGACATAAGGGCGAGTAAATGATAAGGAGTTTCACAACTATGAATATGCCAATTCAGTTAATATTCAAAGAGAATTTAGCATGAGCTATAAGAAAGCAAACAAGGCAATGGTTATCCATTTGGGAAATCAGCATAGGAGTGATTGTACATGTGTGTTACTTGGTAACATGCGATGGGTTAGGACTGCTTAGGAAAGATCTGTTATCCTGAATACTATGCAAATGCTGCGCATCACCCAGATTTCTTTTTAATACCTTGTAAATTTAGTACCTTCAGTTTCACATGTCTTTAGCAGTCATTATTACACCCAAGTCTAATGCACTTATAGCTAATTCCCTTATATACTATCCAACATTGATTGATTCTGACATCAGGATACATGCCAGTATTCTGTCCACATTGGAAAGAGGAAGGACTGGATACACTGAAAGGAAGGAAGCAGGGCAAGATAAAGCAGATAGTAAGAAGAGGCAGCTAAGATGTAAGGTTAAAAGGTTTCACTGAGGCGATTTAGTGACTCCCTGTTTGCCGGTAATCGGCTGAGGGAGAGATTACCAACAACATGACCGTGACAGTGGCAAAAAATTTCTTTTTAAATATCCCAAGACCCATTCCAGAACTGAGTGAAAACAGAAAGGTGCATGGAAATTTCCAAGGTTTCAACAAATACAGTGGTTTAAGTGGTTGTCACTCTCACTCATGGGGAGAAGACGGCTGAACCCCTTCCAACTCCAAAACCAAATTATAATCAGCGACTCAGTATTAAACACTCTTTTTTTGAAGCAGAGCAGAGCAGAGCCTGAAAGAAACGACGAAAAAACGACCATTTAAATTACAGGTATGGAAAAATTCAGCCCTATGAATAGTTTACAGTACTGGAGGCGAATGAGGTAACCGTGCAATCAGACCTGGCATGGAAGGTAACTGTCAGATGATTTACAACCCAAACCTTGCCAACTTCAAGACACAATGTTGAACAAATACTTCTACATATAAGGAATGATGTGTTGCTGTAGGGTCCACCCTCACGAAGACCTGCGAAATGAGCTTGCTGGCTCATTTTTGCTAGAGTTTGAAGATTAGTAGGAAAGAGAGTTCATGACATCTTGAAACGTTCTTCTGGTTACAATCAGTTCAAATTGTACACTATAGGGTGTAATGAGCAATGAGCAATTTAACGTTTATAAACTTAAATAAAACAATATTTTAAAAAAGGCATTGAGTGATCATCATCAGCTGTACGGCGAAGTGTTCATTCACAAGAACATAAAGACTAATTTGTCTTCAAATAATAGCCTAAATGCATTTGTAGAAAGTCATTATAGAGTGCTACAATTCACTTTTCTGTTGCTTTATTTCCAGCTGGGTGGTTGAAGGTTCCTAAAAGCTGGTTTGATCAATGATGTGTAAGAAACAAGTTCATGACATTTTTTGATTTATCGATGCAATTCCCCAGAGCTCGACTTGTTGAACTCGCTTTACGTTCTCAACCAGAAACTTTGAATTGATATTGATTTACCATGATGCTACACCATCAATTAAGGAGACTATGTTTTATTTTATAATGATCAATATCAGACCTTTACCTTGCTTATAAGTCACCCAATCCATTAGGAAACATTGGCAATGCAGCAAATTTTCTCAGCTAAAAAAATACCAGCATAAAACAGCATGAATTTTCATGCTGGTCTAGTTGGTGGACCATTGCCAAAAATGCTAGGTAACCACCACAGTTTTTCTGGTTAATCTGGTTGACCAAGGTTAATACTGTGGGAACAAATGTTTGTCTAAAACAGACAGTGTCTTCGAATAAATCCCTTCAATGACGCACTCCGTGCGAGTCTCTCGTTGTGTTTTAGATATACAAAGCATCCCGATTAGCTTCCAGCAGGAGCAGGGTCGTAGGGTTATCATAGCACTGCATTCAGACGTCCAGTAGACACGGAGGGTCACAGGCTGCTCAACCGCATCCATTGATAGTACACCCAACACTTCAACCTCATCCTCTTGTCTGCTGCAGATAAACTGTCTCCATCTTTAACTTCAGCTCTAGATAACACCACATCAACCAGAATGCTGCAAGTGCCAAACAAAACCAGAGATAAATAAGAGGATTTCTATGAGAGTATGATGTTAAAATTGTATTATGATGCCCTTGGTGGCCCCCTCAACCTGACCAAATTCATCTCGACACAGTTTGCAGTCAGCATAATGGACTGTTGTACAAGCTGACTGATGCAAAAGAGATTTGGCAAGATTTGGCAGTTGCTATTGATTTTCTTAAGAGAAATCCAAAACAATAAGCAGTACTCTTGATTTTCTCACTCCATTAAACATGAGTGAATTGCTGTTGACCACTGATTGTATTTTAATAGCAACACAAATATACCTTTCAGTATATTAAGATTTTGAAAAATGAGCTTAGAATCAGAAATATGGAAACAGAAATGCATAAAACACACAATTTAATTTCTGAGGTAGTGTTTCTGTAATCATATGCGAGCAATATAACCTGATCTCTGCATGCACTCCTCTCACTTTTTTTTTTTTTATTAATATCTTGTGTTTTTCCTGGAAAGTTTGGATGTTCCAAATCCACTAGAAATCCTACAATGCATTTGAACAGCAAGGTCAAGACCATAACGTGTTTTTATGAGGATTTCAGGCCTTTTCATTAAGTTTAACCATGATTTTTTTTTAAAAAGACCAAGCTTCTGCGCACATAAACACTCAAACAAGCAAACCTATAGACTAAACATGTAAATGAACGGCAAGAATGCATTAAAGGTATTCAGTTTTCAGTAGGAAAGGTGTCATTTAAGTGGCCCCTAAAGTAATAATTAACAATTTTTACAATGGAAGTGACTCAATCAAAAACCAACTTTAGCTCGATAATAACTTTCCTATTGTCACCGTGAAGCTGCTTTGAAACAATATGTATTGTGAAAAGCGCTATATAAATGAAGATGACTTGACCTGACTTGACTTGATTGCGGTGCGCCATGAGGATGAACTTTACAAATCATGTCCACGTCATATTTAACCACAAAATGGAAACGTTATATTTTGCATAAAGAAAATGACCTGGTCTTTTGCACTTTTACAAAATGTCACAGTGCAAACATTTTCACATTAATTAAGCACATTAAGGACATTTTTTCCAATTTTTGATTTTTTTTGTGTAATTCTCATTGAGAATTCTCATTAAACTTAAAGATTCTCCACATTTTCACTACATTTCTCCCAATTCTAAAAACTTTAAGCAAAATAGATTCAGATGTGAAATATTACCCAGACATGTTCTTGACCGCTTCACTCATGCACATTCCATACGAGACAAAACTTTGTTCTGCACTCCTAGATTCCTGTATCTTACCCAATATACTTTTTTACACTCCAGTGAGATTTGGATACCCAACAAGCCCAATTCCTCCCACAGAAGTGCACTTATAGGTCTGTTCTCAGGAGAGGGAAGCTGAGAAAAGAAAGCTCTCATCCATCATCAGAGGTCTACCCGGATTAACCAGGCCTCATAACTTCCCAGTGCCGAACAGTGGTGTAAACCTTCCCTCCCCGCCTTTTATCATCCGAATCCCAACCATCCATTCTCCGTATCAGCCATTAGGAGTATCCTTGGGTTGACCTCACACTTCCAATTAATAACAAAAGAATAAGCCAACACCACCTTCTTAAAGTGCATGCACAGACAGGGGTTTCATGCAGATGTAATCTATTACCCAAGGTGCAATGGGAGTAGAATGGTATGAAAAAGAGGACAGAAAGAAACATGCAGGAGGAGATGGTGTCCGTATATAAAAAAAAAAAAAAAAAATTTCAATTCCCTAGACTCATTACAAGAAACAGGAAATGGAAGCCTATAGTTCAAGCTCAAATGAGCTTGACAGCAATTCAGCATTCATTTCTAAGATGGCAAGTAATCTAGGAATAGCCATAGATTTTATGAGGGTGCAAATTCTTGACAATATTGAGACATCACTACAAGATATAGATTTTGAACGGTTGCGCACAATATATATTAAAGAAGCATCATCTAAAAAAAAAAAAAAAAACCCATTGCATTCTACCTTCTGCCTCCAGGAACAGCTAACCACAGTCAGGCCTGTCAGATATCCCAAAATATCTCCCCCAACTCATAAACCTCCAGCCCCTGAGGCTCAGGTCTCACACGTTTGGGGTGAAAGATAAACAGCGAGGGGAAAGAGTGACAGTCCAATAAATTAACACCCATCTAAGGAGCTTGTTTATCTGTACCATCTCTCCCCTACCAGCAATCTCAACCCTCAAAGTCTCGAACCTGTCAGAGCTCATTCAAGTTACGCATGATTGACAGATGAAACACCCAATCAGGCTTGACTGGCAGGCAGGACATCCTAAACCATGACCTAACGGTTGACATCTCACCTCTAGCAGTCAGGTTGCTAGACTGCCGTAAGATGAAGACATGAGATACTGCTGTATTCCCCCCCACATATTCTGAGATAGCGTCTCGGTTAACGGAAATATTAGATTTTTTCCATAGCTTCATACTTTAAGTTGCAAAAACTTCAGCCAACCTTACACTTAGGTAATCATCTTAATAAAAACCTAAAGGAAACCATCGTCAACAAGTCAGTATGTGGTAAAACAACAATATATCAGAGCCTTTGTAATTAAAAGCGAACTATGCTATATAATGAAGTACCTATGGCTAAGAATCTCCAAAGCCCATTGAGTTCCAGTGGAGGGGAAAATGAGCGTTGTTCCTAAATCTTGGAAGCAAAGATCTCTCTATCTGGGTCTCTGGTCACGGTTCAGCAAGATCAAGTGAAGAAGAACCTCCCTTTTTCTCACACTCCTTTGTGGGCTCCAAGTTTTTGAGAATTAAGCATAAAATGAGCGTAACCGTCTCCATTGAGAATGCCCCCTTGTCCAGCGAACGAGATTAATGAAATTCCCACACAGTGCCAAAGCGAACAAATACCTAGCGTCACTGAGTTAGCCATTAATACGGCTTGTTATTGTTGGCTTCATTTTTACAACAAAATGGTGAAACCCTCATAAAAGCTCATAAATTTCGACCACAACAGCAATATTGAGAGGCCACGTCAAGGTAATTTCTCTGATTACTGTCAAACTGATCACGGTTAGATGAAATCTGAATATGTTTTTAATAATGGCCATGTATTTCAACTGAAAACTAACCAAATTTGACTTTAATTAGCAGGTTGTAAAGTAACTTGTGTGCAAAACCCCAAATCTCCCAAGTAATTTTCTATCGCAATATCAGCAAAGCCACCTGCAGCATCGGCGTGTAATCTGTCTTACTCTTTTTGTGTTAAAATCTCGACTACATCCTTGAGTCAAGATAGCAGAGTTTAGCCTCTCTTTCTCTGGGTGATATGCTAATCATATTTGGAAAAGAGCCAATGGTTTTTCCCCTCTTGTTTGTTGTGTTTCGCTTGACTTTTCTTCTGCAGCTCTTCCAGAAATAACAGTGCGCCTAAACGGAGTAAAAGAGAGAGACCGCTGAGGTGCCACCCCATGATGTTCAGCAGAAAACATTTTAATTGCTTTAGCAATTAAGCAAGATGAGTCAAAAACCGAGCATGCCTGAAAATTCCCACAGCAAGATGTTAATCTACCTCCTCGGGCAAAACTGTTCCTCAATGGAACAAGTCCGTGAGAGAAGGTGGCGTTTGGTTTTCTAAGAGAGGAGAGCTACACAAAATAGAAAAATTAAAAGAGACAAGTTGTGTGTTAATCTTCGTCAAACAGTATATCCCTCTGCGCTTCGATTCGAACAAATGAATTTCAGTCTGCAAAGTTTTGTTGGACCTATTCAGCCAATGGCATCAAGATAGCATTACAGTTTCTTCTTGAGTTTCTAAATGCTAGCTCAAATGAATGTGCGCTGAATCTGAGAGTGAACACACACACACAATCTGGGTGGTACATTAGAGAGAGGGGAATGGTATCAGTCTCCAACATCTTGTTCGACAGATTACAGCACAAAGCATTTCATTAAAGGGATTAAGTCGTAATTCAATCCTCCATGGATTCACTGCAAGCTCTGGCTTATGGATCGTAAATCCCAGTCTTTTGGCTGAACATCTCTAAAGAGTGCTTTCCTTTAGCCTACATACAAAATGAAACATATTTAAGATGTATTCCTTTACCCACTTTCCTTAGAGACATGAAAAAAAAAAAAAAAAAAAAATCTAAATTGACCATTTAGTTAATAATGTCCACGTATTAATGTGCTAAGATAAGGTCCCAATACACTTCAAGCTAAATTGAAGAACAAACAAGTGTGACGTCATTTCGAGCAAAATTAGGCCAAAACAAAGTTCGTTTAGAGTTTGAAACAGCTATCTAAAGCAAACTTTCCAGAAAACCGTGGCGATTACAAAATAGCTAGGTGTTCTCTGAAGCTCCGCCTTCTTTGATGTGTAAATCTTCTCCGGTTAATTTCTTCTGTTCAATATTGTTGAAATGAAATATGGTCCGCTGATAGACATCTGCTTTCAAACGCTCCCATGTGTATCTGTGTAAGTGCTCGGTGAAGAGCGTCAAAGATTTCATTTTACAAGTTTTTGAAGTGTTGATCATTGTAGCCAATCACAGACATATCTGTTGAGCGCATGAACACAATGGCCAATCAGAGGTGTTAGTCAGTTAATCAGAATCTGTTCAAAAGTGCTCAAATTGCTAGGGGGAAATGCTGGTATCATCACATTTTTAAAATTTTAAAAAAGTGACGATACCAGCATTTTATTTAAAATATATACGTATAAGTAGGAACACAATATGACCAGGTTTCAATAAGAAATTCATCAAAGCAGCCTATTGTATTTTGGATTTGAAAATTAAGTTAGGAATAACACACATATTCTGAATATGTGAAATGTCGCCGAGTATGTAAATCCTTAATCATTTCGAGTTGTAATGGCCTCTTTTATCAACTTTATAAAAGAACAAATTTTTGTCTGTTTAATTTGCTGTGAAAATACTGTTCTACTGAGAGACTTTTGACTAGCTATGGGAGAAAACGGTCTTGTTCAAATCAAAATAATAAACGTGTGAACTCTAAATCAAGTTGGACTCCATCTGGGAACAGATCTCTCACAGAACTCAACTCTATTCCAAAACCAACCCTCCGTTTCTGCATACAGCCGAGCCATTATAAGCACAACTGGAAATAATACAATCACCCACAGAGACATAGCGAGAGAAACAAATTGAAGTCTATGTTGAGAAGTGCATGGGCCTGAGATGACAAGTTTTAAACATCATATTTTCCAGCGGTTTCCGTGACCATTGGTTTGACAGTCACGCGTGATGTGATGACCATTAAACAGTACTGGACTTGCGTGCCCTCTTAACCGTAGCTTGTCTAAACTAAGAACCGAATCATAGAAGAGGTCGTCCATCTAACTTCACTTGAAGTTTCCAGCAATTAATTCTGTCACATAGAGTAAAGAGCGGTGAAGACCTTGGCTACAGCGGACCAGCCACAAGATCTTGTAGTGCTTTTTCCTGCATTCTAATGAAATGCCATAAATCAGAACAGACGAAGGCTGTTAAAGTCACCTCTCAGTTGTTAGACGTCGGCTGATGCCAGCTTTGTAACTCCAAGCAAATTGTTAGTTTTTTCCAGGGCTGAACAGGGACCACTTTGGCAAAGCACGCTGACACATAACCGTGAGAGGGCTGTGATGCAGGTCTGTCATGGCTGGACAAATATGTCTTGATCTAGAGCAGGTTTTGGCTTCAGGTAAGAGATTTTTGGCACGAATGCATGTTGTAATTTGATTAACATAATCAGTAATGGCACCATGACTTAGAAACTTGCTCAAGCAAAACATACCTCACCACCACCATAATAATAATTTCAAATATTCACACTTTTCAACTAAATCCTAACTAATGGCACCCACCAAATGGAAAAGAAACACTGTTCATAGGTCAAGTAATTTAAGGTGTAGTTTGCTAAAATACATAGAATTTTTCGATCAAAAGTTAGAGAAGGTTGAAAGAAATGAAATTGCAGTAATGGCATAATAATATAATAATAATAAATTATTATTATTATTACTACTACTTTTACTATTATTACCATTATTATTAGTGAATATCATTAATACAATTTCATTTTTATAAGTTTGTTTTTTCATTATTTATTATTTATTATTATTATTATAATAATAATAATAATAATAATAATAATAATAATAATAATAATAATTAGTAGTAGTAGTAGTAGTAGTAGTAATAATAAATGATAATTATAAACAAAGTTTAATATTTTAATAATAATTTAATACTATTAAATACAAACAATTTTATTTGAATGTTATTATTATTAATAATATTATATAAATATATAAATATCATTAATATAAACAATGTTTTTATTTTATTATTTTTAATTTATCATTTTAATATTCATTATTATTATTATTATTATTTAAACAAGAAAAACATTATTATTATTATTATTATTATTATACAATTAAATAACAATATATTTTAATAATGTTTTACTATTATTATTTATTATTATTATTATTATTATTACATAAATAATATAATCTCATTAATAAAAAAATGTGTATTATTTTTCTATTTTTTTATATTTATTCATTATTATTATTATTATTATTATATTATTTTTAAACAAGCAAAACAAACATTTTATTTTAATATTTATTATTATTATTATTATTATTATTATTATTATTATTATTATTATTATTATTAATAAAAAGTTTTAGATTTTAAAATTTTAAAAACAAACACATAGATAATATCAAACAATATCTACACTCGTCTCATTTATTGTTACGTACATAGGCCCACCATAGCCAAAATTACTACTTTCAATATTCTGGACCAAAATGAAACTATTCTAAAGTGGTCTGATTATTGATTATGTCTCGGGGATCATTTAAAGGGCGATGAGGAACTTATAAACTCTGCCTTAAAGGGATGTAAACACACATACATGAGAACAAACCTTGCCTGGCCTTTTAAAGGAGTTCCTCTGACATTTATTTTCCCCAGGAGTGTCATTAGAAGCTGCTGAGTCTCTGCTCATCATTGTTTATCTCTACACTGCTAATTAGTTCCAATCAATTAAAGTTGCTCAATTCTGCGTCACTGGGACAAGCATTGCTCTTTTTGCTTCTATATGCATGATGAACATTATGAACACTTTAGTACTGGACTATCACTAACACTGTATTATAACAAGGTGCAACACAAAGCATCAAATCACATCTCTATGAATTTTTATTTATTTTATTTTATTTTATTTTATCTTAACCAGCCATCAGAAGCCTAGAAAGACAACTCGACCCTCGAAATTCATCACATTAGAGCAAAGTGACATTATTATTTCCGTTGGGTGGGTTGGTTTGTAATTTCCACACATTGTAAAAACATTTCAGTGAGTCATGAATATGATGCAATATGAAAATAACTTTCCAAAAAATGATTTCTGAAAGCGCTGGGATATTTAAATAGTCCATCATCATCACCACAGCTGTTCTACTGACTAATTGATGGAGTTATTAGTCATTTCTTACAGAAAATAAACCAGGAGAAGTGGGTGATGACAATCATAATCCCGTGGCAGTGGTCACACACTTACACGTTCACACAAATGCAAACCCTGTGAGTCAGGATATGTTCTTAATGGCAGTGAGAATAAAAATGATGGCTTCCACACACATCTGGAGCACAGCCTGATTACACACTTGCTTCACGACACCCAAGAGTCACCATCACACATTTAGTCAACAGCCAGAGTATAGACTGTTACTCAACGCTCACATTAACACGTGTGTGCACGGAAGATAAATTCTAAACATGTCCAAACAGGACCGACGTAGCAGAAAGATTGCTGAGGCATCAACCTTAGGGTCTGGAGGGAAATATGATTCCTACTGTATCCCCATCCAGGACAACCACACAAACAGCATAGTAAATACTACTCCTGCTCCCTACCATGCACGCCACCCTCCTTTGCAATCTCTCTCTGCTCTCGTCTTTGTGCGTGCAAGTCTACCGCTGTCTTTCCCTCACTTGTACCCATCCCACGTTTGTGTTTTCCACAGAAAGGAAATGCAAATGTGCCGTTTCCCCACTTCTCTGGGAAACGCCACAGGGCGCCTGGATAGAGAAATTAAACTAAGTCGCCGTGATGCATGCAGCAAAGTGGCAATAAAGTATTCATTAACAACCATTCAGACGCTAAGCGGGGCAACAAGTGGTCAAGTTAAGAAGTTAAACAGGGACTTTATGTGGTAAAACCTCCCCTGGGCTTATATATTTACAAAACAAAAGAGCTCCTTTGACGGGTCTCGCGGAGCAATGCACCTTGCTTGGGGGGGAAACGGGCTCGTGTGAATGGGACTCGGAATAAAGTGCATTTACCTGCTGAGTGGATTTGCTTTGATGTGAGAGGAGTGGGTAAAAACAAACACCATCAGAGAAAAGGCCCATGATGTTGCATTTTGAGGGACTCTGGTCTTGGCCAATAGATGCACGCTCTATGTTCTGAAGGAGTTTGGAGGTGAAATGACAAGCATGCCAAACCCTTCATATAGAGAAAACAAATTGAAAACTTTAAAAAAGATACTTTGGTTATAATGGTACATCTGGAGTGGAACCAAATTAGCAATAGACTGATATAAAGTTAATTGGACAAATTAATTGGACAGTGTGTGGCCATTTGGAAATTATCTGCATCAATCATTAACAACATTTGTTGTTAATTATATAATTATACAATATTATACAATAAATAAAATACAAAAAATATATATATATAAAAAAAATAAAATAAAAATAAAATATTAAATTATATTTTATTTTATTATAATAAAAAATAAAATACAAAAAATAAAATATAAAAATAAAATAAAATTACAAAATATTAAATTATATTTTATTTTATTATAATAAAAGTAAAAATATTAAAATATACAAATAAAAATATATACAAAAATAAAAAAATAAAAACATAAAATTAAATGAAAATATATATATAAAATTACAAATATTAAAAAATAATAAAATGTATTAAAATAAATTTATAATAAAATGTTTTTTTTTTTAAATTTATATAATATATATATATATATATATATAAGACATTTCCCCATTAGTTCTCAAAGATCTTGATGCTAGTTTAATGGCATATGTTGTCTTGATTCAGAATGCCATAAAAAAAAAAACAATATGAATCAGCATGAGCAATGCATTTGACTTCCATTACACGACATATTTCTGAGCTAAACAGAATATTTAGGGCAAAATAATACAGGGTGGACACAACTAAACTGAAAATAATACAATTATTTGGTTATTTTACCATTTTAAAGCTACCAAATTCAATCTGATATATATATATTTTTTAATAACAAATGAATCACACACACAATAAAACCAGGGACAATTATTAAAAAAAATTTTAATTGGGTTAACTTTTAATTTATGTCTTTAAGCTACACATAACAAATTCAGACATTACAAGTGCTACACGCTCTTCAGATTTTATTTTATTTTTTTATGATCGATGGCATTCATTTCAAAGTGTTCTTTCTACACAAATTCTGCTATCCTCCTAACTCTCTATACGTTCATAAGTTAGAGGTTAATGTGTATGAGTAAAGTGTGTGTGTTGCTCTGTGGCACACTGTGCAAGGCACTTATTGATGGAAAATAAAGGCCCAGTGCCAGTCACAAGCCCACCCCCAGATCTCCCAGAATGTGAATGAACTGCTGTGAATGGAACGATGAACCCACACAAATGCCCTCTCACCACTCACGCCCGCCCGCTCACCCTTCTTATGTGGATGAACGCAGGGGTGAGACGAAACAACAAAAACAACAACAACAAGGGATGTGTGAAGCCCCGCCCCATTTTCATTCCAGCTCTAGGTCTGTAATACGCCCCCGACTCCTGGCCAATTCCACAGTCCACAGGGAACTTAAAAAGTTGATCTTCTCACAAAGCCATACCTCCACCCATTTCCCACCAGGAACAGGGGTGGATTGTGGGTGGAGGGTCAATGGTGGAGAGGGAGGGCCTGGCACAGCTTCAATGAGAGCAGATGAGAGCTCATCTCCTTCCATGACAATTGCCACCCACTCGAAAAGCACGCAATGTCGGGTGACTGAAGAACGCGAATCAGCATCTCAATGAAGGCATCAAAGGCTCCTGATGCAGGGGCGGACGCCGTGTTCCACACTTCACAAATTTTGTGTCCTCTCCACACCACCATTGGTTGAAATGCTGGGGGACTGATTGAGAGCAAGATTAAAGGAAGCAGGAGGGTTAGAAAACATCTGATGCCATTTTTTTGAAAATGTGAGCAAAGCAACATTTAATGTTTTAGCTTCCTTCTTTAGAGCTCATTATACCAGTGGTTTAAACCAATTATGGGTTCCAGCCCGGTGACTTTGAGAAAAACTTATAATAAGTTTGCTCATGTTCAGGTTTAATCAACTGAGAAATGAGCATTATTTTCAGGCATTCACACTGTAAATCAGCAAACTGAAGCAAATCCAGATAATCTCTAGAATCTAAATCTTAATCTGAAAATATTTGAGATGAGCAGATCGAGTGAGTGAATGACTGACAGCGTGCTGATTAATGATGCCCAGCTCATTAAATAGAGCGTGCTCTTGACCCCATCCCACGGAGAGGTCAGAGCTTCTCAAAAACTTCACAGGAGGACGTTCTGGGAAAATATGCAAACTCTGAATGATACTGAACTGTAGACATTATAATGGCACATTCTCCCTCATATTTTGCATTAAAATTAATCAAACAATCTGCGCAATAAAATGTCTTGTGAACCATGTGAATTTTACATTTATAAAAAAAAAATAAAAAAAAAAAAAATCTAGTTCTGTACAAATTTCTCACTTTCAAATGAGAAAATCCATTCAGTTCTATATATTCAGATCATTATAATAAAAAGTGATGTTCTCATTGGTCACTTGACATCACAGCGACTCATTCAGGATTTCTTTATCCTAATATGAAGATCATATGTTTATGAAACACAAATTATACATTAAATTTATATAAAACTCATAGACATGGTCTAAATTACAGCTCACACAGGACATGAGAGACAATCCTCCGGTCAAGACCTAATTAAGACATGCTAAAATCACCTCTCACCCCCACTGAGCAGTCTCAGCTTATTTTCCACTGCCATTCCACTCACGGCACAACAAATACGTGTCAGTAATAATCACACACTCTTAATCCCACTAGAACATTATTCTATCCGACACTTTAATCTGAGAACGGTAGCATTAGATCTAAATATACTCCATTTAAATCTACGGTTGAATTCAGAGCCACAGGCACCCATAAAGAGTCAGTTTTCTAGGTAAGTGATTTTGGATTTTCAATATTTGGTCATTTGCTGTTGTTGGTGGTTGCATAATTTGTTCCTATTAGAAATAATCTATAGATAAATTTCACAAAACATGCCCAGGTCTTTTGTCACCACAAAAAAAAAAAAAAAAAAATATATATATATATATATATATATATATATATATATATATATATATATATATATATATATATATATATATATATATATATATATATATATATATATATATATATATATATATATATATATATATATATAAATGCTAATAAATGCTACAATTATGTACAAAGAATTTTAATAAATATTATTTTTCACATTACAGTATGGAGAATTGGCAGGGAGTGCTTAATTGTAATTGCAAAATCTTAATTTTAAAGATGTAGTTTTTCTTTTTGACAGATTTTGTGAAACCCACCGATATTCCTTAGGTGATATCGTGACTACAATGAGAAAAATAATTCACTCAGCTACAAGGACAAGTAAAACATGAATGTGATTTCCTGTGTCACTCTCCAGTGTGGCACATAGAACAGATGGAATGACATAAAGAAGTGTGGAGCGGCATCTCTGAGTGTTCCTGCTGAGGAAAGATCCCAGTTTTAATCACAGCTGAGCTCTGACAGACGGCGAAACCCAAAACCCCCAGAAGCGCACAGGTGAGAGTCCAGAAGGGAGGCCACGGTAAACCCAACATCACTCTTCCTGTGAGAGCTAAAAGTGAGCACTGCTGCTGCCCCAAGAATTTAGAGTATTCGGCCTCCCTGAGATTCCCTCCTGTCAACGGTTCAGATGAAAGAAGAGAAAGGAGAAGGGAAAGAGAAAAAGAGAGTGACAGACATAAAGAGAGAATGCAGGAGAAATACATAAGGGATAATGTACAGTCAGATGGTCATTATCGCAAAATAAACAAGCTGAAAGGGTTTATTTCGTGATAATGACTAGTTGACTGTACATTGCTTATTTCATGGCTACTAACCAAATAAACAAAACTGACTGAAATATGAAATACTGACCAACATGTAATATTGATTTAGTTGAAATTATTTTATAATACGAGAAGGAATTTTAAACTAGCACAGCTGTGAAGAAAATGGGTTGCCTGGGACAATATACAAAAATATTTTACTGCAGAACGCAGTGACTGATCAGTGACCAATCAAATTCAAGTAGGCCACTTCCAAAAGGCAGTTCTGAAGTAAACATACATTCACCTATAGTTTCTGTCCCATCAAATGACTAAACATTTCATTAAGTGAGAATCCATATGGAGTTGTCCGTGCATGTGTGCAAGTACGACACACTTCATCCTCACCAGGTGTCCACATAAACATCAATCTCCCGCATCTGCAGACAGAGCAGCAGTAAATCCCATGGAACACACAAACAGACAGACACTAACACACACACACACACACACACACACACACACACACACTCCATGTCAAAAAATGAGAAATTAGGACCACCCATGTGACTTCTGATTTGCAGATGCACATTTAAATCTCCAGTGTTGGACACATCTGACTGTATGAATGACTAGAAGCATCCAGTGCCAATAAAGAGGAAATCCTTCCAAATATAAAAGCTCCATCATCATTTACTCATCCCATATTTCATCCAAATATCAAAAGGACATCAAATAGAACAAGAAAATACTTTCAGCATAAAAAATAAAGAATTTTGCATTGCAGCAATGATGATTCTCATTGCATTCTAATTATTGCAGTAATTAAAATGGCAGTAAAATAAGTGTTAGTAAAATACTAACTGATTGTAAAGTATACTAACTGATACTTTACAATTTAAACAAATAAATGATTAAATAATATTTTCTTTGCATTACAGTACTGAGAATACGGGTAAGGTGCTTAATTGTCATTCTAAAAATAATATTAGAGATTTCATGCTTTTGGGTGAGAGATTCATCATACTGCAGCACTCAGAAGCCTCTCCCTCAATCAACACTCACACTGAACCGGCTGACCTGAAACTCGTGTGAAAGGGCGTGATAATCCGCTGACCTCACTCTGAGCGCTTGCAGTGCGTGCTCCGGTTTGTGAGTTTTTTTTTTTTTTTTTTTTTTAGGTCCAGCTGCTGCCCGTGTCCTGATGAGATGCAAACGGCCTGCATTACGATGCAGCTGCACGGATTAGAGCAGAGGTTTGTGGGAAAGAGTCAAGACATCATCTTATCACTCCAGATTAATGAACCAAGCCAGCCTGTGCAGTCAGATACACTGAATGTGGGTCAATGGTGTTGAGCAACCAAAATTGCTGGTCATATGCCCCTGTTTTAGAGCGGTTCTGTGCAGGTCAGCAGAATCTGATCAGTGCATGAATCAGCTCAAAGCAATTGTTCGGTTTAATATGCAACAGAATCAATACATTTATAAATTGTAATATATGATAAATGGCACCCAATGACTTTTTATGACAGTTTTGAATTAGTTTGAAACTGATGGAAATTGAAATTGGAAATTACTCAAAAATACACACTCTAAAGCCATTTTTGCTACTGGTGTTACATCAAAATCCTATTAAAACATCTTAACACTTTCATATGCACAAATTGCAAGACAAGCAAGAACTAACAAACTCTTTAGAAAACCTAATGGCCACATATATAGCACATCAACAACATAATAATATAATGTTGTTCACTTTTATTTAAAAACAAAATATATATATTGATTAGATAATTGATTAGATAATTGAAAGTGCCCATTTCTGTGATTGGAAGGACTCTTAGGGGCCAGTAAGTCTGCACTACTTATCTTTACCCAGAGCAGCTATTTTAATACAGCTCTATGACCTGGCCCATTTTGTGCATGGAGGGCAGGAACACCCTCAACAAGGGTTAACGGTCTCACAGTCTCGAATGCCAAAGGCCCTCAAAGAGAATTGGAGCCTCCAGTGTCGCAAGACAGTGTTTTCCTGAAATCTGAACAGCCTCTGAGGAAATGGCTTAGATGGAAAGAAAAAGAAAGAGCAAGAATATAAGAAAGAGGGACTCTTCCAAATGGCTCTTTGCCTCTTATCATCCATCTGTCTATTCATCCTTATCAGATCTCCTCTTGAGATCCTCATGTGGTCGCAATGCCAGGTTTGAATGATCATTACCCCTCTCAAATACAATGCGTCCAGTGTTCCTCTTATAAAAGTGGATACTTAAAGGCCTGGAGAACAAATCACTCTCGACTGACTTAATTTCAAATGACCTGATTTTACATGACAGCACAGAACTGTTTATAGAGATTGGATGACATCAGACACATTAGAGGGAGATCATCGACCGCTGAAATAAAAACAAACGCTCAATAGCCCAGCTACAGAAATGAAGTCCCATCATATAATTAAAAGAGCCAATGAGTTTCTGATATAAAAGATTTAGTCTAGAAAGTAGTGTTGTGCCTAAATATATGGCTCTGCCATATATTATATAAAGATAACCGTTCCCACTTGCCCATAACCTGTGCATATGAAGTTCTGTTTTCATCATATAAATGCCGTTTCCCTTGCTGGCAGACACATGCTTAATGGCCTTAACACACTAATTATAGTGTATTACGGCCATATTTGTTATTGTTGTATTGGATGTAATAGTCAATGAGACATGTAATGTTCGCCACCACTTCGGCCAAAACCGACACCTCAAAGTAGTTATTTTACGGAATTAAAAATGGAATCTGTGGGCAACTATGAATGCCACATGTTTGGCATAGAGGTTAACCACATAAGTAAAAACAAGCTGAGACTGGGATCGGGCTCCCTAGTTTTGTCCAGTTTCCAAGGTTCAATTCTGATGAACATGTAGGTCACTTAAAAACAACAGAATATAAAATAACTAACCAAATGTGTCCACTTGTATTTTTAAATGTATAAACTATATGTACATTATGAATATAGTAAACTGCACCACTAAAAGACATGACAACGATCCATGCTGCTTAACTTTAAAATTCTACAGAATATTTCAGAACATGTGTGGGGGTTTTCAAAGCAATCTAAAGTAGACCTTTTTTGCTGATTTGACAAAAAAGTGTTGCTGCTTTTGTCACAATATCAAGCAACTGGATTATAGGTAAACTGCTCTAAGATCAGTGTAAAAATGGCATCCATTCAAATAAACCGGGATGCAAAAACAATGACAATATCTATAAATAGGTAGCTCCGCCCCAAACTCACACCACTGGACCACCAATTTTCCTGACACAAATTTTCTGGTTGGCTTTTTCCTCATTGGCTTTACCCTCACTTTAAATGTAATAAACCTGCTGGTCTATGGCATACAAGTAGGATTTGTACATGTTGCGATCAATTCAATAAAAAAAAAAAAATACAGAAATTATCACAGGACTGTTAACTGCCCCATCTACCCATAATACACCTGGCTGAAATGTTAGTCTTCTCAAACTGGCTTGTTTTGCAGAAGAAAAAAAAAAAAAAAAAAAATCTCAGCAGAAAATCTACTACGATATCTACTATGAATCTACTATGATCCTGTGCCAATGGAATTGTCGCCTGTACAATACCATTTACCTGAGCCAAACTGAAACAGGCAGCATATTTCACGTGCATGTCATTAAAAGCTTTGAAGTCAACTTTGAGCTCTGGTATTGCATCACAACAGTGTGAGCTCAAAGGTGCCGCCTATGAATTCTCCAAGCGTGAGAACTTAAACATTTTAGGGACATCACTCTTTTACACTTATCCAGAGCCACGTTAACTTACTCTAATCTGTCCCAGATACTTTTAAAAAAACAGCAATACTGACATCAGATTAGCAAGTTAAGCCAACACTAGCCAAAGCACCCAGTGGGGTGTGTGTCCGTATAGTTGAAGGGGGTCAGAACCCCCTGGAGCGAGGCTGGCGACACAGACTCCTACGGCTCTAAATCAATTGTTCATGCTGGGTCACCTTTCAATGTTGGGGACAAGACGTGGAATTAAATCACACATTCAAACAGCGTCAGTTTACATTAAATTAGCTTTGACTGTGGTTGATAACCCTCCATTGGCTCAAAAATTAACTCATGCATACAATATGACTGAAAACGGGCATCTGGATGCAGCCAATGCTTTGATTGATCATCACCGAATCAGTGTCATCCCATTTACCACGACAATCCATTTCTACACAGACCAAACAAGATTGGGTTTCTCCTAAAACTGATATGGAAAAAAGGTACCACATCTGCCATTGGTTTAAAAACCCTCACTGTTGGCATCGTGGGAGATTTTCCCGAGGGAAACAACCTTGATGAAGTTCAACACAAGGGGGAAGGAAGTTGCAAAGCTCAAAAAACAATTAAGATGTTTTTGATTTACTCTCCAAGTGGGGTAGAACAGCTTTACTAGAAAAGTGAGCCGCTCTCGTGTGAGGGGTCGCAACTCTTGACCCCTAAAGCGGGTTGACAGAGCAATTCAATTTAAGGCATCATAGACAGTTGGACATTCTACTCACAAAGCAACAAAAATGAGCTTCATGAGCCTTAAACTTGCTCAGTTTGGCATGGTATACTTCTGTCACGGAGGTCCTGAGAATAATAGCACTGTAAAGTGGAAAACCTGATAACGTATCTAAGAGCGGTCGACATATTGACACAGCTAACTTAAACACAGACGGGTTGGGTTTTAGATCTTCAAAGCTTTGAGAACTACTCAAGGAAAGTTTTAGAGAAACGCTTCAATGATCATATAATGCACACCGATTGAACTCAAATAAGAAGGGAGGTTTATAAGTCTAAAAATGAGCATGGGTTTGACAATAATTAGCACATTCCTGTGCGTGCTGTGAGGCGTTATGGGGCGAAAACAGTAGGCCTGCAGTTGGGGTTGGACGGCAGGTGCTGTCTTATGATGAGGTTTGCAGTCGCTCTCCAAAACCAATTAAAAGCACTAAATGCGAGTTTGGCTCGAGAGCTCTGCGACTGCAGAATCCAAATATTGCTGCTCCCAACTTGATGGGGTATGCATGTAAGCAACAAATCAGCTTTTTCCTAAGAGAACCCACAAAATGGCAAATCCATGACCCTTTCAACCATAACCACATTAGATCCTGTTGGTTGCAATATTTTATATGTACAATTTACACATCATGGAGCTAAAAGACTGTGTGTCATGTAAAGGGGCAGGGTTCTAGCATATACAGCTTCATGAGGTAAAGCGATTCCTGAGGGACCAATGTTTGAAATTCTTCAAAAATGACTGGATGTACAAACATGCTCGGTGGAGTGTTAAATCCGCCTTGATTAAAGCGGAAAAAAAGCCTTGAATAACGAACTGTGCTGGGCGGCTTTTGTAATTAAGTCCACCAGCACATTCTGATCTGGGAAACAGAGTTTGGCAAATAGGGGAATTGCGTGGTCCCTTCTCTCAAATGGCTAATCGCAGGACGGATCTCCGGGAGTGCAGACCTGGGGCATATTGATGTGCATGGCTGATCTAGACAATTTAACTCTACAAGATGCTTTTAAAACCCCAGACGTGGCCTGGCCAAATGAACTCTTAAAAATAAAGCTTCTTTAATGGTTTTTGCAGCACATTAGGTTCAGCGAGAAACACTTTTCACTGTATAAGGTAAAAAGTTCTTGAAGTACACTCTTAAAAATAAACATTACAAAAAGGTTTTTTTTGCAGCATTGCCATAGAATAATCCTTTTTGGTTCCTTAAAAAAACATTATTTTTCTTAGTGTGAAGAACATTTTATGTAATCTAAAGAACCTTTTCCCCACTATAAGTAACCTTTTGTGTAACAGAAAATGATGTTAAAGGTTCTTCATGGAACTATCGACGCCAATAAAGAACCTTTATTTTTAAGAGTGTACATGTTTTTCAGATCAGAATGGAACTGACTTTGAAATATAAAGGTTCTCTTATGGGATGACGCTGTAGAAACCATTTAAGAAGCTTTATTTGAATAAGCGTGAATCTGTGAGAGAGTTCAGGCCCTGTGCTAAAACAGTAGGCTCATCTGCCATCATTTCATCACTAACTTCTCACATCTCCTGTTTTGCATCTGCTATTGATTATTTCAGAAATGTGCTTAAAAACCAAAATAACTGAGACAGCATGTTCAGCTTTCTGTACATTTCTCTGACCTGTGTTGAAGTTTCGGAATGATTGTTTCCTCAACTCTTGTTTGTGTCTTTAATTACTCTGACACTGAATGAAAGTGGACGCTGCTGGCTGAGAAAAATCTAAGACGTTTGACGGGAAAGCCATTAGAAACACACGGAGGGTTTTCACTCATTCAGCGTGTGGTTAAACTGGAGAATCTGTCTACGCTGTGAATTTCCCACCGAACCGAAAACATTTATCAACTCATCAAATTCAGTCATGAAAACCAGAAGGTAGCATGTGAGAAAAGTATACTCCAGAACGTTCACACGGTTCCTCCAAACCACAGGCCACACAAACGGAGCTGCAATCCCTAAAAGAAAACCAGAAGCAAATCAAGAGAAAGCCAAACAGAAATGCTCTCTTACCTTTGAAGGACAAGAAGACCCGAGGGGCGTTCTGAGGTTCGCTGTCCGAACCCAACGTCAGGACAGATAGGGCCAGGAGAACCTGGATTGACCAAGGACTGCCCAACAGCATGGTGCATCCGTTGAAGTCAGAAAGACGCAATTGCAGAAGCCACTGGGGAAAGAAAACACATGATTGTAAATTATATTACTTCATATATTGCTTTCCAAAGGTAAAGGATGATACAAACAGATAAATAAAAAGTACATTTCTTTAGGTTACTGACTTTAGGGTGAATTCGACATTTGGCACACTTTTGCATGCCGTATTTCAGTGCAAAAATTATGTGATTTATTCATTGAACACTCACAAAAAAGCGTTGTACTAGAACTGCTCTGTATTCAAATTAAGTCACTTTCATTCTTCAAAGCACAAGCACGCCTCCTTTCAATGTAAATTAGGTTGATTACAGTTTGCGCCTCAATCACAAATCTCACCGCTGCTTTCTTTTAGCTATAGCTGCACACAGAAATATTTTGTGTACATTTTCTATTGATCACAGCAGCAATAACATATCAAATAAAGTCCAAAAGATGGAGAAGAAAAATATGCAATGAGTTTTCCCTATGCATTCTCTTAACATCAAAGCAAAAGCCAATGTTATATCCAAAAAGTATATGGGTGAGCTAAATTAAAGTTCCATGTGTTTTACCTCTGGGCTCCCTGCTTCAATAAGAGAAGTTAAGAGGCCCTTCACAGTAAACATTTCACCAAAAAAAATAAGGGTTTGGTTACATTTGTTTGAAACGTACAGCAAAGGGATATTCCCCAAGGGAGTATGTTGACAAACCCCACTGCTGCCACATAGTCCATCTCTTTCACATGGGCAGGAACAAGGCTGCCACCCATAGAGGAGCTGCACTCATGTTGCTCAGTGGTGGCGTGACACATAACCTTAAAAACTTAGATCGTTGATTCAGATATCCTCGCACAGATACCATTTCCAAACCTGCATAGCATTGACATTGATCACAACAGTATATGCGTAATATTTTTCGTTCTTTTTTTTTTAAGAAGGAGCCAACATCTCAGAACAGAAAAGTAGTACTGGCGGAAGACCTGTCCAAAAAAGCGCTGCCTGGCCGCAGAGCGTTTATGAGTGGAAGCAGCTGTTTAAACCTCAGCTATTTGCAGGCAATTTGTTAACTGTCCAGCTGTTTATCTAAATTCTCTGCCTCTTTACCTCACACAAGCCAGTGAAATTAAACAACAATTATATGAACACAAGTGCACACAGACACAGTTGGAGGTAAACAATTATGGATACGATCTCGCAAATGCACTGAAAGAATGGATCGATACATAGACCCCAAAAAATATGGCTTTTACTGCATTTTTAAGAATAGAAAATATTATGTGAAAAATCATGGGATAGCGAGAAACATTCACACAGCATTTAAGTCTCATTTTTATTTATTTATTTGTTTTAATCTTAAATCCCACTTAGGGAGGACTCTATCAATTTGTTTTTTAAAGGATAAACTTATTTATGAACTATAATAAAAAAATAATAATCTACCACATTTATAGATATTAACTGATTTAATCAATCCTAATATGACAAATTTAATCTAGTTTAATTAAATATATGAATAAAATACAATGAATGAATACTCATAACTCAACAAAGTCAGATTTGGCTTGTAAATTCAGCCTTCCTGGTACACATTGAAAGTTGTCAACATTTGTAAGGACTTATGACTGATCAGCAAGATGACTGCTCTCGCTTATTTTTATGCCGCTCCTGCTTTCTGCATGTTAGCACTACAGTATCTATATCTGCATTTACTGTGTTTGTTTAATGCTAGTTTGTGAAATTGTTACAGTGTTTGTTTTGTAAAGACATGCACTCTGGCCCCTGGAGACATTGTATTTTGTTTCTTTTCCCTGCCACCCAGCAGAGAAATGAAAATAAACTACTTTGACTCGGTCTTAAATGCCTATTGTGCTGTTATATATACAGGAGCTCTCAGTGTATGGTTAACTTATTTTAGAAAAAACACTGGAAAAAGCAAGAAAGGAGATGTGCAATTTTGTCTTGCAGTGGAGAGTAAAATAAGTGACAATGCAAAGAATTATTTAAGGTTATGTAGTGTGAATACAGCCATTATATGAGTGTGTGTGGGTAATGCAACTTTAGAGCATGTGTTATTCTTAATCTAACCAACATTGACATGAAATGTCAAGCAGTTTCTGCAGAGTCCTGTGGCATGACATTCTGTAATTCATCTGAAACTAGTTTACTTCTATATATAATGCGTTTAGGACCATACTACATTAGGTACAGTGTGGAATATTTGTACTTTTAAAAATCAATATGTCACCTATGGATAAGTTGTCAGCTATCCACATAAAGCAAAAATAACCATTTTGCATTATGCAGAAAAAAAAGTAAATATTTCTGCCAACACGGACTGTTATACTTGGCAATAATTATAATAAGATAACATTTTATAGGAGTCTGCATTCATTGCAAAGCCAGCTGAAATCAAAAGACGCATTTAGAAATCAAATCTAAACGTTTAAACGTGACTCATAATAAAATAGCGTTAAAACAGTACTATGATAGTGTTGAGAAAATGAAAACAAAAGAAATTCGTGCAATGTAATGTTTACCTGCTTGCTCCAAACTGTCCAAAAGGAACTTTTGAGCTCAACTCAAAGAGTGAATCCAGTAAATGCCTGAGTTCTTGTCTATGTTCGTGAGTTTATGTCCCAGGTCCTGCTGGTATAGTGAGGTACAGTCCTTATCTCTCTGTACACCTGAGCGCGGTGTGCTTCTTCTCTATTACAGTGTTCATCTGGCACAGTTGTTATAAAATCCCGTTTGATATCGCGCTAAAAAGCGTTAAAAAAGCGTACAAGCCACCTGACAACTCCGAGAACAGCTTCAGCGCTGTGACTGCCAGTCTGAATATCTCCAAACACAAGCGCACTTCTGCCCGCACTCATTCGCTCGCCTCAAATGCTGCCCAAACAGCTTGGCAGGTGGATGCAATGTCGCTCATTTGCATACGACACGCCTAAGGGGTGGGGGTTTACCTTGGAGCGCCGCCCCCTTCAGCGGGAGCCGCTGTGATTATCTTCAACTCACTGTTCTGTCAAGCGGTCCACTGGTGAACAGTGTGAATGCGATTACATTCATGTTTCATTAGGTGGAGTAAACTCAGTAAGTATTCACAAGAACTTAGATATGAAGTGCAATGACTGTGTGGAACGCTATATTTGTGATTTTTTTTATTTTTTATAATACATTGTGTAGGCATTCTGTAGTTCATAATAACCCTCTTAAATTACAAAATCTTTGATATACTTTGTTTGCTGTTGAATAACACAATAAAACTACACTAGCATAAGTTCAGACAAGAGTCAAGTAGAGTAAAGGTTTAATTATATTCTGAAAGACGATATATTTTTAATAATATAATAATAATAATGTACATATTATTATTAGTACTAATATTATTATGAAATAGTCATTTATTTTTTACTCATTATTTATATTTTGTTTATCACAATATTTTCTGGCCAAAATATTGATTTTACATTTAGACGTTTTCTTTCATTAATTATTTTGTGCACTGTGAAAAAGAATTGTTAGTTTAACTTAAAAAAAAAAAAGTTATCTGGTTACCTTAAAATTTTGTGTTCATTGAAATAAAAAAATTGAGTTAATAAAATTAAAGCGATTGATTTAATCAACAGAAACTCAATATATTATGTTATTTGATCCACATTAATTATCTAAGTTGATTTGCAAAAGAAAAATGTAAATTATGAAAATACAGTGTGTTGTAACAATTGTTACAGTTTTGTGAAAAGCTTTTAATAGTCCATTTAGTAAAAAAATAAAAAAATAAATAAAAAAAACTGTGACAACTTACCCCATGACTTGTCAACGTGTGTACTGTATTTTTTAATAATGGGATACAAATATTCAATAGCTTTTTTGTTCCCATAATATTAAGTTTTGTACAAAACTTGTACAAAAAATTGACTTGAAATAATTCAAAAATAATGTAGAAAAATAAAGAGTGTGACAACTACTCACCATTCTCTCTCTATTACTGTAAAAGACATATTAAAGTCTGTAAGTGAGAGCAGTAGAAGTTTCCCATGGCCAAAATATGTTATTTGTTTACATATTAAAGGTCAGAAAATTGTGCAAGATGAAGATGAGTTTTAGCTTCAGCAATTTCCCTTGAGAAGCTCCAGCAGTGAAAAACTAGTAACTCTAAGAGCTTTGAAAATCAGTTTTGTGGCATGAGTGTGTGATCAATTCTAATTCTACTGCTTCTTTCAATCAGGTCTTCACTCTGAAACTCATAATAAGCAATGAAATGCAATTAAAATTAGCCTCAGGTTTAATTTATCTACGACCATTTGCACATCACACACACACACATACAGTATTCAAGTCCCTTCAGCTCAGCCTGTAAGCAGAAACATTCTTGTATTAGGGAGCAAATGCTTTTGCGTGTTAATACATGACACAGGGTTTCAGATAAAAGGCATACCAATGCTTAAAGGTTGAAAAACTACCTGTGCAAGATTTACAGACAATATCAGCGTGCAACTCGTCTTCTTTCTCAGAGCAGCTCTTAGAGAGATAGGAATGAGGTTCTACTCTCTTTGATGCAAAACATGCAGTGACATAACTTAACGAAATTCATCTTTTGTAAATAATCATGTGGGTCTGCTTCAATTAAGGTGATATGAGCATGGTGACGCTACAGCATCTAGACTGCTTGATAAAGACAGTGTTGTCCCCATATGGAATGCTTGGGAAAACCTTTGGGATAAATCAGGCCAGATATTGTAGTATGTAACTTTTCAATTAAATGCATCCTTGCAGAATAAATACAACCCGAATTCAGGAAATGTTGGAACGTTTTTTAAATTTGAATAAAATGAAAACTAAAAGACTTTCAAATCACATGAGCCTATTTTTTTTTTTTTTTTTTTTCACAATAGAACATAGATAACATAACAAATGTTTAAACTGAGAAATTTTACACTTTTATCCACTAAATGAGCTCATTTCAAATTTGATGCCTGCTACAGGTCTCAAAAAAGTTGGCACGGGGGCAACAAATGGCTGAAAAAGCAAGAAATTTTGAAAAGATTCAGCTGGGAGAACATCCAGCAACTAATTAAGTTAATTGATATCAGGTCTGTAACATGATTAGCTATAAAAGGGATGTCTTAGAGAGGCAGAGTCTCTCAGAAGTAAAGATGGGTAGAGCTGCGTAAAAAGATTGTGGAATACTTTAAAAACATTGTTTCTCAACATCAAATTGCAAAGGCTTTGCAAATCTCATCATCTATAGTGCATAACATCATCAAAAGATTCAGAGAAACTGGAGAAATCTCTTTGCATAAGGGACAATGCCGAAGACCTTTATTGGATGCCGGTGGTCTTTGGGCCCTCAGACGACACTGCATCACTCATCAGCATGATTGTGTCAATGACATTACTAAATGGGACCAGGAATACTTCCAGAAACCACTGTCGGTAAACACAATCCAGCGTGCCATCTGCAGATGTCAACTAAAGCTCTATCATGCAAAAAGGAAGCCATCTGGAATTCGGGTTGTATATATATATATTCTGATCTTTAAAAAAATGTGTTCATATATACTATATATAATAGGAATATAGGAACATATTTTTTTTAAAGATCAGAATATGTATGTATATATATATATATATATATATATATATATACTGTATATGTTCAACATATCAGATGGCTGAAAATTTTTTTAAGCAAATTTCCCATCGTTCAGCAAAACTTTTTGAAGAGAACAAATTCCTTCTTGGTCAGCAGAATCTATAGGATGGCCAGGAAAAAAAAAAGTGGGACATCAACATGGATGACGTGTTCTGCAGCCGTCAGTTTACAGAGCCCTACATCTTTGTCTCTCACATCATGAAGTTATTTGAAAACCTTCGACTTGAGGCGACTAATGAAAAGTCATTCCGCTATTGTCAAAAAAAATTGAAAAAGCTAAATCCAGGCTTCGCATTGCTGCACTTCCATGGGCCACATTCTTTATTAGCCTCCTATATTCATCTACGTTCCCCGCAAAATTCACATTACAGTCACAATGCAGCCTGCCGGTGAGATTGGGCTCGTGCTGAAGAGGTTGAATGGACAGAACCGGAGAATGAAGGGGAATCTGTCCTTTTCAGCACCGTCGAACCATTCACCCCTCCCTCCTCTCTCGCGCCGACCTGCAATAAAACTGTTTTCAAAGACGACTTGGCAGAGGTCAAATGGAAGATGTCTGTAAATGAAAGCAGACTGACTTTGTCTCCCTCCAGGCGAACTCTGACAACTTCGACAACTTATCTTTTCAGCGTGGGGCAGAGAGGGGCTTCTAGAGGAGGAAGGTCTACACAACTGTCTCAGAACCCTTCACCCCATCCTTTATGTGGAAATAAAAGGCATTTCAGATGTCAAGACTGGATGTGGAGTCCGAGTGAGCCTGTGAACTTGTTTCCACCATGCCATTGTCTTTTATCCGGTTTGCTGTATTGACATCGAATCTTCCCTCGAGGGCTGGTCCTCTAATACGGCTGCAGAAATATCGGTTGAACGTTTCAGTGGGATGACATGACTAGCTCATGCTGAGGCACCTCGTGCAACAGAAATAATAGACCTGCGTTCCTGTGGTGCAGTAAAGCCCTGAGGCTTCAGGTGTTATTGTACCTGTGCGTATCTGTGAACTGGGGGTGATAATGAAGGGTGCAGACACTTTAGTCACAAGTGCTCACACTGTGATTACCTCAGGGGTCAATAACCTGACACCTTTTCCCACAGCGGAGGTGTGTGTAGAAAACTGAGCCCTTTAGTTCTGTGCTTTTGTGAAGATATTATGTGCATGTGAGTGTGGCTGAAAAATGTCCCCATAAGATATCTGATAAAATTTGGTTTTTGTGGATGTTTTTTAAACTAAACATTAGTTCATAAATATTTTAAATTATGCATTTATTATTCAAAAACAAAACAAAACAAAAAATTAAATATTCTGATTTTTAATAAATTATATTCCCATAAATTATAAATAAATTATTTTTATTTAAAGGAATAATTCTGTCATCATTCACTTACCTTCACGCCGCTCCAAACCTGCATGATTATCTGTCTTCTCTGGAACATATAAAGAGATGTTTTGCAGAAATATTACAAATGCATTATAAAAGGAAATGGTACATTTGATTCTTGTGCTAAAGTTTGGGGTTGGTAAGATCTTTTTTATGTTTTTGAAAGATTCTTATGCTCACCAAATCTGCATTTATTTGCTCAAAAATACAGGAAATAATATTGTGAAATATGGATCCTACAGCAAATGTAATAATTTTTGCATTCCCATTTGTTCAAAGAATATTTTAATATATATTGATGTTTTAAAAAGTTTTTACATTTTTTCTAGATTTAAGATATTTATAACTATGAAAATGCATCATCAAATTCTGCGAAAAGGGTCCATTGTTACAATTTAAAATAACTGTTTTCTATTTGACTATATATTAAACTGTAATTTATTCCTGTGATGCAAAGCTGAATTTTCAGCATCATTTACTCCAGTCTTCAGTGTCACATGATCCTTCAGAAATCATTCTAATATGCTTATTTGATCCTCAGGAAACAGTTGTGCTGCAGCTGCTTGTGCAAAAGTTGTGATACATATTTTGTGTAACAATGCCTTTACTGTCACTTTTGACCAAGAAAAAAAAACTAGGTTTTGCATGCAAAACAGACTAAAATTTAAATTGTTATTTGATGAAAATTTCCTTTATCTCTAATATTTGTTTACTTACCATATCACTTCAGAAGATAGCACATAAATACAGACCACTTTTATTGTGATTTTTTGTTATATTTGTTGTTCTGCTGTCTAAGATCCTCAATTCGCTGCAATCATGGAAACACTTATACTGACATCTTTCAAAAAAACTGGAGCAAACAGCCTCATTTTCTTTGAAGACATCCTCCTGTGATCTTGACAAACAGACAAAAGATCCTTATTCCTTGTGCTCCCCTCACTAAAGTACTGTAAAAAGCAACGATTGTTCCTTGGGGTCCGTCTCAACGCTAATGGTCCCGATTAGTCTCCTGTACTGGTTTCCCTCAGGTGCTAGGAGATTTGAAAGCAATCCTTTACTCTTTCTCAATTCATGGAGGTCTAAAAGTCACTCTTGTCTCAGTGCTTAAGAGGTTCTGTTGAATAGGACTCTATTTGTACTCAATCAAAGAAGACGTATCACATCAGCCATTTGAATCACTCAGGAGGCATTAGCGCTGTTAGCGCTTGTAAATAAACACCGGTCTCAGGGTTTTTTCTCTGGGGAATACCTGTTTTCTGGAGACTCAAAATCAAACTCGGTCACCCGCAGCAGTTCCCTTACTTTTACGAGGAAGATAAAACAGTGCCAAGATCACGAAAGCTCTCTTGGCTTCTCAACGCAAAGTTTTTGGGTCAATGCTAACACGCTATATAGTCATAACAATGAATATGGCTGGATACGAACAGCCTTTGTTTCTGAAAGTCAGTAAAGCTGCTGAGAAACTGATGTTAAAACAATTTATAATCTCAGAGACAAAAAAATAAAGTGCTGACAAACAAATAATATTATATACTGTACTTCATCAGAGCCACTGCCTTTAGCATTAATGGTTAGCATTAGCATTAACAGTTCCCGCAAAATTTAATATTCTATCTATCTATCTATCTATATCAATCCATCCATCCACAAGCTTTGCAAACTTTCAAGTGAACATTCAAAATTTGTTAAAAATTAGTCAAATCATTTTACTTCTATCTTATATTCTAATTCAAATTGGAATTCTGCAACCTGTTTGCAACCCTAATTCAAATTCAATTCAAATCCAGGAATTTAAAAGTCATTTTCAAATCAGGTCTGATTGGCGCATCACCCTGATGAGAACTGGGGGTGCCGAGCTCCAAAATTCAGTATGGACCAGAATGAACGTAACTACAGTCTAAGTATTCTTCAGTGATGGACACACACTCTAGAACTTTCCCATACATACAGCACACACACACAACACTCTCAAACAGTACAACAGATTAAATGTTTGAATTAATGAGAGAACATGTAGTAATCTCACAGCCTCAATAGGAACCTTAAGCTGTGACAAGATATGACATAAAAAAAGCCTCCTGACAACCCAGCGGTAGAGCTGATGTCCCGTCTCTCTCATTAGCATATATATGAGAAAAGTTCTCTGCCTCACCTTGAGCATTCACAGGTCTTCATCTCCGCTCAAACACTCTGCAAAGCAGAGTTTATACATCTTTCCCAAAGTTCTGATTTTTTTTGTCTCATTTTCTTTCTGCAGCTGTGAAAACAGGTTTTATATGAGAATCGTGGACGGTCAAACTCTTTGTCAACTTTCAAAATAAGAAGTTTTATTGAGGCTGTTCTACTTTGGCAGAATGAAATATTATGAGTCACCATCACTGAGGTCCTGTATACAGGGCGAGGACATAAAATTAGTTGGATCTGCAAGAGAGGAAACATTTATGTTTCAGCTGTTTGTCATTTGTATATAGTGTACTTGGCTAAAGCTTATTTGAATCAAGAAAAATTCTTCTCTCATGCACTTGCTGTTCTTAATGCTCAGTACACATTGTACAATTTTGGGCTGTCCCAGATTAAAGATGACCAATCGTGGCGATTTCTGTGGTCGTGGCTCCTAAATGGCGCTACTATGCTGTTATGACCTACGTCTACTGACTAGCTAATAAAAACGCAACATGAAATGGCGTATTGATCAATGCGACATGGCGCTAAAACTTAAAGGGTTAGTTCACCCAAAAATGAAAATTATGTCATTTATTACTCACCCTCATGTCGTTCTACACCCGTAAGACCTTCGTTCATCTTCGGAACTCAAATTAAGATATTTTTGATAAAATCCGATGGCTCAGTGAGGCCTCCATTGACAGCAAGATAATTAATTAATTCAACAATATCTAGTGATGGCCGATTTCAAAACACTGCTTCGAAGCTTTACAAATGGCATTTACAAATTGTTTCGAATCAGTGGTTTGGATCGCGTATCAAACTGCCAAAGTCACGTGAACTATTGAAATTTCGAAACACTGATGACGTAACGAAGCTTCGTTTACTGAAATCACGTGACTTTTTGCCGATCTGAACCACTGATTTGAAACAAAAGATTTGTAAAGCTTCGAAGCTTCATGAAGCAGTGTTTTGAAATCGGCCATCACTAGATATTGTTGAAAAATCGTTATTTTGTTTTTGTGGCGCACAAAAAGAATTCTTGTTGCTTCATAACACTAAGGTTGAACCACTGTAATCACATGAACTGTTTTAAATATGTCTTTAGTAGCTTTCTGGGCATCTGAAAGTGTTACTTATCTTGCTGTCAATGGAGGCCTCACTGAACCATCGGATTTCATCAAAAATATCTTAATTTGTGTTCCGAAGATGAACGAAGGTCTTACGGGTGTGGAACGACATGAGGGTGAGTAATTAATAACATCATTTTCATTTTTGGGTGAACTAACCCTTTAAAACTTCTTACCTCAAGCTCTATTTGCAAGATTGGCATGCCAAGTTGGCCTCTTTTCCCCATGACCGTCTCCATGTTCTACTCTTTCGCTTCTTCCTCTTTTTTCAGCACACATAAAAAACAATTTCCAAAGTGCGATTGATCTTACTCTGTTTGTTTACCACTTGCGCATGCTGATGATGTTTTATTCTTCTACACTATCTTGTGTCGTAGCCTACAATTCAATAGGTGTCATTATCGTACAGTCTACATACATGTCATACTCAAGTTTATTAAATCCATGTCCAATAAATCCAATAGGATTGCTGAAATCGCGCAGTCTATAGCAGGCACAAGTCTGAGCTCAGTGGATTTGTTTGAGCTATAGACTGGGTTGTCAATTTTTGGTATTCATATCAAACTCTCTGAAGCATTTTAGTCATTGTAATAATAATAATTTTTTTTTAAAAATATTATTACTATTATTAGGGGTCAAGCACCGAAGGTGCAAAGGCATCTGTTGTATTCTTTTTCTTCTTCTTCTTCTTTTTCTTCCGCTCATATAAGTCTATGGCAGCCCATAGAATCGCTTGCAGGAAAATGATGAAATTTGGCACACAGATATAGGACGGTCTGAACATTAACCACAGCAATTTTGGAGTCTCTAACTCAATCCCTCTAGCGCCACAAACTGTTCAAATTTGCACTCACGTTTATGCTAATAATCTGATCAAGGACACAACGAACAATGTGGGGATCAAACCAAAAAAGTTAAGGTTTTAGTTAACTTAAGGCCAATTCACACCACACCGACAGATAGACACGTCTTCGGGTTTTGTCGGATCAGTGTGTTACCCTTGTCGGAATCTGTTAGCATCTGTCGGAGCTTGTTTTCACTCGTTTGAACATGCTGAATCAGAATTAGAATGTCTGAGAATCTGTTGGACCGTTGGTCTGCATCTGTTGGTGTGGTGTGAATTGGCCTTTAAACACTATGTGACACCATCTTAATTGAATAGAATTTAAGAGCTTGTATTTTGATTGTCAATTGTGCCAAATAATTGAAAACTGTAAAAGGATCTAATAGTCTTAGATGGTCTCTCTCCCTTCTCTTTAACTTTCCTCACACTTTTTACCTAAAAATTTGAATCCGCTGTCCACAGACCAGCACAAACAGACCAAGCTCTAGTCTAGAGAGCGCTGGAACAGAGCCACCTCCAAGCATGTGTGTGCCAGTTCACTCACTGACAGATTCAAATGTAAAACTACACTTTCATCCTCCACTGCACAGCACCAATGTTTAAAAATGCCTTCAATTAATTCACCTTAATTGAATAAAACCACAAACCAGAGCTCTCTGGTGCACCGCTAATTCAACAGTTCTCTGTAATGTATTTCAAACCAGTCCAGACTTCATCCTGGCTCGTTCTGTGGGAACACACACTGGATGGGGTGGGTTGGGGGGTACGAAAAGTTCAAACACTGATTTAATTCAGTGCAACTGGAACAACCTTGACAAACAGAGGCAAATGTATGTGTAAATCATAGGAGGGTTATGTTATGATTCATTTATGCGTCAGGGTTTGGGTTCGGTCCAAGGGAGGCTCAGGTCTGGTTTGTGGGCACATGACCACTGAGCTAAATAAAATGTTCTGACATCTCACCATTGACCATGACTGTTTAAAGGAGTTGAAGAATGATGAAGTGAGTAAAGGGCAGAAGTGTAATGATATGCCAGTAATTTTGACCGATAGGGGTGAATGGAGATGCGGATTGGATGGTCTGAATGAAAACCAAAAGTGATATATTAGTAAAACACATTTTAAAGCAAAAGCAACTTCTTTCACAGTATTTTGGCTATCATTATTATAAAATGTCAAATTTCAAGATTGAATGCATATGTTTGAATGTATAAAGTTTATACAACTGTGCAAAGTAACCATAAATGCAAATCAAATGTAAAACAAACTAAGCATCTTTGTAAATTAGGCCTAAAATACACAGAGTAATTCCTATCAAAACACTTTCAGGCTTCAGTTCAAGTGTTTATATCAATTAAGCCATGCGGAAAAGGGTAACCAGGTTTTGCTTGTTTATCCAACATGAAAAGACCAAAATGACTCAGATTCAGAATATATATGTATATACACTATAGATCAGTCCTTCTGGAGTAACTGAAGGTCATTCTCAAGAGCTCAATGCTGACTGATGGATCAACCCTTGAGGGATTTGAACCTAAAACAATGAAACCTTTTGATCATCAAAATCTTTAATGAGAAGGCTACATGACACTAAGAAAATGTAGATTTAAGGTGGAGAAGGGATGCTGGATGAATTCATGGAAGAAGTGAGGTAAGTAGCCATGTACATACTATTTTCTTTATGACCGCTGCCATTATAAGCATCATTACGCGCTCCTACTAAATTCATGAGGAGAATGATCCATCCCCACTTTTAATCACTTTTAAGTTGCACCAATCTCATCAGAGAGATCTTAAAATGGGTGGAGTATGCTGTATCGTGCGGTGACATGCTAAACAATGTACTTGGTCATCTTTATCCTTGTTTAATCTGTAGTATCTCCATCATCTAAAGAGTAAACAAACAGAGATCAACCACTACAGAAATGTCATGTCATGAGGGTCAAATCAAATCATACTTGATCCTGATAAAGCTTGCAATTATAGCGTGGGCAATCATTGTAAGCAAGAAAAATAAAAGCATGTTGAAAGGTAAAGCACTTGGACATGCTTAGCCAGATTAAGAGGATGTGGTGAAATAAATGTGTGTGGTCTCATTATATACAGTACATTTGTGAAAAAAAGAATGTGTATTTAGCTGAAAAAATAAATAAATAAATAAAATAAACTAAATCTGTTTATGGTCCTTGCTCACATCATACTCAAAGAGGAAGTGGAATACTGTCTATTGTGCTGCAACCTTGGCGGGCACAGTGTGTGCCTATACTTCCTAAGGATACAGTGTGTGTGGCAAGACCCGGTAGGGAGGAAAGGCTCATGCTATTACAGAGTTTGCACTTTTTTGTAGTTCATCTCAGTGGCATTTCAGCTGGTGGCCTCGCTTCCTGCTACCAGAAACCAACATCAAAGGCAAAGCTACATGTTCTTGTGTATGTGCCAATGCTAATGCTAATGCAAGTAACAAAACCTTGCCAGTCTCAATTAAGAATAATGACTGGCACTTTTTCCATGGGCCAAACCTCCCAGCATAACTCTCACTGTAAAAATCATATAAATACTCCATCATGAAGAACCACAAACAATGAAGCACACAGACAACATTGAATGTGTTTGCAGAATACAAAAAGATATTTCTATAGAAACCTTTGACTGGTAGACAGCGTAAACGGCTTGTGAAATTGCATAATTAAGCATGCACAATTAGAAGAGTCTGAATGAAGCAATGAAAACAATGATCTCAGTGTTTGAGGTTTTGAAATTTTCTTATCTACGCCAGATAGAGTACAAAAAGGAGCCCTTTTGTGAATTTAAGGTTATCTAAATGTAATGACATCATGTTTCTGTCAATGCAAAATTAAGTTTAGAAAATGGACAAACTGGGAACTAAACAAGCAAGGATTGTTGTCTTAAACCTGGATTTTATGCTGTTGTGAGAGAAGAGGACTAAGTGTATCTCTCTCTCTCTCTGTTTTTTCTCTTTCCTCTAATGACACCACCCACCACACCCAGAACAATGGTGGAACACCCCAGAATACAAAGACTTGGACTATGCTGGGGAGAAAACCCAAACTCCCGCAAGCAATAAAACTTCCATAACAGAGCTGTTTCACATGAAACACTACTAAAGCATTAAGGCAAGCCGCAGAGGAGAAAAAAAAAAAACATGAAACAGAGAAACACAGCATCATGCATAATGTTAAATGCCATCATTACTGTCTTGGATTGCAGTGCTCAAAAGCATTGCATGTATCTTAAAACCTCAAAATCCCCCTTAAAAGTCATTTATGCGTTTGGCAAGCATTTTTATCCCAACCTCATTGAAAATACGTGCCTCTACCTACATTTTTGAAAAACAAATCCAAAAACACACAGATACATACAATTCACTGCAGTTTAAACACTAGCGGCAATTAAACACAAATGATGATAATGGGGGTCAATTATCAGTTACTTGCACAATACAATGTTATGACTTTAAAACACTTTTACCACTCTTTTACATTTGTATCACATATGTATGGCTTTTCTGATATAGTAAACTTGCTTGGTAGCTCACCTGGTACAGCATTTCACTTGTGGTACGAGTCTCGTGAAACACAAGTCACAATCAAAGAGCTCAAAGATTTGTAGTAGCCGGCTACAACTGCATTTCACATTTGCTTTTGTTAGCACTATCAGTTGGGTTTAGGACAGATTTTAGTGTAGGTGGTACTTTATTTTAAAAAAATTATAGAGGATTAACCTTTTTAGTGTCACTCACCAGGTATTTTACCTCTAAAATGCCATGATATTGTAACAAACAATATAATAAAACATTGCCAGATTCATGTTCATTTGTTTCCGATAAACCTGAACGTGTTTTTAGCACAACTCACTGGACATGTCACATTGAAAGTGTTGCAAAACATGCAAAAAGCCATGTAATAATACAATTTAGCAGAAAAAAAAGCTTGGTTTGTTTTATCCTGAACAACTTACAGTGTATTCAACCTATAGGCCTATCAGGCCATGCATTCTCTGAATCAAACCTATATGACGTTGCATGTATCGTGCTCTACCAGTTGAGATATGACAACCAAAATGCCACTCGTGTTCAACTTATACAACCTTTGGCCCAAATCACTGTGCAATTGGATATCTTTATTTAAAGACATTATTGAGATCATATACGTATGTGGATGAAGGACATACATGTGGAACATAAGGTCATCAATTTCAGACCAACAGTACAAAAGCTATATATATATATATCTGCAAGATAATTACCTTTGGAGCAATTGTGCCAGAATTTCCTTGCTCAGCTATAAATACTAGTCATAAATATCATTGTTACTTCTAATGATATTTAATGGTGTTGTTAGTAATACTGGGGGTAATACTTAACTGACGCTTTAGCCAAAGAAAGAGAGAGAAAGCAGGCTACATTATTCCTCCACTTTAATCAGATGCCAGTGTCCCTTAAAGGCAAGTCAGTTCACTCAGCGGCCATCTTGGCAATGTCCCCAGGCAGCTATTTTCTAGTCATGTAAGTACAGCTCCTATCCACTTCAATGAAAAAAGACTGAACTATCCAAGACTGTTGGATAAGCTTACATTTCAATAAATTGTCAAATCACCAATATAATCTGATGACTAGCATCATAAAAGTAGCTTTTTAGCTCAATTCAGGCTAAACCAATAGAGTGGTGCAGGGCCAAAAACCTGAAGTTAGCTTTTTAGCACTTCCAGTTTCATAATCCTGAAGTCAGTGTGTTTTTTTAAAATGGGTTTTTGGTTAAATGCTTGAAATAAGGCCGGTGGTGAACACAAGCTCAAATTATTTTCACATTTTATATAAAATACATTAATAATATCATCTTGTCATATTTTTAAAAGCTTTTATTTGTCTTGTAAAAGGCAGTTGCTAAATACAGAGGTCAGGGACATTAAACATCATCTGCCAAACAGACAAACTCATCTACTCACTAGTCCGGTTTTACAGAGTATATACATGCACTCTTGCAGCTATTATAACTCAAACTTTCAGGGAAAATGTTTTTAAACAAAGACTGAAAGAGTTGTCGGTGACGCTGAAATCATGCGACTGTGGTGCAGTTCGTTTATAGCCTACGTCTAGCTTTTGACTTCTAACTATTATATAAATGCCTCAAAATTCATAAAAGTTGTGTTCATTTCACAATTTCACATTTCACAGGAACAAAAGCTAAGGGTACGTTTAAATGACAACAATGTACTAAAAACGGAAAGTTTTTCCTTTGCGTTTTTCGCGTACAGACTGCAGCGTTGTCAAAATGATCCCGTTCACACAGATCCGTGCAAACGATTAAAAACGCTGTATTCTGCTGCCAGGCCAGTAAATGGAAATGCCACTTTGTAAAGAAAAACTACACGCCTATATACTGAACACGTAATATGTATGCGCATGATGTCACCATTTTCACAAATTCACATTTTTGTAGTTTACATGGAGACAATAAAGAAAAGTTTGCATTTTCAGGCCCCCAAAAGTCTGCTGTTGTGTAAATGAACAGCCAAAATGCATAAAAAAGTTTTCTGTTTTTAGTTAAAAATGGTGTTGTGTAAACAGCCCCTGAATGATGGTGCACCATGGCGGCAACTCTTTGGTCTATAGTTGTGAATGGAAAGCTCAAGGCTCTGGCAGTCAGGAGCCAGGAGGATTAGGCGTGTTGGAAATGCTTTTGTTACCGAGGCACTGCGGCTGTTGACTTAGGCACTTCTGCCTGGTTGTCTTGGGTTGGTTGCATTAGATCAGTAAATGTCAGCGAGAGCCCTTTT
The DNA here is from genome assembly GCA_037950665.1 of Hypophthalmichthys nobilis. Lineage (NCBI taxonomy): Eukaryota > Metazoa > Chordata > Actinopteri > Cypriniformes > Xenocyprididae > Hypophthalmichthys > Hypophthalmichthys nobilis. The sequence goes on from CM075487.1 coordinate 22,917,827, forward strand.
ATTGTTGTCGATGGCACTAATATAGATGATGAATACTTGTTGACGCACAGCAGCATGTTAATGGTAGAGTACGGTACTTTTTTTGTCTCCCATTTACTTCCCCTCCCTCTCCGCCCGCAGGATGAGAACAAGGGTCCCTCGGTTGCCAGGTAGGATGTAATGATGTCACAGTGTGCTTTCGCACTTACATTTACCTCACGACTCCAATACACACTGCTCAAACACAAGGAGAAGCCTGGAAACACATATAACATCACAGCAGGAAACATTAACTATTATACAATGGCTTCCTGAAACCACCCGCTTCCCTTAAAACTGCTTTGTCAGATCCACATTCACGCAACTTCCCTGCTTTGTCACTTCCTGTGATGCTGGTGATGACATAATATAGTTTCACACCCATTTTGCAAGCTGCGATTTTATTTATAAAACAAATGTACGATTTGATCCTAAATGCAATACTTCTGATCCTGCAGTAAAAGGAACAAACAAATCAGTATTTATAAAGAAAGAATAAAATGTCAAGAAGATTTTTGAGTGAAAAGAAGAAAGCTTCACAAACGAGGATCAATTCCGCTGGATTTGCACAAAAAATTAACATGACGGCACATGCTAGTTGAATCAACTCCACAGCAGCTACATAAATTTATCCACTATCCATTCAGAAACATCTAGATGCATTCTAAAAGTTGTAACTTCTTCCTGAGTCTCTCCATCAGTGTCCGACTCCGGTTTGAACAATGTAAGACTGAACACCGTTACTGACAATCTTCATTTTGGCTGCGTGAGATTCTCCAACTTTGTTGTTGTTGAGCAACCGAAGCACGAGCTGTTAAAGCTCCACCCTCTTCTCGAAAGGGGGCCGGGAGCAGCAGCTCATTTGCATTTAAAGGACACAGTTTGAACGGCGTGTTTTTGCTCACACCTAAATAGGAGCAAATTTGACAAGCTATAAAAAGTGATCTGTGGGGTATTTTGAGCTGAAATTTCACAGACACATTCTGGGGATGCCAGAGACTTATATTACATCTTGTAAAAGGGGCATTATAGGTCCCCTTTAAATAAATAAATTAAGCATCTTTTTAAAACTTGCTTGCAGGAATATTCAGGAAGTTATTGGAAGTTATCAGGAAGTGCATTTTCTTTAAGGAATATTATACGTAAATTTTTATAAATGAGACTCCAGGTCTCCAAATCTCCCAGGGGGACATCAGAAACTCCTCAGCCTCTTCAAAAGTCTTCAAAAAAGTGTTTTTCTTTTAGCACAAGTTTTCAAACATCAAGGTGAAAACTGCCGAAATGTAATTACCCCTAAACCAGCCCGGGGCAGGAAGGATATATGAAAACACAGCAAAGTTGTCAAAGCAACAGAGATTTAGTCAGAATATGTTAAGAGAACAATTGCAAGTTCTGCCATAGTGCTGGAGGGAGTGGAAACATGCAAGTCTAGGCCTTTCAGTGTTTTAGTATCCGAGTATATAAATATGTGCATTGTTAAATCTGTTTCAATAAAAAGTGGCCTAAATACAGTATTAATGATGTCATGGGAGTGGCGTTTGGCTAAAAGTGCACATATCTGCAAAGGGAGAGAGCAAGAGAGAGATATACACAGTGAACGCAGCAGATATAGAATTAGAAAGCACTGTGGATGTTTTTAATTTTCACTTTTCCCTCACAGACATACTATCCACAGCGCTGCCGCCAGGAAATTAGCCAGCATGATTCCCCCCAAACCCCAAGACACACAAACCCCAGTGTACTGCATTCAGGATGTTACGAACCAGGTCAAGACTTGCTCACATGGGTATACAAAACAGGCATCTTTTTTGGGCACAATTCAGGTGTTAGCTCATGGTACTGGCAGCAGTCAGCCAGTAAGACGCTAATTTGAAGCCACATAAAAACAAGATTGAATTCTGAGAGAGAGAGAGTATTGCTTCTCTGAGTTTCTCTGGTTCATGATAACCTGCACTATATCTGTTATTTTGCATTTTATCAATAAAGCATATATTAAGATAATATATATATATATATATATATATATATATATATATATATATAATTAAAATGAAAAAGACTTGATTTTAAATTCACCAAATTTCAGTTTCTTGCTGTAATATCTTGAGAACTGCATGCTTCTTAAGGCACAAAACCTGCTTTAATCAAAAAACTGATGGATAAAATTCCCTGCTGCGACATCAAAGTGTTGTGGAGTGGTAAGCGGCCCTAACTATGAGTGAAGACAAACAGATCTGTTTTGCTGGTGTTAAACAAAGAGCCAGCAGATAATATCTCAGCAGACAAGATGACATGCATAGAGGATGAGGGCGATTCCTTGCCGTGGTCTGGGTGGTATTTGGGAGTATTCGCGTGAGAGTGTATATGTTCGTGTGAGTGCTGAGGGTCTTTTCCGTCACTAATGTTCATGTCGTGCATTCCTCGCTCCTGTCCCCAAAATATCATGATATAATTCACATGCCTGTCCCACCTAGCCCTACGGTATCTCCTCCTTAACATGTCCCAAACCTTGATCCTCTCACGCTAATACCTCAGTGCAAAGATCCGGCAGCTTATCAGATCCGAAGTTTGACTGCAAGGAGCTTTTGGGAAACACAATTCACCTGGTCTCCACCCTTGGCTTACAATCTCACTCTCTCCCATTTATAATAATTGGCCACTTCCTTTCTACTTGTGCTTATCTCACTGTATTGTTAGAAGAACACTGATTTTATCCCCCCATTGTCAGTGTTTGTCATTAAGGGCTTGTTGTTGGGAGAACAGTATGACCCAGGGCTGTATTACAGGAGAGATTTATACTATTGGTGTTTGCAGAATTTTCATTGCCCTGAAGGGAAACAACAAAGAACGTCTTTCATCTCGAGTTGTTGGAAGGAAGGCTGCCCCACCTAAGCTTGTTTACTGACACATACACGTGGGAAGTGATTTCCTGTAGCTTCACCTTCAATAACGACTCAATAAACACATGCATTTAATACACCTGCAACTGAGGACCATCTACAACACGAAAGACTGGGTTTCTCTGAGGTGAGAAACTTCAGATTTCTGAAGTTCTGAACTTTGCAAGTTACTTCTCTCCACAGTTTATACAGACATGAACAATACTTCAAATTAATGTTGTCAAAAGTACCGACTGCAATACCAAGTCGGTACAGAAATTTAAAAAATGTGACACTTTGAGCACTGTTAAGTGGATTACTAAACACCTCTGATTTCCATTGTGTTCACATGCTCATCAGATATGTCTTTGATTGCCTACAATGATCAACGCTTCAAAAGCATGTTGTAAATAGACATCAATGACGCTCTTCAGTGAGCGCTTACACACGGTAAAGACTAAAAGAGATACAGCTACGGCCACTGGACATTTTAATATTTATTTATTTAATTTAATAACTGTATTTGCAGTATTGTAAGGGTAGGTTTAGGGTTGGGGGTAGGTGTAGTCGTTAATAAAATACAATCTGATAAGTAGCAAATTAATTTACTGTTATTTTATTATGAAATTTTGCCTCACTTCCGGCCGTTGCTGTATCCCTTCTAGACACAACCGATACACACAGGAGCGTTTGAAAGCAGGCGCCTATCAGCTGACCAGTCGCCTGCTTTCAATCTCTCCTGCTCCGGCTTTCAAAACATTTTCAAATTCAAACACTCCCGTGCATTGATCACTGTAGCCATTCACAGACACATCTGATGAGCATGTGAACACAATGGCCAATCAGAGGTGTTTATGAATCTGCTCAACAGTGCTCAAAGCGTCACATTTTTAAAATTTCAGTATTGACTTGGTATCACGAATGGTACATTGACAACACTACCTTAAATTGTGTTTGTTTTCCACACTATATAAAAAAGAAACTTGTAGAAAACTACCATTGCATTTTCTATTAAGTTTTAATAGATTTGCATTGAATGAGGGACTCTAGGGACCAGAGAATTGAGTGTATGCATATCTACAATTAATTTCACAAGACTACCCTGTATGTAAGGTTTAGCCATATTCCAAAATCAAGACTCTGTTTTCATTTAAACAATCAGCTCATATTCCCGGATGGTGACTTTTTCTATTTCTGGCAAGGCAGGTTGATACACATTATTCTGCATATAATATGTTTCATTGTTGCCACATGTTGAAAACGTAATTATTCCATCAGAAAAATCACAACGCACTGTGAATCATGAAATATTTGCAAGGAGGGATTTTCAAATCACTTTAACACATTTTGATTGCCTTATTAATGTAGGAAGACATCAAAGAAATTATGTGAACTCTAAAAATGCATAGCTTGAGGTTTGGAAGGCGCAGCTTGTTCCTGCCTGTGGAGAAATCCTGTCAACATCATTACATTTGTGTTTGTGCAATGCACAGAACTCCCCATGTCAAGGTCAGGGCGGCATGTCTAATCAACTCATGTGGCAGTTATAGCGATCAGTGCCAAGCTGCCAGTAGTTGAGGTGGCATGTGGGTTGAGATGGCATGGTGCCCTAAAGGCAAGAGGGAAGCTTTCTTGAAAACATGTTTGTTTGGGTTCATTATGAGGTCCTCAACCTGCTGGCGCTCTCTGTCTATCAATGTGTTCAAGTTTCCCACCATAAGACGACACATAATCTGAATATGTAAACACAGAGAGAGCCAGGATCCAGATAGAATCATAGATAGAAAAGAGATTAACCTTCTAAAGTTACCTTGGGACAGTTTCTTCTACTTAAAGGGTTAGTTCACCCAAAAATGAAACAACTTGAGGGTGAATAAATGATGACAGAATTTTCATTTTTAGGTGAACTATCACTTTAAAGGGTTAGTTCACCCAAAAATGAAAATAATGTCATTTATTACTCACCCTCATGTCGTTCTACACCCTTAAGACCTTCGTTCATCTTCGGAACACAAATTAAGATATTTTTGATTAAATCCGATGGCTCAGCGAGGCCTGCATAGACAGCAATGGTACTTCCTCTCTCAAGATAAAGGTACTAAAAACATATTTAAATCAGTTCATGTGAGTACATTGGTTCTACCTTAATATTATAAAGCGATGAGAATATTTTTTGTGCACCAAAAAAAAAAAAAAACGACTTTTTAACAATATCTTGTGATGGCCGATTTCATAACTGCTTCATGAAGCTTCGGAGCTTTACGAATCAAATCAGTGGATCGGAGCGCCAAAGTCACATTATTTCAGCAGTTTGGCGGTTTGATATGTGATCCGAATCACTGATTCGACTCAAAAGATTCATAACGCTCTGAAACAGTGTTTTGAAATTGACCATCACTAGATACTGTTAAAAAGTCGTTTTTTTTTTTTTTTTTGGCGCACAAAAATATTCTCATTGCTTTATAATATTAAGATAGAACCAATGAACTCACATGAACTGATTTAAATATGTTTTTAGTACCATTATGGATCTTGAGAGAGGAAGTATCATTGCTTTCTATGCAGGCCTCGCTGAGCCATCGGATTTAATCAAAAATATCTTAATTTGTGTTCCGAAGATGAACGAAGGTCTTATGGGTGTAGAATGACATGAGGGTGAGTAATTAATGACATTATTTTCATTTTTGGGTGAACTAACCCTTTAAAGTGATAGTTCACCTAAAAATGAAAATTCTGTCATCATTTATTCACCCTCAAGTTGTTTCAAACCTGTGTGAGATTCTTTCTTCTGTTGAACAAAAAAGAAGATATTTTGAAGAATGTTGGTAACCAGACAGTTGACGGTAGCCATTGACTTCCATAGTATTTTTTTCCTACTATGGAAGTCAAAAAGGCCCATCAACTGACTGGTTATTAACATTCTTTAAAATCTTTTTTGTGTTCAACAGAAGGAAGAAACTCATACACATTTGGAACAACTTGAGGGTGAGTAGATGACAAAATTTTCATTTTTAGGTGAACTATCCCTTTAAACTCTTACTTAAAAAAAAAAAAAATTGATAAACTTTTACCTCAAACCCTTTAGCAAAAGTAAACTGTTTACTGAAATATATTTAGTTTTTTTTTACCATTTAATTAGTAGGACTGACTGTGAGCCATTGCTGTTGAATGCTGTAATTGGACTAACTAAGAAGTTAGTACAGTATGTTCCCCGCTCAATTAAAAAAAAAGAAAAAGAAAACCTTTAAAATATTACAAGGAAATAACATAATTGTGATGATTGAACACTTTACATTTTACATTTTAATTAGTTTGAATACTTAAGCTTAAAATACGTTTTAACATGTCATGGTCTGGGCAGGCTGTCACATTTGTTAATGTTATACAATTTATTAATTACAGTTTCTGGCAGCCAAATGCTTTAATAATTGTGTATGTTAAGGTCCCATTTGTTAACGCATTAACTAACATTAACTAACAATGAGCAATACATTACAGTAGTTATTATTCTTTATTAACATCAGTTATTTTCTCTTATTCTTTATTAACATCAGTTATATTGTTACTGTAAACTAATGTTAACAAATGGAACCTAATTGTAAAGTGTTACTGTTAATTATTAATCTATTTTTGCTGTTTGATTTGTGTTTCATATTGTCTGCTTTACTGCTTAAAATTAGAAAGAAAGAAAAAAAGAAAGAAAATACACATATACAGACATACACTGACTGAGTTTAAGATTTAAAGGCAGTATGTGTGTGTGTGTGTGTGTTCCCTGCTGCTACATGCTGTTGTTATTTACATGAGAAACATCCAAAGGAGCCTGAAGCATTCACAGAGAATCATGTGAGGCAGAAGTCCTGTGGTCAGTCCTCGCTAATCAAAGCCTTTAATTGGCATTTGTCCCGCTCACATGAAGACCTGTTAATGTTTCTCTCCCTGTGACACACTTACAGGAGCTTTGTTGCTTTGAATGTGTAATGTGTTATTGCCCGAGGCGACCTCCAAACTAAAGTCTGACCCACTGCCCTGATGACACAGGGAACAACAAAGATAGTTTTCTATCTGTCCCATCTTCTTTGAAAATAAAACTTTACCTTTCATTTACGCAAAATAATGTTTTTTGTTTTTGTAATCTGACCTCATGCACCATTAAAATTTAGAGCACTGCATCATCTATTAAATATGTTCAGTTCGGCATCCTTTGTTTATCCTTTTGTCACAAGGATTTTATTTTTACTGAAATGCATGTAAAAATGCATCTTTTTAAGATAAAATTTAAATAAAAATAATAATAGTCACATGAACTGTTTTAAATATGTCTTTAGTAGCTTTCTGGGCATTTGAAAGTGTTAATTATCTTGCTGTCAATGGAGGCCTCACTGAGCCATCGGATTTTATCAAAAATATCTTAATTTGTGTTCCAAAGATGAACGAAGGACTTACAGGTGTGGAATGACATGAGGGTGAGTAATTAATGACAGAATTGTCATTTTTGGGTGAACTAACCCTTTAAATGTTCAACCTCTTTAAAACATTTTGAAAGTGATTCCAATGATATAGTTTCTCTGTGCCTTTATCATTACAGTTGTGGTGTGGACTCTTTAGAGTTTTTAGAGCTATACCATTATCGTTATAGTTATCATCCTTGGTGTGAACGGGCCTTTACCATTAAAATCAGAAAGAGTACAATTGGAGATAGATTTGGAAAACTCTTTGGAGTTTTTTCCAGAGCCAAGACATAATGCATAAATTTAAAAAAAGCGAGACTCTCCTTCCTCTCCGACTTTCGCTTTCTGTCTCTGCCGTCTGTCTGTCTTTCTCTCTAGAGGATTCCTGCAAAAGGAATAGTTGATAAAAACAGGACAGGAAAAAAAGAGAGAAGGGGACTGCTGGCTGTCTGGAAATCCTGCCGAGTAGTGAATTAGTAATGGAGAACTCTTGTTGGTTTGCTTTGAGTGTGTTTGTGTGTGCAGGTATGTGAATGTCTCTCAGGTGCTTCTCTACTGACAGCCAAATTTATTATGGAATATGTTGCCAAATATCTTCTTCTACATTCAATATTTAACGCCTGAAGGAAAATTCAGTGAAGAACCCCAAACTGCTTTGGACACAAGAATCAAACCCCAGTCAGACAGCAGAAGCACTGTCTGTCTGTGTAAATGGACTTGGGCCAAGGAAGACACATTTGTCCCATTTGAGAGCTGTATTAGTGGCCTGATAGGGTTTCAAGCAGCAGTATTTACATACACCCCTTGCTTAGTTTGTAGCAGTCACTCATACCAGACAGCTGTACGCAGCACTCATCTGCCAAATCAAGTTGAAATGACCATGAACAAAATAACTTAAGTTCACAGATATCTACTGACACTCAGTATTGTCAGTGCCAATGTCTAGCTAAAAGAGGGCCTGAGCATTCAAATGGCAATGTGATGGCATAGTCATGCATCGCGTATCAAAATGGGTCGCGTAGCGTCCCGAAGGACCTTGGGTTGTCTGCATTCAGGCCAGGCTGGTAACTCGAAGCCCAAACTGTATTGTAGATCACAACTTTAAATACTTCTCTCTTCATCCAGAACTCAGAGGAGCATCAGGTGATAGCTAATGGCCTGCTAAATGCATATTAGCATAGGTATCATTCTTAAGTGAGGGGTACGACCAACAGATTCAAGCTCAATCAATGCAGACAACCCAATATATTTAATACAGTGACATAATATATAAATGTTCTCTCTCTCTCTAATACTATATATATACATATACAGTAGTATTATGAGCTTATTAATAACTTAAACCCAGATCATAGTAAATCAAGCTAAACACTTTTAAGTTGGCAATATTCAGAATGAAATATTTGCAGCTGCATACTTCATACTAGTATCCAAACTAATATATAGTGCCAATTATATTTTATAAATAGTGTGTGAAACAATATGCAGCAGTAAAACATTTCAAACAATAATATATTATAATGTAGTCAAATTATATCTCTATGTTAATTGCTTCATAAATAAATAGATTTTTTTTTTTTTTTTTAACTTTGAGTTTTTTGATTAAACAATTAAATTAAGATCATGGTTGATACTGAGTGCAATGCATTGTGGGATACAGTTTACCACACAGTGTACTCTGGATGTATATTACAAAAATATAAAGTCGTGCAGGTATAGTGTATATGCTAAAGTTTGGGGTTGGTAGGATTTTTTTTAATTTTTTTGCGTTTATTTAAAAATTTGAAAAACATTCAAAACAGTAATTTAAAATAAAATTTAAAATAACTGTTTTCTATTTTAATATATTTTAAATGTAATTTATTCCTGTGATCAAAGCTGAATTTTCAACATCATTACTCCAGTCTTCAGTGTCACATGATCCTTCAGAAATCATTCTAATATGCTGATTTAGTGCTCAAGAAATATTTCTTCTTATTATTATTATCAATATTCAACGCAGTTGTGCTGCGTTGAATACACACACACACACACACATCGATTTGACAGCACTAATTTGCATACATTATATATATTGCATAATTGCAATGGCAGAGCACTATGCCATTCCAAACATACCCACTGTCTGGATAGAGGCTTGTAATGAGGTTGTACTTTAACGTAAGGTGATTATAAGAATGATTGCACAGAATTAGATAAATATAGACGTGTTCTTCATCTCTCAACTCTAAACAAGAGAGAACAAGTTCACGTCTAAGGCGTCCAAACAACTTTAGGTAAAAAAAAAAAAAAAAAAAACAGCCCTTGACACCTCAGTGTTGGGACTGAACGAACACAGCATTGACTTTCCACACTTCAAAGGCTCTTAATGGCTCTTAATTTACGGCCTCTTCAGCTAAAGAGCGTGCCATTTTTCTGTCGTAAACCATCATTATTCAGAACCTTGTCATCTCACCTCCTCACGTGCTCTGTTGACACGTCTTAACATTAATGTTGTGTGTGTGTGTGTGTATCAACCGCTGACGTGGACTCCAACAACTCAAACATACAAAGACACATTTAAAGAGGTGAAGCCACTGTTAATTGTGAAATTTACCAGCAATTTCTGAGTGAAAATTGTTTCTATGCCAATTTTGTTTGTGTAGCAAATATTAGTCAAGTCACCTTTATATATAGCGCTTGATGTAATACAGCTCATTTCAAAGCAGCTTTATAGTAAAATAAACAGGAAAATAACAATCAATGGTGCAAACTTCATTAAGGCAATAGTGTCATTATTCAGTTCAGGTCAGTTCAGTGTTGATTCAGTTCAGTTCAATACCTGTGTTAAATTCATTAATTATGAAACAAGTTCAATTTAGCTATAAGCAGCTCTACTGAAGGCAACAGTGTCGTTATTCAGCTCAATTCAGGTCAATGTTGATTCAATTCACTTTAATAACAGTGTCGATGTTGCAAAAATTATGAAGCAAAGTTGAATCAGCTATAAAGCATCTCTGCAGAAAACAGAACCGGACAAAACAAATTAAATCAAACGGGCATCTGACATCTTGCTTAAGGGTATGTGATACTGATGTACTAAAAATGGAAAAGTTTTTCCTTTGCTTTTTTCACGTACAGACAACAACGTGGATCTGCAAAAATAATTAAAAATGCTGTATTCTTCTGCCAGGCCAGTAGTTGGCGATGTCACTTTGTAAAGAAACACTATGCACCTATACACTGAACACGTGATATGCTTGTGCTTGACGTCACCACTTTCACAAATTCGGGTTTTTGCTGTTTACATGGAGATGACAACGGTATCATTTTCAAAAACTTGCACTTTGAAACCGGTTTTCAAAGTTTGCATTTTCAGCCCCCCAAAATGCAGTTGTCGTGTAAATGAATGGCCATAACGCATAAAACGTTTTCCGTTTTTATTTGAAATCAGTGTCATGTAAATAGCCCCTCAGTTGTTCTAGCATGTTCCTTTGCCAATTTTTACACAGATAACATAAAATGGTTTGGTAGTTCCTTTTCTTAAATAACGCGTGTTGACTTCTAGACTAGCTGCTAACAACACACTATAGCATGGGGCACTTTCAGGACACGCACCCTTGTGCTTTCCCACGCCCCGGCCCCTAAACATGACACATGGCACGATGAGTGGCTTATTTCATACTGAGGACAGCTGTGGACAGCAGCCCGGTCCGTCACACATGACGTTACATTGAGAGCATCAGCTCCATAGCTAACAACTGGAAACAAAGCATCAGTGCCGTGGAAACAGATTTACACTTTCACCTGTTTAACAATCACATTCACCTGTTAATCAGTCAATCAAGACTACTGACTGGAGGTGTTACTGAAATAGTTTTGTGATGAATAGTTCATTTGTATTTGAATATCATCAAATATGGATTAAAATGCATCATGCCATATTGACACCAATGATACCAAAAGCTTTTAGATGTCAGAATGACAGGGGTTAATGTCAACAGAATCATGATTAAAAAAAAAAAAAAAAGTTTTAAAAATGTAAAATAAAGTAATAATAAATATTTTTTTAAAAAAAAAAACAAATATATATTAATATTTTATTAATATTAATTACATTAAATGCTTATTAAATCAGTGTTATTTTAGTATAATTTATATGCTATAATAGTATTTGAATATATATATATATCAAATTGCCAATATCACGCCCTCCAGTGGTGAACCATTGAAATTTCTAAACACTTATGACGTAATGAAGCCTTGTGACTTTGGCAGTTTGATACACGCTCCGAACCATTGATTCAAAACAAAAGATTCGTAAAGCTTCGAAGCTTCATGAAGCAATGTTTTGAAATCGCCCATCACTAGATATTGTTGAATAAAGTCGTTATTTTGTTTTTTGGGTGCACAAAAAGTATTCTTGTTGCTTCATAACATTAAGGTTGAACTACTATAGTCACATGAACTGTTTTAAATATGTCTTTAGTAGCTTTCTGGGCATCTGAAAGTGTTAATTATCTTTCTGGCAATGCAGGCCTCACTGAGCCATCGGATTTTATCAAAAATATCTTAATTTGTGTTCTGAAGATGAACGAAGGACTTACAGGTGTGGAACGACATGAGGGTGCGTAATTAATGACAGAATTTTCATTTTTGGGTGAACTAACCCTTTAAAGTCGGCATGAAACGGAAGCAACACTAGTCTTTTTTTCCTACTGTGACATATATCCGAGAAAAATGGCTTCTTAAGAAAAAAAATGTAGGGTAGGAGTGGGACTTGATTTTGTCCATTGGGAATTGATTGGATGGCTGTGGTTTGCTATTGGTGGATCTCATGTGAGTGACAGGTTGCCCCGCCCACACGCCAGTAAACACATCATCAGAGAAGAGATGTTGCTGCAAGAGGGAGGGGAAGTTATTTTGATTAAAGATTACGAGGGCACATGGGTTAAAAAAATATGTTGATAAATAATTTATAATAAATATGGAAATATTCTATAAGAATAGCCTTAAACAAAATATTTGAATTTTTTTGTATTATCAAATAGCACTTAATGCTTCTATTTGCCAGCTGAGTTTGTTCATCGCTGTGTCATGCTTTGTTTCAGCGATCCCCTCCTCCCTAACATCTTACATAATCTTTCTGAGCCACCTTAATCTAAAGCCCTAAACTGGGGTTCATTCTATTACTCAAGCTCAACTTGTTTTGGTGAAAAGGGTACCGCTGGGATGGTGTTTATGTGTTTAGTCTTTGAAGCTCTGTCAAACCCTGATCTCCAAACCCCCTCAGACCAAACAAGTCAAGCAGACCTTATTAGCCGAGCGTCAGACTGGCTATGGCCGTGGCGTCAAACCACCAGAGAGGATATGACCTCTGACCCCAGCTTGTGCTTTTAATTAATGAATAGCACTTAACAATGGCCTTGAGCTGTCTACACACCCAGTGGCTGTATTTTACTCTCACAAGTCCAATCCATCACCCTCCCACCTGGTTGTAAAATATTAAGGACCAATGTCCGATGCATAGATCTATTACCATAATGTAGTAACATATAGCCTCTAATACACTATTCTCATGTCTAAATGTATTTAGTTAAGTCATTTACACATGCAATGACCCCAAAAAGAGAAGAAGGTGTTGACAGTCTGCGAGTAATGACTGAGGGGTCACGTGTGTAAAAGCATTCATTTTCAACGTAATGCCCTCTACGGGTCACACTGAAACCGATTTATAACAGAGAGGGCAAATATTTCTGAGACACATACACACTTCCCTCTGGCCTCTTTCAGACCAGCTCCCTGTAATTACACAACTTCCACTGAATGACAGTTCGGCCCCTCACACTTCAAAGCACCGGACCCTTCACACATCCACACAGCGGCTTCCAGTCAAAGAATGGAAATCCTGCAAAATCCTTTTTTTTTATCCTATAGATGTCAAAGAATTTGATCAGAGCTTTTAACTTTTGCGTCACCATGAAATCAAAATGGACAATTCTTGTGTTTTTTTTAATGGAATATTGCAGTATTTATCATAAAAGATTTATCAGTGCACATCATTATTTTTTTAATTCATGTGCACTCATAATTTATCACCAAAATAACTTCCCCAAACTCTTGCAGTGACATCTCTTCTCTGATGATGTGTTTATTGGCACAAAGGCGGGGCAACCTGTCACTCACATGACATCCACCAATAGCAAACCACAGCCATCCAATCAATTCCTGATGGACAAAACCAAGGCCCGCCCTACATTTTTTTAGCTCCAATGTTATTAATCTTCTGTTGAGCCATCAATCAGCATAATTTTAATTTCAAATCATATTTGAAATGACTAAATTCCAGGTGTAAAAGTACACTACCCATACCTGATAAAAAAGGTCCATGAAACAGGGATCACAACAAACAAATCAGGACAAAAGAACCCAGCAGAGAACTATACTCTAAAAAAACAAATATCTGTAAAAAACAGGGCACAACATACTGTATTAATTTAACAGAATTTTCCGTATTTATTTTTTATAAGTGTTTTACCTGTATTTTGAATTTTGCACTTCTTTGCGTTGTGTTTTAGGGTTAGCGGAAATGTCCATAAAATTACTGGATAATGTCCGGGTAATGAGCTTTCTGTTATTTTATGGATTTATTTTTTACAGTATACCACAAAACGTTGCATATGATTTCATTTAGCCATCAAATAACAAGCTCAAACTTTATATACTTATATAAGAAGTCAACATATAAACTATAGTTCAAAAGTTTGGTGTCAGTAAGATTTTAATGTTTTTGAAAGAAGTCTCTTATGCTTATCAAGGTTGCATTTATTTGTATATATTTATTTGTTATATTTCTATTTGAATATATTTTATGATGTAATTTATTTCTGTGAATTTTCAGCATCATTACTCCAGTCTTCATTGTCACATGATCCTTCAGAAATCATTCTAATATGCTAATTTGGAACTCAAGAAACATTTCTTATTGTGTTGAAACAGTTGTGCTGCTTAATATTTGTGGAAATTATGAGATTTATTTTATAGGATTCTTCAAATAGAAAGTTAAAAATGACAGCATTTATATGACATTTTACAGTATTATAATGTCTTTATTTATTTTTTAAATTAGTTTAATTTGCCCTTGCTGAATAAAAGTATTCATTTCATTCACAAAAAAAAAAAAAACTACCTGACCCCAAAGTTTTGAATGGTAGTGCAGTGTGTGTATCTATATCTCCATTTCCTGGTGTTCAAATACTCTTTTGCTTCAAATTAAATTTCGTGATTCATCTTGGAGCTGTTGGTTTGGTTTATGTCTTTGAACTCTTTGTTTAATTTTTAAAAAAAAATCCCTTTGGTGAAAATGAATTGTAAAAATACTTACAGAACCAAAGCCACTGAAAAAAAAAAAAAAGGGCAGTCACTGTTGTTGGCTATTCATGTGATTGACACACACTGTAATTCAATCAGCTGATGTTCTCCTTTCCTTTAGTTTATGTAATCACAAAGACACTTTGGAATGGAATTTAAAAGGCATCGCTACATTCTGTGGAAAACTACAGTAATAAAAGTTTTGTGAAATATTGCATATCCATATAGACCGTGCAAGCTGAGATCTCTAAGTGATGCATTGGAGTACAGGCTCTGGCGAGGGTTTTTAACAGGTAACAGATGTGTTCTGGCTCAGTTTCCTCCAGTACCGTGTGTTTATTTGACTGTGTGCATGGTGTGTGAGGACCCCTGGGTCTCCAGCAAACTCCCAGTCCTAATAAATTTTCATTTATTAAAGTTACACTGACATTACCCTAAACAGTCAGACTGGCTTGTACTTCTGTTATTTGCAAATGTGCAGCATACACATTTACACAAACACAATCACAAATAGACACACATATTATGCAGAACACCATATTGGCGGCTATAAAACCTGACTTACAATAACAAGGTGAAAAGAAATTAGGAATACTTGAGAGGTCACACCCTAAAACGGCTGCCAAAGTAAAACTGTACCTTTATTCCATAAAAAAAACGATCATAACAATGCTTTATTCTCTGAAAATCAATGCTAGAATTGAACAGAAGACAATTATAGGTGCAATAATTTCCATACACCATTGCTCAATGCACTGTAAATATGCTCATCCCGTTCTCAAATTCATCTGATTGTTCTAAAAGTGACTCTGATACTCTTCACTCCATATGAAAAGCTCAACTATAAAAAAATGAAGAAAAAAAAAAGATCAATTAAATTTGATTCCATCTGGACAACAAATCGTTTCCACTATAAAGAACCTTTTGTGCAACTGAAAAAGGTTCCATGGATGTTAAAGGTTCTTCATGAAACCATAGATAACAAATAACCTTTCATTTTAAAGGTAGTTTACATGTTTACAATGACCAAATGTTAAAAATGTGCGCAGTTGAACACTATGTCCTGTGAATGGCTCCTAAGCCTGCTCAGAGAGCTTATTACGCATAGTAGTTTAAGTTGGACTTGACTGGTTTGTGTCTGAAAAAAAAAGAGGAATGAGAGAAGACAGCTTTGACAGTGATCTCAGAACTTGCCCTTTCTACGTTGACCTCCGGCCTTTTGTCTTATAATGGTTAAAGAGTGGATTTGTGTAAGGAAACTGATCGAAGATCAGAATACAAGAAAAACTTTAAATCAGATCATGCTTGTCTTAGCAAACAGTTTGAGCAATAAAAATAGCAAAATCCTCATGTTCCGATCCCTCTTGAGCTTCTTAAGATGTGTAGTTCAGTTCATAAAACAAGGGCAAAATAAGTGAGAAAGGAGAACTGTTATTGCCAAAGCTCTGAGTGGATATTAGAGAAGATGAATCAAAGAGAGAGAATGAGTTTTGACCGTACAAGAATCCAAGAAATTCCTCTGAGGTTTTAAAGAACCTAAATCCTGCTCAGAGACATTGTTTTCTTTAGAGTATTGCAACAGTATATTGCTTTATATCGCCATTCTGAGAATTGAAAAATATTAGAGTTTGCCCCAGAAAAGAGTTTATCGCAGCAATAAATTGAAGAGAGAGACAAAAAGGGAAAGGCAGTTTTTAGGGAAACTTTCCTTGTGGAAACAGCACTGAGAAAGCTAAAATCTCAGAAGAATGTACATAAGGCAGAGAAAATGTGTTACTTTTAGGATTCATTTACCCAAAAATGAAAACTATTGATTTAAAGTACTCCATTATGCAATTTTAAAGGTTCCTAGTTTTGTTTTGGAGATCTCCTACAATATGGTTTACATCCATCCTAGGTCAAAAAACCTTAAATTTTCTCATAATACACACTGCAGCATCACCTCTTTTCTCACAGTGTCTGAAACGGCTCGATAAAGGATTCACTCTCTCTAAATCCCTCCTTTCTGAAAGCCTACTTCGCTCTGATTGGTCAGAGTCTGTTTACCGTTTACAGCATATGCCAAAAACCTGGTGCAGTACTAATGTGCAGTACTAATGTGATAATGTTTAATTCAATAATGCCTTAAATTACAGTCTATTCAAGCATTTGAAATACAGTGCAAGTGTCATATTGTCAGGGTCATAGACGGAGGCAGGCAGGTTAGTGACAAACAAGCTCTTTATTATAAACAGAGGCACGGAAACTGGCAGACAGGTGAAGCAGGTGAGTAGATATGCAAGCACGTGGAAACTTAGCTGGAGAGTAATCAATGGATTGTCTTTCACAGGATTGGCTGGAGAACACGGAGAACACGGAGAACACGGAGAACACGGAGAACACGGAGAACACGGAGAACACGGAGAACACGGAGAACACGGAGAACACGGAGAACACGGAGAACACGGAGACGAAGAGGAGTCCAGGTAAGTGTGACATTGTGCTACACATAGACGAGACCAGAACCTGTGGTGGAGTGAACGTGGGGCTTAAGTAGGGTGCTGAAGAGTAATGACAAGGGTGATGGCTTTCAGGTGCAGGTGATTGCAAATGGAGTGCAGGTGAGGAACCAGAGGGATGCTGGAAAGTGGAGTCCGGGGAAGGTGAAACAGACGGTGACTGTGACACATATGGACAAATTTTATGACATATTGGTGCTTTTATTCTTTTTGGAGCTCAAAAGCCCCTAATGACCATATACATTCATTGTATGTGAAAGAACATAATTCAAAACATCTCCTTTTGTGAACTACAGAAGAAATAAAGTCATGAAGTTGAGTAAACGATGACAGGATTAATTCATTCTCTTTAATTCCATGTGGAGTGTGACATATTACCCAAACATTCCTAAACAACACAGTGTGAAAGAGTTAGTTTCAGTTTGTTGAAAGTTTCACCGTCTCTGGGCGTGTGTGTTATTCAGAAGACAGGAACGCCATCCCAGCGTCTCGGTTCATTGCTGCTGCTGCTACGAATATATTTTCATTCAGCCAAAAATATCTCCCTCCCTTCACTATTTAAAAACAGAGAGGCTTCCAAAACTCTCGGAAACATTTAAAAGGGGGTTTTGAAAGCGTCTTCCCTCCACCTGTGCCTGGCTTCCACCAAAACAAAGTATCATATAAAGATATGATATTTATTATGCATTAAACCAAACATCTCTAAACACAAACACTCCCATATCAGAATTAATGTGCAAATGCTCAGTGGTGCACTGGCAGAAGAGGTGGAACAACAATTTACAAAGAGAGATAAGGAGTGAAAGAGGGGTCGGCAAAGTGAAATAATGCCACAGGAGGAATGAGTGAGAAGAAGAAACGATGCTTTGTAGAAAACGGATCAGTATTTGTTCCCTCCATTAGAGGACCAACGCTGGTACGGTCCCCATTTCAAGTTTAACTAATTGTTTTACTGGAGTAATTTGATATGGCTGGTAAAACAGTGCATTGCAATTAACCTTACCCTTTTAATCTGTCCAATAGAGGAGCATTAGTGCTTCTACGGCCCAAGCGAATGAAAACCAGCTGTAAGGAAACAGGCTCATAGTTCAACAACAAAGCTTGAATCTGATTAGGATACAAGGACGAATGACAGAATTAAGCCTGAGGCATATAAATGAACACTCAGCCCTTATGGAAAGTCTAACGCTTTATCCGAGGAGAGAGGAGGAAGGCACATTGTTTGATTTAGTGGAGCTCCTGTCCGAAACAGCGGCCAACTAAGACTCAGCTAAACTCTTCTAAGAGTCGTTTTGAACAGGAGCCAGGTCAGGATGAGGTTTGTGTGGAGTAGAAAAATTAAACAATGGTGCCATGAAAGGTTTGGATGTGAACGCAGGGAACAAGAGTACTGGGTTTCATTATGAGGCTAAACCGCAAAGACAGAATGATCCTGTAATCAATGTGGTGAGGATATTGTGCGCCGTAGAGATGAGCATACACACACACACACACACACACACACTTACACTACCAGTCAAAAACGGTTTTCAACAAGAAACATGAAGAGGACCTGTTACCACAACTTGAATAAATGCATGGTCGCAAGTTAAAAATTCTAATTTATTGTTTTGATTAAACCTTTTAAGTTGCAAATATCATTTTGTAGAGTTCTGTTGACATAATAACGTTGATCATTACATTACATCATTACAAACTCATATTTCTGCATTAATGTTTTTTTTTTTAAATTAGGTTGTGATAACAACGTAATTGACTTGACAAGTTCGGAAATGAAGTGTTTATTTATTTGTTTTTAGTGAAGGGAAATGCTGTTATGTTTGACATTTAAAAGAGTTTCTGTAATTTTGAAGTTTTTGTGGTTACCATTGTTCCATTGTGCTGAAGAGTAGATACATGAAGGTAAACACTATATTGACTCTATGATGTCTATAATGACTGCACTATAATGCCAGTGACAAGTAATATCTTACTTGTTCATTAAATATACATGTTAAATAACTTGTGTTAGCATATATAATAGCTGTTGATTTGAACTGAAATAGATAAGATTAATCGGTTCCAGGGCTACAATTCTGGTAGTTGGAGCAACTTAATTTTTTTTGAGTAATCAACTTAAAAATGTGTGTTTATGCTACAGATTATTCCTCTAACTCAATATAGCTTGTTGGTTGAATGTAAATTCACTCAAAGTTGTCATAACTCAAAAAAAAAAAAAAAAATATTGATGCAAACTGTTGCATTTATTTATTTATTTATTTTAATTTTTTGTTGAGCCAACACATTATTTTTTGGAGTGTAAGAAATGTTTCTTGAGCTCCAAATCAGCATATTAGAATGATTTCTGAAGGATCAGTAATGATGCTGAAAATTCAGCTTTGATCACAGGAATAAATTACATTTTAAAATACATTAAAATAGAAAACAGTTTTTTAAAATTGTAATAATATTTAAAAATATTGCTATTTTTATTGTATTTTTGATCAAAAAAATGCAGCCTTGGTGAGCATATATATATATATATATATATATATATATATATACACACACACACACATATATAAATATATGTAATAAATAATAGCATTAATAACAATAACATATTATTCTATTTTTGAAAGCAAGTGTTTCGAAAAGGCAGGTCTCAGATAAAGTGCATGAAAAAAATAATATAGAGATAGTTATCAATCAGGAAGAGACATACCTGTGCACATGTGGTGCAGCTGCTAAATATGAAAATCTACGGTAAAAAAGCAGAGAAAGTCCATTGTCAGCAAGACTGAACTAAACTATACCACTTAATTTGGACATAAGCTAACTGGTCAAACCTCACTCTTATCACTCATGTTTTTGTGTTCAGGCATATTATGAGAACTAATTACATCCAATATGGTACCACTTGGTTTTACAACCACTATATTGATAGTTAGCTGTCACTCACTCCTCACGGATTCAAGTTCCTGTGATCAGAGCGGGATGTTCATTCCCTGTCTGTTTCCCTCCACGCTCTTGATCACCAACCAAAACAACAGCCCTCTGCGGTGGACCTACTCACGAATATTTTGGAATGCTCTACATACGATGTGCAGAGTCCCAGATGGCTTGTGGTTGTGCAACTGCTGTTGGTGTGCGTGTATTTATGTTTTCATATGCATGTATGTGTATTATGGGGTTATTGGTGTAGAACAAGGCCCTGGGGTGGGTTTTATTAGAACCTAATTACAATAGCGAGAAAATAAATACGGTCCATTTAAGGAAACGGCTTCATTTCATGACACCCAGACTCCCTCCAACATGACAAATTAGATAAGCTTTAATTAATGACCAGTAAGTGACCCCTCTGATTACGTGGTCATTTATAGGCTTATCTTATTTTAGTTGTATTGTAGATAAAGACGGGATTATTCATTCAGTAATAAAAACGACAGTTGTTAATGTATGTCTCAGGTTGCAGTCATGTGAAGGGTCTCTGATGCAGTGCCATTGCATGTCAGTCACTGCTCGATATAAATTAATTTCTAGAATTTAAGATTTAGCGGTCTCTTGCATCATCTTGTGTGGCCGAAACCAAAGCCAAGACATCCAACCATCAAGCCAAGACATCTGGCAAGAGGTCGTTTTCACTTTAAGATTAGATTTGTAACAATGGGAACAGCTGTACGTCAAAAGTCTCTGTGGATTGGTGCCATTTTCATTTCTTCTCACACACACATGCACACATTTATGTATTGCCATTGATTATGAAATATTTTTGGCTAATTTGATAATGCGTGTCATATTTTCAGATCATTTAAAACTATTACTATTAGATAATCAGCACCAAAAAAATCCACAGGGCATCTGGACCTTCTTACGAATGTTCCTGCTAGTGAAATACAGACCTATAGGTTCCATTAGTTACGGTGGTGGCAGCATCATGCTGTGGGGGTGTTTTTCAGCTGCAGGGACAGGACGACTGGTTGCAATCGAGGGAAAGATGAATGCGGCCAAGTACAGGGATATCCTGGATGAAAACCTTCTCCAGAGTGCTCAGGACCTCAGACTGGGCCGAAGGTTTACCTTCCAACAAGACAATGACCCTAAGCACACAGCTAAAATAACGAAGGAGTGGCTTCACAACAACTCCGTGACTGTTCTTGAATGGCCCAGCCAGAGCCCTGACTTAAACCCAATTGAGCATCTCTGGAGAGACCTAAAAATGGCTGTCCACCAACGCTTACCATCCAACCTGATAGAACTGGAGAGGATCTGCAAGGAGGAATGGCAGAGGATCCCCAAATCCAGGTGTGAAAAACTTGTTGCATCTTTCCCAAAAAGACTCATGGCTGTATTAGATCAAAAGGGTGGTTCTACTAAATACTGAGCAAAGGGTCTGAATACTTAGGACCATGTGATATTTCAGTTTTTCTTTTTGAATAAATCTGCAAAAATGTCAACAATTCTGTTTTTCTGTCAATATGGGGTGCTGTGTGTACATTAATGAGGAAAAAAAATGAACTTAAATGATTTTAGCAAATGGTTGCAATATAACAGAGTGAAAAATTTAAGGGGGTCTGAATACTTTCCGTACCCACTGTATTTATTATATATAAAATTCAACCTGCCAAAATGGCTAGTAGGAGTAACTGCGTCACACGCCACTGTTGAAATCCACACGCATTTGGCAGGTTGGCGGGTGTTAAAGGGTTAGTTCACCCAAAAATGAAAATAATGTCATTTATTACTCACCCTCATGCGTTCCACACCCGTAAGACCTTCGTTCATTTTCGGAACACAAATTAAGATATTTTTGATTAAATCCGATGGCTCAGTGAGGCCTGCATAGACAGCAATGGTACTTCCTCTCTCAAGATCCATAAAGGTACTAAAAACATATTTAAATCAGTTCATGTGAGTACATTGGTTTTACCTTAATATTATAAAGTGATAAGAATATTTTTTGTGCGCCAAAAAAAAAACCAAAATAACGACTTTTTAACAATATCTAGTGATGGCCGATTTCATAACACTGCTTCTTGAAGCTTTGGAGCTTTACGAATCAAATCAGTGGATCGGAGCGCCAAAGTCACGTGATTTCAGCAGTTTGGCGGTTTGATATGTGATCCGAATCACTGATTCGACTTAAAAGATTCATAACGCTCTGAAGCAGAGTTTTGAAATCAGCCATCACTAGATACTGTTAAAAAGTTTTTTGGGTTTTTTTTGGTGCACAAAAAAAATATTCTCGTCGCTTTATAATATTAAGATAGAACCACTGAACGCACTCACTCACATTTTTAGTACCTTTATGGATCTTGAGAGAGGAAGTACCATTGCTGTCTATGCAGGCCTCACTGAGCCATTGGATTTATTCAAAAATATCTTAATTTTTGTTCCGAAGATGAACGAAGGTCTTACGGGTGTAGAACGACGTGAGGGTGAGTAATAAATGACACTATTTTCATTTTTAGGTGAACTAACCCTTTAATGTCAAGCCCTGGTTATGTATATTTCACATAAAGTCACTTAAGAGAGTTTATACAGATGATATATGTGGCAATAAGCTGCTTTGTGTCTGAGCTGGAGTGATGCTGCCCACCTAAACTATGGCTAATGGATTAAAAATGTGATCTACAAACTCTTATTACAGACTATGAGTCCAGGCATGATCACTTTTAGAATGAATTCAGGCCTTCAGACTCTTCTGAGACCCATCTAATGTCTAAAGGCATATTGAATCCACTGTGGGCAATTAGATTTTATGTTTGGAACAAACCACACACAAACAATTAGCAAAGCTGTGGACTTTACTTTGTGTGTGTGTGTGTGTGTGTGTGTTTTCCTCAGCATGTCGATAGGGGCCCGTGAGAGTACTTAACCTTATGTTTATGTTTAGGTCCCTGCCTCGCGTGTGTGTTGATGTGCGTGTGTGCGAGCGGTTCTCTCCAGGGTCACGCGTGTTTACGGATTGGCCGTTCTTCTAATTACCAGCATGTCTGAGGTAAACTCTGATTGTCCCACTTCTCCCTCGAGATAAATCGCATTAGTCAGCAATATCCCTCTCCCCTAATTTATCTTAATCTCACCCTTAATTTCTGCCTTTGGGCACTACCCGCTTTTTCCTTTGTGCACCTTATCTTGCCGTCTTCTAAACCAAAAGAAAATCCGAAAAGAAACAATGTGTTGGAAAAGGAGTGCAGGTTACCATTTGTCTTTTCTTCGCTTTCTCCTAGACACGGCACTCCAGTGTCTCTTGTTTCTCGCACGAGAAAGCAAAAGCCTTCTGGGAAGAGCCTTTGTAGTGGTTGAGAGGTGAATAGGGGTATTTGAGTAAGATGGGACGATTTCTTGTCAGATGTGTCTATGGATGTCATGCAACTCTGCTCCACCCGTCTTTAGAGCTTAAGTTCAGAAATGATAATCACTATTAGAATCTCATATCAGTCTTATGATTTTCATAAGCAGATGATAAAACAAAATCTCAGAGTTACATTTACATGTAATGACCAAAATGCCCCGATTCACAAACATGAGATTCTTATGAGCCGGTTCTTTTTAGTAAATCAAAAAAATACAATAAAGGTTCTTTATTGGCATTGATGGTTCCATGAAGAACCTTTAACATTCATTGAAAGTGTCCATAGCACAAAAGGTTCTTTAGATTATTAAAATGTTCTTCACACTGCGAAACCTTTAGTTTTAAGAGTGTATATTTCAGAGGTGATTAATTTATGTGCCAAATAAGCATGTTTTTTTTTTTTTTTTTTTTTTATCTCTGTGACTGTCACTGTCTACATGTTTTGTCTCTGTTTGACATTTCAGAGCTAATCGATGTAAGTTATGGTCATTATTCTATGTGGATTAGCTTCAGAAGCTCTGGAGTGTGTTAGACCCTGATTAGTGTGGATTACATCCCACCTGATTCAGGTATAGGACTAGTAGATTAATGGTCATCTAACTAAAGACCTTCACCTTATCAGCAGTGTGGGAAAGTGGAGAGAGACAGACAGGATCCTCCTACAGATTTCATCAAGTTTTGTGTAGAATGGTCTAGACCTTTATCTGAATGAAAGCAGACACACAAAAATACACTTACTTTAGACAAACTGACATTTTTGGAACAGATACAGTAGCCAGAAATGTATTTAGACACTAAATTCCCTCAAAAATTATAATTCTGTCATCATTTACTCCCCCTAATGTCGTTAAATTTTGTTGCATGACTTTCTTTCTTCTATGGAACACAAAAAATGATACACTACCACTCAATGTTTGGAATAATTACAATTTTTTTTAATGTTTGAAATAAGTCCCTTATGCTCACCCAGACTGCACTTATTTGATGAAAAATTCAATAAAAACAATAATATTTGATTTTTTTTTTTTTTTATCTTAAAAATTCCAAAGTTCTGACAGGTAGTGTATTTTTAAAAATGTCTCAGTGTTTTCTCTCAGAATAAAAGTCCACAGAATCCAATGTTGTTTCAGACAGCACTGATTTTCATTGTATGAACAAAAACAGTTGCATAGAAATAAAGAAATGCATACGGGCTTGAACAAACATGAGTGAGTAAATGATGACAGAATCTAGTAAATCTCCCTTTAAGCCACACTTAATTCTCTGAATGTCACTGCATTTATTTTGAAGAAAGATAGCACAAGCACATTTTAAGCAAAACATTTCTTAAATAATGATATACTACTCAAAATTATGACTGCACTCTAAAAAATGCTGTGTTAAAAACAACCCAATTTGGGTTGAAAATAGACAAAACCCAGGAATTGGGTTGTTTTAACCCTGCAGTTGGGTTAAATGTTTGCCCAACCTGCAGGGTTGATTTATTTAACTCTACTATTGTTTAAAAATGACTGTATTGCTTGCTTAAAATGAAACCAAAGTATGTTGGAAATTAACAAATGAACATTTATGAATGAGTTCAATGAATACAAATTAAACATTTATTAAATTGCTTATTAATAAATGTTCACCTTTTGATTATTATTGTTGCCTCAAGTAATTATGTGTCTAATTTTTAAATTCCAACCTATTTTGGATTTATTTTAAGCCAGCCATATAGTAATTTTTAAACAATAGTTGGGTTAAATAAAACTGCTCAGCACGTGTGACAAACATTTAACCCAACCACTGGGTTAAAACAACCCAATTGCTGGGTTTGTCCATTTTCAACCCAACTTGGGTAGTTTTTAACCCAGCATTTTTTAGAGTGCAGATAAAACAAAAAGTAAAAATGATGTGTATATGTGTCAGGGTTCTGTCTCTTCGGTCGGATTTTATTCTTGGGTTGGTGAACGAGCAATTCCGAGTTTGCTCAGGTTTTGCACTCTTCCGTCCACGTGAGTCGCTTTGTGTGCGGAGCGTGGTGTTCGGATCCCGGCTCTAGTTTGGTTTTGGGTTAGTGTCGGGGTTCGGACATTCATGCTCCATGTGTTTGTCTTCCGTTGTGAGCATTCACTCGAAACCGTACGCTCACACAAAGACGACAATAGGACTGTCAGAGCTCTGTCACCAACCCAAGAATAAAACCCAACCGAAGTGACAGAACCCTTATATATGTATTCATTATATGAAAAGAAAGACTTCCATAACAAAACAGCACATGATATGTGAGGCGCTCCAATACAAGTTCTACAGATGCCACACATGCCTGACTAATACAAAGGCTTAAATGGCCCATTTTTGAACATAAACAGGATTGCCCTCCGCTCAAGGCCCATCATTACTGCACATATGAGGTCATCTGTGTTTAGATTCGCTGCATGTATGAGCCTATCCCACTGAAGCAACACAAAGAAATCATACAACACCAATAGAGCACTGTCAAACCTCACCCTATCTAATCACTTGGCCCTCTGCTTGAAGCAACAATGCTTATAGGACGCTGGTCTATTTAGGGGAAAGCACTCGGGGTCCCACCATTGCTCTTTTGTCCAATGGCAGGCGGAAAAGATAACCCTGACCTGATAAATCTAGCTGTGATTGAATCCAGAGGGAAGCCTTAGCTGTTGTTCCTAGAGGGAGGAAAGGAATATGCGTGCAGTTTCCCAGTATTATTAAGGATATCCAGAAAATAGCCCCATTATGCATTTGTCTGGTTAATTTACTTATCAAATGGCATACGGATAATCTTTTATCAGCGCCCAACTAATCTTTCACTGAGACACAACTCTTAACTCTAACTCCTCCACAGGATGGAAACATCAATGGAGATATCTGGCAGTTTTATGAGGTAATGCTCTTGCAATAGTAAAATCCCTTTCATACCGATTCGAACTGTCACGCTGGTAAATGTAGCCATGTTCTCATCCCCTACTCAATGTCAGAGCCGCCGAAGCAGAGCGTCATGATGAATGAAGCCGGCAATGACCCAGAATTTTGTTTCCAGTTTAAATTACATTATGAAGAAACAACGCAACATGCCAGAAAAAGATCAGCGATCAGCTCTGGAAAAAAATGGAATGCTTAGATCAGATTTTGATTTTAATCGTCCGGTGAAACATGCAATGCCATTTGGCTGAACCAGAATGTAACAGACATTCAGAAAGATCAGAGGTCACCCCTGCAGCCTCTCAATCTCTATGAACATCCAGTCAAGAAGAAAGAAAGCAGCGCATTATCTGTCTCATCTTCATAATGAAATCAGTCTGTTTTGGTTCAGCGTGTGTGTGGGTTTGTTTAGCAATATTTTGTGGACAAAACTCTCCACAGAACTTAGCTAAATGTCTTCAAAGTAAAAATTATTCATGAATAAAGTTCATGAATTAATGAAAAAATGCCACTTTTTTTTCCTCTTTAGTAAGACTGTGTGTAACATATTGTTATTTATTTATTTTTTTTCAAACAAGCAATGCATTTTTCGGTTTCTTAAAAGCAAATGTGATTTGCTGTTTTACTTGAATAATGTGGCAGTTAAAGAGGAAACTGGATATTTAACAAGTAAAACCGCTAGACGAGACCTGATTTTCTGCATTGGGAATTGATTGGATTATGAGAAGTAGATGTTACATACCATAATGGACAAGGACTGAATAAGAGAATGTTAAAGTAACATTTATTCGGATATTGTTTGTCATTACCTAATGAGAATTCTGGCCTAAAACTCTTAGAAAAACCTTCCCACACATTTTAGTCAGAAATGTAACATTTGTGTATGGGAAATACAGTATTTTCCCAAGATTTTCTAAACCATGATTCATATGTAAATATAGGCTACTTGAAATATTATAAAGTCAAGAAACACCTTTTCATAATATAGCCTGTGTCACAGCATACAACAAATTATGTACAGTGCTTCTAAGTTGATGGTGAGAAAATAAAATGCTAAAGTGCTTTCCACAAAAACTAACTTTTTTTTTTTTCTTTTCATTTTTATTATTATTTGGTTTGATTTTGGTTTGTTTATGGTTTGTGTGCAACACTGGTTGTTTTTGATTCATGTGGACACTTAAAATATCAAAAAACACAATATTTTATTTGATTTGCCATAAACGTCATTTATTAGTTTGGTCAGATAATGATTAATGCAATATTTTGGAAGCTTGTTTAAATAAAAAAATAAAAAAGGTCATTCTGACTTTTTATCTCACAATTCTAACTTTTTTCTCAGAATTGTGAGATTTAAACTCGCCATTGCAAGTTATAAAGTCAGAATTGTGTGATATAGCCTAAAGTCAGAATTATATAAAGATATAAAGTCGCAATTCTGACTTTTTTTTCCCCTCGCAATTTTGAGTTTATATCACACAATTCTGACTTTATATCTTGCAAAAAAAAAAAATCTAAATTGTGAGATATAAACTCGCAATTGCGAGAAAAAAAAAGTCAGAATTGTGAGATAAAAACTCGAAATTAAATTTTTTATTTCATGGCGGAAACGAGCTTCCATACAATAATGTAACAAATTAGTTTTAAAAGTTTTTTTAATACTTTTGGTTTTATAATTATCTTTATACAAAACCAACAGAAATCTACGGTACATATGCCAACACAATATCATGGCAATTCCTAACGATTCCACATTTTGGCAAATTTGTATGTTTTCGTATGATTCACATTGTACGAAATTCATACGATACATGACCTATAAATAGTTATGTTTTCCTTTGAGAACGGGTTGGTACATACTCCTTTAAATAGCTACATCAGGTAAATGTGTGTGTGTCTGTGTGTGTGTGTGTGTGTGTGTGTCAAATAGTGATTCTGAATGGGTCTCTGGGATAAGGTTCCTACAGTGGTGGGATGCCCATGAGGACATGGATAAGGGTGGATCCTCGTCGGCTTGCTTATATTCTAGGCATTCCCAGAACGCCGCGCTGGGAACGTGGTATAGGATCTCCTTTCTGGTTCACGCATCTGCCCCCAGCCCATCATCGCCCCAGAATCACGAGCCGCAGCGTTTTGACTCTGCAATAGAGGAATCAGAGGATACCCAGAAGGACAGACAGAATTCGAAAGAAGAAGAGAGAACCACAGAAATAGAGTGAGAGGTCAGCAGGATAACTGGGTTCATATCACGGCTGGAGTGTGTGAGTGTCTGTGTGTGTGTGTCGTTCTGTCTGTGACAAGCAGCGATCTGTCTGTAACAGGATAGAGTTGCACTACAACTTGTTGCGTGATGCTAAATAAATGCTGGCATGTGTGCCCAGAAACATGACGCTTTGGCTGAAAAGGGTCACTCACCTCATGTCCACAGTGCCTGCTGATGCACAAGTCTCTGCATTAATGACAACACATGGATCGCATGCAACCTTTATATTCCTCTGCTGTCCCATCAACACCATAATGTGACAGGGCAAAGCTTTGCTAACAAGGACATCAGTGAGATAATACAGGTCTTTAAAATCCCTCTCACCCCGCTCCAGGTCCAAGTGAGCTGTCATGCTATCTACATGATCATCAACCTTAAAGCAGCATCCTAACTGAAATTAAACCTGATAAGAGAAGTAAAAATGTAATAAAGAATATACAATAAAAGCATATAAAAAGTAAATAAAATGAAAATAAGTATATATATCAACATAAAATATGCTCCTCAAGTGCACAAGACCTGATCCAGACGTTATCATGTTGCTAAGCTAATGACACAGTACAGTAGATCAAACTATTTTCTATCAATAATTTGTACCTGTGATGCCTTAGTGCCATGTAGTGTACATTATAATTGCAAGTTTATTGTGCCAGATACATACACACTGCTCAAATTCACTTCTAATCCTCTCTTGCCCCACTTGGCCAGCTCAGTTATTCTAAATGGATATATTGACCCACCTTCAGCCCATTAGCACAGTAACACAAGGTCACAGAGATGCAAAATCACCCATGTGTTTTCTGCTCTAGCGTTGCCAGATCTCCCTCATGTCATTAGGCCAAGTTCATTAGCTCCAGTGTAGTCTGTGATCAATAGCGCCTCTGTACCGAATCCCCCAAACTGTTCCGCAGGCTCTGTTATTGACTAGAACAAAGTGAATATATTATACAAACACAACTGTGATCAATGACTCATGCTGCCTATCAGGTCGAACTAATGGAGGATACAAATGCTTTCAGAGAGGGATCAAGCCCGCCGCTGGACTTAATTAGCAAGAAATTCCAATAAGCTGTCTGAATGGCACACAGCACTGTTGTGAAACACTGCTGAAGCTCTGTGATAATGATGGACACATTCATTAGCATTTACTACACAACATCTCATCGCTAGTGATGATATATGAATGAATATCAAAGATGGATCAGAGACTACGACTGGATTGACTGTGGCCAATTAAATAAACATGATGAATATGTGGCGGAAACATAAATGCTAAATTAAAGTGGTAATTTAAGACTATTCCATGTCAAATATTTAACAACAATAATAATACATAAAACAATTCTTTTTATACTGTAATACATGTAATATGGTTTCCTCAAAAATAATTAGCAGCACAACTGTTTTAAACATTTTTAATAAGAAATGAAATCATTAGCTATATAAGAAAGATTTCTGAAGGATCATGTGACACTGAAGACTGGAGTAATGATGCAAAAATTCAGCTTTGCATCACAAGAATAAATTAATGAAACACAAAATACATTAAAATAGAAGACAGTTATTTAAAATTGTATTTTCATAATATCAAATAAATACAGTCTTGGTGAGAATGAGAGCCTTATTTCAAAAACAAAAATCTACAGACTCCAAATATGCATAAACTATGATGCAGTCTGTTCCAATATCACAGTGGAAACGGTGTCTGAATAGATGTTATGGTTGTAATTATGCCTTGTGGAAGGATGAGAAATGTCTACTCTGGCCTGAATAACCAAAAAACACCTGCTACTATAGTGTGAAGTTTGGCCTCGTTCTAAATCACTCCATAAACACACACATTAGACACAGAGCAGCTCAGGAAGTAGGTGGTCTCTCATAAGACACCATCATTGGCATGTAAGCAGGTGTGTATGTGTGCGTTTTCTTCTAGGGCCACACATCAAACACAGCTGTATGCTTACAGCTGACGATCCTGAGACTGCAACTGTTCCTGCATCTGTCTGCACCTCTGGAATGAGTGCATGTGTATTCCTGTGCTTGAGCAACTCTCAAAAGTCCACATGGAAACAGCTAACATGCATATCACTCTACAGACACTAGAAGACAAATCCAGAATGTGTTTAGTCATAACTTACTGCTGTCTGCGAGTTATCCCTACTTCAATCATGACACAATTGTGTCTTTCACTCTGAGCTCAGCTTTTCCATGTTTCTGACATGTAAGATTTAGAGTCACAGAGAGATTAAAGGCACACTATGTAGTTTTTGCCTCTAGAGGTCGCTTATTCAAAACAAAGACGTAGCCTGATGACGCCTTGATTTCGCGGAATCATGGGAGGTGTTGTCTTCACGTCTACAGCCGGTGGAAAATAATCCTGCGAGACTCGGGCAGAAATCATATTCATGGATGAGCTAATGTATTAAAGATTTATTAACATTACTGTAGTATGAAGAAGGGAGTAGCAGAAAAAAGTTGGAGCGGAATGATCCCGCTGGAGCGATAGCTAATGAGAGACAAGCGCAACACAGACACGGCTCGAGAGCAGCGGAACTTTTATTATGCCGCAGACAACTGTTTCCGCTTCTTCCAGTCATGAGTATGTGCGGTAACGCAGCGCTGTTTATCATATTAGATACATTTGTGTGTTGAAAGTTGTTATAGTGCTACTCTGTGCTACTATGAGACACCTGTTGCACACTGCAGGAAGCTAGATCGATATTAGGCATGGTAAAACATGGTACTCGCGGTAAATCAAGAAAACGAGATTTAAACAATAAGACTTACTGTGTTGAATCATATAACAATGATTAATTTTCTGTCAATGAATGTATCCAAACAGTTGCTCGCCTGTCTAATAAAAACACATAATATATTAAAGCGTCTTTGGTGTTTCCATGGTTTCTACAAAATAAAACTGGAAATCAAGGATAAAGCGGATATGATGTCATTGATAGGTGACGCACGGACACAGTCTGTCTCCTGGTAAAAATTGCATATTTCTCTGGATTTAAACATTCTTGAAAACATTTGGGATAACGTAAGTACACAAGTCAACAAAATATATAACATTGTTCTAGTGTTTTTTGGATATTTGAATATATTGTGCCTTTAAAAAGATATACTTTCTCATCAAAAGTGAAGTATGAAGTATAATTGATGTAGCCACACACTGGAAAATTAGCACATGCAAACTCTTAGTCAACATGGCTTGAAAATGTACAGTGACAACTAAGAGAAAAAACATGCAACAAAGGTGAGTACAGAGTCTGGAAAATATGCATCCATCATTGTTGAGGGAGTGTCATGGAAGTCTTAACAGATCCACTCCCAAACGCTTTGAGAACTTATTTAGTGCAACAGTGACTCTGCTAATCTCAGAGTGAAACCATCATGCTAAAGGATAACATGTTATAAAGAAGCATTTCATACAAGCACAGAATGACAGCTAAAGTATCTGAGGAAGAACAAGTGAAATATGGGAACAATTAATTTTTCCCATCATGTGCTGCTTCAAGCTGTCTATACTGGCCAAACCAAACCATTATATAGGAAAAAACTGCGGTTTCAAATTATCCTCTTCTGAGTGGAGAAAATAGAGTTTTTCAGTAGCATTCACCCAAATGTTTCAGTCATAGGATACATAATCCTTTCTCCCCACCATTGAAAAATCACAGAACCCACATGATTGCTAACATAATATTTAGTTAACTCGAGGAGAAGAGCTTTGTAATAGAATGGAGAGATGGGCTCTTGTTTTCAATCATCCGCTTAATTAAGGCTTCATTTCTCCCCGGACAGCTGTAATTATTGATGGTTTCCATAGCAATGAACTTGTGGGGCAACATTTATCATGTTCAAGCTATCATGCTAATTATTCGTTTTTGTGTGAGCTTAAACCCAGTTGACATTAAAAGAATGAAATAATGTATGTCTTTAGTTCTGTTCTCCTAGAGACTGACCAGGCCCAGCTGCAGTACAATTGTTTCCCTTTCAGGCTTTTTTCATCAGTGCAAATGCTGCACTTAAAAAACAAGCTTAAACCAGCCTAAGGTGGTTTGCTAGTCTTATCAGGGGTGCGTTTCCCAAAAGCATCGTTAGCCAACTATGGTCGCAAGTTCCATTGAATTGTGTTGGTAACGACGGAACTTGCGACCATTGTTGGCTTTGGGAAACGCACACCAGGTCAACCAATCTTGCCAAGATGGTGGTCAGCTGGTTTAGCTAACTAAAGTAGCTGACAATTCCCCAAACCCCTGTAAAATCATCAAAACAGAGTGTAAACCCGCTAGATTATTTTTTTTTTAAACCATAGCTTTCTGGATATGTATTATGGTAACACCATGGTATTTTTGAAGTAGCATGTAAATGCATGTAAAGTAATCTTTATCTATTTAAACCGCCATAATAAGCCTGAGCTTCCCCAATTCATCTGATGTCTTAAGGGCCGTTCATACCAATAACTATAAAGATAACGATAAATATATAGTTCTAAAAATTGTTCTCAACATTAATGAATAGCAAAGTTCACACTACAGCTATAACGATAACGCCACAGAGAAACAATATCATTGGAATCACTTTCAGATCAATTTTATTCAGCTAATGAATGATAAAAACATTGACAGCCAATCAGAAACTATCCTGCTGTAACAAGCTCTAGCATTTAAAGAGACAGACAAGCATGCGCTTAGAATAAACAATAATATCGTCTTTACATTTATCGTTCTTGGTGTGAACGCGCCTATTGACTGCCCCTACCACCAAGGTCACACCAGGTCAACACACTATAAGTATACTTACCCGTATAATATTTGAAAACAAGGTCAAGAGATACTATAACCAAACCAGGTTTGAACTGGGCCCACTTTAATGACCAAATCAACTCAGGTTACAAATGAGAAGGGGCCTCCCGGGCCCCAGTGCTCGTCACCTCATGCTCTCCTCAACAATGCCCCGTTAAAAACCCCACCGCGGCCTGACGACTACTCCTCTTTCCCACGGTGAAGAGCGCCTGGCCCAGTGCCCCCCTCCACAGCATATAAAACAGCCAAGCTTGAGAGGAGGCCAGCTTTGGAGAAAGATGGGGCGCCATGCTGCAGCGTACATCATAAATTATGGGCTCCCCAACAAACACACACACACACACACATACAGTTGCAAACTATAAGAAGTGTGCCCTCTTGTAGCTGCCCTGCCTGCCATACTTTTACGGTCTGTGGTCGTGGCACCATGCTCTCGTTCCAGCCATAATGAAGGATTTCTCATCATAATTAATGGCTCAGGTAAGGGTGGGAACATTTTGTCATAATTAGGAGACGGGAGAGCGTAAGTTTAATAAACCTGCGACTTAATAGTGAAATATAGCCGTGTCCGGGCTTAGATGGATTATTAGGGCGCCTATACCCTATAGTTTACGCTGCGTCAGAGAACACTGCGAATTGATCTCATTAGGGATGCCGTGCACAAGAGTTTGCACATGTGATAATCTATCATGCAAGTATCGTTCTTCAACAAATGCCTACGTGGAGTATGTTGCAGTAAAAGTTTTGATTTAACTTTTACTGCAACATACTCCACGTAGGCATTTGTTGACCGATGAAAACTTCAGAGAGGTGAGAACAGTGCTGTTTGCAGTATTCCAAAGTGATTTCAAAGTGTCTGTCCACGGCTCATCAATTTTGCAAATCAATTTTGCATTTCTATCAGTTCTCTAATGCATAAGCACCCTTACTCTTACACATTTAGAATTGGTTAGAATAAAAAAATAGAATAATTTAATGGATGGCAATTAAATTTCTTTTATATAACACAATTAATTAAAGGGGACCTTTTACAAGATGTAATATAAGTCTCTGGTGTCCCCAGAATGTGTCTGTGAGGTCTCAGCTCAAAATACCCCACAGATCATTTATTATATATTATAAATTTATAGGAATTTGCCCCTATTTGGGTCTGAGCAAAAACACGCAGTTTTTGTGTGTCCCTTTAAATGCAAATGAGCTGCTGCTCCCAACGCCCTTTCCAGAAGACAAAACTGGAGAATCTCGTGCAGCCAAAAATGACGATTGTCAGTAACGGTGTTCAGCCTTACATTGTTCAAAAGTTGGACACTGATGGAGAGAATCAGGAAGAAGTTACAACTTTTAGAATGCAACTGGACATTTCTAAATGGATAATGGATAAATGTATGTAGCTGCTGTGGAGTTGATTCAACTCATCGACTAGCATGTGCCGTCATGTCTTTTGTGCACATCCAGCATTGAATTGACCCTCATTTGTGAAGCAGCCCAGCGTAAAATGACGGCAACATTCTACTACAACAACTCTTCCTCTTCTTCTGTAAAGCAGCCCAACATGGCCTCACCCCCTTGGTTGCGTGTTCCCAGGGGCAGGGTTTATGTAAATTTTGGGTTTTGCGATGTCACCAACCCGGGAAGAAGTTTGTTGTAGTCCCTACCAGCCGTTTGTTCTAGTCCTTAAAAAGCGATTTCTGTAAAATACAACATCTCCCTTTGCATTGAACTTGGACCTTGGAACTTTGCAGATGTTATGCTCAAACAGCATTATTACACACTAACTAAAGTTAAAAAAGTGAAATCATGAAAAATATAAAAATTTATAAAAATAAAATAGAAATTCTTTGACAACCTCCAAGTTCATTTACTGTTGTACAGTCACACGGATATAACGTATCACACTATCAAATTGAACTGACAAGACTCTAACAACAAATAATTGTTTATTAGCCGTGCAATGTATAAAAGTCATTGTTAGCATGCACTGGAGTGTATCATACGTGCACTTTGTGAGGGAACTGAGGAAATGCATATACTCAACTGTCAGCCAACACAAACTTTCACTTTATAGCTAGCTGGGACTTATATTGTCCTCTGCTTCTATAAAAACCACATAAGCATGGCAAAAGTTCTCAAAAGACTGATTCAGGTTACATGCCTCCAATTGAAAGTCATCTTTCTACGCTGTAACCAATTACATATATTTAAACTGCCCAGTTCCACACACACACACACACACACACACAAAAACCTAACTACACTATTTTTTTTAATGTAATTGAAGACCATTAGTGGTACTACAACAACAAATGACTTCAGATAAAGCTGACTCAAGTCAAATGAGTTCAACCACAAATGCAATTCAATAGACTTCTAATTACTCAACTTACTGTTTCAGCAAATTCCCCATTATGAGGTTTTTTCAAATTTATGCTGGGTTGTTTTGCTTTGTGAACAATATCAATGAAAATTTGGCTGTTGTAAAACTAGTCAAATCTGAATCATTGAGCACTTCAGAAGGTCCAGATGTCGAAAAAGCAATGTTTGTTTAACCTGCCCGTACAGTGACTACTACCAGGGGTTGTTTACTTGCGCCTAAAGGTTCATTTGCTTGATTATGTATATATATTTCTCATTCTGCGGCCTGTATATCCCACAGCAATCTTGATTCTGTCAATGTTGACTGTGTGAATGTGGAAAATCAGTCAATAGTGTGGTGCACTGGGAATTTTCAGTGTCAAGCATCAGGACAACTTCTCAATGACAGACGCCAGCTCTCTAAGCTAAACCACATCACTCGACATCATTGCAAAGGACGTTTGCTTTGTCAGCGTCCATAGTTGGGCCTTTTTCTGGCAGGTTAAAACTGAACCTGCTTGAATAATGTCAGAGGTAGAAGGGTGGAGGTCTTCAAAAGGGTTGTGCCCCTTTCCCTTGCTTATTTCCTGTCTCCTGATCTCTCTTGGCCTTTCATGCCTCTTATGCTAACTCCTTATGCAGACTGACAGGGAGCAGAGATTGGTCGAGACCTAGAGCTTTGAAATAGAACGGCACTGATCCATCACCAACCTTTCACTCTTTCTCTATCCTCACTTTCCCTCCATATCTTCCTGTTTCTGTCTGCGTCTCTTTCTTCAGATGTATAGCTCCTCTTCCACTCTCATCATGGTGACTTGGGGACCTACAGATGAAAGGAAAAGAGTTTCCACCATCAGAACCACAGCTTTGTACAGATGGACTGTCAAGGTCATGAGACATCTAATGCTGAATGCAGGGGTGAATAAAAGAGATACATCAGATGGAAACAAAAACACAAAGAATAAAATTTCCTTTTCTGACAGGATGAGAGAAAGAGTAAGGATGGAAACATACTTTACATATATGTATGTGTGTGTAAAAATTAAATGTAAAAAAAAAAAAAAAACTTGTTTCAGATAGTTGTCATTTTAGTTTAAGTTTTAGTAAATTTGTTATGTGCTTTTGTCATTTTTACTAGATTAAAAATATCTATCACCATGACTTTTGCCTCAATAAACTCCTAATTACTGCTTATTAATAGTTAGTAAGGTAGTTGTTAAGTTTAGGTATGGGGTAGGGTTAAGGGATGTAAAATATGAATAAAAATATGAAATAGTATGTGCTTTATGAGCACTAATAAACAGTCAATATCCTAGTAATATGCATGCTAATAAGCAACTAGCTAATAATGAGAATTAGACCCTAAAGTGTTATCCAAAATTTTAATAAAAAGATAATATTGGTGAGTTATCAAACACAAGAACCTCAAGTATTGCCTTCATTATCATATCAGATTTTCTTGTTCAGTAACTCTACTCTTCAGTTGGGTTCTATTTCCTGTAACGAGAGCTTGATTTGGTTGATTTTTATCATGGAAGATGATGGATATTCTGTCAACTTTTGTACAAAGACACCCTCTTTTCCACCCTCACATCCCCCATCACAATCCCTCCTCCTATTTCTTCCTCTTTTGTAGCTCTCGTTCTCAGTCTCCTGTTCTCTTGTTGGACGCTGAGAGAAAAGATACAATGCGGAATCTGAAAGCAGGTATTTGTTTGGGGGTCAAGGGGATGGGTTGACCACGTGGTGAGACAGGTGGGTCTGGTGAAGTGAATCATTTGACCCATGGAAAACCAGTCAACCTGTTGAGATTGTTCATCTAATATTCCCCAATTTCATAGTATTTCTTCCACAGAAGTCTCAGCTTGATAAACTGCATAAACCAAGGGTGTAGAATTTAGTAGGGTGTTATGTCCCCACCAATAACAAAATCAAACCTACGCCCTTGATAAAAAAAACGATAAAATCTGCCTCTGAAAGGAGTAGATTAATATACAATCAAACTGATACATAAATGCATCTCTCTCAAATTTGGAATCTTCAGCATTAAAATATTTTGAATCTTTAGCATGTAGAATCAATAGCATTATTTAGAATCTTTACCTTTTAGAATCTTTAGAACTCATTTAGAACTTAGAATCTTTAACATTTATAATCTATAGAATAACAATTGTTTCTGTCTCCAAGCTCGTGTCTGTCTTTGTGATGTATAAAGCTTGTATCATATCCATTGGTCATCTCACCCAAATCCCTTGATTCTTTCTAGATCGGCCGTGCACCATCTACACCAAAAGGGGCTCCACTGCGAGAATCCCACCGGCATCACAGTCTAGTCAGTTTCCCACTGCTTCCCGAGCCTCCAGCAGCCAAACCTTGAAACGAACTCCCAGCAAGACAGAAAACAACAACCTCTGCTTTCTTCACATGCATGACACATGCTTGCATGGGTCCATGATGAAAGGCTGCAGCATCTATAGATCTCCTCTCTCTGTAGTTTGGCTGTGATTTTTCGTTATTTTATTTCTCTTTTTGATAGCAGGACAGAGCTGAAAAGGCAAGATTCTCAGAGGGCTGCGTAAGAGATCAGAAGTGTGTTCTTAAGAGTCGAAAACCCTGAAGTGCATTCATGTTGCAAGAGACATCCGACTTTTCCACAGAACGAGTATCTTGGGTAATAAGATCAAAACACTCAGCCCAGTGTGATGTGGAGAGTTTGAGAGGTTAGTTGTCTGGTTGCCCAAAATAAAGTGACTGACAACGGTTCTAAAATGTATAAAAAATACAATATCTCCTCTTTTCACTTATTTCTTTAAATCTTTATCTACGAAGAAGCATCTTCATCATGCTAACCCTGTACCAGCTCTTTCACAATGGCCCATGCTTATATCATTGAAACTGTGGCTGTGTTCTAAACCCTAGTGCACTGCCTCAGTCTACATAGGCTACTAACTGAAATGGAACCTCCTGACTAAATTTAAATCATGTACATTGGCAGCAACTCGGTTAACAACATGTACCACACAAATACTATAGCACAAAAATAGATACTGATATTAGCATGCTGCTAAGCTAACAACTCAATAGTCTAACAAGCACAAAATACATTATAAACATAGGGTGAAATAGCTTATTGTTAATTGGTTAGCTACTAAATAGTATTTTTAAATATTTAGTATTAAGAATCTTTAGATCTTCATTCATAATCTTTAGAATTTTTAACATGGAATCTTGTATAATCGTTAGCATTCGGGATTCTAAAGATTGTGTTAAAGATTGTAAAGATTTTGAATGCTAAAGAATGTGTGTTTAAATGATTCTAAATGTTTAAGATTGTATGTTAAAGATTTAAAAAAGATGTTGAAGATTCTGAATGCTAAATATTTTAAATGTGAAAGATATTTACATAATCTTTAGCATTCAGAATTTCTGGAATCTTTAATAGAATATTTAGCATTACGAATATTTGGAATCTTTAACATCTTTAGCATTCAGAATCTTTAGCATAGAATCGTAAACATTCTGAATCATCAATCTTTAGCATTCAGAATCTTTAGAATCTTTAACAGAAATTTTAGAATTCAGAATCTTTAGAATCCTTAGCATTCAAATCTTTCAAATAGAGAATCTTTAGCATTTAAGATGTATAAAATACACAATATTATATCCAACATTTCCCATACTGAGCATGTTGCAATGCATTGTGGGATTTCCTTGTCCTTAAATGATAAAAACAAAGCTGCTTTTACATTTAAAAAACAAAACAAAGGTGTCTTATAATACAGTACAACTTTGCTACCAATGTTTTGGAATAGCATTTGTGTTGGGAACGTGCCTGATGTCCAACAGTGATAAGTACATTTAATGTATTTCCATCTCTGTTGCCCAGGCTTAAGTCAAACTGAGGGAACTGCCCCACAGCTGCCCCTCAGAGGTACTTACAACATGACCACAAGCACAACCACAGCTCGTACAAGGCACTACTTGAAACCAAGCAAGACAAGCAGACATGGAAAACAGTGACATGAGGTATCTGGCACCAATCGCAAGTCTTAATTCAGAAGATGATGTTGCTTCATTTGGCAGAAGTAGAGAAAGAATGAGAGAGAGAAAATTGAGAAATTATTGCTTAAGATTACTGACAGATGAAGATTCTCAAGAAAGTGTTCTGCAGTTTGCGTTTGTACACAAAGTGTGCTCATCAAAACTCCATCTGCCAACCTCGGTCAGCGCAAAGGAATGCTCAGAACCTTTAATAAGGGGTCATTGTTGTTGAGGATCTTCTCTCAGCATTTCCCAGTTATACACTGAGGAATGAGACAAAAGGAAAGGTGTTTTTATATGGGTTTTTGAGGCATCCACCCTTGAGTACACACGTGCCGGGCCAAACCAGTCCTGCACCGCCGCATCTGGAACACACATGTAAAGTTGGGCGTGTAACACATAACCACAGTAACCTGGTTCAGACCACTCTGGGAAAGTTTAGGTTAGGCACGTCTGTGGCGTTTGACACATAACACATGCCTTGTGGAATTATAATTATCTGAGATGCATTTTTTAAATTAAATGTATTT
The DNA here is from genome assembly GCA_037950665.1 of Hypophthalmichthys nobilis. Lineage (NCBI taxonomy): Eukaryota > Metazoa > Chordata > Actinopteri > Cypriniformes > Xenocyprididae > Hypophthalmichthys > Hypophthalmichthys nobilis. The sequence continues at coordinate 22,958,276 of CM075487.1, forward strand.
GATGAATGATAGACCTGCACAATAAATATTTCATCTGATATACATAATCTCTAAAAGGACTGCATTTCATTACTTTAATTACTTAAAGTCAACATGAAATGGCGTTCACAACCTATCTTCCAATATGTGACATATTGTGAGTGAAAAAGGATATTCAACAAGAAAAAAAAAGAAAAAGAAAAAAAATAGAGACTAGATTTAACCCATTGAGAATTGATTGGATTGTAAAAAGTGGCTGTTGCATATCAGAATGAGGTATGCAGTCAAATTTGCAAAAGGTTATGGAAAACAATTCCCCTCCTAAAACATCATCAGCTCTTCTAAGGAGGCTTTTAGAGTGAGATTGGGAACGTGGAAGATCAGTTTTGAGAGTATCATCTCAATGCATCTCAATGGTAACAAATCCATCTTAATTGCTGTAAGTAACCTTTATTGCATTAACCTTAACCAGCAATAAATTACTGCAAATACTGTTAGCGAGATTTTAGAAAGGCTGCATTACCTGCAAAAGTAGCCTAAAATAATGACAAAATTGCTATGTCTACTGGTTAATATTAAGTTGATTGGTTAATATTAACAAATAACCCATGCAGCTTATGTCTTTTCAGATCAAATTAATTCATTTTGGTGAACAATCTGAAAGACAAAAATATTATTTTTAATTGTATGCACTCATGAAAAAGACCAGGAATGTGTATTAATAAAGTAAAATGGGTCAAATTTGATTTCATGTTGATTTCATGTTAAAGTGCCCCCATTAGGCTTTTTTGAAAATTCCTAATTTTGTTTGGAGATCTCCTACAATAGGTTTACATGCCAAAAACACTTACATTTCCTCATAATATACATTACAGCATCATCTCTTTTCTTACAGTGTCTGAAACTGCTCAATCAAGGATTCACTCTCTCTAAACTCCTCCTTTCTGAGAACCTACTCTGCTCTGATTGGTCAGATGGCCCAATCTGTTGTGATTTGTCTACCGTTTACAGCGCTTTTCAGAAACGAAACACTCATTACCATATCTGAATTTCAGCTCTGGAGGCTTCCTCAGCACTTGGATACACAGTGATACGAACAGTAACAAGTTAGCAGAGCCCTGCTTTAGAAGATTGCAAAGTTGTAGTCCACCTTTTAGGAAACAACAATACAATACAATGCCAGCAATTCAACACATTACACAGATGTCTGATAGTAAACCCTCTAAATCTCTTTGTGACCTCTTAAAACCATTTCATGAGTGATCCTAACACCAAACATCTTTCATATACGCCTTGTTCAGTACATGACCTCTGAGAGGAAGCTCACAGTGATGGATGACCAGTGTGAATTGTGTGTGGCGACACCACCCAAAAAAAACTGATAATGGCCTTACCTCTCCAACAAGCTGTAAAGACTTAAACGCCTCGCTACAGTATTTTACTATGACATAAGTCCCTTTGTGAGCAAGCCACAGTGAGGTAACCAGATAATTTCACGGCACCTTCGGGATGCAGCTGCTCCTGCCAACCCTGGAATTACAATTCTCTCTTTTTTCTCTTTCATTCTCTCCTCTGTCTAAGGATGTCCAACAGCGTCAGACGTTTCTCAGGGAACAGTGTTCCTGGAACATTTCGGCTTTCCAAATCAGCCATGAACATGTCAATGAACCACCTTGGCTAACAGTTGAGAGGAGTAATTAAATATGTATTTTATTATTTATTTACGAGCAAAATGGTAAGCAGTCCATTTGACGATCACAATACATTTTTACTTAATACAGTCTCATATGCTGTATTTAAAAGTGCAGAACTATCAACAGTGGATGTAAATGTAGGCTACTTTATGTGTATGATCAATCACTTTTGAAATGACAAACTTGGACTATTAACTTTTCATATTTGCTCAATCAATTGATCTTCTGTACCCGAGTTGACAAATTGATTTTGATTTCCAAAAACTGTAATTTTGATGCATTAAATTGCTCAAAAGTGACAGTAAAGACGTTATACATTTTAAATTTTACATTTTATTTTTCATTATTTTGCATTTTCTATTATCAAAAAATCCTGAAAAAGAATGTATCGCAGTTTCCACAAAAATATTAAGTAGCACAACTGTTTTCAACATTGATAATAATAAGAAAAGTTTCTTGAGCAGCAAATCAGCATATAATGATTTCTGAAAGATCATGTGACACTGAAGACTGGAGTAATGATGCTGAAAAAAAAAAATAAAATTTATTTTAATTTGTAATATCACAATATTGCTGTTTTTACTGCATTTTTGAAAAAGTCTTACTGACTCCAAACTTTGTGTGCGTATTGTACTGTATACAGAAATATTTATCTGAGAACAATAAGTACTTTTAGCAAAAAAGGAGACAAATGTACAGAAATCTGGAGTATTTTGCAGGAGGTTTGTAGTATGACAGAAGACTTTTTACTAAAGATTACTGTCAGAGGGACACATGGAACAACTTACCACTAACCCCAGCGGCCAAAACTCCTGTGAGCACACACACAGCAAACGCCAGAAGGAAACTGTCACATTTAGAGATAAAATCTATGACAAATCCAGAAAATATAGAGCATTTTGTTTTTATGTGACATTTCCAGACCTCTGATATTATTTGTGAGCTGTACTGTCACAGAGTACAATATATTTACAGTAGCGTTCAAATTTACCACCTCTCTCACAATTTTCTGTGTATGTGTCAGCACAATCATGGGATCTCTTTCCAAGCTCAATTGACTCATGCCTGGCACAAATTGTTCAGAAAAGGAGATACCTGATACTTTTGCTTTTCCCAAGTCTTAATAAAGGAAAATTGCAGCACTCTTGAAGGAAACGGTCTTTTTAAAGTCTTTACTTTAAAAACACCCATTCAAAGATCAAGTCAAATCATATCAAATACTACACAGATGTAGGTTTGTGGGGTTAGAGTAAGACAGGAAGTGGAATCCTTGTAAAAAGGGAGGCCAGTTGTACACAAGTTATGAAACTTGAACTCTTGAGGTCAGTCATGATTGGCCAAAGTTCTACTACACTTGACCCCTCCCCCTCCTAAGACTGTAATACACACTAAGTAAACAGAGGGAAGACACAGAAGTGTATTATTTACAATCTTACATACATACACAAGTATAGTCTGATAAAACTATATAAAAAAAAAAAAAGTGTAGGATAATAGAAAATAGCCTAAAATAAAATAAAAGATCTCACTTTTTATGAGTCTCTCTTTCTGGTATCTTTCAACGTATGTTCATGGGACAAGTTTCATTCTGAAGTTTAATATTCAGGGTTGGGGGTTGTTCAAACCAAGTATGAGCTACAGTGATAGTATACTAAAAATACAATAGCATGTGGTAGCATTCTATACAGAACTAGCACACACATAATGTGGGTGGGCTTTCAAACCCCTGGAGATTCAGATGTGTGAACGTGAATATGACGTGGTGAGAACATGAATTTGTGCCCAACGTACAAAGAGAGATAGAAAGAGCATCAGAGTCAGTCACTGACCCGGTCAGGATATGAACATCAATGAGTAAAAGCTGATCTTGTTACCGAGTTTGATTTATGAACAAGCAGCTGCAGTAAAGTATGAGACCACAAACAAAGAGTAACTCACACACAGACGCTGAACTGTAACACTGCACACTGCAAACTAAGTACTTGATACGCTATCTGTATCTTTACACTATAAATCAACGCAGGCCAGGTATGTGACTCAAAACACAGGGATGTCTGAGGCTGGAAATAGACTCGTCTTTGGTTTTTAAGGGATCTGATCTGTTTCATACACACTTATAGATGGTAATGTCCGGTGTCTGGACTTCAAAGAACTTCATTATTCACTGTGACTCTTTTCTTACATCGGTACTTTATTACACATCTCCTTATCTATGTAAAGAGACATTTACTAAATCACCGTATAGGGTGAATTCAGGTTGATTGACTTTTCCTGCATATTATTTATATATATATATATATATATATATATATATATATATATATATATATATATATATATATATATATATATTACACACACACACACAAGCAACGTAAGATTTTTAAAAGAAGTTTCGTCTGCTCACCAAGGCTGCAATTATTTAATTAAAAATACAGTAAAAACAGTAATATTATTACAATTTAAAATAACTTTTCTCTTTGAATATATTTTATAAACTAATTTATTCCTGTGATCAAAGCTGAATTTTCAGCATCATTACTCCAGTCTTCAGTGTCACATGATCCTTCAGAAATCATTCTAATATGCTGATTTGCTGCTCAAGAAACATTTATGATTATTATCAATGTTGAAAACAGTTGTGTACTTTTTTCCAGGATTCCTTGATGAATAGAAAGTTCAAAAGAACAGCATTTATCTGAAATACAAAGCTTTTGTAACATTACACACTACCGTTCAAAAGTTTGGGGTCAGTAAGAATTTTTATTTTAATGTTTTTGAAAAGGAATTAAAGAAATTAATACTTTTATTCAGCAAGGATGCATTAAATCGATCAAAAGTGACAGTAAAGACGTTTATAATGTTACAAAAGATTATATTTCAAATAAATGCTGTTCTTTTGAACTTTCTATTCATCAAAGAATTCTGAAAAAAATATATATATATATTGTATACAAATATTTTGTACAATTGTACACAAATGTTTCTTGAGCAGCAGATCAGCATATTAGAATGATTTCTGAAGGATCATGTGACACTGAAGACTGGAGTAATGATGCTGAAAATTCAGCTTTGATCACAGGAATAAATTACTTCATAAGATATATTCAAACAGAAAACAGTCATTTTAAATTGTAATAATATTTCACAATATTACTGTTTTTACTGTATTTTTAATTATATAAATGCATGTCTTATGCAGACTTTGAATAAAATAAAATAAATAAATAATAAAAATACTCGCTCTTGTTATGATCATACTCTGCATTTCATGTGCTTTACAGGCAGATCAAAGTATCTGAAAGCCTTTATGTGACAGGTACAGAGCCGCATAAATCTTTCCATCATGTGTGTCTATCAGTCCACTGGCTCTTTTCCAACAGGACTGAGAACAGTGAGCGTGAACAGTCCTGGCAAAATCCCTTTTGTCTGAAAGTACTTAACTAGATTTACTAACCTGCTCATTGTGAGCTGTTTTACAAGAGCTAAATAAAGTCCAAGAGGCATGCCAAGTGATACGTAATGTGTTACAGCGACTGATCATGTCACTAAAAAGGCCTGTGCAAAAATCTTAACATGTGCTATAGACTTTGATTAATCTACACATAAACTCCAGTCCCATGTTCATGAGATCCTTCTAATGACACACCACACATTCCACGTCCCATACAAGCGGCAAAGGGCGAGCAACTGCACTACTTAACATTATAAATACACTCTTTGGCCCCCAAGGGGGCACTTACTCTCACTTCTGCCCAGCTCTGGTTTCACACAACCCCGCGGAGAGCTCCACAGCACTGGGGCTATTGTTGCTTGAGCTTCCCTGATGCCTGGTTCTCAAACAGGCCTCAAAGGACTTCCTCGTCCAGACGTGCTCATCCGTAACGGCCTTAACTGAAAGCGAGGCTGGCGATGTGGGTGTAGGCAGTGCTGGGAGCCTGGTGTTGACCTCCGGGTAATTTACTGCTAGTAGTGATAGGAGAACGTGTGGCTGTTTGGTGCTAACCGCAGACAAGGCCAAAAGGGTTTAGTGGGAATATAAAGTATGCTGGACACCATACTGCCAAAACAGTTCGTAAAATATCACCATCTCTGTAACTGATACAAGAAAAGTCAGCGGGTGACGACGCTCTGTATTGTTAGGATTGCTAATAAAATGTAATTGTGCAGTTGTAGGCCTCAGTGGTACACAAACAGCAAACATGTCTTCATTTCACAGAAGAGCTGTGAAAGACCTGGTGAATCATTGGGGTTTTTAAAATAATAAGACAAATGTTCATAAACTTTAGTAGTTGAGAAAACAGTGAGTTGAGAATGACTAGTTGTACCTCAAGTACACCTCAAAATTTTAACATTAAACTGAAAATGGATGTTTCACTGCAAAAAAATCCTATTTTTCATGAGAATTTTCACCTTATTTTCCGGTAAAAATATCTTAAAATTCTTAAAACAAGATCAATTAATTTGAGAAGCAACACTGCATACAGTATCAACACATTTTTATACAATTAAGTATTTTTTGTCTTTCTGAATTGTAAGATTTTTCACTTTTTTTTTTTGGTATTGTAAAGTTTTTTTTTTTTTTTTTTTAAATCTGCCACTTTACTGATATTCAACATAAAGTATTAATATCTTAAAATCTGCAGTAAATTTAATTCAAGTGTATTTATTTTGTTTTAAGGATAATTTTACAGTCAAAAGATAAATCGAAAGTCTGAGCAATTAATAAAGGATGAATATTTTCACTGAATATTGTCTCAGGAATTTTAGAAGAAATGTGTGTTCATGGCACGCCATGTCGTAATTACTGTAATTAAAGATTCCAACTTGTAAAAAGCATTCACATCCTTGTAGAACTCGTAATTACAACTTGTAAACTGGGAAGTTTCAGATAGCTCCTACTTGTATCATGTACAAAGGCTGTAACCATGTCTTGAACATGGGGGGTGGGACAATTATTTATAAGGCATAAGGAAACAGAACAGTGAAGGAAATTCTAGATCTAATTCTAGTTGGGAAATAATCATTTTGAACTATTTGCAAATAATATTTGCATTAATTTGCATTAAAATATACATGCATGTATTTTTATTTGTATGCCTAATATGTTGAAAATGTAAAATGTTTCTTTTCTAGTCACACTCAGGAATTACATGAATCACGTAAATGCATATTTTCAAACCAAAACGGTCATATTTGGGGAAAAAAAAGTTGTGAAGTTTGCATCACTGGATGTTACTGTCATTTTTTTAACATTTCTATAGCAAAACAGTTGACTTGTATGAAATGTTTCGCTATTTACATCTTACCTCACTCTTTTTCATTCGTTAAACTGGAATTCACACTCAGCTTCTGAGAACAGTAAACCCCGCCTACTTTTATTTGATTGGCCATTCATTTTGACATTGACGAGCACTGTTAGACCACTGAGGCAGACTAAACTAAAAACCTTTTGGTCATTCTAACAACACACAGAGTGCTGCGTAATGGAGCACAGCAGAGCAATGCAAGTTTCAAATATTGGGGGGGGGACCATGTGACCGCTGTACCATCTGACCGCTGCAGATTCATTTAACCGTTGAGAGTGTTGCCAAAGAGACGCATAATCAAAAAGAACAGCTCAGACTAGAACATCACGTGTTATCATCTTGAAAATACAGTAATTACTGCATGGCGTGAATGCAGCAAAACATCCCAGACAGAGTTGATGCTTTGAGCAACCTCAGAGTGATCCAATTTTTTTGTGCCATGTAATGTTCTGCATAAATTATTAAACTGTTAGCTTAGCAACATGTTAATGTCAAACTCTATGAAAATCAGTTGCAATGTAGAGCAACTATGAGTTTACACAATGTCCTTTTACCCTTGTCTTCACAAGACACTATTGGGCACGAGCTGATTTTGTAGAACCACTAACTCACATCTCTTCAAAGGGGCCGTGGGACAGTTGAGAATAACTCCTGTCCTAACACCATTATCATAGTGCAGACAGAAGGCTACTCCTCCACAGAAACACCTCCCTCTCTCCTCACTGTGCTTTAAGTACTGGGGAGTCTTGGCATCTGCCTAAGAGCGATGAAAGACAAATGAAAGAGAGAAACTACAGATGAAGGACAAACTCAGGGAGGTCAAAGCTGTATAGAGGACTTCTGCTGCACTGGATTTGCTAATGACACTTCAATTATCTGTATTTTTGTCACTCTGTGCATATGGAAGACATGCAAAGTGGATTAGAAAACTTAGCTGCATGTGGTCATAAAAAAAGTACTGTACACACAGACGTGACCAAATCATTTGTTTAATGTAAACTATATATAAGCCAATTTAGCTTAAAAACTTAAACTGCTATGGTTTTAAAGAAAGATTTCATTTTCTGAAAAACAAAAAAAACAAAAAACATTTCACAGGACTTTTCTATGTGGTTTAAAAATCACTTTTTTGAACAATGATCATGAATCAAATGTGTTGAAAGGGTCAATTTAAATACTTACTGTGATTTTAATGTTACTTATAATGAATAAACCACACTATGAGCCATATAAAAGAACAAGGTTTCCAACAAGCTCAAAAAGGCAACTTCTACATGAATGCTTGATTTAGCCCTTGTGTCCAGCCATATGGGCAGGCATAAACAGACCTGATATTTTCATAACCCGGCATCTGTGAGGTAAGGAGCTATAAGCGACAGACACTAACATAGAGATACAAGTTCTCGACAGCTGCCTCTGATATGACATCTTTCCTGGACCTTGATCTTGTAACAGCAGGACGGTTCCCAAAATAGAGCCAGCAGCCTTCCAACACCAGCGTTCAAAAAGGTGAAGAGCAGCAACTCGTGAATTTGCAAGGCGTTCTGTTTATATTGAGCAAATCCTGAGCTGGGAACTTCAATGTTGTAATTGTAGTTCTACATCATTAGGTTTTAGCGCCAGACAGTCAGTGAAGGTATTAGACTGTCCACACTATTGATCAGATGTCTGACCAGCGGTCAGTATACAAATGGTGTGTGTGAACGCCAGACTTTTCTCAACAAAGAAATAAATTCTTTGCTGATTAAATATCAGCTTTTGCCATCAGATCAATTAGTCATTAAGACAGCAAATTACTATAAATTGCTCTTGCACAAAGTCACAGGAAACATAATGAAAGCACTTATCATTTGTTCAAATCCCTATTAAAAAGTATTAAACTCTGTGCTACAGACATGAATGATACCTCAAATCATGCAGCAAATGTACCTTTACTTTTTTAGGCAATCAGATTTACAGTTACGGATAATAGAAAATCCCACAGACTTACAACGAAGGAGGGACTTGAGCCAAATTTCTAGACGTACAAACATGGATATAGGCTCTTTTTGACTTGAGCCACACGCTCACCGGCCACTTTATTAGATACACCTGTTCAATTGCTTGTTAATGTAAATATCTAATCAGCCAATCACATGTCAGCAACTCAATGCATTTAGGCACATGATCAAGATGATCTGCTGAAGTTCAAACTGAGCATCAGAATGGGGAAGAAAAGTGTTTTAAGTGACTTTGGATGTGGTATGGTTTGTTGGTGCTAGACTGGCTGTTCTGAGTATTTCAGAAACTGATAATCTACTGTGATTTGCATGCACAACCATCTTTAGAGTATACAGAGAATGGTCCAAAAAAAAGCAAATATCCAGTGAGCGGCAGTTCTGTTGGTGAAAATGCCTTGTTGAAGCCAGAGGTCAGAGGAAAACGGCCAGACTGGTTTGATCTGATAGAAAGGCAACAGTAACTCAAATAAGCACTTGTTATAACCGAGGTCTGCAGAAGAGCATCTCTGAATGAAACACATGTCAAATCTCGAAGCAGATGCCACTCCTGTCAGCTAAGAACAGGAAACTGAGGTGACAATTCACACTGGCTTACCAAAATTGGACAATAGAAGATTGGAAAAACGTTGCCTTGCTGATAAGTCTCGATTTCTGCTGTAATATTCAGATGGTAGGGTCAGAATTTGCCGTAAACAACATAAAAGAATGGATCCATCCTGCCTTGTATCAACGGTTCAGGCTGGTGGTGGTGGTGTAATGGTGTGGGGGATATTTTTTGGGTCCCTTAGTACCAATTGAGCATTGTTTAAAAACCACAGTCTACCTGAGTATTGTTCCTGACCATATCCATCCCTTTATGACCACAGTGTACTCATCTTCCGATGGTTGCTTCAAGCAGGATAACACCATGTCACAAAGCTCAAATAATCTCAAACTGGTTTCTTGAACATGAAAAAGAGTTCACTATACTCAAATGGCCTCCGCAGTCACCATATCTCAATCCAATAAAGCACATTTGGGATGTGGTGGAATAGAAGATTTGCATTATGGGTTACCATATATATGAAGACTATTTGCTCTAATATAGAACTGTGTCCATAGCTGTAAGAATCCAATGCAGGGATAATGCTTATCCCACAGCAGAAACAGGTGCTCATGCCAGTATTCTGCTGGGGTACCTCAGCTCTGCCAGTCTGCCCAGCGGGCAAGGTGCAAACACATTTACCACTCCCCCGGGCGACATTAGCCCTGCTAGAGGGAGACATGTCAAAGCCTGTGGTGACAGTTAACCTTGGTAGAGACAGGGCATTCTGCCAACCGGCGCACAGCAGACCCGCAGACAGACACAAGAGGACTTAATGAGGTCTGTCTCAAAGCCAGCGGGGGAACAGAGTCAGGTGTCTGCCGTTTTGGAAACACACTGCATTTATTAGATACATAGCTCACAAATGCAAAATAACTACATGCATGGCATCAAGAATATCACCCAGATGAGATATAAACTAACACTGAAGTTCATCACAGCATTTTGCAATGTGTTTATGCAAAGATGTAAATATATAAAGTTTCTACAAATTACTCACAAACATCAGTCATACGCAAATAAGCAATTCTGAGTCAGAGTCCTGCAATCCCTGCTAACAATTAAGTTGAAATCCTATGAAGCATAAGCATATTACATCATTTAACAACCTCTAAGCTCATTGTAGATCTGTTTTGAGAGGTTTATATATTATTACTAAAAATAATACATAACATTTTTCTATGGAGAAACCTTACTGTTATATGCAGGTAATTTGGGTGTTAGTCTTTTACTTTCCCTTAAGCATCACCACACAGTACAGAACAACAGTGCTGATCAGATTTCCTTTTCTCCATGTCAATGACATGCCCACAATGATGCTGAAACAGTTCTTCACTGCTGAACCAGGAACATAACACCAGTCTTTAAAGAGCGCCATTGTAATTGTAGCTGGATTCTCAACTTTTCTACACCCTGATATCAGAATCCTTTTTTATGGTGGATATAAGGTGTTCAAAGTTCACTAGGTGCAGTGAATCATTTTTGTGATGGATTAATCAACTTCCTATAAAAACGTCCAACTAAAGATTTTTTTTTTTTTTTTACATTTTAGGAAAAAAAAAAACCCTTGAGCTAAAAATGTTTCCATTTTTTTTGTGATCCCCGCAACTGTAGGCGGGCCGCACTCAAAAAGTCAGTGAGTCGAAAAACAGAGACTTAGCACTTAACATACACTGATGACAGATAAAAAGGTGATGATCCCTCATGTTTTGGCAGTTTTGTGAGGAACGGTGGTGACATTTCTTTACTGTCAGCACAGGAATCTGCTATTATCTTCCTACTAGTGATAGTCAATGAGGGATAGTTATAAAGAGGGATGTGCTCTCATCCACACATAGTGAGACAACTTTGCACTTCAGATGGGTGAGAGTGCAGCATTTGGCCTACCTGAGATGATTTAAAAAGTAGGGAAAAGCTTTTATCATAGTCACAATGATCTACTGCAGCATATGGTGTAAAATGTCAAGTGCATTTATGTTTTACGAAATCTTGTTTCCGCCACTGAATAAAAAATAAAAAAGGTAATTGCGACTTTTTAATCTCACAATTCTGACTTTTTTCAATCAGGATTGCAAGACATAAACTCGCAATTTTGAGTTATAAAGTCAGAATTGCGTGATATAGTCACAATTGTGTGTTATAAAGTCAGAATTGTGAGATATCAACTAGCAATTGTGAGGAAAAAAAGTCTTATATCTTAGTTTATATCTTTTTCCCCTCAGAATTGGACTTTATAACTCGCAATTGCGAGTTTGTATCTCGCAATTCTGAGAAAAGGTCAGCGAGGGGTAAACTGGCAATTCTGAGAAAAAAGTCAGAATTGTGAGATAAAAAGTCGCATTTACCTTTTAAATTGTTTTATTCCATGGTGGAAACAAGCTTCCATATTATTTGGATACTGAAGTCACACTTTTAAATGTCTGAAAATCATAGCATTAGATAGCAAAATATCAAACCAACTGGAATCTGCAAACAATTGAGTTCAAACAGATTAAGTTCAACTTAATGTTTTGATGCCAAAGTTTTGATGCCAAGGCCTCCAAATTTGTGGATCTCCTTGCCCTTCCAAAAATACAAAACAGCTATTTTCATGCATACACTATGAAAATAAAATATGAAGTGTGATATTATATAGACAACTAAATTAAATAATTGGCTAATAATTACACTGACATTATACTGAAGTCAAATCCAAAGTTTACCGCTCTTTTGCAATACTTAAAGGTAAAGTATGCTCTGTAGTATGTACAGGTATATGATGTCCAAAAACAGAGCCACTGTATAACCCAGTCAGTTCACAATGATTAACTAATTACAATCCAAAGGACTCTAGCGATCAACACATCAAAGTTAAGTTAAGATATTTAATCACATCAATCTATACACATGTCTACTTTTAGCCCATAATTACTTCCTACTGAGTGAAACCTGGATTCTTTAAAAACCTATCACAATCCACACTGTATCTACACCACGTTCTAGCAGAAAGCCCGATGATAGATATTATATATCAGCAACGTGTATTAGCTATTAATAAGGCTCACACGCGTGTGCGGTTGCCAGGTTTCATTTAGTGCAGTGTTCCATTCCACTTAATCCTTATGGTAATGATATCGTATTCACATCAGCACAATACCCCTATTGAGTGTGTCCAAACAGGCGCTGACGCTGTGCCAAGCCATCCACATCTGTTCTCTGTTTTCACCTGTGGAGGCATATCTGAGCCCGGCCCAGGCCCCATATGTTGAAATGACTCAAGGGACGAGTGCTGATTTTGGACCAGCTTCCCTGTCTTCGTATTGTCTTAATCAACAAGGACACGGGAGGTATATTGGCCCTTTTGTGCATGCTGCTGTAGTGTCATGTGACCTCTGAGTGGATTAGAGGGATGACGGCCGGCTCAGGTTTATGGCAACACTCACAGACACAGCAAGGAAAAGGGCTATGGGACGGATTGCGCCTGTTACTGATGAGGTGAGTGGTGAAGAGGAAGAGAAAGAGAAGAGAAAATGGATAAATGATGCTGGGGGGGGGAGAGAAAGTCAAAAAAGAGAAAAATACTCAGAGCTAGAATTTTAAAAATCCTAAAAATATAATAATATAATATAATATAAAAGATTAACAAAATACAGAAATAGTCAAAAGACAAAAATATTCAACTAGAACTTTTAAAATAATCATTATAATCATTTTTTTTAAATGATTATAACATTATTAAATTATTTTAATAAATATATATAAATATAGCCAAGTTCATATATTTTGCACAGGGTGCTTGATACCTTAAAATCCCTGAAAATAAAAGCTAGAGCTATTTGTAATATGACTATTCTACCCCACAGCACAACGAGACAATATTACAGGCTTTAATCTATTTTACATTGCCTACTATATTGTGATTTTTCTCTAAATAAATAAAGAAAGAAAGAAAGAAATGTTGTATTGTCATCATGTTGCATGTAGTGTCCCTTGGGACCAAAATGAACCAAGCAAAAAAGACCAACATTACAAATGAAACAAGAACAAAAAGTAAAGAATAAAGAGAAATCAGATTTCGAACAATGGTAGGTGGAGAGGATGGGGGTTTGAGTGGAGCAAAGAATAAGAACAAGTATAGAAACCCCAAGGGACGTCCTGTGTGTATATCTCAAACTAAACCCTGAATGAAACCAGCCTCAGTCGCCACAAATTAATTCGGGACTTTGGGAATAAACCACTATGGGTCTACAGAAGAAACATGAACAACCAAGTTTTTCATTGTCACACAATATTAGTTTTATACTAATATAGAGAGCTGTTGAAAAAGACTCTCATGAATGCTGGGTAAGTCTATTAAAAATTCCTCTGTTGTAATAGAGTATGTTTTGGCAGAGGTTTCCATTGACCAAAGCCAATACAGAGAGCTGGCCACCACACCATCCCAAAGAGAATACAGAAGTCAACAGCGCAGGCCATAAACATTTACAGCTGGAGCTGATCCTGAGACCTCCTTATGATGATCTTCATGCCAGAACAAGAGCTGTTCTGCCATTATGGGATTATAAATAAAGTTAGTTTGTTTTTATTGATCATTTTCATTATTGTCGGTATCCAGAGCTCTAAATGGGATCTGCATAAAAAAAATATAAAATAAACATAAAAAAATCAAAATCAAAATCAAAATCTCACAAAAAAAATGTGCAAAAAAAGTGCAGAAGCGACACGAAAACGTTTTTTTTTGCACTTTGATGTATATTTGGCCTCTGTATAATAAATTGATACAAGCTTTTTTCATTTTCATTTAATTTTTCAAGGCATTTTTGAATTGTTGTTGGATCTACAGACCTAAAGACGTTTGGTATATGGTGTTTTGGACAAATGTTTGGTGCTAAGACCTCTGTTTGTAATTTTTTTTGTCATATTTTGTTACTTACTGAAGGTTCTAAAATGCTGATATTATGATTACGTATAAGTGGATATGAAGGTAAATTGACAACTTAAATTTTCAATTAGGAAAATAAAACAGTATGTGTCTTATGCAACCAATTTTAATGGCTATTAAAATCATTGCGAATGCTGATCTGAATAGCTGAGAATAACAACGGGTTCAACACTGGAACGACTGGGTCATAATGCAGGGCGTTCCCAAATGTTTGGCAAAGACTATAAAGCAAACTGCATTTCTCTTTCAGCATTTATTCATATAAGGACAAAGCACAATCCATGACAACTGCAAATAACAGATGCAATTATTTCTTGTTTGATCCGGATGCAACACTTGTTTTGGAAAATGGAAACACTATTTTCCCCTCACCTTAAAGGAAGTTCAAGAAATGAGCTGCCACCTGAGGTGTGGCTGAGATTAATTATATCAGGAAAAAATATTAGCAATGTTTCATAAGAAAATAAATAGAAAGGAATGTCTATAACCAACAAGAACAAGAGTTTCCCCTCCGGCAACTTCCCATCTGTAGCGCAGCTCAAAAGCATCGGATACAATAGAGCGTTTATTAATCCTTGCCATTATACAAGATGTCAAACAACCAAAACAAAAAGATAGATGATACAAACACACAGCATCCTGTCTGTGGTTTCCATGGTGTTATATAAATATTGTCACATGAAATCAGATTTGTACTATTTGATCGGATTGTCTGCAGAATTTATTTGCATTGGATCCATAAATTACATACTTTCTGACAGATGTAATTCTGCATGTAAACTAGATGTACATTGTTTTCAACATATCTACCATATGTCATAATCAGTCTGACAGCTCTCAAGGTAATAATGTCAAAATACAGACTCATTGATTAAATATATTCGGAGTCTTAAGCTAATAAAATTCAGCACTGAAAAAGGAGCATCTAAGGACAAGGTTTCCTCGGTTAAATATGGACATTGTCATGTGAAGAACTGCCCAACCAGAAAAGGCCAAGGTCTATGTGTTGGGAACTTGAGACTTAGACAAATGACAGCTCAATAAGTCCAACTGTGATAAAACTAGAGGAGGGGACGCTGCGTGAAAAACCAGAATAGACTCTACCCTGTCCAGATTACTACAACAGGCCATCCATCAGGGCCGAGAGACCGACCTGAATGGACAGCCACTCCAAGAATGCAGCTAGTGAAGAGCCAGTTAGTGTGGAGACAGAGGGACTGGGGTTAGGGGTCGACAGGGGGCATGAGAGGGTGAAGAGGGGGGACAGGACACGAACAATGGGGGGAAAAGGGAGGTCTTAAGAGTGAAGGACAAGGATGAGGAGAGACAATGAAGGAGAGGAGGGATAATCGGACCACCGAGGACGTGGCTATCATAGTGACATTCCACAGTGACACCCACAAGGGTGAGCGGAGGTCTAGGGTCTGGCCTAACACGGCAAATTTTTTCAATTTGCACAACCTGACGCAGGAATTTTCATTTGCATCTCTGACGATGCCTGTGTGAGCATTCCTTGAATTTCTTTCTACAAAAGTGACGAGTCATTTCTATTCAGTCAGATTATCATGAAAAGTCTGTTGAATGAGTAAACAATTGTCATGCAAATGAATCAAAACCATTTCTAAAGCATTTTGCTCATACTTGCAGGAGAGATTTTATTTATTTATTTATTTATAGACGAAGTTTTACAAATTTGCAACAATTCGCAATAGCACAGAATAGAATAGAATATTAATAGAATTTCTGTGAGACTGTGCTGCAGTTAATGTGAACAGACACGCACACCACAAACCTTTACACGCCCAGCATTATATTGGGATGCCTACAGTACAACCGCACTTCCTTAGATCCATCAATCATCACAATCTCATATCATTATTAATATCAATGCTATATCTGATGGAAAGCTTCAGGGAAATATTTAAAGGATTCTGAACTACTTTTAACAAGACACAAACACTTTCAGCAGCTGTAATTGCTACACTTTCCTTTGAATAGTTCTTAAAGGGATAGTTCACCCAAAAATGAAAATTCTGTCATAAATGACTCACCCTTATGTCGTTCCATACCCATGTTCATCTTCGGGACACAAATTAAGATTTTTTTTGATGAAATCTGAGAGCTTTCTGTCCCTCCATAGACAGCTACACAACTGACACTTTGACGCTTCAAAAAGTGTTGCGTTATATGAATTTTGGCTTTTATTCACATATAAACATTCATCAACTCACACATCAGTTGTGGTAAACAGAAGCTCAAGCATGTTTGGTTGACGTGCGAGAACCAATGAGGTTCATTCTCGTGTGTTACGCAGCACGTAATGTTCGGTTGCACTTCTGTTTATGTTCGCTCATCAATGTTTATGTAAGCAATAAGGTACGAGAGGCTGTACTGTATCGTGAATAAGTCATGGCTGAAGGGCGTTGTTAGCTTCAGCTGTGCAACCCCTTCATCCGTGACTTATTCACGATACAGCACTAGCCTCGAGTACCTTATTGCTTTTATAAAATGGTTACCACACAATACAAATATTAAAGCCAAAAATATGTATCAATGCAACTTTCATGAAGTAAACTTTGACTAAAAGCCTTCCTTCCGGCAGGAAAAAATAGTCCCTGACCGTCAACAGCAACAGAAGTTACATTATTACGCCATTAGATGGCGGCAAAGACTTTATGAGTGTGTCAGTCAGTAGCGAAGACTTTTACATTGAAAAGACTAGCGCTGTCAGTCGCGAGAAAACCCCTTAAATGTTAAAAGGACAAGATAATACATCGGACATTTAAACAGATTTTTAATTATGAACATAGGACTGACCTGAAGGAAAATGCTAAATCTGAATGCAGGTAATAAACTCGCTCACTCTATCTTTTTCTCACAATACTCTTCTACATAATAAAGTAAGCTTCAATGAACAATATCAAGTGAGAACATACAGTTTACGTTGCTAAGAGTGGTTGCTAAGGGTGTTGTGTAGTGATACGCTGAACTGTTGGGTAAAGCGGTCATAGCCGTGTTTTATTGTGAATAAAACACAGCTATTGACCAATCAGAATCAAGGACAGGAACTAACCGTTTTATAAATGTGAATAAAAGCATAAATTAAATCTGTTCATCATATAAAGTGATCGAGTCTCTTCAGAAAATTTGGACTAAACTGCTCAATTCATGAGTTTGATTTTCCATTTATGGTCATATTCTTTGCTAATTATATAGCCAACAAGGTTATCTTTCATTCAGAGCTCTTTGACAGAAATGACGGCATAAAAGTGTAATTTGGAAAAGGCTCAACTCCTGTCAGAGAGAATTGGCTGGGTGGAAACCAGCACTATTAATCTGCTGAAAATAATGAACGGTCCATTAAACACTCTCAGAATTTGACATGGAAACCAGGAGTATTAACACAGGGGGGAAAAAAGTGCATCATGCATTATTAACTCTGATAACGATGAATATGGCTATATTCATTCAACACATATACGTTTCCCTCCCTTTCATTCTCTTCTCTGTCAAAACAGTGTGTCATTTTGAACAGTAAATGTTGAACAGCAGTCAGGTGGCTGCAATGCAGGGCAAATGTATATTTTCTTTCTTCACTGTGGTCTCGAGGACCAGCGACGTTGCGGTGACTGCTGCATCTGTTACCAATCCATATAATTAACCATTATTTCAGTTTGCAAAAAGCGCTTTTATGCCACACGGCTGCAGAAAAGCAACAGAACCGAAGCAGCGGCGAGGTATTTACTGAAAAAGCAGAAAGCTGTCCTGGGTAATGTTTGATCAACAGAGCGCAGCACTTTTGAGGGAAAGCTTGCCAACTGTAACAACAGTCAAACAAGCGCTCAATCTAAATTTAATTGTTTAACAGACGCTAAACAAACAACTTGTGTTTCAGTGTTGATAATTATTTCAGAATGTCTAGAGAACGTCATACAGAAAATACCTTAATATGGATAATGAGTTTTCAAGTATTTATTAATTAGAAAACTAGGATTTTGTTGATTATTTTGAAAATGAGTTCATTTACAGTTCTCTTACACAAATATACCATGGAAAGTATGGCTCTGTCTCCAAAGTATCTTGGTATTTGCCACCACTGTTGAGTAAAAATGACAGATTCTAAAGCTTTTTGAGTAAACTTTGGGAGAAAAACCATTTAAAACATGTCTATGTGATATTACACCCGAAAGGGAAGAAATAAGGAATTACATGTTGCTTGAAGAAAACAGGGTTGGACAATGAAACTGAAACACTGGCCAATATATTGTTGGAGGTTTCACACCTATCCAGGGTAATAATGGCATACCTCCATGTAGGAGTAACTGTCGAGTCAAGAGGAAGCTGTCTAAAAGGGATGTCAAGGTACTAACTCGGATTGTATCCAAGAACCAAAATCCACAGCTGCCCAACTCAATGCAGAATTAAATTTGGACCTCGATTCTCATGTTTCCACCAAAACTGTTCATTGGGAGCTCCACAAGGTCAATATTTATGGTCGGGCTGCTATAGCCAAACCTCTGGTCACTCATGCCAAATCTCAGTTTCATTGGTGTTGACAGTGAAAATCTTGGGCTGTGGACAATGTGTAACATGTACTGTTCTCTGATGAGTCCACCTTCACTGTCTTTCCCACATCTGTGGGAGTTACAGTGTGGAGAAGCCCCAAAGAGGGGCTTGGACTGTGGGTGCCTAGAGTAAAGTATGGGCTGGATCAGTGATAGTTTGGGCTGCAATATCATGACATTCCCTACTGCACCATTCCAGAGGACCATGTGCACATAATGGTTTGAACATTGTACCCTGAAGGGGGTGCCATGTATCAGCATGATAATGCACCAATACACACAGCAAGGCTTGTGACAGGATGCTTTGATGAACATGAAAGTGAAGTTGAACATCTCCCTTGGCCTGCACAGTCACCAGATCTGAATATTATTGAGGCACTTCGGGGTGTTTTGGAGGAGCAATTCATAAAACTTTTTCCTCCACCATCATCACATTGTAACCTGGACACTGTTCTGGAAGAGGAATGGCTGAAAATCCCTTTGGCCACTGTGAAAGACTATGTATCTGTCATTCCCAAGATGAATTGATGCTGTATTGGCCGCAAAAGGCCCTACACCATACTAATAAATTATTGTGGTATAAAACCAGGTGTTTCAGTTACACTGTCCAAATCCTCTTTAGAAAATAAATAATAATTTAAAAAAAAATCTCATTCCCTTACTGTAATTTCAAAAATTAAAAATAAAAACTAATAAACATTTTTATATCTACATCACCTTACTGATTATTCTGATAATTCATGCAGACATTTGAGGAAAGAAAGAAAGAAAGAAAGAACTTTTTCAAATTCTTTGGATGCTTCCAACACCTGATAAATCACCAAAACAAAGACTAAAGAATTCCAGCACAGAACCACAGAGCGTTTCTATTGTCCTTATTTTCTAAAACTCAGCAAACATGGGGGTAATTTATTCACAAATATAGTCTCTAAAAACAGCTCCCTATGACCCAGTATCGGTTCATAGAGAACAGAGCATTGATCAATGCAGTCAGCTGACGGCACAGAGAAGAGGACTATGCAGGACTGAAGGTAGAAATAGAAGAGATGAAGGTTAACACTGGAGAAGGAACGGGGAAAAAATGATGGGAAAATGGGGTAGTTGAACAATAATATAAACCATAACAGTAATCAGTCCTGCTAATGGCTTTGCTGCTAAATGGATAACTAATTCTGTCATTCACAAACTTTAAACAGACAAAAAGCAAACGCATAGATGATGTTCATCCTCTGCTTTATGACTCACTTACTGAAGAGGTGACACAGAAGTTCAAACTCCCATAAGCTTATGCTTTGTTATGATTTCAAATAATGTAGACATCCTGTTCAAATAATTACAACTGCTCACCCTACATCTTCAGCCCATAAAAAAATACATAAATCCAACAAGGCCTTAGAAAATGAACTACAAGAGAATCTGCCCTCACTGCTGCTTTCCTGATAAATACTCAATCTATATGTAAATATAAGGTACTTTTGAAATATCTGGAAGGAATGAAAATGTATTTCCTTTTCCCATTTGATCAGTGCCTCCAGAGCTAAACCTATGACTTTTAATGAAAAGTGTTGGGCAGATAGAAAGAGTGAAGCAGGAGCGATAGAAAGGCATGAACGCACACGCTACAGAACGAACACCTTCAGGTCACTAAACGACCTTGAAAATAAAAAAATTATCAATTCTAAGCCCAAATGGGTTTGTTGAATGTGAAAGGCTCAGCAGCTTTCATACAAAACTTGAAACAAAACAAATGAACCGTTTGGTGAACACCGTCAGCTTTCAAAGATGTGTCTAAAAGTTAAGCAAATAGATCACACATAGACATAAGCAACAAAATGTAATAAATGTTTAGCTTACTTAAAAAGGTTTTTTACAAAAGTCCTTCAAGAAATGCACATGACTTGCAAACAAGTCTTAAATCCATAAGAAAAGCTGCACAATCTGAATAAAAATAATACATATATTCATCTACATTGTTAGTTCTCACATTCACACCATGCTGTAAGTCTGGACTCAGCTGGAAAGTGAGTGTTCCTATTGCCTTTGCTCCAGGCCAGATGTTTCTTAATGACATTCACAGCGGCAAGATGAACACTGACACGCTATCGAGTCCCAAATCAACTCCTGCTCCAGACCTAACAAGTTATTTACTGATGCCTTTCAGGAATGAAAGTCAAGCCTGCAACCCTAAAACTATATTGTCACAATGCAACAACTTATGTTGCTTCTGTAAAGAAGCAATGAGTAGATTTGACCCACATTTGTACACAAATTAGTGTATAGTAAGGGCTTCTAATGAGGTGTTCCCTAATCTCAGATGGGATGCAAAACTGTCTGAGAGCCAAAAAATACCGGTTAAAAATCTCAGGGCAAATAATACAATCAACTTACTCTTAAAGTCAGCATGAAACAGAAGTTGTGATCGACTTTACTATTGTATTGTGATTACTAAGTCAAAATAAAATAAAATAAAATAATAAATGCATGAATTAATTATTCACACTAAAACAAATAACGTGCTTTGAGAAAAAATAAATAGGATCAGTTCTGATTTCACACCAACTTTAAAAGATTATGAGGCTCAAAAGAATTATTAAACTCATTTTATAATAACAAAACTGCATGCATTAAGAAAATGAATAGTGCCAAATTTGGTTTCATGCCATCTTTAAAAGCTTATAAGGCCAAAGATTTTTATAAAATCATTTTATAATTAAATTTTGTGCATTAAAACAATAAATAGGTCCATTTTGATTTCATGCCGACTTTAAACAGAGCGTCCTTGTACAAACCACTGATGTGATACGATCCATTTCCCTGTGAACCCCTAACTTCTTCCTTATGTAATTACCCTATAAAATTAGCCTCTTTAATTTGTAATTTACATGAAAAAGTACACAATGTCAATGCCTTAATGTACTTAAGACAAAAAGTTTAGAGTTTATTGCAAAACAACACTGCAAAAGCCCATCCTAATGCTTTCATGCCATTCCAATTAGTGTATTTCAAACAGTTTACTTTGTACTCATGGAATGGTCTGAGAAATAAAACAAAGCTTTTAACAAACAAACCAAACGAGAAACACACAAATAGCATTACCATTTTCACATAAACCTGTAATCTGCTCAGCTCTCTGAGCTGCAATACAGCTATTTCCACTTAAAGAGCAAAACTGTCCAATAGCTGGGTTGAGATGTTAAAACACTTAAGGAACAGCCTTCATTCTCAATTAATGTATATACGCCAGCGAGTTTTAAGATACTCGTTAGACATTAGTTATCAATTAATCTTATCGACTGATCAGACTAATTAATTACAATCATAATTATTTTACTTTCCTGTGCAAATACACCAATGATACCAGTTTTTCAAGGCTGACAACAAACTAACCAGGCTAACATAGTAACAAAAGTTTCAGGATAGTTTTCAATCATCAATCTCTGTTAGTAAAGGTGACTCACCACAACCTGGACTAACAGGAGTCAAACTGTCACTCTGTCAAACAATAAACACAGTTCACTTGGCAGTCATCTTGGAAACACCCAAGTCATGCACACACATCTGAAATACAACTTATTTGCTTCAATGGGAAAAGACTGAAATGTCAAACTGTTTGTCAAAATTACATTTCAGTAACACCATTAAACAATAAAATGTCAATTACATCACAAATTTTGCTTCTTTAGCTCAAAACATGCTAAAAACAACTATTTGTTTTTTTTCCAGTATAATGTCCAACTAATGCACTATGTATTTTTGAGTAAAAAACAGTGATAGATATGCTTGACAAACCTTTCAAAACTCGACTTTTTTAAAAAATGGATACTTCAAAGCACGTATCAAACTGAGAGCTGCTGCCTCTGCTGGCCGTTTACTGTAAGTGCAGGAATTTTATTCTTAAATGAGGGAGTGAGAGTGATTTAAATGACCCTTAATCAACTCTTAATCATCTACACATCTACAAAATTAAAGGTTCTTTATTGCCATCGATCGTTCCATGAATAACATTTAACATCCATAGAAACTTTCCATTGCACAAAAGGTTCTTTATAGTGGAAAAGAGTTCTTTAGATTATTAAAAAGTTCTTTACACTAATTCTTTTAAGAGCTGTTCACTGAAAGGTTCTTTGGGGAGCCAAAAATAGTTGTTCTATGGCATTGCTGTATAAAAAAAAAAAAAAAAAAAAAAAGCTTTTAAAATTTGTTAATTAACTATGCATGCAATAAAGTTAAGTTGTAATGTTCAGAACTGTGTTGCATTATTAGCTAAACTATTAACTAAATCGAACAAGTCCAGTAAAAGTCTATTTTCTAAATAAGCACAAAAAATGTAGAAAGAAATAAAAAGCTATATTATTGAATATAAATAGCTGCATAATAGGTCAAAACATGCTGCAGTTCCAAAGTGTCAGAGAATAGCACAGGACTCTATCTCAGCTCCTGTCGGATGAATAAGAACATATCACAGCTCCATTTGGAGTGCTCTGAAGAGGAACATCGTGTCCGTGTTAACAGACGAGGAGAGATACGGGGACTTTTCTCCCCGAGCAGATAAACGAGAGGATGAGAGACAATTTGCAGGGACTCTGAGCACTTCAAGTTCTGGCAGCAGAGGTGAGAGCTTTCAGCTTCGCCGCGCTGCTCAGGCAAAGAGTGAGAAATTAAAAGGTGTGATTCATTCACTCATTACGTTGTCTGGAGGTTAAAGTGAAATCATTTTCTCAGAGAGATGGGGAGAGGGATGAGCATGCACAAGTTGCAAAGATAAAATAACACTCAATACGTGCACAAACTTTGACGTGGTGCCATTATAAACTGCAGCCCATTTGATTCAGAGTGAAAACCCAAACTGACAACCCTTTGAAACTAATAATAAATAAAGTGATTAATTACAGAGCCCCCGCACATGACATGTGGAGAAAATTTATATATATATATATATATATATATATATATCGTGGCCTTGAAATAAGACTTCATTACCTCATTTGGGTGCCTGAAAATGCAAACTTTCGAAAACGGGTTTCAAAGTGCAAAAACACGGTCTCCGTGTAAACAACAAAAACGTGAATCTGTGAAAACGATGTCATGCACATGCGTATTACATGTTGTTCAGTCTATACTGTTTCATCGCCATCTAATGGCCTGCCAGCAGAATACAGTGTTTTAGTCATTTTTACGGATTCGTATGAATGGGGATCGTTTTGACGATCTGTACGCGGAAAACTCAAAGGAAAAACTTCTCAAGTACCCTCAAACAACGAAACTAATTATTACAACATGGCCATTATTTAGTAAACCAATGGAACAAATTCTTAATTCATGGCCGCAGTTTAAAACTTAGGAACGTAGGAATGAATTAGCAAATCAAGGGAATTAATTCTTAAGGTGCGGTCACACTGCACTTTTCGTTCCATTGACTTCCATTCAAACGCATGCGAATGCGTAAAACCGGAAACGCAAGCTCGTGCGAAAAACTTTCGCATTTTGCTGAGTTCCAAAGTTCGAGTTTGGTGAACTCTGACCTGCGAATTCGCATCACGTGAAGACGTGCGACCAGTAGAAGATCGATTCGTCACGGCATGACCTCTTGGCTGAATTAAAAAAATGATATTTTTGCAGTAAAGTCGAGTAGGTTCTATATTTTTACATTTTGAATGTATTACTTTAAGTTATATGTTGAATTCATGTTTATAAATAAGACGCTGTAGACCGTGACCGTCATATCACGACCGTTACAGCATCCGAAGACATTTCGCACGTTCAAAGTCTAGTGTGACCGCGGCTTCAATTGGTGGCCACGATATGTACAGTATGCGGGGCTCCATACTTACAGTAACTCTTTCCCTGCCATTGACAGAATTTTGCATAATTTATGAAAACGCTTCCCCGCCATTGACAGAATTTTACTGCAATCCATGTTTTCATTGTATACAGTAGGGGGCGCTATTAAGCACCTTCTGAAAGAGTACAGAATCTCCGGATCAAAACACAGATGAAGAAGCAGAAACAAGTGATAGAAGCACTGCTTACACACGTGTAAAATAAAGCGATCATCAAGCATTAAACAGCATATAAATGTTACTGAATAAAATGTCGACCCAGGACGAGGTACAGGACTGTGCAAGCTTTGGTGGTGTTGATCGACTCAGTCTACTCCATCAATGTTTTGATTATTGATCCGGACGTAACCTTTCACAAAAACATGATTTTCTCAGCTTTTTGTTCAAAATGTTGTTTTTATGAAAATTACCCACATTCAAATGTAAATAAAAAAAGAATGCATGAAGCTAGAATATTTTTTAAAGCAGAGGCCCTGTTCAATATATATTGCATGTTCAGATATTCATACAATAAAATATTCTGGGGGCCATGAAAGTTTTGTGAAAATTTTATGCACTTAAACTTTGCCAAACTCTCAGAAGACTTTAAAAAGACCTGCAGGACTGATGCTTTTAATTGCACAGGCCACATTATCTCTCCATAGTCCCCTTCCAGGGGGAAATGCCTCATAATCTGTTACCCTGTGCGGGCAGCACTGTCTTATTATGACAGGCCGCAGGCATGGTGACAAGCCTGGGGCGTGAGAGCACCTCTCCCATTTATTCCTATCACTGTCAGCTTCCTGTCAGGGAGCTGTCAATCTTCCTCCAGAGTCCTGCTCCAGTGCTGATAAACTCCACTTATATGTTTAAGTGTGTGTGATTATGTGTTGCTTGTTGTACATGATGAGTCAGAACTTTACACAAATGATTTATTTTAGCAGTTGTGAGAATCTGACTGCACAGCTATCAAAGATATATATCAGCCAATATAAAATCAACCAATCAGTGTTTTTGGTATGTGGAACAGCCTGGCAGAAGATCACACATTAATTAAAGAGCTATGTTTGGAATAAAATAATCACATATTATGTACTGCATACTGCGTAGTATACAGTGTATACTCTTTCACATGACCTCATTACACTGTGTGTTTAATTCAAGCAAGTGGTGTGTAGTTATCATATCAGAAATAAAAAAGATTTCCTTTATATTTATAATCCAATTTTAAATAAACTTAACTTTTGGAAGTCCGATAAAATAGAAAAAGATATTGAAACTAGAATACTAGAATAAAAAAATATATTAAAAATAGAATACTGGAATAAAAATAATAAAGATGTTAAACTACAAAGCTAGAATCCAATAAAAAAGATATTAAAACTAGAATACTAGAATAAAAAAAAATATTAAAATTGGAATACTAGAAAAAATAGTAAATATATTAAAACAAAAAACACTAGAATCCAATAAAATAGATATTAAAACTAGAATATTAGAATTAAAAAGATATTAAAATTGGAATACTAGAAAACAAATTGTAAATATATTAAAACTAAATACTAGAATCAAATCAAAAGATATTAAAACTAGAATACTAGAATAAAAATAATATAACTAGAATAAAATAAACCTAATATACTAGAATAAAAAAAATATTAAAACAAAAATACTAGAAAAAAAATGAACAAATATTATAACTATAATACTAGAATTAAATAAAAACAAACATTAAAACTAGAATAAAAATAATATAAATACTAAAATAAAATATTAAAACTATACTAGAATAAATATATAAATATAAAAAGAAAAATTCTAGAATAAAATAAACAAAGATATTAAAACTAGAATAAAAATAGAAAATATATTAGAATACAAGAATAAAAATAGAAAGAATTAAAATACAAGAATAAAAATAGTAAAAAACTAGAATTTGCAAAATCAAGCTGAGTAAATTGCATTGTGGGAAACAGTACCCAGGGAAGTGTGCTTGGTTGTATATTGCACATTATGATAAATGTAGTGTAACATCCAGCTGTTAGTAACAGAATTTGCATACTCTACAGGGTGTCCTTACTGTATATTGCAGAAATAGTAAGAGTGATTGAAATCTGGCACGAATTCAATAAATTCAAATCATGCAACTCAAGATATTAATGCTGAAAATAGATGGTTGTCAATGATGACAATAGGAGCTGATTTTTCTTAAGAACCCTGTGCATCCGTTTCTGACTAAAGGCCAAACACATGACCCTGTATAAACTCATACAGGACTGAACCTGTAATCATTCCACTTAAACTACAACACACACACCTCATCAACAAACACCTGGGTCCATCCACAGATTTACTACATTGCCACCACAACACAAATCCCACCAGCTGTTCATTAGTACTCAACTAAATGGGATTAATCAGTGTAGGTTTTATTTTAATGTTCCTTGTTGCTCTCCAGAGGTTGGTAAACCTCCAACTGTGTGCAAAAACAGGCTCGACTGTAGAGTAAATCAGTTTTACCTGTTTTAGTTTAAGACCAGTTAAGCCTGTCTATCTTCTACTATTTACCACAGAAGTCAAAATCATAAAACTATTATTATATTACCATAAATGAAACCTACATCAGCCATAATTTGCTCTCAAAACATATCACATACAACTGTCACTCTTAAAAGTAAAGGTTTTTTCTTTATTGACATTGATGGTTCCATGAAGAACCTCTAACATCCATGAAACTTCCACAAAAGGTTCTTTGGGTGAATTCAGGGTGATTGGGACACTTTTTGCTATTGAGATGACTTGGAAAAAGTGTCCCAATCAACCTGAATTCACCCTATTAAAGGCACAATATGTAATATTTTTGCAGTAAAATATCAAAAAACCACTAGGCCAGTGTTATATATTTTGTTCAGTTGAGTACTTACAATATCCCAAAAGTTTTTCAACTATTTGTAAATCATAAGAAAATCGCAATTTTAACCAAGGATACGAGACGTGTCCGGGAGTCGCCTGTCAATGGCTTCATATTCGCGTTACCCTCTGTTTCCGGTTTTATCTTGTAGAAACCATGGAAACACCAAACATGCTTTAATATATTACATGTTTTATTAGACAAGGGAACAACTCTTTGGTTACATTTATAGACAGAAAACGAATTATTGTTATATAGCTCAACACGTTTAGTCTTAAATCTAGTTTTTTAGATTTTACAAGAAATCTCCAAGATTCCGTGCTCAAACTCGGCACCTTCAAGCTACAGCTTTGTTTTGAATAGGCGACCTCTAGTGGCGAAATCTACATATTGTAGCTTTAAAATGTTCTTTAAAAAATGATTCTTTAAAGAACTGTTCACTGAAATGTTCTTTGGGGAACCAAAAATGGTTCTTCTATGGCATCGCTGTAAAAAACCCATTTTTTTTTTTGAGTGTTCTCAAGTCTCCCAAGATGTTTCTCCTCCAAATCATTAACTACTTTACAAATCCAGTACTTTGTTTAAAGAATCTCAGAGGGTTTGTGATGTAGAACATGGTCCAGAGAAGGTGTCTGTATTTGACCTTCATAAGTTTTGACATAATGAGTGAATAAAATATCTTGTTTGGTATCAGGAGACCGCAGCACTGAGACCATAATGGCTCTGGACCGGAAACAACCTCTCAAAACACCTTCTTGATTTATTAGTCTTGATGCATGAAATTCAAATGCTTCTTCAAATATTTTATTGTGTTGAATGAAATGCAGAAATTGATTTGGCAGGGCTCATGTGAAATCCTGTTGTTTTATATGCTACACTGAAGTCTGGTATGATACAGAGAGGCGTTTTTAAATAAGACCAGCTGTAGTTTTGATTTGAGTTACAGACGTCAATGTGACACATGATGAACACATTCACTCTTTATTCTTATGCCCAATACACTGAAAAAGGGACGGGACAACCTGTCACTCACCTGATATCACAGCAATATCAAACGACAAAGATCCAACAAGCAGTCACCCAGTGGACTTTACTGTAGGTATATTGATGGAACATGTCTACAGATTTGTATTCCAGTTCACTGTATACAGTAAGCCTAAACAGATCAGCAATAGACAAATTAAAAACCTTAAGAGATCATTTCAAAGTGTTTTTATCTACTATGTTCCTTCTCATGAGAGAACCTACCAGAATGACCGGTTGTATGGAGTCTTTACACAAAAGGGTGCTTACAAAAGATGATACAAGGATCACAACAGTTAGCTAGCTGATATATATTTAGATAAATGAACAGTAATTTGTTAAATGTAATCAGATATTTTTTTATGCCACGCTTTTAGGATTAAAATAGGATTTTAAAGCTGACACGCACCTGGTTTGAAACGAACCTCTAAATGGCACTCTGTTGCCACCATGTGGCCTCTTTACGCACTGCAAGAACCTATTAACAACAAGAAAATAAAAGTACTGAGAAGTTTTTTAGTAATAAAAATTAGTCTCTTCAAGCCAATAATAATATAATAATAAATAGTAATTATTAATTCGCTATTTTTTTATTTTTTATGATCTTTAAAACGCACGTACTTGTTTAAAATTAGTTTTGTTGTAATCTGTAAATTGTATCTATGTATGATTTTTTTCAACAGTCCTCAATATGTAAGCTCCTTCAGTAGTTTTAATACATTAAGTTCTAGACAACTTTTAAAGTCACCATGAAATCAAAATTGACATTTCTTATTTATCTATGGAACATCTTTTTATATATATGTGTGCCCTCGTAATCTTTAGTCAAAATAACTTCCCATTCCTCTTGCAGCGACGTCACTGCTCTGAAGAAGTGTTTACTGGAGCGAGGGCGGGGCAACCTGTCACTCAAATTACATCACAGCAATAGCAAACCACAACCATCCAATCAATTCCCAATATACAAAATCAAGCCCCGCCCTGCATCTTTTCTTACTCGAGAAGCGTCATGCAGAATAGGTAAGAAAAGACTAAAGCAGCTGCAGTTTCATGCAGACAAAGAAATTCAAACGCAATATTTTTGTTTAGACTTGTTCAGCATTTAATCAATTACAATACTTCCATTTGTGTTATTTAAGCTTTAATGACTTTACAACTGCTGTAAAAATGTGAGGGGAAAGTGGAGTAAAGAATGAGTTTGCATGATTACATTTTGTCTGTAAACAGAATAAATGCTGATTACATCACTTTAGAACATCAAAAGCCAAACAAATCATTCTCAACTTTCTCATCAAATGTAACAGTACAAAATGACAAAATTGACAGGCTTACAGTCACCCTGAAAAAAAAATTACTGAGTGATCACAAAACAAAATAATGCAGGAGACACAATTAAGAGCACTCTGCAAAACAAAATAAGTTTTACATTTGCTTATATACAAAGTCAGCAACAGATCCATTGATTTTTCATGTGTGGATAGTCACACGAAGAAGAGAAGACACCATCCTGTATAGTGTTTAAAGGCTGCACAAAGATAAACAAGCTTAGCCCAGACCTGCTGCTTTGGAACTGACAGCACACATCATGTCTGAATGAATGAATGAATGAAGAAGGAAGAGAGAGATGTGAACGGTGAAAGCGTGACCTCCGTTCATCTCCATTACAAGGCTGCAGGAATGTCTAAGCAATCATTAATATGTACTTTAAGATTTAAAACATAATTAAAAACAAAATGGGATTTCTGGGCACCCATGTGAGACACTGCTGATTTGAAAAGAGAAAAAAATAAATTAATTAAAAGATAAAAATACTGAATAAACAATCAAGCATAAACAGATTCTTATAAGATCATAAATGTCCATTCTGACTCAATCCTGCCTATTCCGTAAAAGCCCAAAAACACATAGGAAGATAACTAATTTTAATTAATGAACTTCAGTGTTAGTGCACATCATTTGAATTATTCCTCCCAAAATATAATCAGAGAAAAATCTCAGAAAATCAGCTTATTTGGGTAAACATATATATATATATATATACACACACACACAGTGTATATGTGTGTGTGTGTGTGTGTGTGTGTGTGTGTTTTAATTATTGTATTCAACTAGTATCTGGATGAACAATATTTGTATTTAATGCTAAAAAGCAATCGATGCACCTATCAGTCATTTTTATGGCAGCACAACTAAAGCTTCTCAATTAAACAAAAGCCTTTGTTCTCATGGTTAAATCCTAGATTTTTTTGGCAGATTCATCAATTATGAAAAACCAATCTTAAAAGATAAAACAAGATACAAAGAAATCTTAAGACTTGCTTCATAGAACAACACATTCATATGTTGAAGTATTCAGACTTGAGATCTCTCTCATCATGGTACACAGCTATGGAAACTTGTTTCTACGATGGCATGAAACATAAAAAAGGTAACAGCAGCTTTTTATCTCACATTTCTGTTTATATCCTGCAATTCAGACTTTATAACCTGCAATTGCACACTTATATCTCACAATTCTGAAAAAAGAAAAAAAAAAGAGTCAGCATTGGGGGATACAAACACGCAACTGCAAGAAAAAAGTCAGAATTGTGAGATAAAAGGTTGAAATTAGGCTACCTTTTTTATTTTGTATTCTGTGGTGAAAACAAGCTTCCTTTCACAGCTCTCTGAACGTTCGCTGTCGCTCATGACACCTCTGAGGTAGATTAGAGACGTGATTAGAGACGTAAGAACAGTCTGAAGCTAGAGCAGAAAGTCTATTCATCTCAGTCTTCAAGCAACGTGTTGGTGGAAAACTACTCCGCTGAACCATGCAGCTAATACTCAGTGAGTCGGTAATAATTCATAAATAATAACATTTTATAGCAGAAGACAACCGCAATGTTGTTAATATTTAGAAGACAGGAAGAAGAATTCAGAGCATTTAGGGGCATGATAAGAAAAATAAAAGATCAACAAAACAGCTAGCATTTGACACTGTGTGAAAAAGATGATTACTTTTTTTCAGCTTGGATAGGATCACCCAAAAGATAAACACAAGACCCTCCACTTCCAGTGCGTGAATCATGTCCTAAAATAACTAAATATTCGTTTTGTATGTTAACCAGTAATGGGTTGGTATTCACTGTAGCAATCAGATAACTATGTAATGATTGGCGTCCTAATATGTGTATATGCATAGACGAAGATGGCCATTTGATGAGGAGTAATTAATTTATTAATACAATAATAATACAATAATCAGTGCTAAATTGGTAATAATGGCACCTACAGGGAGTTTAGACTAGCTGTTTGGCGATATACAACACTATATCCATGCTGGGCATTAAAAAAATGTGTGTATTTGCAGAAGGCACTTGCTCACTAATTAATGTAAATGCCAAGATGACCATCAGCGATACACTTTATCCCATTTTCAGAATTGAGATGTTTCACGCTCACGGCTACAGTATGTGAAGCTTGTCCATGAGCTGTAGGTCATGATTATTAATGAGCTGGGCTTTGTTATTGTAATGAGTCTCAAATAGGAAAAGATTTAGATAGAGCCATAGAGACGATCTGAAACATGGGGAGAGACATTATAATACTTATCATCTTGACTTATGAATATTAATTATGAGATAATCAGCAAGTAGAACTTCCTGATTTGCTGAAAGGCAGATATTGGTAAATATCGAGCATCCAACTAGTCAAACAGCTCCAATATCTTTCTTTGAACTTTGAATTTTCCAAAATAATATTTGCGCCGCACATGGAAAACATCAGCTGAATGTAGACTACCGTTCAAAAGCTTTAGGTTCGGAAGATTTTTCTATGTTTTTGAAAGAAGTCTCTTGTGCTCACCATTGCTGCATTATTTGATCCAAAATACAGTAAATATGCTGATTTGGTAACATTTCTTATTATTATCAATGTTGAAACAGTTGTGCTGCGTAATATTTTTGTAGAAGGCACATTTTTCAGGATTCTTTGATGAATAGAAAGTAAAAAAAGGATTTATTTGAAATCTTTTGTAACACTATAAATGTCTTTACTGTCACTTTTGATCAATTTAATGCATCCTTGCTGAAGTATTAAATTTCTTAGTTCTACAAACTTCTCTTCTCTTTTCACTTCAATTCAACTCAATTCTTGAATTCCACCAAACTTTTGAATGGTAGTGTTCATTTAAAATGTATTGAGGCTCTAAATGCACAATACTAGCTACTCAAATGTTCATTCCAGCCTCTCTTTGACTTCACTTGGGGGACTAACATGCTTTAGAGCTTTAAATTATACAAAAAAAAAAAAAAAAAAATACAAGAATTAAAGCTAAGCAGCCCAAATGATCCCTCAAAACAATAACACACACCTCAAAACTTATTTCATGGAGAAAGGAGGCAAACACCAAAGCAGATCTAAACCATATCGCTTTGTCAATGATCAAAAGAAGTTTAGGTAAAAGTATAATCCATTTAGCCAACAAAACAGGCCGAATGGTAGCAAATCATGAGTTGAGATGAGTCTGAGGCCCACCGGTGAAGATGTATAACTGACAGTCTGTGTGTAACAGAGAACGATCGAGACGGGCAGCTACTGGACAGACAGATGCGGCTGAGAGGGACATGGATCTCAACTTCTCCGAGATTTTGAATGCTGGATCAACCACTGCAATGTGATATCTGCAGGAAGAACGAGGAGAGAGGAAAAGATGAACAATTATAACAATCATATAATATCTTCAGATGCACTTCACATCTTCTCCCAAACTGAAGCATTCGCGTTGATTTCCCGAAGAGTGTAAACTTTGTAGTGCTTTCAAAATATTGCTACGGCGATACAAAAGCAATGTTGCTTGCAAAATGTCTTATAATATAACAACAATATATCACACACTGCAGCTTTAAAAAATAAATGAGAACATAAATGAGAACATTTTTCAGCATGTCTACTAAAATTTCATCAAAACTGGGAGTAATAAAATGCTGCAGGGATGACGTTTTTATAGGCCAACCTAGATGTTAGCATCAGCCTGGTTAGTATTTTCAAATGCACACAACTTTTATGAATTTTGAAGCCTAAATACAATTGCCAAACTAACTATATTACAGCTGCACCACCACTAAGCTTCTCTTTGAATCTTTATTTAAAATCTACACTTTAGAAAGTTTAAGTTAGAATAGTTTGAACACAATAAGGCTTTAAAAGCAGATTAGTGAATTAGTTTGGTGTGATGATGCTTAATGTCCGACAACCTCTTTAGTCCCATTTAGATACTTGTTAGCAACCATCCTTTTAAAGATACATAAAAGCTTGAAAAAAATCATAAGTCATGTATTACCGAGATATTTTATGTCATAGAATAAAATGTGATTATATCTTGAGCTTGTATTACACATTATTTCAGGCATTTAACCAAAAACAATTTAGAAACCCACTGACTTTGGGGCCATTTGACGATGGAACCAGAACTTAGCAAAAATGCTCATTTTTGGATTTTAGGACTCCTTCTTGCAGCACTCTATAGAGGACAGTTTGGTGTTTAATTAAACTGTCAATGGCTCATTATTCAAATATGCTAATTCACTTTCTTATATGCAGCTATCTGAAGACATTAATGATAATGAATGCTATCAGTGATGCTTTTAACACAAAATTTAATTTTTACATTGGTTGTGTCCCAAATGACACATTATACACTGATACACTATATAGTTATGCACTATTACTCAACCATATAGTGTATGAATTTTAGAAGGTTATTTGCCCCTCCCCCTCTGCTGCGTAACTAAAGCTGCAACAGTTGAGTGCATGACGAGTCCAACATTCCACACTTCGTTTTTTCCGATTAATTAAGTGCATAATCCGTGTATTTAAAGTGTACTTTATGTATTTGGAATTTACAGTGTGAACACACTACTCACTATTAGTACTACAAAATGACACAGAATAGTGCATAAGTACGCAAATTGGGACACACCTACAAGTCATAGTGTATGTCATAGTATGTGTCATAGTTTGGAACTGCTGCTTTACAGGAAAACACATTGGCTTTTCTTTGCCAATTACCTATTTGTAAAGCTAATAATACTGGGTAATGTAGTGTAATGATGGCAAATGGATTGCTTCTCAGATTAGCGGAAATGATGAAATCACAACCACCACGACTACTGTTTGATGAAAAAAAAAAAAAGGAACAAAAGAGCTCGCAATTGCTGAAATGTGAATGAGTCACAGTGAGGTGGTTCATGAGTCATTTGATTCAGTATTGTAAATATACTTGAACTCCAGCAGGCCTTTCTTCTTTTTTTCCAGTTTTGAACACACATAATGTTCTCACTCTCACTTTTTCAAAGAATTTGGTTATTTCAAATTAACCCAGTAAAGCCTGACATATGAAATAATAGTCAGAAAAATCTCATTTTTTAAATGGAAGTTTATTGAAACTTTGGACAATATCTAAAAAAGAAAAGTTTGACAAGAAATTTTGACCAGTTATCAGTTTATATTTGCATGTGTATAAAATGCAGCAACTCTCACCTATATTGTCTTTCTCTTTGCATGAAATGGAGTAGCAGCAGATCTCTCGGTCTTGAATGGCAGACAGGTTCCTGCAGAAAGGGAAATATCATTTGCTATTTTTGAGAGTAGCCTCACATGAACTTTTTCTATTGTCACCTGACTGTGGAAATGTCAAAAAATCCCAGAGAAAAATAGGGAAAAAAAAACAAACAAATCTTCCAATGAGGACAGGTTTGGTGGTAGCAAGAGCACAGAACTGCCATAGTGTATTTTAAACTTGAAATAACCCCCCAAAAAAGAAGAAGTCTAAAAAGAGGAAGGTGATGCAGTGATGTTAATGTTAATGTTTTTAAATTCTTTGTTAAAAGCTATGAATGAAGCCAATCAGCTATGAAGTGAATCCCAACACTACAAACTTTGATTTGAAGCAAAAAAGTATTTGAAAATCAGACAAAAATACAAAGGTACAAGACTGTGTACTTAACGGCTTTAGTGAGGGAAAGAACTACAATCCCATGAAGCACTGCAAACAGAACACAGCATTGCATGTATGTATATATATATATATTATATATACACACACACACACACACACACATATAGACATTAAGTATTTTGCGAGCATAGAGAAAGATCGACATGGTTGCAGAGCTTCATGGGAGTGGGCAGAGCTAAAAAGCTATTTGGTACGTTGCTTTTTTCGACAACCTGATTGGTGTAATTTTCTGTACAGCATCATGGGTAATGTAGTTTTTCCACCAGGAATTACGATGGTAAACAATTATTTTAAAAATAAGCTACGGAAATGTGAGCTGACAGCTTCAGCAGAAGCAAATTTCATAAATTAACAACCTCATAGCTCACAGGTTTATATTATCGTTCAAAATCAATTTCCCTATGGAGAATGAATGAATGAATGAATGGGGTTTTTACTTTTGGAACCCGACTACTGCACTCTATATGGGTCTATATAAAGCAGGAAACACTAAATTAATCTCTCACACTCATTGCCAAAAACTTCTTAGTCAAGGAAAAGCTTGAAAAAAGATCAAGTAATGCAAAAAAAAGAAAAAAAGAAAAATGTCTTACATCTTTTCAATGAGTTGTTTCTCGTCTAGCGCAATAGGGAGGTCTCTTTTGTTGCCAAGAACAAGTACCTGTGGAGGACAAAGTAATAATAAATCACCCACAACGCACCTCCTGAATTGTCTTTAGATTTAAACTGCACATTTCACACTGGCACTTTTGCTTTCAGCGCTTAAAGATTTATGTATTTGGGTGTTGGTCCTACATCAGATCGTGATAAAGCTGTCTTTTTTAAATTGGCAGCTTTAGCAAATAGTGACCGGCACTGCCCAAAGTCCCATCACTCCCTACAGACAGATAATCAATGAGTGAACTGTTTCCTCTGTGCTGATTTCTCTGCTGAATATAAGACCTATAGTGCCCCCAGTGAGGACATCTAGGACCACAGGAGCTGACGGTAGAGATGCTTAGTCATGCTCCTTAAATACCACACAGCAGCTCTGGAAAGATCTGGAAAAGGTGTGGTGCGATGGCTAGGCTTGTTTTCCTGTCATTTTGGTAAGTTCAGCAGTAATGAAACAGCAGGAAGTATTAATAAGACAAACAGTCCTCCATTAACACCACAGGGGAAATGATCAGCTACAATAATAAAAGAGAAATCCTCTTACAGGAATGCCTTGCAGCTGTGGTTTGTCTAACAAGTTGTGTAGCTCGTTTCTTGAGGCTTCCACCTTTTCACGATCTGCAGCATCCACCATGTACCTGAAAACATCAACGGTTCTTTATGGAGTCCTTAATAATACAGCAATGTAAAAATTAAATGATTAGATAATATAATCAGCCAGTCATTATTGCTAAAAAAAAAATACCCTGACTGAGTGATCAAGACCTTAAAACGAAAGCACAGCAGTCTCGATCACCCTGAAGAGATTTATTTTGCGATAATGACTGGCTGACTGTACATTATGCCCCTTATTACACAGCTACTTAACAAATAAGTACATTAATGGGCATGAAATAAAGAAATGTTTCTTGAGCAGCACATAAACATATCAGAATGATTTCTGAAGGATCATGTAACATCTGGAGTAATAGTGCTGAAAGATTTGCCATCACAGGAATTAAAAATTATATTTTAAAATATATTTTGTTTTGTTTTTTCTTACCTTAATTTATTTATAAAGACAATGCACATTAATTAACACTTCTGTAAATGTGCCAAATGGCTAATTTCCAATATACTGAAACAGAAAACATTTATTTTAAATTGTAATAATATTTCACAATATTAATAAATACAATCTTGGCGAGTATAACAGGCATCTTTCAAAAACATTAAATCTTACACATCCCAAAATTTTAAACAGTAGTGTATATTTACTGTATTTATTATTAATCTGCAACGTTAGTTATCTTTTTCAGCAAAAAATATTTAGCTACAATATAATATGCTTAATTTCAAGTTCTGTCTCATCTAGCTCCTATTTAGTGGTCATTAAACAAACCTATCTAACTGTTCAATGCCACTGACTAATCAGAGTAAGCATCAAGTATCGTAGAGGGTAGATAGTGGAATAAACCATTTTAAAAGTGTCTGAGGGGACAAACAGCAGATGATACTCACACTATAGCGTTGACGCCCCGACAGTATCGCTCCCACATGCTCCTGAACCGCGGCTGCCCGCCTATATCCCAAATCTACATGAGAACAACACATATATGCTACAAAGTTGGACATGTGGACATGATGGCAGGCATTGCTGATGTAACTATATAATTTAATATAATGTGTATTAAAGAGTCTTTAAAACTGGATCTAACAAAACCACCCTTGATAATTAGCGCAGATGAGACTTACTTTTATGGTTACGTTGCCTTTGGTGACTTTCCTCATGTTGAAGCCGACTGTAGGGATCATGTCTTCATTGAACTGACCAGACTAGCGGAAAAGAAACACAGGCGGATCATTTCAGTTAAATGGATAAAACAAATCCGACGTGTGAAAAGATGCAAAGGTTTACAAAATGATAATCTAATAGTCTGATGTTTTACAAAATAACACACACAAGGGGAAGTCTGCATTACAATTCAGCAACTCAAGCTTAAGTCATGGGTATTTTCAGTAACATGGGAATTTTTGGGTAAAACAGGTCAGAAAGTCTTGTGACACATGATTTATTAAATTGAGTAAAATGATTGAATTGATTCATGTGGATTTTAAAATAAGTCTCAGGAGATTTCATATTACTTTTGGGTGAAAAGGGAAAAGCAAGATCTTTCCTTTAAAAATATGATCATAACTATTTGTGGAGCGAGATATTGCAAAACCCCCATATTAAATATAGGAATATATATTTCTATATACAAGAGCTTAGCTAACTTGAAGGACATATTACAAAACACTTAAAGGGATAGTTCACCCAAAAATGAAAATTACCCCATGACTTACTCACCCTCAAGCCATCCTAGGTGTATATGACTTTCTTCGTTCAGTCAAATACAATCAATAATGTTATATTCAACAATGTCCTGGCTCTTCCGAGCTTTATAAAGGCAGTGAATAGTGGATGAGATTTTGAAGCCCACAAAAGTGCATCCATCCATCCATCATAAAAGATATCCACACAGCTCCAGGGGGATTAATAAAGGCCTCGCTGTTCAAACAAATAGGGCTGGGCAACAAACTCAAGCTCCTCTTCTCTTATATCGAAATTCTCAGACATTTCTCTTTAAAAATTCTCGTTTTAGTCTTCTAATTCGTGACCGGTGTTTTGTTTTGCTCTCTCCTCTGCGCTTCTGCGTTTGTCGTAAATCGATGAGTACAGCCGTCTGACGGATACTAATTATTTTAGTTTTTAAATATGGATATTTTTCTTACACAAATGCACTGCTTCACTTCAGAAGGCCTTTATTAACCCCCCGGAGCCGTGTGGGTATCTTTTATGATGGATGGATGCACTGTTTGGGCTTCAAAATCTCATCCTCTATTTACTGCCATTATAAAGCTTGGAAGAGCCAGGATATTATTTAATATAACTCTGATTGTATTCATCTGAAAGAAGAAAGTCATATACACCTAGGATGACGAGTAAATCATGGGGTAATTTACATTTTTGAGTGAACTACCTCTTTAAGTGGTGCATTTGAAGACCTTCAGAGCTTTAATAAAGAACATTTCTTCTGCATTTCTTGTGGCTTACGATACAAGCAAATGGCATTACATTTACTTATTGTCTCCTATGCAAATTTAAACTTGATTGGTTCACATTTATAAGTGAAGAAATACTGACAGAGAATTGTTTTGCAAGGTACAAATACAGAACTAAACAAATGATGGGTTTAATAAAGAACCCATAAATCATTCTCTGAAACTAGAATGACACCTGTGAGTGCGAGATGCTGAAACCGAAAGAGATGTTTCTCTTTTCCTCTTTAAATTAATTTTCAAACCTATCATGTAGAGTTGTGCAAGTGACCTTAGAAACCCTGGCTTTGTAAACTCATTGTGCTGCATTGCAGAAGCATCGAAAAAACGGCAACTTTTCACAATAACCTCACCTAAATGGACAAGAATCCCCAGTGGGACAGTCACTTGCATTTAAGCGTGTTGCCTAATATCAGATTCCGGTTGCTGTGCTCTGAGACCTTTCAAAATATGGGCCACACTAAGGTTATTTTCAGGTTTATCTGTGTAAATAAGATGCAATGCTCCACATGCATTTTTAAAAACATTATTGTGACATTATTAGTGTCACAAACTTATAACAAAGCAACCTTAGATTGTAAACACATTCAAAACCACAATGAGCTTCCGGAAGAAGAAGCAGCTGTTTCATCACATTATTATCTATGAAGGAAATCAAAGACATTTGGCACCTATGAAAGCAAAGACATAATACCAATCTTACATGTCTCACTTTGGGTTAAGTAGATATATTAATATATTGTGTCTGTATTATATTATAGTACATGTTTATGAATCTGGTTGCATTTTTAAACTAAAACACTAAAGCACCCCAGTGGCATCTCATCCACCCTAAAAGTCATAACACTGAAAACAGTCCTCAAACCTGGAGAAATTAGAACAGGTTTGTAATTCATATTTCATATCTAAAACGTCAAGCAATCCGTGAAAAAAAAATCTCATCCATATCCCTAACAGCACATTACTCAAATAAAAAGGTATTAAAGCATCTGTTCTCCGCCCCTTGCCAGGCAATGACATGACAACAATAACAAACCGCTCAGTCAAGCTTCAGTGCCAAAACTCTGAGAAATTAAACTACACTTACAGCAATCACGTTGACAAAAGTGGTTTTTCCAGAGTACTGCAGTCCCACCAGAGTCAGCTCCATCTCCTCCTTCCAGAAGAGCGACCTGAGCCAGTCCAGGAGCCGGTGGAAGAGGGCCAACATCTCTGCGCTGCTGGGTGAACTCTGTTGGTCAGGATGAGGCAGGGCAAATTCTGTTCCTGCTGGAGGAATCGAGGAGAAAGAGGAAGCGGCTGAGGTCATGTGATAACTACTGACGCACAATAAACGCGCCACTCTATGTCCATGCAGAAATCTTTCAAAATAAAAGTCCGCCAGAACTCGCGTCACACTGCTGTGCTGAAGGCATTTAAATAAATATTAGAGAAACTTTTAATTGCTTTGTTTGCGTATCTTTGTTTTGGATTGTCATCTAAATAATCTAAAATCTAAATAAAGAAAAAGTATACATAAATATGAAATAGATGCTTTGCATAAAGTGTCTAACCAATTTATATATATAAACAAAATAAAAAATAAAATATGTATAAATTAAAACAAGATTTAAATTAACACGTAATATAAATATATAAATACATATATAAAAATATAAAATAATAAATATATTGCGCTTTACGGATCGTTGCAGTTCATCATTATTCCACGCGATGGCGCTAAAAGCTTTATAATAGAAGGATGAGACATTTAAACATGTAACAGGACCTCATTCTTGCTGCAAGCAGTGTAAATTATGTAAATTCACGTTGTTGTTTTTGTTGTTGTTTGAAAACATTTCCACAGTTACACCGTTATCTATTGCGTTAATGTTATTGTGTAACACTATGATTTTTTATTAGTCTTGTTTGCTTTAGAAACATTGTTTGCTTTTTTGCTTTTTTTTTTTACCTTGAAATGATGACAGTCAATAGGAATGTTCCCACTTTATTTGTTTGTTTGTTTGTTTGTTGCATTTTGTTCAGAGCTTTACACCAGTTAAGCCTCAAAACTCTTTCTATTTGAATTTTATCATCCTGTTTTGGTATGGGGTTATTATTCAGTATTTCCATGAATTAGATGTACATTTCAAACATCTTTGCTTTCACTGAAACCTATAGGTTAGTTAAGTGAAATCATTAAATTTGCATTCATAGTGTTGCTATTATGAGATATCGATAATTAAAATATGAGCAATCAAATTCATAAGCCTGTATATGAGCAACAGAATAATTTTATCTTTCAGATTAATCTCTTTTACTGGTATTCTGCTTTGTCTGTCATCGGTTATTCAATTATTATCAACTAAATTACAATAGTTTATTTACTATTTTACATTAATGACACTTTAAAATATATATACATATTAATAAGAATTATATCAAAAGCCATTTATACATTCTGTAAAAGTTTATCCAAAGGGGGTCTTCTTACCCCAGGTAGGGGCCCAACTTACCCCTCTTTTAATATGTGACATTTTGTGCTATTATCAACTAAATTAGCAAATTTATTTCCTAAAATAATTAAATAATACATTGGCTGATGAACACATGCTAAACTTATATCTAAATATGTTACAATTTAAAAGTAAATCCACATTGTTCTTAAATCTTCCCCCATCCTACCCTCATAGCTAATTTTACAACCAAACAGATTAAAGATAAGAATACTACTCTATATCTCTAAAAACATAATATTACCTTATTGATTAATTATATCACTATTAA
This sequence comes from Hypophthalmichthys nobilis, assembly GCA_037950665.1. NCBI lineage: Eukaryota > Metazoa > Chordata > Actinopteri > Cypriniformes > Xenocyprididae > Hypophthalmichthys > Hypophthalmichthys nobilis. The sequence continues at coordinate 23,000,578 of CM075487.1, forward strand.
TCATTACATATAATACTATTACTGTTGTCCCACAATCATAAATTGTGTTGTTGTTGTTATGTTGGCCTGACCGTGCTGGATGTGCTGGATGTGTGGCATGTGTCTGCTCATGCTTCTGTGCGGCGAGTGTGGCCTACCGTGTGGCTCTGCATGTGAGCAGCAGGTCCGGTGTGATTACGCTGCTGCCTGTTCACATCCCAGCGGGGCGGAGGAGGAGTGAAACTGCACTGAATCGAGCACACAGCCAGACACGCGGGAAGACTTAACCTCATTCAACAGCTAACGAGCATTAGCAAAGGACGTGATTCATCTAAGTATGTAAATCGGTTGTAAAGACTAATAATAATAGGTAATAAATAAACAATGATGATCTTTTTCTCATTTTGTTTGGGTAGGTTATATAGGCTAGTCGTCTTGTAGAAAAAGCGCGCCAGATAACCAGACAGTTTACCATCGACAAATTCATGGACTTTAGTTAGGAGCTGTGAGGCTGGAATATTTGTAACCTGACTCTTATCATATTGTGTGTCTAAATGATTTGCATAGACAGAGCAAGTTTACTGGTTATATAAGTGTTATATAAAGACGAGCTGTGATGATGGGAAAAACAGCGAGGTTGTTTTGTGCAGCTAAACATGTTCAAGCTCTCCAACACAGACTCAGACACATGATTTCCACAGGAAAAAAAAAAACTTTATTAATACTTTTTCTTTACTGTATGTCAACAATACTTTAGACAAAATATATACATCAAACAACCTTCTCTTAGGTCCCAAAATAAAAAGTAAGTACCTCTTCCTATACAAAACTAATATATTGTTTTAAACATTACATTCACTTCCTTTTGCTTCTATGTAGAATCCAGGATTAAAAATGTAGATATCCGCCATCATGTTTACTGCTTTAAACAGGTAAAGGCAACAGCATGAACAAAGATCTGTCCTAATTTGACCAGAAATGAACACAGAACATGATGCAAATCGAGTCTAGGTCTAAAGCTATGTACACAATCTCATGGCATACAGTGCTCGGCTGTCTAAAACTCGAGAATATGAATGTGTGGGTCACGTATCAAAAATACAGATGTACAAGTAGTATAAACAAAATAATTACACAATGCAGTTACCTCACAACAACTTCACCTACGTGCACGAATGGATGACAAACTCAAAAGCTAAAGCGGGGCCATGATTACATCACTCCCGTATTTACACGAGCGTCACGTCTCGGGAGTTGATGGCGTCCTCGTTTAGGCAAGAAAACTCAGATGGGAAACGTGCACGCGCCTGTGCTCCCCTCAGCCAAAGAAAAGACATTTATTTGGTAGCTTTCTAGTCTAAAAGGATGGTTCTTATCGGTTAAAGCAGTCACAGAAGCAGAAGAGAGTGGAGCTTCCTGATCAAGCGTCCACGGCACAGAGAAATGTCCAAAAAAGCAGCATCTACAGGGGTGATGTTTTATTAAAAAAAAATGACTTTTTGTTTACATTCAACAAATGAAAAGGTGCTTGTGCAAAGGGCAAAGTCCTTATCATTGGGGAACCGTCTGCACGTCACATTCTGGGTTATTGTTTTGTATTGTTTTCGACTGAAACATTCGGCATAAGTGCAGAGAGCAGTCGTTCGCCCGCCCCAGGTCCTTTTTCTCGAAGGACAGTGCTCACTGTCCTCGTTTTGACCTTCACAGTGTCTCACAGTGCTTTGCACGGGACCTCCTTTACCCGTCTGCGTCCACGTGGACCGTTCCATGTCTGGGTATGTGTCTGCTGGTTGTGGAGGGAGCTGATAAGAGTGTGTGCGAGTGTGTGGAGGCTGTCGTACTTCTGAGAGGAATCAGAACAGCTGTTTGCCGTGCGTGAGGGCGCTTTGAACTTTGTCTTTGCGCCCTCTTCAACAGAACCCTCTTCGGGAGCTTATTCAGCAGGGAAGTCCACTCTCAAGACCAAAACATTCAGAGAGCGGGCTGTTGGCGGACCCCAGAGAGAGTCCTCAGTCTTTGGTTTCCAGGTTTAAGGGGGGGACTTGTTTCAGGGCCTGCAGGAGCGCAGGAGAGTCCATGGAGGTTGGAGTGGTGGCGGGGGAGCCCACTCTTGACGACATGGCCAAGGACGAGGGGAGTTTTTCAGGAGACAAGCCCGCCGGGGAGCCGCTGAGGCCTGGGTACAATACCGGCATAGCCCCCGGGTACCAACACTTCTCCAGCATGGGCAAGTACGCGGCGGCCGCGCCATGCGGAAAGAGGTAGAAGGGCATGCACAGGGGCTGGTGTGGAGAAAAGCTCATGTAGGGGCTGTGGCCGCCCACTATTTCGTGCCCCGACAGAGACTCGTCTTCCGAAGAGTCGGACCTCTGCCGCTTGGCCTGTGGCTCATCCAGCTCCTCTTTAATGCTGCCGCCGTACTTGAGATCCCCAGTGTCTTTGCCGTAGTAGACCGGCCGCTGGGCTTTCGGGTCGCGCTTCTCGAGCTCGCCTCCATAGCCGCTGTCGGTATCCGTATCGCTCCCGCTCTGCTCGCTGCTGTGGGGATAAGTCCTTTGAATGACAGGCACGCAATTTTTAGCGTGGCCCTCCGCTGCTTTCGGCTGCAGGCCTGCCGGTTTCTCCCGGCTTTCTTGAGGTTTGGGAGCGGGCTCGTCCAGACGAGGACTCGGCGGACTCTGAATGAGCTCAGATGCCACTTTTTGAAGGTGGTCGATTATGTGAGCAGGCGTCAGGTCTTGCACGGTCTCCTGGTTGGCCAGGAACTGAAGAACCTCCTTGGCGCACAAGTGGAACCCGGAACGGAACATCTCCTCACTGTTTTCTGAGTGCCCATTGCCCTGTTCACCTGCAATAGAAACATAAGGGTTAGAAACCATGACAGTGGTTTTCCTTCACAACAGTCATGAAGGCTAGATCATTTGCTGCATTGCACAAGCGTGTCTCAATTTCTTTATTTTGTAATCTGCTCGAAAACAAACACAAGGGGAGGAGGGAAGGTGAAAAGTTCAGCAGGGCTGCTTCCTGTGACACGGTTGTGCATTAGGTGTTCTGTACCTTATGCATTATCGAAAACTCACCGATTTGCATTCCGTTCTGCAAGGAAATGATCTTCTGTTGCTGCTGCTCCAGCAGGTTGTTAAGAGCTTTCACATGCTTGAGCGTGAGCTCCAGCACAACAGCCTTCTCCAAGTGTCCCAGAGTCTAAAACAGGAAGAACCCAGATAAGCATGTTGATCTTTCTTATGTAACCCTCTCCGCAGCAGCTCAGAGAGGACAAACCTGCATCGAGCAGGAATGAAGACACCCCTCTCCGCTCACCAGTGCATGTGTGTGCAAGTAATAAACACGCCTTGTTGATGTATGAATAATTAACTAACGGCAGATTCATGATGTTAAATTGTGATGTCTACAAGTTGTATATATTAAAAATGTACTTAGAGGAGAGGGTGACTAATCCAGAAGCAGGACAAACATGATTTATTCATGATCAACAAGCAGGTGGCGCTTTACACTACAACATAGTGAGGTGAGCCCATCCACTCCCATATTACTTACAGTGAGTTTAAGGTGTTCGGGCAGCAAATCCTTCAACTGCGCGATGCACTCGTTTATTCGGTCCCTCCTTTTCTTCTCGATCAATCGATGAGGCAACTTGTACGTATCCTGGGGTTCGGAAGTTAAAAATGTTTTTAATTAATTAATAATAAATTAATGCGTAAAAAGCATTAAAAACAAACTAAAACTAAATAAATCAATTAATTATGCAGTTTAAATATTGTTAAGAACACTAAAATACATTTATACAAAGTTGGCAAGTAAAAGTGTGCGCAAATTATATTTGTGCGTAATTGCGCATTTCGTACCTTGCTGTCCTCACTGCGCTTCATTCCCCGCCGGGGTTTATACACATACATCGGAAAGTCCATTCTATAAAATAAAATGAAATTAAATACAGTTAATAAGAGATATAGCTCTCTAAAAAGCTTTAAGAAACACTAATAAACAGCGTCTGGAGACTGACTTACCTTTCCATGTCAGAGATATCCAGCGAGGCGTGTTTGGCCATACATGGTGGAGGCTGAGCACTGGTAATCCTCTCCATTTCACCCTAATATGTCTTACTGGTGTAAGAATAGGGTTAAAAATATATATCAATATAGAAAAATAAAAACCAGATCCTTTACTCTTTCATCAAAGTCCACAAGTATTTCCTTCGAATAAAGTAGTTTTCGTTCCAGATATGGTGTCTCAAAAGTAGGACGCAAAACTGATGTTGTTGTGAGGTGGAGATGCAGGAGGCGTTTGTCGGCTCCGGTGCTGGTTAAATGAGTGTATGTGGGTGGATTTGAAGTACGTGTTAAATAAACCCTGTGACTGCAGACACGTCTCGAGCTCCAGTCACATGAGCCTCACGTGTGTGACGGCGCTTTCAGAGCTCAACCCATTTACAGCAGACCGTCCGCCCTCCCGTGTCCCGTGTCCCACCATGCTGCTGCGCGCTCTCTCTCTCTCTCTCTCTCTCTATCTCTCTCTGAGTGCACAATAACAGCTCGTGTCAGGGACGTGTTATTATGAGCGCATTATCCTGGATTGACTTCAAAGCATGATATACACAAAGATTATATAAAGTGGTTCAGAGTATTTTATCAAGCCAAACCATACCTTAATGTTAATTTTTTTTTTTTTAAATCGCAAATCGACTTATTTACCAATGTAATTATGACATAGCTACGACAGAACCTCAAAATGTCTGTCACAAAATGTCTATTTAAATGTCTATAGAATATATATATATCTAAATATATCTATAGTTATATTTCAAGTAGAATGTGTTATTTATAGAATACAAAATATATACATTTTATATTAACAATGTTTTAAACATTACACTATATATATATATATATATATATAGTAATGTTTAAAACATTGTTAATATAAAATGTATATATTTTGTATTCTATAAATAACAAATTCTACTTGAAATATAACTATGAAAACATACTTCATACATATTTAATAATTATAAAAATGTATAATTATTTATTAATTATATATATTGCTTTACAAAGAAGCAGCACATATTCTGTTTCACACACGCATGTGGGCCTGAATGTGTGCGTGCAGCAGAAGCTTCTAGAAAGAAACGGATGTCAAATGAATAATGTCCAGAGCACCTGTTGCTCTATCAATATAATGCAAGTATTCATTAACAAAATTCCCCTGGCATGATGCTGGCACATGAGCGAGCACGGCACCGTTGTCATGGTTACACAATAGTAACAGATGCGCGGGAACTAACGCGCCGGGTTTTTTTTTTTCACACCGGGACCATTTGGCGCTCCACGTGCAGCCGCTCATGGTACTCTCGTGCTGCGGCTCGGTTTGTTGTGGCCGGTTGTACTCGGCGGCGGTCACGTTGAACTCCTCATGGCGGCGCAGGGTAAGGGCGGAGGCGGAGAACCGATTGAATCCCTGGGACTGACGTCACCTGTTTATTTTAGTACAGAGCAGCAGCTCGAGCTCATCCCAGCCAGGCGCGCGCGCTCTGATGAGAAAGGTGCTCTCACGCGCTGTTTTCACTGTAAATAACAGAATGACTCTCATATATATGGAAAAATCTGGCAATATTTGCTCTAAAAGTCTTTGATATGCTGGTAGAGTAACTGATATGTGGAAGTCTACATAAAATACAGTAAATACATTACTGAGTTCATGTTACTCATTACATGCTGCTGCTGCTGTTGTTTTCTCTAACTGAAATAGATATAAATGTTTATTATGTATGTATGTATATATATCACAGTGTAGGTTTTAGAACTGGTTGCTTCATTGAAGTTTTGAGGTCTGTTCATAAAATCCAGTTAATAATTCAAATCCTAATAGAACTGGAAGAAAGTAGGGGGACTTTGGTGCTTTTTTTTATCTGCAGCAACAGGATGACACAGCATCCTTCTTCACAGGCAGAGGACAGAAGCAACACTTCCTTCAATGAATTCATAAATGCATTGCCTATTTTGGTTGCACATGAAATCGAAGAGATTTGTGATGTGTCCTTGAGGTTTGATGTGTAATATATAGTGCCAACACAGTTGATCATGTGACAGTGTAATAATGTCAGATAATGAATCATGTTTTAAGTGGTTAATTTCACAGTTGGACCTTATATTAATCACTTGTATTACATAAGTGGAACAAGAATTTTAATAGATCATGTGATAACTGAACTGTTTGGTTGGATTAGTCTTAAAGAGCCTGCTGTCCCAATGTCAATTCAGTTTCATGCTGTGTTAGGTGTCTTTCTTGTCCTTCTTTAAAGGAAAGTCCCCTTATTTGACTGCAAATATGTTACAGTTAGGACTGTTATTTGATTTTAGAGATGGAATGCTGTAAAGACATCATCAGAGGTTAATGCATTTCGGTAACACTTATAGTATTAGTGTCCATTATATACATTTTATAAATACTTTAAAAAGAAACAATATTATTGCTATTTACAAACAGCATAGATATAGTAAAAATCAGCTATGAGTATTACTCAGCAACATATTTTTGAGTTGTCAAAAATCCTTGGTAATCTAGGATTTTTTTTTATTTGAAATTCTTTTACTATTTCACAGTTGTTGTGGAATGTGCATATGAAATTTCTATTATGATTGTGACATTAGCGGGTCAATTTCATAGTTAAAGGCAGGTGCCCAGACCCAAAATAAAAATAATAAGAAATGCATTTTGTGATATTTTTGTCAAATATAGCCTACCCTCTGAGGGTTTTCACATTTATGCATTTCGCAGACTTTTATCCACCTTTATTAAGACTGGCAGGTTTTTATTTGCTGCACTGAAAAATTATTTTCAACATTTTTTCTTTTGTCAAATCAACTAAGATAATTAATGTGGTTCAGATAACTTAATATTTGAGTTTCTGTTGATTAAATCAATTGCCTTCATTGTATTAACTCAAATTTTTAATTTCAATGAACTCATAATTTTAAGGCAACCAGGTAACTTACTTTTTTAAGTTGAACCAACAATTCTTTTTTTACAGTGAAGGTGTATATTTTTATCAGTTCATGCATGTGAATTTTGCTGGAAGTTGAACCCATGATCTTGTCATTGCTAGCGCCATGTTTGAACTTCAGGAAAGCGCCATATGCATAAAATCTAAATTTTAAATTGGTAAAAAATATATATATATATATATATATACATATACATATATACACATATACACATACACACACATTTAAAATACTGTTTGTACAGTAATTACATTGTGTGGAAAAAAATACTTTTTAAATACAGGTTTAAAAAAATCATGTTCTCATGTTTACTTTTTTGTAATGTGCGAGAGTTATCAATTTTAAAGAGTTATTTTTTTTTTTCATAATGTGATTTTCTCCAAATGGGTCAATTTCACACCAAACATACCGATCATACCCAGAATTTTAACATAATACAATTAAGGGATAACCTATTTTTGTTTTTCTCTGTAAATGTTCCTTTAAATGTTCTCTATAAACAGGACACGTCAGAACATTTGAACAAAACGTTACGAACATACAGTCCCAGTCTCAGCACATTTAAATATAAAAATGACTAATAGATCATCGTGCTCGTACACCTCGACGGTTAAATGAGAAGCTTGCACCGTGTCCTGAGGCTCACTGTTGAAATAGCTCTCATATTAACTTTATAATAAGGTTAATATAAGCCCAGAAAGAAAGTGACATTCACAGAACCACTCTGGACATATTAAAGCATCATGAGTTTCCTATTTCTTACTAAACTGATGGTTTCAAGTCATATTTTCCTCCATCTCTGCTTTTGCACTGCTTCAGTTTATTTCACAAATGTCATTTAACTCGTGGAAGGTTTCAGTCTGATGCTGCACTTCGCACAGGGGGATTTTAGAGCGCTACTTCTGACGACGCTGACAAGTGTCAATAATTAAACGCATAAGGTCTGTCTGACACTTCGGTCGCACTTTTGCTCTCTTTACGGACAACTGCAAAGATATACCTCAGTGTTTTACCCTGAAATCGATTTGGGACTCTCCAGTCTGACCTCTGTCACAATATACAAAGCTGCACTGTCTGCGACTCACTAAACACACGGCATACAAATATGAGCTTCAGCAGTGTGTGGAAAACAGTTTTTTTTACTTTTTTTGCAACATGAGAGGTCACAGAAAGTGCATTTCCTTAGAGAAGCATGGGCCGCTGGCTTGAATCCTTAATAAGCTCGACTTCATTTCCTTTGAACAGGGGTGAATAAAATGTCATTTCATAAGAAACCTGCAAAATGATGCAGTCATCAATACATACATATAAGCTCATATATGGGCAATGAAAACATTTTTTTCAAAAAAAATTTTTTTTTTTTTTTTCTGTGGTCACATTGTTTTTGTATTTAAATAACCACTGAAATTAACACATTTGTGTGTGGGTACTTACTACTCTGCAAGATGGCAGCCATAATGAAAAATTTTTGATTTCACATTTTCTATATCGGTGGTCAAAATACCATTTAAATCACACACACACAAAAAGAAATACAAAAACAAACATTTAAATTCTGGTCCTTTGAACAAGAAGTACATATTTTATTAAATATCACTAAATTCATTTATATATTAAATCAGTAGTAGGCTTATTTTTCAGTAACAGTTGTGTTATAATTATTAGGATGCTATGAAACCATATCTCTATATAAAAGCAAAGACCTGCAGACATATATACATGTATTAGAAGAAAAGTAAAATAAAAATGAAGGAAAAAACAAAAAAAACAAAAAAAAAACCTTGATAGTATTGAGAAAGTGACCTGCAGCTAAAAGATGATATTGTCTAGAAAAATGTGCCGGGTTACAGACAAAAACTCGACAAAGATTGCTTTTGTCAGCGAATATTCATCCTGCGCTTGCAGGAACATACAACAGGCACGAGTAACATGGCTCTATATTGACAGGAATGATATGAGTTCAGTTATTTTAGTGCATTAATTTTAAGACAAAATAATGAACAAAATCTTAACTGCATCTATTATTACTCTGTATATGACTCCTAAGGTCATAAATCTGACAGCATAAACAAAAAGCAATGATAAACCATAATAAAGAGCTTCTAATTACCAAACAGAACCTGATTTTATTCATGAGAATTAAAGAACTCTAAATTGGCAGCATACGCATAATCTCCTTTAAGCTTTTTTTTTTGTTTGTTTTGGAAATTTTGATATAAATAAATTAACTTAAATACGAAAAGGCTGTTTTTTTCCCCTTATACATAAACCACTTTATTTCGCAAACAGTAATTCTATAAGTCCCTGGCATCTAATTTTTCATAAAGCAAATGAATGAAACAAAAAGAAACAAATAATTACTGCACCCTCCCTTTAAGACATAATGTACAGATGTAGTTGCATATTAAAGTATTAATATTGCACAAAATACAAAAATAAGACATCAAATACTGACTGCTTTACTGCTATGGGTCATTACAAAAGGATGTGTGTCCAAGCAGCATCTACAGGCTGCAGCACATGTTCATAAGTCGTGCAGTATCTAGTATAGCTCTGCCATTCATTTTCACCCAGTGGAAGGCGAGTGATGCAAATTCACTTCCTCTTTAACACGAAGAAACATTTGGCACTCAAATGGATGTGAAGAAGGGGGGTGAAAGTCATTTTTCCTTCCCTGGTGGCCTACAGCCGTTTACTTCGGTATACACAGCAGGTTGTGTTGATGATGTATCTGTGATGTCTTGACACACACACACACACACACACGCAGACGGAAAGGCTGATGCGATGTCTGCAGGAGACAGCTGTAGGACTCTTGGCCAGTGTAAGGAGGTTCAGGCAGGCTGTTGGGGGTTCACGTTCATGTGTTGTGGGTGTCCCAATAGCCCAATCCTTTGTTTCTGTTTCCTCTGCTCTGTCATCTGTCAGAACAAACACAAGATATTTTGTGCTTATTTTTTTAAATAAATATTTAAAATCTCCTGTTTGTCTCTGTCACACACAATGATAAAGCATTTTGTGAAAATATTTAGAACACATATTTTATATATATATATATATATATATAAAATATGTGTTCTAAATATTTTCATATATATATATATATATATTATACACACATAAAAATAAAACTAAGCTAAATATTTAAATTTATTTAAATATTTTAAATCTATAAATATTTTCTAAAATTTCTAAAATGTTTTCACGTTATTCTCTATTCTCACGTTATATATTATTAGTGCTGTTGAGCGATTAATCGCATCCAAAATATTATCTTAGATGCGATTAATCGCATTGTTTGACAACACTAATGCATATATATATATATATATAAAATGTGAAAATAATGAAAATATTTTAGATTTTATATATATATATATATATATATATATATATATATATACACACACATATAGACATAAAAATAAAACTATATATATATATATATATATATATATATATATATATATATATATATATATATACATAAAACCATATGAATAAAACAAATAAAACTATAATGCTGTACAGACACAAACACACACATTTTTATACATATAAATGTGGTTTATATATATATATATATATATATATATATATATATATATATATATATAAAGAACTACAATAAAACTAAGGTAAATAATACAACTAAACCTAATAAAACTCTTAAAAAAACTATATATATATATATATATATATATAGTAAATTGTAATGTGTACAAGTGTAAACATGTTAAAGTTAAACATAGTTAAATCAGTTTCTGCTTCTTCCTTTGCACCATAATTTTTCAAAACACACACACATGTTTAAGTCGTAATACCAGTGTAATACCCATGGCATTATACAAATTTGTGCCCTCATAAATCACAAAAACGTGCACGCGCGCACACACACACACACACACACACAATTTTGAATCCTCCTCATCTCCTGTTTTGTCTCTCCCACAGATCAGGCATGTCATGCAGTGATGCATTCTGTGTATTCATTCATGTTGCCTTGGTTATGACCTCATAACGCAAGAGTGTCTGTGTGTTTTAGGTGTGTGCTGTCTTAAAGAAAAGCTTCTGGGAATATAAAATGGAGCAATTGGAGCAATGTCATGCAGGGTTGTGTAACTGAGCTACAAAATACACTAACTCACACTCATGCTCACGTACACACAGTTCCACTGAAATTCAGACTGTCTGAACTGAAATCCCCTACTCTGACTCAACAGCTGCAAAAGTGAGCCAAAAACGCTCACGCATGTAATATTAAAGTTTGTGTCCACAGGAAGTACCTCATACAACTAAACAAACACACACACACACAGCCATTTAAAGCTAACAGGCTCTTCTTGCTCCTCCTGCTAATGTGAATCCATATAAGGAGCTCTCAACTACAGTTTATCATGATTGGATCTGTAATCCAAGTAAAACAATAATTCTCTCAATAATCAATAACAATAATAATAACGAGATCAAATGCTTTAGAGCGGAAACCCCTCATGAGATCCTGCCTTTTGTAAAACGTCTATTTGTAAAATAAATCTGAAATATTATTGAATCAGTTACACTTATGCTTTGAGGTCAATAAGAGGATGACAAATAACAACTTTTTATTAAAAATAAACATTTTGTTGCATATTTATTTTGCTCTGTGTGTGTGTGTGTGTGTGCGGTCCTAGTATTCTCTACATTGTGAGGACCAAATGTCCCCACAAAGATAGTAATACCAGTCATTTTTTTTTTACCTTGTGCGGACATTTTTTGGTCCCCATGAGGAAAAGAGCTTATAAATCATATAAATCATAAGTTTTTGAAAATGTAAAAATGCAGAAAGTTTTCTGTGAAGGGTAGGTTTAAAAGTTTGTTAATTGTAAAATGTAAATTCATACATACGCAAACGTATATTTTATTTTATTTATATTTTAATTATTCAGAGCATTTAAGCACAAGACTGCAGATAAAAAGGTCTTCAAATACTGTGCATCAATTCATTCGAATGATAATACCTTTGATTAAAGCTTGAAAAACGGATTTGATTTTAAACCATTCTCATGTAAATGGTGTTTTTGTATACCAATATTATTTATTGTAGTTACGAATACTTGAATTTTTGATTTCGCATTAATTTACTACAAAAACTTTTCTGATCAGGATTCTTGGACAGTGTATATGACAGCAGAAAAAGTGGAGAAAGACAAACTAGTTATAATATTTCAACAAGATAATGGGCTGAAAACAGGGATAGTTCACCCAAAAATGAAAATTCTGTCCTCATTTACTCACCCTCAAGTTGTTCCAAAACTGTACAAATTTCTTTGTTCTGCTGAACACAATAGAAGATATTTTGAAGAATGTCTATAACCAAACATTTGTGGGGCACCATTGATTTCCACAGTATTTGCTTTTCATACTATGGAAGTTTCATACGGTTTGGTTCCTCATTTTTTTCATTTGTGTTCAGCAGAACAATGAAACTTGTACAGTTTTGGAACAACTTGAGGGTGAGTAAATGAGGACAGAATTTTTATTTTGGGGTGAACTATCCCTTTAAGATTAATCAACAAAATGGGAAAACATTTCAAACAATCAAATTCATTATAAAATATTTTCTGGTCAGTTGTGTGAAGAACTGTTATTCTCTCTTCTAAGTTTAAACTTTTATAGTAAGGAAAGGAAAAGTAAAACTGGTATCACCGTGTGTAAACGCAACACTGACGCAGATTAAACAGTGAAAGTTTGTCGGTTTTTACTCGCTTCGCCTTCATTTAGCCAAACAATGAACTTTTCCCCCTGTCTGGAGTGCAAAAACATGAAAAAAACAGAACAACTTCCCTCTAGACACTTCCCATTTTATGCGGCTGCACACCTCAAGTTAGTGTTAATTCGGCACTATTTACAAGAAATCAACAACATGACAGCAAATCCCATTACGCATATTTCCACCAAATCAAAATATGAGCTTCTAACTCAATGACCCACTTTATCATTTTCATCTACTCTGTGTGTTACACTGTTTATCTGTGGAAACAAACAAGCTCGAGTTCGCAGAACTTCATCTGGACGACAATGCGGCTGAATAAAAGTGAAACAACACTTGGCCTCGTGACGCAGGTGAAAGATCATTTTAAATACCACGAGCTGAAGGCAGAAAGAAAAAGACAGACAGAAATGACTCACTGCCCTTTGGACTAATTGAACCTTGTAGAGGATTGTGGACTCATACTGACTGACCTTGAAGGCCTAGTTTCACTCACACCCAACTTAAAATTCTAGTCTGTGAAGTCAATTTAAGCAGCTTAACGGGTCAATACTACACCTCATCTTCTTCGGAGCATGAAGAACTGCCTCAACATGTCAGTGTGCCACTTTGGACATAATGTTCTGACATCAGTCCAAAAGCATTGTCACTCACCTGTTCTTTCAGTTCAGTGAGTTGGCCTGACAGGTTCGAGACGAGCTTCATGGTGGATTCAAGTTTCTCCTGGAGATTCCTGATCTCGTTCTGCTCGCCCTCGGCATCGCTGCTAACCAGCGACATTGCCCGCATCCGTGGAAACCAGTCCAAGTTGTGTTCCTGTTGAAATAGTGTACGTTCAGTAGCTGCAACTCAAAGTCATGTACACCACTGTTCAAAAGTCAGGATTTTTATTCAGTAAGGATGCATTAAATTGACAGTAAAGGCATTTATAATGTTACAGTTTTTCTATTTCAAATAAACGCTGTTCTTTTAAACTTTGTATTCATCAAAGAATTCTTAAAGTATCACAGTTTCCACAATAATATGAAGCAGAACTGTTTTCAACATTGATAATAATAAGAAATGTTGCTTTGAGCACCAAATCATCATATCAGAATGATTTCTGAAGGATCATGTGACACTGAAGACTGGAGTAATGATGCTGAAAATTCAGCTTTGATCACAGGAATAAATTATATATTAAAATAGAAAAAACAGTTATTTTAAATTGTAATAATATTTCAACAACATTAATGTTTTTACCGTATTTTTGATGAACGGATCATTTATTATACCATGTTGTAAATGGCCATTTTTGAGTGGAAGGAAAAACACGCTGTTTTCACGCATGTATCTTTAAATGCAAATGAGCTGCTGCTCCCCAGCCTGTTTTCCAGAAGAGGGCGGAGCCTTTACAACTCGTGCCCCTCTGACAATAACATCTGTTGGTTTTGATTATCATCTCTATTGCGGTCACACTCACATGACATTGCAGTTCTTCATTATCATCATTTTAAAAGCCATAACAGTTTAAACTTCTGATATATGGTATTCTGAGCGCACACGCGCACAGAAAGCTGGCTGTCAGACGGCGCGTCCCGTGAGTATTAAACTAAGTTCTCTTTCCCATCTTATTGCACTTAAACTGTCAAATACACACGAGGTTATGTCAAAAACACAAAGTTCACAAAAACACAGTCGGTTATGTCTGTGAACGTAAACAGCAGGGAAAGAAATCGTATATTAGATCTGTGTATTAAAGCGACAGCAGCGTAATTACAGTATACTGCTGGATGCTGTTAATATGAACCAAACAAAAAAGAAAAAAATCACTGCTCTTAATTAAATAACTTTAGTAGCTTTAATAAGAATACATTTCTTACTTGAATACTACTGTTAAATGATCTGGCGAGGAGATAAACATGGCAGACTGTGTACAGCTCACTCAGGGGAGGAGCTAAGCTAATAGGGCAGATTCCCTTGCCAGTCACGGGCGGAGCTTCATGAATCTGGAACCACTTGTTTGGAGAGGCTGTTTATGATTTATGGGGATTATAAAAAAAGGAGTGAGTGGATTTTTACCATTATAGGCTGGTTGTCTACACACACAGTGGACACACATCTGTGTTCAAACACCTTATAAAAGTGAATTTTGCATAATAGGTCCCCTTTAAGAAATCTTACCAACCCCAAACTTTTGAACAGTAGTGTATTTTTAAAATGTACAGTTGTGAAGTATTTGGACAGTTTGTTAGGCTTAAAATGACAAATCAATAGTATATATATACTGTTGAATAATATGACAAAAAAAAAGTTTGTGATACTTTCTAGTTAGTTGATAATTATCATACAGCATGTTCATATTCATATGATGAACTCCAACTGCAGTTACTCTGGACACCTGTGTGAATTTGAGGGACAATGACTTCGTTCATCCACTGAAAAACACTGCACAATTGGCTTGTTTGATATTTTGTTATTGAATGTAAGTCTGACTTGTTGGGGTGACTGTATATGAACTAGTGAACTAACAACTGAAGCATTATTCAGTGTCTGCTGTATGATTTAATTAATTACTCAGAGATTCTTTTCTAAAACATTTTTTTTTTTTAAACCCACTCCCCTAGATTTCCCACCATCCACATGGCGCAAACCATTCGAAATCAGACCCTGACTAATAGGGTCCTTGAAATCATGTCCTCCTCCACCTCACATTCCCTCCTTGTCTATCCGTTCATAAAAAAGTATGTGCTTACATCAGACAAAATTCCCTATGTGTAATATGATTACAGCAAAGGAAACACAGTAACAAAGTCACATGAGCATGAGGATGAGGAGTGCTTCAAAACATTGAGCAGCATGTTTTTCCCAAAGTGGCCTACAATTATTTAACAAGGGGGAATCTACTATCCTCTTTAATGAAATATTTGACATTGCACACACTAATTTAATCAAGCAAAACACTAAAAACAATGTCCGACTGCAAGATGAAAGCAGGAGCGGACCTTTTTTGGACCTGAGGTAATGATATTTGTTTTCTAGCATAATAATCACCTCAGATAGAGAAAACAGCCAAAACAACCTCATAGATGGCATGAAAAGAATACAGTATGGGGAAATGTGGAAACGTGCCACAGACTAAAATACTATTCTTAAAAGTGTTAAAAAAAAAATAAAAAATTAAAATATATGAAAATTTAACAAACTAATATGGTCTTCAACTAATTTTATTTTATAATATATAAATATATAATATAATAAACTGTATTAGTGTTGCTCTTCTATGGCAAACAACTGCATAACAACACATTAACTAGATTAACAAGTTCATCAAGATAAATTTTGTGTTGGCTTGAGAAAGCCTAGCCAGAAAGTTTGAAGTAGTTTAAAAAGCTTGAAGGTGGAAGCAGTTTGAAGCTTGAAATAGTTGTAAAGTTTGACTTTTGAAGGTTTTAAGTTTGAAATAGTTTTAAGTTTTAGTTTAGTAGTTTTAGAAGCTAGAGATATTGATAGATAGAAAACATGTTGCTAACTTGTTTTAGACTGTTGCTAGCATGTTTCTAACATTATTTAACTTTCTTAGCATTTTAACATGATGCTAACATGTTTCTAGCATGAATTAGCACAATGCTAACGTTTTAACATGATTTAACACATTGTGAGCATGTTTCTAACATGAGTTAAAACGTTGCTAGCATGTTTCTCGCATAACTTAGCACGTTATGTTTCTAACATGAATTAGCACATTGCTAGTTTGTTTTAGCATGTTGTTAACATTGCTGGCATGTTCTAGCATGTTGCTAGTATGATTTAGCACATTGCTAGCATGTTTCCAGCATGAATTAGCACATTCCAAGTATGTTTTATCAACTATTTAGAACATCTTAGCAAAGCAACTCCCTAGATACCACCCAGACACCCTAACAATTGCATAATAACACACTAAAGATCATTTACAATACCTTAGCAATTGCATAGCAACATTCTAGCAACCACCCAGAACAACTTACTGTAGCATGGCTGTAAGTTTTGCACAGGTAAGAAAATGTACAAAGTGTATTTTTTACTTTTTTCCTCAGTGATTTTAATGGACTGTGACTAGTACAAACAGTTCTTAATGAAAAATCCATGTCCTTTTGTTGCAATATCTCAAAATGGTTTATAGTACAACAAGCGATCATAGACAGCAGCGGGAGTACGAGCTCGGACCCAAGCCAAATGTGATTGCGGAATGTCTGACTTCTGGCTGGTGGGAGAGGTCAGATGCAGCTCCTAATAAGGACGAGAGGGATTCTAACAGAAGCAGGGGAAAAAGTGATAGTCACATTACAGAACACTGGAGGGAGAACGGCCAAAGGACACTTCATTCTCTAGTCATGCATTTCCTTTTCTCCCCAAAGCTGGACTGCTTGCACATAAATACACAAACACATCAGTGTTTTTAAAATTAACTCGGCCTGCAGACAGACAAGTCCAAGCTAGAGAGGTTTGTGAATGCAGTGAACATGTTCTATAAAATCAGCTAGTTCCTCCAGCAATTAACATGACATAACTGCCGTGACATGCTACACAACATCTAAAACAATTTTAAAAAGCATTCTTTCTATTTATAACAACTGTGCATGAAGTTATGTTCTCATATTCCTAGAGAGACTGCATGGAATACTTGGAATGTTTTAGCACACCGTGGAACTATTTAAAGTGCTTCTGGTGATGGCTGTTTTCATGTAGGTTTCCTAAATACTCCCCTTGTCTGCCATTGGTCAATTAAACAGATAGCCCCGCCTCAAAGTAACAGCATTGGTTAAGCCATAAAATGACATTTTGGGCCATTATAATAAACAAAGCGATGTTTCTGAAAGCATCAAAGAGGCAGTTTAATACAGTTTGGAAAGTTAACCAATAAATAAAAATAAATAATTTTTTTTATATATATAATTTAAATAAATTATTTAATGAGACTTTCAGACTTTCAAAAAATATTTGGTAAAAAGAAAAAAACATTTTTTTCCTGAAAATTATAATTAAACGTGATTATGAAGACAGCAGTCTAAGCAAACTTTTAGGGAATATTTAAGCTTTTTTTTCTTGAATATCTGCAAATATTGTGATGCCAAAAAAAAAAAAAAAGAAAAGATAGCTCTGACACAGAATTTAAATTGAAAAAAAAAGGAAAAAATTTTGTTTTTTGGAACGTTGAGCTATTTTTGTTGCTCATTTCTAGCATGAAACCTTAATTTCTGCATCCAGCAATGGCAACTGCAAAAAATAATAATGACTGTTTTCAAGTAGGTTTCCCCACCACTCCCCCTGTCTACCAGTGGTCGATTAAACAGATAGTCCCGCCTCAAAGAACATCAATGGTTAAGCCACTAAATGAAATGTTCGACCACTCGAATAAACAAAGCAATATTTGAAAAGCAACAAAGAGCAAGTTTTATACATTTTTGGGAAGTCACAAACAGCTCACTTATATTTGTCTATCCACATGAGAAAGTAGTTTTATACAGAAAAGCTTGTTTCTGCTTCAGAATAAAGTTAACTGTGAGACAAAATTTAAAATACAAATAAAGTCACACATTTTATTTTTACTGAGGCAGAAGCCGGCTTCCATAGAAAACGGTGATTAGTCATAACATCTAAAAATAAACACTACCTTATATATTTATATAAACTAAAGAGTTGGGGGGAAAAAACTTCACGCACATATAATTTTATCAGCTTCACACTTGTATGCATGTGTGTGTGACAGAAAGAGAGACAGACGTCGTTCAGGCTGCAGGTGCAGAGAAGTCCCCTTTGCCTCTGAAATCTCAGACGTGCCGCGCGAACACACTTCAGACAGACAGTTCCACTCAGGCACAGGGGAAAATCACAGGTAATGCTCTCACTCATTCTGAGAACAAGAGAGGAGTGCGTGTGCACTCACTTCCTGCTGCCACAGATGTTGAGGTTTGTGTTTACCTCCGCCCACAAATATGTCGTCTGTGCATAGAGCCCAGCTGTCAGCCGGTTTCGTCATCGTCATCACAGAGGCACACGCCGTTATCTCTAATCAGTCCTGTATTGCAGCAAACACTGCACTGCAGAGTCTGCTCTTGAAATCTGTCAAATGATGAGACCAACGTCATTCACGCTGTTCAGGCTACCACAGTTCCTCCCAGCCCATAAATGGTATATTACATAGACTGATGCCTTCCAAACTCAGCTTTTATACTCATAGTTATTAAACTATTATTATTTAAGGTGGTCGTCGCTAAAGGGGAGAAAGGTACTGACGATCCAACCCACGATTTTAAATCCAAATATACATATAAATATATATATATATATATATATATATATATATATATATATATATATATATATATATATATATATATTTAGTTTAACACGTTAAAAATATTTAATGCAATTAACAGTTCTTTCTGTCATCCTCAGTATATTATCATGCTATCATTCATTCAAGTGCTGTTAATACAGCGTGCCAGTACCGCATTGAGTTCTCTTTCGCACTTGAACAGACAAAAACACACAAAAATGTCAAAATTCCCGTTTTTGTCGAGTATCCTTGTAAGCACAGTCTTAAATGAGTTAAAAAGTGTTAAATGAATGTAAAGAGTTGTGAGAAAATACTGTCAGATCCGTGTCATGTGCATCAGGTCTTAAAGTGACAGCAGCCTAATAAACCTGCTGCTGTCTGTGTCATTAATGTTAATCAAAGAACAAAAGGCAAAGAGAAAATCACTCACTGCTCTTGACTAAACTTTTGTAGCTTTAATGAGGATTAATCTGTATTCTATTTTTAATTTATATAGTAAAGTGTTTGTTTATTCAGTTTCTGAATGTGAGGTCTGTTAGACCTACCAGAAAATTTTAAAGCACTGTTTACAAGGTTACATGGGTCAAAAACAATGAAAACAATAACTTTTTTTGTGCATTTTAGTAGGGCAGATCTGAACTGGCCTGACTGGACCAGTAGAAAAAAAAACCTTAGCATTGAGCCCTGATATATTAAATGCACAGCTAAATGTGACATTTATTACAATAGGTTAATGTGAATATTGTTTTAAGTTCACTTAAAAGATATTAGATCTTTAAAGCCTATTAAATGCTAAAATTGATAGCTTTCAGTTAGCTTGACTAATAGCTTTTCAATACTGTAATGTTGAATGGCTATAATTAATGGCTAAAATTGAATAAGAAATCCATTTAATAGAGACATCAGTGCCATCAGTGATAACTGGTCTTCATTCATAGTGCTTAGTAAAAATGCCATTAAACAAATGTATAAAAAAAAAAGTGCTGTTTCTACATTATTTTGGAGATTCAATGTGAAAGTATTACAATATAAAACATACTCTTCTTAATTTTTTCTTCTTTATAATTAAATGATTATGAAGATATACAAAACTTTAAGCAAATCCTTTAGCACATTTTTAAGCTTTTTTGAATATCTGAAAATAATCGTGCTCTCACAAAAAAAAAAAAAAACCCTACTTTTGTTTTTGATCAAATTTTGTTGATGTTTAAAGGAAATCCATCATTTATAATATATATATACTTTCTAATGACGCCAAATTTACAAATGATCTAAAAACCAGCGTCTCTGATGCAGGATCTAAATCAAGAGGATATAGTGACATGTCTACATCATGACCTACACTGAAATACTCACTTCCTCTGGTCTCACTTCTACAGAAACGAGAACTACAACTATTTCTATAAATATTAAAAAAATTCCTTAAAACATTAAAGGGATAGTTCATCCAAAAAAATGAACATTTTGTCATCATATATCACCACATAAAAGAAGAAAATTGGCAACCAAACAGTTTTAGTTACCATTGACTACCATTATACAGAGAAAAATCTCAAAATGCCTTCTCTTATGTGACATGAAGGTCAGTAGATTTTATTTTTTTTTTTGTGGTAAACTATCCCTTTAATGTAGAAATTACAACAGTGCTCATCCGCTTTATCCGGCACGGTGGAAAAAAGGCAAATGAAACGTATACGTACGTTTTTTTTTTTTTTTAAGAAGTGCTTCTTTGGTTTCATGCATATTTGGGTGTGTTTGTGCACGTTTGTGCGTCCGAACCAGCCCCCTCTCAAACCTCTATTTCCTAAGCTTTGTTTACACTTGACAGCATTGCCAGTAAATGTGTGAGTGCTCAAGCCACATCAATTTCAACTGTATCTGCTGCTTCAATGGAAATGAGGGAAGTGTGAATTTCATTACTAATACCACAAGAGCCCACACACTTAGACAGGATGCTCTGTGGTCTGAGCAGCAACAACAACTTCAGGTCCTAAAACCGACCCGAACATTCACGCACCGCTTCAAAGCTTGACAATTACGACTAACGTCATCACGAAGCTGTGAATAATATTCACAAGGGAAAAAGGCTGAAGGGAAAAGGGCAGGTTCATCTGGGGGTTCTACCTACAGACTTACTTGATCTAACCTCAATTACCTGAATGAAAGTAGACGATCAAACAGATAAGGTCTTTCCTTAGAATTAAAAAAACAATTTAGGTGCATTTAATTAATGTAACAGCTGAAATGTAAGACAATAGACTGCTGCAGGGATTACATATTTCTGTGGGCCAACCCAAAAGGTTTAATGGCAATAGGATTTTTCTGCATTACAGTCGAAAATAAGCACACAGTTTATGATTCTTACATGTTTTGTTCTTAAAGGTAATCTTCACAAATGAACACAACTTTTATGAAATTTTAAGCATAAATACCATCGGCAGAAGAAAATAGCTAAAGTTAGGCTATAAACAAACTAAATCATGGTCGCACAACTTCAACCTCACCATCACAAATGTGCGACAAATCTTTCAATCTTTTTTTTTTTTTAAATCTACAAGTTTGAATTACAATAGCAAGAATACAAGTATAAATACAATGAGGCTTTAAAAGTGGACTAGTGAGTAGATAAGTTTTCCTGTTTGGTATAATGACATTTAAATGGGACCTATTATGCAAAATTCACTTTTATATTGTTTCTGAACGCAATATTTATGTGTCCGCAGTGTGTACACAACAACCCTATTGTGTTAAAAAAAAACTGATCCACTCCGTTTGTGAAATCTGAAACAGTGTCTCAAAATAAGCTGTATGTACTCCAATGTCATCACATTGGAACAGGCCCCGCCCACGACTGGCGATCAAATCTGCCCTATTAGCTCCTCCCCTGAGTGAGCTGTACACAATCCACAATGTTTATCTCCTCGCCAGATCATTTAACAGCAGCATTCAAGTAAGAAATGCAGAGCAATGAGTGTTTTTCTGTTTTTCTTTTGTTGTTTGATAACAGCATATATAGCTGTAGGTACTGTATATTATGCTGCTGTCACTTTAATACACATCTAATATACACATGCAATTTCTTTCCCTGCCATTTACGTTCACAGAAATAACTGACTGTGTGTGAACTTTGCGTGTTTTTGACATAACCTTGTGTGTATTTGACAGTTTAAGCACAAAACAGAAAGAGAACTTAGTTTAATACTCACAGGACGCGCCGTCTGACAGGCAGCTTTCTGTGCGCGTGCTTCGGATGTGTGCGCAAAACGCATGCAAATAGTAAACTTTCATGATGACAAAGAACTGCAATGTCATATGAGCGTGACCGCAATAGAGATGATCAAAACCAAACAGATGTTTGTCAATGTATCCGAGGCTCGAACTGTAAAGCCACCGCCCCCTTCTGGAAAACAGGGTGGGAAGCTGCAGCTCATTTGCATTTAAAGATACATGCGCGAAAACAGCATGTTTTTCCTTCCACTCAAAATGAGTGGAATTTTTGAGCTAAAACTCCACAGACACAGCTTAAAAATATCACAAGTGGGATATTATTAGTAATGTATTTTTGGTAGTAAAATAAAATGTGAAAATATATGTTAAGCTTGTGTTCATCACAGGCTTTATTTCAGGCATTTAACCAAAAATCCACTGAAAAAAACCCATTGACTTTGGGATGATGGAACCGGAAGTTCGAAAATGCTAACTCATTTCCGGGTTTTAAAACTCATGCCTGCAGCTGCTCATACAGTGCAACTCTGAGCTTGGCTCGCATTAATTTCCCAGATTCCATTTCCCTCATCACTTCCTGCCCTTGTCTTTACTAAATAAAGTGTCAAAAAGTGACTTCATGTGTGTTTTCTAGTCAAATATGGCTTTACTAACCTCAGCCTGAAGCATGCTCGGCTTGTGACTGATTTTTTTTTTTCTCACAAGCCACAGAGACCTTGCATCGTCTACTGATGCATCACAAATTGCTCTATCCTTTGTTGTCAGGTCAAATGGTTCTCATTTTTTTTAAGAGACCTTAAAAGGGCACCTAATCTCAAATCAGGTGATTCCTCGCAAGACAACGAGGGCAAACCCTCAAAATGCGCCACGGAGGTCAGGACCTAGGCCAAAAGACACACCCGGATCAGAAACTGTGTCAGAAACCCACCGCTGCACCATCTGCGTCAAGAGAACAACCACTTGTGCAGAAGGGGCTTTCCTTAGCACTTCTCTTTCACTAAAATTACTCAAAAGTCACATAAAATGCCAATAAAGTTCCACGCCATTGCATTAAGCAAAGCATATGATGACCTATAAAAAGACAATAAAGATAAAACAGGATGTTTAAATGAACAACACAAGTGGCCTCATTCTGAAATACTTTTTTTTTCTCTTAACCCCACTGAGCTACAAACTGGTATAGTTGTTAAAAGTGTTATTCTGAGGAAAAGCCCATAGTGCTTTAGGAAAAAATAATTTTTCAAAGAAACACATGCATACAAATGTGTACACACATTTAGCAATCATGAGGGGAACTCCTGCTCCTCTGGTCATGCAACTGAATGTGTGTGCTTTCACAGCTTTTCTCAAGGATTAACACATTCCGAGCCATTTTCAGAACATCTTAAGACTCCAGTCTGAAGGCAAACAGAAGCTCCGGGGTCCCTCAGAGAACGAAGGTCCCAAAGTTGGGATTATATAAGTCAAAGCAGAAGGTTTGGGGTCATTTGAGGGATTTACTATGAGGAATCTGGTGCAAAATTCCTTAAAGTACTCCCACTTTCCCAAAAGTAAAGTTTAAAGTAGGCCACATTCCCCACAGCAAACTAAACCTCTGGGGTCAAATAGGTTCATTTCTGCTCCAAGGTTGTGGACTCAACTAAAAGTAAAAAGATCTATGTTTTTAAGAGGTAGACATGCTTCAGTGCAACCATCATGGCATGATTTATTCCTCGTAAATACGTCATTCTTTGGAAATCTGATATAAAACGGCTTCTCTGAACTCATGCTATGGAAAGGGGGAAAGAAACCCACACACAAATACCATTTCAGTGCGTTGTTTGATAGTAACTCATTGGTTCCCTCTCTTTGTGTACAAGTAGATGCTCAGTGTTAACGTTATCATCTGCCAGAGTTCCCAAACAATCCTCAGCAATAAACAAACACATCCACTGATCCAAAACTGCGGTATGCTGATTTCCTCTCATCATGTGACTTTGGCCCTAGGGCTTAAATTACCTTATGCTGACCCCAGTTTCTTGCAAGGCAACTGCTGTGTTTAATTTACGATTAGGTGATTACAAATGATAGCAAATGAGTCCTTTTTCTGAGGAACTGAAAGCAAAAATGTAAAACATAATTTTATAAAAGCACTTACACTACTGTTCAAATGTTTTGGGTCAGTGAGATTTTTTTTTTATGTTTTTGAAAGAAGTTTCTTATGCTCACAAAAGGCTGCATTTGTTTGATCAAAACTACAGTAAAACTGTAATATTGTGAAATATTTTAATATCTTTTAAAATGTAATTTATTCCTGTGATCAAAGCTGAATTTTCAGCATCATTACTCCAGTCTTCAGTGTCACATGATCCTTCAGAAATCATATGATGATTTGGTGACCCAGAAACATTTATTATTATTATTATTATCAATGTTGAAAACAGTTGAGCTGCTTAATGATACTTTTTTCCAGGAATCCATGATGAATAGAAAGTTCTAAAGGGCAGCTTTTATTTGAAATAGAAATAAACTTTTGTAACATTATAAATGCCTTTACAGTCAATTTAATGCATCTTTTCTGAATAAAAGTATTCATTACTTTCATAATAAACAAAAAAATCTTACTGACCCCAAACTTTTGAATGGAAGAGTACAAAACTTCTGTTAAAATGACTGACTTTGGTCATATTTTACAATTTAATGATCCACTTCTATTGTTATCTGTATTATTTTTGCCTTTTTTTAAAGAAATAATTTAAAAAAACTATGCCACAAATGTTGTTTATTGAGTTTAATGAACCCAAAACATTTCTTTTAGATGGATGAATGGTTCCATTGACTGGTTTATGCATACAAGTAATTAAATGCGGTTCTTGTTTTAACTTTTCTTAGAAGTGGAATAAGAGGTGAAAAGTTCAAATAAAATTCTTTGAGATACCATAACCACCTAAGATGTTACACTTCATTTAAATAAAAATAAACTTAGCTGTTGTGGATGAAATTTTTTTTTTTTTTTTTAAAAAGTAGCATAGTCTGTAAAAAAAAATCTGATTTAAATTATTGAGATATCAGCACAAAACCGTACCCATCTAGGACGTTAAATTTAAATTTAGGTCAGCTGCTGCACTTCAGGTCCCTTACCCGGATCATTTCGGCCACATAGCTCTCAGGCCCTGTGAACTCCGTGGAGTCTTTCACTTTTACAAGCACGATGAAGAAGAGATAATGCCACATGTTGTGCTCAACCTTAATGTGCTCCTCAAATGTCACTGTTTTGTTGTCAAACTTGTCCCTCTCCAAACCTGTAGAGCAGAAACACAATGAAATGAGTTTGCATCAGTTGTTTTGAATGGGCCTTGTCACATATACCTTTTTTGAGGTGTTGAGGTCAGTTAAGAAGATCAAGATTAGGATTAATCTTGAAGTGACAAGCTGCCAAACGGTTAGTTGTCTAAAAAGAAGAATCTGTTTAGGTCAGAAACGTTTTTAGCTCTGTGCAGTTTATTCAGTGAGAGGGAAAACAATCCTTTAAGCCTCTGACACAATGCATAACAAATAAATAGATCTTTCTTTCTCTCACGGTTTAAAAGAAAACTGTGCTGTATCTGGAAGAAGAAGTAGAACCACAGGGACACTGTTTGTATACAAGTGCGTTATGAGCAAATAGAGGTCAGGAATCACATGATGGTCATAACAAAACAAAAACAGTCTAATTTCGATGCATGATTCGTGAGTGAACACATTGGGAAATTGTCACTTGACGCAACACGTCATCTTCGCTCCAGTCGCACGTTTGTGCTTCTCATCTCAGATTTGTTTTCCTGTGTGTAAAGTTTACATTCTGTTGTGTGTTGAGCTTTCAAACATTAGTCATGGATAGTGAAATCATCCAAGAGATGAACAGAATCCCAACAAACTGCAGTTTCAATATTAATTCATATCAAAATGAGTCAAAAACAGTGTTCTTATATAATAGGTGTGTGCAGCGTGAGAATTATGATCATTTACAGCTGATCTCACACGGTCAGACACACCAAGTGGCAACAGGAAGACACTCCTCCACCTCCACAGTGAGTTATGACTAAGACTTCTGGTGAAGAGGGGGCGTCTTAAATGTTTATGCTGGAGCAAAACAGCTTCATGGGCCTATGAAATTTATAGGACAATGGTACATGAAATGAAACAGTCACTGAAGATAACGGTGTTCCATCTTCAAACTATTATTCAGGATTGATGGGAAGACAGACATGAATTTATTTTTTAAAAAAAGAGAAAAGAGGTGAAAGGTGAAAGGGCGGAGTTACATCCAAAACGGCAAAGGCTCATAAATATTAATTAGGTTGTGCACAAATAATATACTATGATCTGTAACGGTTTTTAATAGTAATTTATGTGATGCATTGATTACAGTGGAGTTTATTCCCAAAACAAAACTGAACAAAATAATTGGAAATGTCAAAAAATCATTTAAGCTTTTACTTTTTGACATTAAACATCCTCAAAAATGGCCTTGTGACATATTTAGCTTGACATCTTCATTCCTACATCCCATGCCCCTGTCAGTTCCGGGATTTTGTAGGTCAGTGGATAAATGCCTGGAACTGCTATAAAGCGTTAAAGGGTTAGTTCATCCAAAAATGAAAATAATGTCATTTATTACTCACCCTCATGTCATTCTACACCCGTAAGACCTTCGTTCATCTTTGGAACACAAATTAAGATATTTTTGATTAAATCCGATGGCTCAGCGAGGCCTGCATTCAAAGCAATGATACTTCCTCTCAAGATCCATAAAGGTGCTAAAACACATTTAAATCAGTTCATGTGAGTTCATTTGTTCTACCTTAATATTATAAAGCGACGAGAATATTTTTTGTGCGCCAAAAAAACCCCAAAATAACGACTTTTTAACAATATCTAGAGATGGCCGATTTCAAAACACTGCTTCATGAAGCTTCGGAGCTTTACGAATCAAATCAGTGGATCGGAGCATCAAAGTCACATGATTTCAGCAGATTTCAGCGGTTTGATGCGCGATCTGAATCACTGATTCGACTCAATAGATTCATAACGCTCCGAAGCAGTGTTTTGATATCGGCCATCACTAGATACTGTTAAAAAGTCGTTATTTTGTTTTTTTGGCGCAGAAAAAAATATTCTCGTCTCTTTATAATATTAAGTTAGAACCACTGAAATCACATGAACTAATTTAAATATGTTTTTAGTACCTTTATGAATCTTGAGAGAGGAAGTACCATTGCTGTCTATGCAGGCCTCACTGAGCCGTCGGATTTAATCAAAAATATCTTAATTTGTGTTCCGAAGATGAATGAAGGTCTTACGGGTGTGGAACGACATGAGGGTCATTTTTGGGTAAACTAACCATTTAAGCATTAACTCGTCCGTCTGGTGGTAACATTTTTGATTTAAGTATGAAGGGTTTCATGTTCTAATTATGAAATGTTTTATTTTAACAATCAAAAATGGCAGATGTGTGTCAGGGGATGTGTATCAAGATCACATTTGTGTGCAGTTTGTTTTGTGATTTGACTGGAATGGAAAGCAATCCATAGAGAAGCGATAATGAGTATTTGGGGTCCAAGGCACGTAGACACTCACCACAAATAAAGCAAGTCGTTTTCAGAACCTCCTCTTTCTTCTGCTTTTCACTTCTGAGGTCAGCAAAAGTGTCAATGATGACCCCAAAAATTAGGTTGAGAACGATAATGATGACCATAAAGAAGAAGAGGAGGTCATAGATCACACGAGCTGCAAACAGAGGCTCCTACAGAGAAAAGAGATGAAGAACACTCTTAAAATAAAAAAGTTTCAAAAGGGGGTTTTTGTACTGATGCCATAAAATAACCATTTATGGTTAATTAAAGAAACTCAGTGAACAGTTGTTAAAAGAATAATTGTTTTTCTTAGTGTGAAGAACATTTTAAAAATCTAAAGAAGCTTTTTACACTATAAAGAACCTTTTGTGCAATGGAAAGGTTCTATGGATGTTAAAGGTTCTTCATGGAACCATTGATGCCATTAAAGAACCGTTATTTTTAAAGGGGTTATGACATGAGAAATCAAATTTGCCTTGATCTTTTGACATATAAGAGGTCTTTGTACCTTTAAAACATCCTGCAAGTTTCAGAAAAATTGATTGGCTATTCAAAATGCACTAATCAGTGATCATAACAGCATTTGTAATGATGTTAAAGGTTAAGTGTGTAATTTCTGCACCACTATCATCACACCAAGTGCAACTGGAAAAAAGTAGTTTCCCGAACACTTCCCAGAATAAATCGACAGCCCCTCCCCAAACTAATACTGAGACTCCCCAGGTGTGGCACCTCTTTAGAAGGTTTCCGTAGAACATCTCCAACCCCACCGCCACTCCGCAGGCCGTGGCTCAACACGGTGACGATACACATGAGCAGAGAGTCGCACGTCCGCTCCTTATCCTCAATCACGACAGCAGCCGGCTGCACTCCCACAGCTGCGGGAAACAGCAAGTCGATAAGTGCTAAGCAAATACACACAAAGTCTACCTAATCAAAGAAAGGGCTCTGTTTTAATGTGGAATCTTCTACGTCTAGACGGACGCATACATGCAAATGTCAGAGCAAAAATAGCATTTGTGGTTAAATGTGTTCCTAAAAGAGGATCAAACGTTATCAGATCATAACATATTACACAACATCTCATTCACAAAGAGAGGACATCAACTGCAAACAAGTACAGAACTATTTAGACAACTAGATCTAAATACTTTCTGAAGAAATTGAGTGGTACTAGCCATGATTGCTAAAGATTGCTATTTCAGATAAATACAGTTCTTTGTACTTCCTATTCATCAAAGAGTCAAGGTTTCCACAAAAATACTGAGCAAAATGTTTTCAACATTGATAAGATATGTTTCTTGAGCACCAAATCATCATATTAGAATGATTGCTGAAAGATCATGTGACACTGAAGACTGGAGTAATGATCCTGAAAATCCAGCTTTGCATCACAGGAATAAATTATATTTTCAAACATATTAAAATAGAAAACAATTACTTTAAAATGTAATAATATTTCACAATATTACTGTCTTTACTGTATTTTTGATCAAACAAATGCAGTCTTAGTAAGCTTAAGAGACCTTTCAAAAACATAAAATCTTACTGACTTTTGAATGGTTCCAAAGTTTAATATAGTACATAGATGGCTGGTTCAAATCCCTAACCCTAAGTAACGCTTACTATGTTCAATAGCGATTCTAGCCTATGTTTCACCCCAAGCAAGGTCTTTTAGTGTTAACTGATGTGCCAAACAAGGTAAGACACATTCACAGGGGCAGAAAGGCCATGCGGTGCAGGTTCAGTTGGTTCAGACTGGCTGATCAGCTCTAGTGATCAAATTAGGCTGGCTTTACGTCTTAAATTTTTTTCCTCAAAGACCTGCTTGCAAATGCTAATTATACTGGTCTGACCTCTAAACCCCAAACCAGCATGAACCTGCTGAACGTTTAGTGCCTGACTGTCATTAACCTCCGACCCTAAACATCACCCCAGTAACCTTCCATGGATTCTTGAGGACATTGAGTCTCTCCTTTCCTTGTCTCATGACCAGCCGTACTACTCAGATTTAACTCTACGTGTGTGTGAAAGAGGGTTGTGGGTGATGGGGTCCATACCATCCATCATGGTCTCTGTGGAACAGTTCTCCTCTTTCCGACAAACTGCGCCTGCTAGGAAATCTCCCATCTTACTAGCGGATTGCTCTGAACGTAGGAAAAAACTGCAGATTAGGTGCTATAAATTATTACTCTCAAAGAAGCATGTGTCCTCATTTGACCCATGAAGTTCTCCTCATGAAAACATGTCCAGGTCACACATCAACCCAAAATCAGAAGAAAAAAAGGTAATTTTTATTAATTTATTTATATATTTTTTGAGAGTTTTTACTGTATTACAATAAAAATACTGTAATAAAATATTTATTTATATTTTAATCAGCATAGATTAAAAGGTAGTATAACAATTACTTTCAAATTAAATTAATATTTAAATTGTGATTTACAGTAACATACATTGCTGTTCAAAAGTTTGTAGGTAAGATTTTAATGTTATTGAAAAAAGACTCAAGGCTGCTTTTATTTGATCAAAAATACAGTAAAACAGTAATATTGTGAAATATTATTACAATTTAAAATAACTTTTCTATTTAAATATATTTTAAAATGTAATTTATTCCTGTGATCAAAGCTGAATTTTCAGCATCATTACTCCAGTCTTCAGTGTCACATGATCCATCAGAAATCATTCTAATATGCTGATTTGATGCTCAAGAATTCTCATTATTATCAATGTTGAAAACAGTATCAGAATCATACTTTTTTTTTTTTTTACATTGTAAACATCTTTACTGTCACTTTTGATCAATTTAATGCATCTTTGTTGAATAAAATATTAATTTCTTTTAAATAAAAATCTACTAAAAATATAATGAGAATTTTATTGCATTGCAATAATCAGATTTAGAATAATAATTATATTAATTTCATGAAAATAATGTCATAACACAAAAAATCATGTTGGTCCATAAAATACTAAAATTCTTTCTTTTGATTTTAGGGTGACCACCCGTACATGTTTTGTGAAATAATCAGTTAGATGTTTGTAATTTGATATGTAGCATGAAACAAGGGATTTTCTATGCACATTTTGGACTGTCATGCGTTTTCAAAGTTTCATTTTTAGACACAGCTTTGGGCAACATCGGAGAGAAATCCATCTGTTATTCTCACCAAGAGTTTTATTGGATATCCTGTCCACGGTCAGGATGAAGTCATCCTTGAAGATGATGTATCCAACGATTGAGAAGAGGTAGACCAGGATGAGAGCCAGGACAGCGGTCAAAACGATCGAGCGGCCATTCCTGGTTACGCTCTTGATGACGTTTAACAGTGTCTCCTCTCGGTAGATCAGGTCAAAGAGCTGGAGAGAGAGTAAGATGAGATAGTGTATACAGTATACATGTCGGTGAAAGTGTGAGAGGTCAGAGGTCAGAGTTAGAAGAGACGTCCATGTGTGAAAGACGGATATGGTATGGCTGGTAGAGTGAACGAAAGTGCGTGTGTACTCACAAGCAAGCTGTAGAAGAACACATGAACAAAAACTCCAAGGCTGCATATAATGAGGTACAGCAGATGATACAGGAACTCCACGTCCATGATCATGGCCTTGTATCCTCTCGTGAACGTACCTCGATTTCCCACAAAACTCATTAGGAAAATCACTTTATTGCACACCTGAAAACACAACCATAATGTTGAGAGATTTTATGTTCTTAACAGAATTTTGGCTCATATGTAATGAGTTGAGGTCAAATTTAGCAATGAGAACATTTATCTGTAGCATATCATTACGGATATACCAACAACTGAAGCGGCACCACAAATTACAGGCTGAAGTAATTGCATCGATCTTCAATGTGCATATTATGGCATGTTTCCATGCACTTATTTCGAAGCCTTACTTCGTGAAACATAAAACCACTAAATTCACACAGCATCACACTATAAAAAAAGAATTGTTGGTTTAACTTAAAAAAAAAAAGTAAGTTAACTGGTTGCCTTAAAATTTTGACTTCATTGAAATTAAAAATTTGAGTTTATACAATGAAGGTGATTGGTTTAATCAACAGAAACTTAAAATATTATGTTATCTGAACCACATTAATTATAGGCTGATTTGACAAAAGAAAAAATGTTGTGATAACAAATCATGTAGTGTAGTTAATGATTTTGCTAATGTAAACAAGCTTAAATTGTTCACTTTTGCTGAAGGATTTTAGTCTGAGTACACAAACAAATTTTACTAGCTCATGTTGCATTTTGTAGGAAGTATATACACTACCGTTTGAATGTTTGGGGTCAATAAGATTTTTTTTTTTAAGAAATTAATACTTTTATTCAGCAAGGATGCAATAAATTGATCAAAAGTGAAAGTAAAGACTTTTACATTGTTACAAAAGCAATGTTGATTAAATCTTTTGAATTTTCTATTCATCATAGAATCCTGAAAAAATATATCATGGTTTCCACAAAAATATTAAGCAGCACAATTTTTTTTAATAATAATAAGAAATGTTTCTTGAACAGCAAATAAGAATTTTTTTAACGATTTCTGAAGGATTGTGAAGACTGGAGTAATGGCTAAAATTCGGCTTTGCATCACAGAAATAAATTAGATTTTAATAATATATGAAAATAGAAAACAGTTATTTAAATTGTAATAATATTTCACAATTTCAGTTTGTTTTTGTGTGTGTGTGTGTGGGGGGGTGTTTATCAAATAAATGCAGACTTTTGGACAACTGTCATTATGAATTCAACCTCATAACATTCCAAACCCACATGACTTCCTTTCTTTCGTGGAACACAACAGGAGATGTTTTGAATATGCGCTTGTGGGAAAAGAGCAATGTGAACACTCTTCAAAACATCTTCTTTAGTGTTTCATAACAGAAAATAAGTCATACTGGTTTGGAATGACATGAGAGTGATGATGACGTTAAAATTTTTCGGTGAACTTTTCCTTCAATTTTAAGGTAACTGACAAATTGATAGTTGGTTTGGATGCATGTTAAGTGTGTACACTATTAGGGGAAAGTGGAGTTATTGTGTGAGCCAAGTCCATTTTATCATCAGACTGTGAAAGCCGCGTGGAATCCCCCAGTGACGCACAACACAGCTTGGTGCAAAACACACCGAGCTGACCTCTAACAACACCGCCGACCTGAGGAGTTCACTCACATTAAAGGCCCCGAGAAGGAACAGGGTGGGCTCCAGGCCGACTGAAAAGATGAGGCGTAATATGGTGGAAGCGATGAGTGCCCGAATCCCGTGAGGCTGGGGCAGAACAATAACTATGGTCAGTGAAACCAACATTGCCGCCCACAGCAGTGCAGAGAGGTGTGGCTCCAGGGTGCCTGAGAAGAAAGAGGTAAACATGTTTTAGTGCCATCAATCAAAATCTGGGATAAAAATACCACAGAAGTGACATGTTATCATGCCATCTGTCATGGTTACAGCGTCACCAGTGCTACAGGCCGCATGTGTTCAATTATCTCAGAGACTCAACTTCGATGTTGATCAGCAATCCACTTTGTTTCTGGGAATTGCGTCATTTTAAGGTTGTCTCAACATGTGCAAACTTCTTAATCTGATTATAGAAATATGAAATGAGAATTCAGTCATCATTTACTCACCCTTACAATTTCTTTCTTCCATGGAATACAAAAGAAGAAGCGAATGAGTACTTGTGCTGCTGAGCTCCAAAAAATACCATGTAATTAAAGATTTCATACAACTTTGGTTTTTGGTTTCATACAACTTTGGTTTCTGTTTTTTTGTTTTGTTTTGTTTTTTTTTTTACCTAAAATATTAAGTCATATGGACTGTTATGGTACTTTTATGGTGTTTTGTTTCCATTTTAGTAGCTTTACAGCTCACTCACTTTCAAGTTCTTCAGCAAAACTTCTTCCTTTGTACTCCACAAAATTAAGTCATATGGGTTTGAGGGGAAAAAAACAGAACTTTCACTTTTTGGTGAACTAACTCTATTTATGAATAAATATATTTTATCTATGAGAAATAACAGAAGTGCAGACGATACGGTAAGATTATATTCACTGTCATTACCCATGACTGTTGTGTATCTGAAACTGCAATTCTGTAAATGGGATTCCCAAAAGTACTTGCAGTTTCACCTGCTGAACATGTTTGGGCACATTCTAGCCCTCAGGGGAAAGATGCTTTGAAAAAAAAAAAAAAGAAAAAAATAGAAAAAAGTTACATAACCCAGAAAGAGTGACACATTTGAATATGTTGAGGTTTGATGAAGCTTTGTCATGAGCTGCGCTGGCATCGTTTTTAATCCTTGTTTAAGTCCTATTCTAGGTGAACGACATTGAAACATACAGTACAGCAAGGTCTTATGTGGGAATATTTTAGTGGGATTGCTAAGTGGGTGTGTGTGTGTGTGTGAGAAGAAAAATGAGGTCAGTCGGATTTGCAGGATCTTCACAGAGGCAATCGTTCCAGCTCGCTCGCTCTCCTGCCTGCGAGTAGACCACATGACAGGTGCTTGTTACATAACACGGCGTGCTAAAAATACCACGACTGAAAGATGCATGAGCGTCGGGTACCGAGCGAGGATGGACTCTCGGCCGAGCCAAGCTGGGGTTTGGACCAAAAAGGCTGGAAATCTGTCCAGGAAATCTGCAGAAGTGAGTTCAGAGTGATTCAACGGATGGACGTCAAAATCTCTGTTCCATTCATTTCCACAAACTTACACAAACAAACACAGACTACACTGAAAATAAAGGATTCAAAATCTAATTTAAACCTGGAAATAAAGTTTTAGAATTCTAAAAATGTAAAACAAAGAAACAAGTTCAAATGAAGAAGAAATATTTAAGATTCCTCGCTATTTCTAGCTTACTAATCACATAAGTAAATTTGTGGCATTGATCATGTGACTTCCCGCTCAGATTTTCTTCCAATGAAGTTGGAGTTGATGTTTGGAAATGATACAGTAAATATATGCTGGAGAACTTGATCATCAGGCTTTGATCATGTCAGCTTGAGTGCCGCTGTCATTAAAGCAAAAGTTGGATGTAATTCACAAAATGTTTAGCCTGAAAATATTTGTAAAGATGGTTGCACAGCAAATAAATAAATAAAACT
Source organism: Hypophthalmichthys nobilis (assembly GCA_037950665.1). Taxonomy (NCBI): domain Eukaryota; kingdom Metazoa; phylum Chordata; class Actinopteri; order Cypriniformes; family Xenocyprididae; genus Hypophthalmichthys; species Hypophthalmichthys nobilis. The sequence continues at coordinate 23,035,572 of CM075487.1, forward strand.
TTTGTTGTTTGATAACATTGTGCAATCAAGTTCTCTTTTGCCTCCTTTTGCACTAAAATTGCTTGAATGTGTAAATTTTCAAGAAAAAACACGTGCAAATGATAAACTTTCACTCTGTGATGGTTAAACTTAATCCGCGAATCACATGTGTGCCGAACTATTACATATAGATCATATAGACCCCTAACATACCTACACACAGACATACACATAAAGGTCTCAAACTGTTGGACCTAAATGCAACAGGAAATGAGGTCAGGAGAGAAAGATGATATGCAGGAAAGATTATAATGTCCACCTGTTTCTCAGGTACCACAGAAATAGATTGGTAATGTACATGTAACCCTATCCAAACTTGACAAGGAAGTGGCTATATTCAGCCCTTTCCATCTAAAGCCCTAGATCTCCCCACAGCTGTACCAGCTATGCTATGCACTCCTGTGCATTGAGGTTGCACACACTGACCTACTTCTTGAGCCCTGTCTGAATGGCTACATTCTACCAGACAGGGTGGGAGGGGAAGGAACCGGGTGAGCAGCCCTGGAACATGCTCCTGTGCTGCTGTTACACACATTCTGGAATTCTATAGGGCCTCTCGCTTGACCTTTACAAATACTGTAAAGGAACCTACTGAACTCTGCAGAAGAGCTTTTATAATCAGCTTTAGAGGTGACGATTGTTCTTAAACGTGCTTCTAAAAACATGTCTGAAGACAAGTGATTTTGAAGTGCCCACACTGAAAGAGAAAGTACTGTGTGAAACAACAATAAGAACATACACAACCAGGGCATGACATTAACACCCGTCAACCCACCAAATGCAGGTAGATTTCAGCTGTGGCGGGTAAGACAGCCACTCCCACTAGCCACATTAGTGAATGTGAAATTGAATATAATTTCAGCCTACAACCTAATCAAAGATAGCCAAGCGTGTCATAGCACAAAATTACAATCCAATCACAATTCGCTATCGATTAACGTGAAGTTAACAGTTAGTGAAGGCAGGATAGGCGGAATCGCTCTGAATGACACACAACATAAGCACTCTCTCTCTGTCGTGCACGCGATCAGTTCTTCTTGTGCCTGAATAGTCAAATACATACACACACAGATGCCAAAATGTCCATCGTGTGGAGTATCTCACGTGAATATAGTCGGTAATGGCTTAGGTGGACGTAAACAGGTGGGTAATAACTGGATATGTGTCAGTATATTACGTCCATGTATTCAGCAGCCCAATTAAATACCTGTCTGTTATTAATGTTAATCAAACAATAAAAGATGTTAAATAAATGTTAAATAAACCTACCGTATCTGAAAAAAGAGTTTAGGCTGTATAATTTACTATTGTATTTGTAATTTGCTAATTTGCTTCTTTGTTCTTTTTATATAGCCTAACAAAAATAACTTTTATCATATTATGGACATATTACCCACCCGTACATGGTCTTGCCCACCTGTACATATCAGCTGATATACCATGTAGGCCTAGTCTTGATTTAGGTGGACAATCTGCATTTGAAAGGGTTTTAAATCTAGCTAATCAAGTAAAATGACTCAAAATCAAGTAATTTTTAGCATGCCAAAGTCAACTTTAATCATATGAAATGTAATTTCCCAACAGAAAAATTGTGGCCAGTGAAAATGCTGAGTGGCTAGTAACTTGAAAACTCGTTTTCATATTGCACATATAATATTAGCAGTAAAATTAAATTTTTAGATTTTCTACAGAAAAATGAGTGGTGCACAAGCAGTGCAACAGCGAGTTATGCACATTTAAGTTATAATAATAATAATAATAATATATTTCAACAAATATATACCATTTAAATAAATATAAATAAATAAATACATTTTTTTTTTTTAAAAGTGCAACACAATAGAGAAAGGAGATTAGTAAAAATGCATATGAAAGTAGAGAAGGGAAAAAAACAAACAAACAAGTTTCTCTTTTTAAACCATAATGGCCTTATCCATCCAATGGTAGTTATCTATGCCTGTGGCACATGCAATAGTAAAATCAATGGAAAAAAAAACATTCAAACAGCATGTGAGGTGAAGAAGACAATTAACTACTAAACTACTTCTTTGTTAAATATCAAACTTCCGGCCTATTACAAACATTGAGACAGTTTCCCCATTGTTTTACAACCGTGTTTATTGCGAGGAGAGTTTTACAAATTCACCTTTAACATGTTCTCCATTTGATTTTATTGTTTGTATTTTAAATCGTGACCTATATTGAATGTGGACTACAGCCGTAGAGTGTGTTTTGGATTCCCAGAGAAGCCTTTTGTTTTAGAGACTACAAGAGTTTTCAATTAAAGTCCCAAATGCTCATGTACGTTTTGAGAAAGGGAAAGGCCCAAAACAAAAGCCCCTTCGGAGCCTGACCCCAGCCTGAACAATGCAGAGTTTATGCCAGTCACAATGTGGCACTTATGCCAGTCACAATGACTGGACAATCAATGCTCAACAACATAGGAGAGAGAGTGAAAGAAACACAGAAAGGCCTAATAAATATTAGGTTACCCCATCGGTTACATTTGAATGTAGGATGATATTGATCACAAACTTTAACACAAGCAGCTTGTGTTTAAGCTGTGATTTAAGAATGAAGAAAGTGCCAATGCTTTGTCTTCATCTGGGTCTCTGTTTTCAGGGTCAAATGTCAGCTGTTAGCTCTGACATAAAAAGGTGTCATATTTCTCTGACATGCATACAAACACACACTTTTGATCAAGAGTTGCAGGGAGGAGATAGACACATAGCCTTAACTGAAGCTTATGGGATTAGGGAAATAGTGTGACATGTTTAGGGAGTCAGGTGACATGTTACGCAAATGATCTCGGATAAGAGGGCAAAATCAATAACCAGGTTATGCGCAAAAGTTATGTCCATCATTAGGTCATACCTTAAAGAACACGCAGATATGAAGGTAGATATGTGTTTTACTTTTAGTTTAATTGAAAAAGGTTTTGAATATATATATTAAATGGAAATATGAAAATATATGGATATATAAGAGGACATAATATATAATACATTTAAAATCCTCATATATATATCTATTCATGGATTAAATGGTATAAACATGAAATATATGAATATAGAAGAGGAGTGTATGCTACTGAGATATGTGGAGGAGATCATATCACTCAGAATGAATGAATTATATATGACAGGTTATGACGGAAGTGAGGATGGCTTTTTTTTAGCTCTATTATGTAGGGCATATTATGTCTTTCAGGGGTTGTGTGTGCTGAAACTAGGCCAGTGAGGTGTCAAGTTCCAGCATCTGCTGCTGCCTGTACTCAATTACCTCCATAAAAACAGCAATCTGTTCTCTAGCAATTTGTGTAAAGTATGATCAAAGTTGTGGTTGATATTCTAACAATTACAGAGCACTGAAGCATCTTTGCCATTATGAACACTTGGCATTTGATGTCTATAAAACACTAGTATCCAGCTTGTTTGGAGCATATATATATATATATATATATATATATATATATACACACACACACACACACACACACCGATCAGGCATAACATTATGACCACCTTCCTAATATTGTGTTGGTCCCTTTTTAATGCCAAAACAGCCCTGACCACATCCCACAGATGCTCGATTAGATCTGGGGAATTTGGAGGCAAAGAAAACGTGGTTCATCAGACCAGGTCACCTTCTTCCATTGCTCCATGGTCCAGTTCTGATGCTCACGTGCCCACTGTTGGCGCTTTCGGCGGTGGACAGGGGTCAGCATGGGCATCCTGACTGGTCTGTGGCTATGCAGCCCCATACACAACAAACTGCGATGCACTGTGTATTCTGACACCTTTCTATCAGAACCAGCATTAACTTCTTGAGCAATCTGAGCTACAGAAGCTCGTCTGTTGGATCGGACCAAACCGGCTAGCCTTCGCTCCCCACGTGCATCAATAAGCCTTGGCCGCCCATGACCCCGTCGCCGTTTCACCACTGTTCCTTCCTTGGACCACTTTTGATAGATACTGACCACTGCAGACCGGGTACACCCCACAAGAGCTGCAGTTTTGGAGATGCTCTGACCCAGTCGTGTTCACTTGCTGCCTAATATATCCCACCCACTAACAGGTGCCGTAATGAAGAGATAATCAGTGTTATTCACTTCACCTGTCAGTGGTCATTATGTTATGCCTGATCGGTGTGTGTGTGTGTATATATATATATATATATATATATATATTTATTTATTTATTTTTTTTTAAATGGAAAGAAATACAAATTACATATGCATAGTGTTTCATGTCAAACAGTAAATATACTTGTGCCTCACCTCCACGTACTCCTTCCAGTGGATAGAAGAATGCTACCAACAGGTTCATGAGGACGGCGAGATTAAAGGAGATGCTGCTCCAAAAGGACATGTTACGGGAACACCAGTACAGGATAGGCTGAGCTGGGGGAGGCAGTAAGTAAAAATAAATTCAATTTCAAATGTTAAAGGAACATGTACACCAACACAACACAATGTGCATCATTTCAAAGTGCTTATTTGGATGCTATCACAAAACTAAAATGGTCTAATACTACACCCCTGATGCACACCATGTCAAAACTCCACGTACATGGTTCTGCCACAAACATAAACTGAAAGATTTCATTTGGAACCATTTGCTGATATTCAAACAAGCCAGATGTGTAAGTTCTGTGCCCCTAGTGGAAGCAAACTGAATTGCAATCTGTTTGAGCATTGACACGAAAACACTGGTTCAACCAATTGTAAGATATTGGGGGATCACCTGTTTGCCTGAACAATAGAAGATGGGGAAATGTTTGAAAAGTAATTTTTCTGCAATTCTGTTTGGTTTCACCAGTATGCTGGAAATTACACATTGCACCTTTAAAACCACTTTTTTTTCCACTCTATACAGAAAAATGTAATGCACTCTGGTTCAATGAAAAAAATCTCACATAATTCTAATGCTCATCTTTTAAAATCTTTTTAACTGATTTTTTTTAAAAGATTGATCTCATTATGTCATTGTACTAAACAACATGAGAACAGCTGTGTGATAGTTTCCATGGCGATTTGAAGGACCAATTCTAAACGATCTCAAGCTAAAATGTGATCCAGCTGACCCTGTGCATTTCCAATTATATCCAATCAGGACAACGTTCAATTGTACTAACTTTGGCAAGTCTAGTATTCCTTTGAAAATATTGTTTTTCCTTCAGTTTTTTCTTCCTTTTCAAACAAAACACATATTGAATGAAGTTAGGGGCTGTATGGCAGTTTTGGAGATGTGCAATTTCACCAACCGCACCTCAAATTTAAGTCAAAAACCAAAGAAAGAAGACCAAAGAGTTCAAAGGGTTTCTTGGTGTGGCCATACCATGTACATGAGCTCGCTGACCTCAACCACCACCTTTGGTTTTGACCTATGACTATGTGAGGAGTCTAGCTGGAGGATTTAGTGTGTGAGCTATGGCTATTTTGACAGGGGTTTTTTGTCTGAAAAGAGGAACTGGAGGAGGGGACTTTCACACAGAGGTCGCCACACTCATGACTTAGGGTTGCGGCAACGGAACGTTGCTTCTACTTTGATTCAGCCAGATAAAACCTTCACGTCAGTCATAGAGATGCATTACTAAATAACACGGAATTCACACCCTCCTTTTTATTAGCAACTCAAGGCCTGAAGACTCAAAGATACGATCTAAAACTGTGGCCAAATGTCCCATGCATGTGAGCCACGCAAGAAAATAGGCTGTCGCAAGCCCCTCTGTCTGTCGATCTGCTTTTTGACGGTTCAGATCCTTATCTTGCATCTTGTCATTGTGGTTCACCTCATGCTCTTCCTGTCTAAGAACTCGTATTTTTTTTTTTTCAAATAACCCATTCCTCAGTATCCCTGCCTTATCTTTCCAAACCCTTTTCCACAAAAATAGAATTTTGAAATGTGATCATGGGTAATTAAATCAGTACTATTTTTTTTTATATATCAGTTTCATACCAGTTCTTTTAACATCCCAATTAAGTGTGGGCATTTTTCCAACCAAGCCTCTGAGGTTTCTGGTTCAAGACTAGCAGGTTTTAGGGGCTGGAGGAGAGCCAACCGGAAATGGCTCCAGATTGAGCACTACCCTGTTGGTGGAAAATGGGCTTTAGAGTTCCTTGTTTCCCATCATCTGTTTATTTGATCCCTCACTCAGCTTATTTCCGTAATCAGCTTTTGTGATGTAAGCTGAGCTGCCAATGTGTGTTTATTTGGGATTTATTCAGACTTCTCCCTGAGCCATCTTCCTCCCTTGTTTCTCAAACTTTCATGCACGAACATGTAGAACTAAAAACTTAAGCAAACTTCAACATTATTTTTAGTTGCAGGTCTTATCTTGTCTATATTACATTAGTTAAAGTTTACACCCCCTCCCCACTGCCCTGGCTTAAGGGGGTCAGGGTGAGGTATGCATCCCGGCACCAGTGCACCAAAAATGTACCGCACTGCACGGACAGAACCCTGATGGGTCCCTGGAGGCTCTGGGAGTGGAGAGGGTGTGTAAAGAAGCTTACTATGTAATAGAGGAAGGGAGTGAGCACGCACAAGGCACAGAGTTTGCGTTACCAGTGGCCTCTTGAGTACCTCGCAGCTTCTTCTGCCAGTTCATCTCATTGAAGAGGTCTTCGGAGCGCAAGAAGAAGTCGTTGATCTTGCTGCCCTGCTCGTCACGCTCCGTGGTGTAATAGACGCGAAGCTTGGACTCCTGGGTTAGGAATTCGCATATGTTGGGGACGGGAAATACGATCTGCTCCATTGTGCGATCCAGACGGACGATCTGTAAGTGAAAAACTGAGCATCACGTGACGTCGCAAGCTGTCCGGATTGGCTATAGGGGTTACATTTGCAATGACACAATTAGGTGGACACTGTTCTAACTTACAAATAGAGTTACAAAGTCGATTTGGGTTCTCCGTGTTGCCTCTAAAGGTACGATCACATTAGCAAAATTTCACTGACAAAAAAGATCCATTGTCAATAGTGTATCTATGCATGAAGCACCACTCATACCGAAGTTACTTACAAACCAAACAGCTTTCTGTTGGTAAATGCAGCAAATTTGCATGACCAACTTGAACCGGAGTGAAATCTGTGTGGGGAAATTTTTCTCCCTCACACGTCACTGGATTTCGCCTGCAAAATTTTTTCACCTGAAATGGTGCATGTAAACGCAAACTAAGGCACAAAGCTATTTATTTAAAATAAATGCAGCATATAGCGATAAAATTGTATATGAATAAACTTTGGCGTAATAGGACTATATATTTATATTTTCTTTTGCTAAGCTATGAAATTGCTAATGTGTTCAAAGTCTCTGTGATATTCTGGTCTGTACATATGTCTCGAGTCTCTACTTCAATTATTATTATTATTTGTGCTTCATGTCCGTAGCACGAACTTCAGAGTTTTCACTGCATGAACGATAGTGATAATGATGCTTATGTACTATGAATGGTGGATCCATAATGGCCTCCATAGATGAACACCACTGACCTCAATTTGCGCTGTGTGTTTGGCATAGTACTCCAAAGCTTCATCTCCCTCCCCGTACGTCCCTCCTGGCTTCAGCATGGCCTGGAGTTCCTTGTTGTGTCTGGCTAGCTATGGGTGTATGTGGAAAAAGGGATGAGACTATGTTTGTTTTCATTGAGACAGTGTATATACATTGTAATGACCCGTCTGGCCTTGTTGTTTTGCTCATAATACACTTTACCATCAACGAAAGGCCAACGCCTGTCTGAGAAATGCTGGCTCAAATTGAATAAAGCAAACCTGAACTCAGAACTACCCAATACGTAGGTTACTGCATATTATTGACATTCTTAATCTATGAATGCTTTGGAATATGATGTCAAATGTCCGCTGCTGCATTGTTCAAGAGATCATATAAAGGTTCAATCCTTAATCCTATAAAACACCACTGCAATCATGCCACCCACACCTTAGGCAAACATGAAAGATTTTGCCAGTCTAAAGCCTTTAGATCACAAAGAATAAAGCTGTATTTCACAACTACTACACAAAATTGTAAGCTGTAGCTGATATAGAAAATGTAGCTGGCATTGGAATGCAATTATTAACGTTCTTGCTTTACTGTGACTGTAAAAGACTCTATAGCGCCTCTTGTGGCAATGCTGAGAATTGTGTTGCATCATGAATTCTGTCACATGACGAGACCATAAAAATCGGGCTTGCCAACTAGAAGCATTTATATTTACAAACTTGTGTAGAGTATGTTTTGGGCCATAGATTGTTAAATTTATGTAATGTTATGTAATTTTTTGGCTGTCATTTTTTAAGTTTAATATGATTTATAAAAAATTATGAAAATATGCAAATTCTGTTATACGGAATTTGAATTTGGTTTAAATAAATGGAAATAAACAATATACAATTGTATTGTAAAAATCTTCTTTTGGGAATACTTTATAAATAATATATATATATATATATGTATATATTCCATTTTTGAATCTGCTTGTGTGATTAATACTAGTTTATGTGTGAATAAATGTCTTTTTATCATGTATCTAAATTCAATCTCTTTCTCTAACAGCTAGATGCCCATAAAATAGCCGCATTCAATATTCTCACAATGCCCCAATTATGAAAACAACTGAGGGTCAAAGCCCAACAGTGGACAAATAAAGTCTGTTTAAATACACAAAATCTGTTCCAGTAGTAAAACTAAATGGATTACTTGTAGCTGCAATTATGTATTGACCTTCTGAGCCACAACCTACAAAAGCATATTTCTCTATTATTTGAGTAAAGTGGCCCTGTCAAATGTACTTTCTCTTCTCTAGTCTTTTCATTCACAAACCCCTGATTCCAAACAGTGTCATTTGGAGGGCCAGTGGAAAAGCTGACCCGTTTCTAACATGGTTACATAACTGATCCTCTGACAATGACCCAGATAATTACGTGAATAGGCAGAAAATCTATACAGCTCAAGTGCACAGGGGAGGAGAAGAGGGTGATATAATCCAGACATTTGACACAGTGAACACAGTGAAAGTGTGTGTAAATGCATATTTGTGTGCGTCACCTGATGGGCCAGGATGTAGATGTTGTGACCCACATTTCGAGGAGAAGCGGCATGCTCTTCCTCACCATGTTCATCATCATCGTTGTGTTCTACCTCAATTTCTCCCTGCATGTAGGCCTTTTTGATCACCTCCACCTGTACATCAACCAAACATTTAAATAATGACAGTAGGTGGTTATCGTATACAAAACAGAAGGAGCATGAGAAAGATGCATTTTCAATGCAAAGTGTCACCAACCGCATGTGCATTCATTGTTTGCCAGCATGTGCATTCATTGTTTGCATTTACCAGTTCTTTAGGCCTCATGTTATACAAAATCCTCTCCGCGTTCTCACTGTCATGTCGGCTTTCCATGATGGCCAGCAGCAGTTTTGAGGCATTATTCTGTAAAAAAAAAAAAAAAAAAAAAAAAAAAGGCCATTCACGTCAATTATTTTTGACTAAATTCTAAACTAAATATCCCATAAAGCTCTGGAGGTGTTCTCGCACCTTGAGCTCCAGCACCAAGTCCATCCTCTTCTTGCCGAGAGGGTTGATGTCATTGAGGATCAGAGCGATGATGATGTCGATACCGTTACATTCATGTGTGGCAATACAGTTCTGAACAAGGGGAAAGATGTTAAATCTATACTATTGTTCAAGAGTTTTGCTCACTAAGGCTGCATTTATTTGATCAAAAATACAGTAAAAATAGTAATATTGTGAAATATTTTTACAATTTAAAATAATTGCTTTCTATTTGAATATATTTTAAAATGTAATTTATTCCTGTGATCAAAGTTGAATTTTCAGCATCATTACTCCAGTCTTCATTGTCACATAATCCTTCATAAATAATTCTAATATGCTGATTTGCTACTCAAGGAACATTTCTTATTATTACCAATGTTGAAAACAGTTGTGCTGCATAATATTTTCGTGGAAAATTTGACATTTTTTTCTCAGGATTCTTTGATGAAGTTCAAACGAAAAGAATTGTACATTTTTGTTAACAATGTAAAAGTTTTTACAGTCACTTTAGACCAAATTAATGTGCCTTCGCTGAATAAAAGTATTAATTTCTTATGATCAGTGGTGTATATTAGGCTCATAACTTCTTAAATGGTGAAAATAATTTACAGAAATGGGCTAAACAAAAGCTGCTAGAAAAAAAAAACATTTACGCACATCAGAGAACAAACTGTTACAGGAAGTACATTCCCACAAATTTAATATGAAAATTAACCTGCAATTAACTGATTATGGCTCTGGAACAGAGTGCTTCAGTGAGAGACTAATCATCCAATCATTACAGGACAAAAGCACACTGTCAGCATACAAGTAGACTACATTTCCCCTTAGAAAAGTAGGACAATGAGGATAATCAGTCCCATTATGGTCCTATGAAGTCAGAAAAGTTGCACAATGCCAAGCCCAACATGGATTTTGCAATTATTCTGAGTAGACAATAATGGGTATATACTGTCTGTGTGTCTATGAGTGTCATAATCTTAAAGCAACAGTTCCCCAAAAAAATTCAATTCTGGCATTATTTACTCTCCTTAGTGTTTTGAGTTCATGAGAGAATCACTCAATGAATCAGTCAACTCGGTCTGAATGATTTGTTCATGAATCAGACCGATCAGGGTTGCGTTCCCCAAAAGCATCATGAGCCTAAGTACAGTAGATTGTAGAAACCATTGGCACCAACAGTCTTTACGATCTACTTAGGCTTACAATGCTTTTGGAAAACGCAACCTGATTCGAGAGTTTAACTCACTGACTCGATCAACTCAATGATTCCGTCATAGTGGTAAACAGGTCACATTTTTAGCATATAATGACTTATATTTCAGTTTTCCTACATGTATTATTTGATTCAGAAGACTTGGAATATAGTTCTCACATTTATGGGGGTAAACAAGAGAAAATTACAACAGTTTTCATTTTTGTGTGAACGAATCCTTTAAAGTATAGAACAAAAAGAGTGTGCGGATGTGTCAGGCCCACCTGGTTTTCATGGCAAGGGCCCTGGCAGTATTCTGTCAGGCTCTCCACAGTCTGGTTTATGAGAGCGACGTTCTTCTCGTTAATATAGAGTCCCAGCAGCCCCAGGCCCCCCGTAGTGCTGCCACATATACAATCCAGGAACTGCAGAGTCTCACACACCAGGTTGTAGTTGTTTTTGTTGTTCTGACAGCGAAGGAAGTTCTGGAGAACAAGCAGGGAAAACAGGATATGAGGAGCTTTTGTATAAGTCATATTAGACCTAGAGGAAGCACACATAGAGTCGATACATAACTCATATTACGATAAGGAACAGGATTTAGATTCAATCAAGAATCATAATTCTTAGGGGCAAAAAGGTTTTAATTCCCATGCATATGTATTTTTTCCTTCAAGGACTTTGGGAATAGAATCAAGAGGTAAAATATAAAATTTGCTTACAATGTAACCATCTGCAGGATGGGGTTATGTAAAAAGTTCAAGATACAAACAATAGGTAAACAAGGAAATAATTATTAAACAATTCACTAAAAGGTTGATGATTAGCTAATTACTGAGAAACTAGCATGAAACACTTTGGAAGATACAAAATCTTTTTTTTTTTTTTTACTTATATTGTACTATTGATATTTTTCAGTATTGAATGAAATATCTAAACTGAAATTAATTTAGAATTGTATATATTTATATTTAATTTATATATTTTATATATATTTAAAATATATCAAAATAAACTCCATTTACTTATTTAAATACACATTCGTGTCTTACTGTGTACAACTCATCAGTGAATGTTATTTGAAAAAAATAAAATGTTGTCTTCACAACCTTTTACTGTAAACTTTCAATCCCTGGCTCCATTCTGGTATCCATTCTCACCACTTTTCCAAATATAATCAACTGCTGATGTATAAAATCAAGTCCCTTTCTACATCTTTTTCTCAAATATCCAGTTTTTGATTAAAGAAAAAAATGTGTAAAAATTAGAGTTTACAACAGCTTGTCACTGGGGCAGTCCCCTTAAAAGGACATCTTTGTACCTTTTTTACTCCTAAAAGGTGCATATTAGTAATTTAGAGTAACAATATGTACCTTAAGGTACTAATATGAACCTTTTAAAGGTATATATATATATATGTCCTTTTAAAGGTACTGCCCCAGTGACAAACTGTCATACCCCTAAAGGTACAATTTTTACACCTTCTTTAGTGCATGTTACTCTGTGTTCTGTGTGAATGGCCCCCTAGTTAGCATTAACAATGCACAATTATTTCAAAATATTCTCTAGTTAAGCTGCTGACCTGCAGTTCACGGTTGTGGTTTTCACAGAGCAGCTGCATGAGGCGCAGGATTGGCTGCATGATTGTTATGATCACGCTCATCTCGTTGTCATCCTGGTTCTTTTCACCCGTGCTGGCCTGCCCCTCCGCCACATTCAGATGCTCGTCTGCATCCGCCTCCCTTCGGTAAGCAGTGAAGGCCTTCTTAGTGGCCGTAGAAGCTTCAATAAGTTGCTCCCGCACATCCTCGGTTACTACTGCAACACACTTGACTGAAAGATGAAGAGGATTGTATTTGTTTAGTGTGCTTTTGCATGTCTGGGTTGCACAGTTATTCATTGTAAACACTTGTACTGTGGTACTTGTAGTTCTCCCTGACCTTTCTTGCGTGTTGGGGCATACTTTTCGTTGGTGTCATCGTCTTTGGGCTTGCTGCCCAGATCGCTGGTGTTCACCGTCACAGTTGCCTTGATCTCTTGCTGGGCCAGCTTCATCCGCTCGTAAAACACTTTAAAGAACTTCTCTGACTTATTGTCACCCGTCAGACGGCAGAAAAACGACCGCTGGAGGGACAGGTAGAAGAGTGAGGGGAAAAAAGCAATAGAATTGAGTTAGCATACTGTAAATGAAAGGTAAAGAGAAGGTGGGAGAGAACAGAGATGGGTCATATCAATTTTTTTGCCTGAAACTGTAAGCTTTTTGCATCATTCTAAGCACATATCACACAAATACAAGAAAAAATAATCAGTTTTCACTTGCATTGTGCTATTGTTACATTTTAGTACTGAATGAAATATAAATGTAAAATGAATTTAGAATTTGATTAAAACAAGGTTTATATATATCTGTCAAGTGATTAAAATATTGTGCCGCAATTTAATTGCACATCTAATTTGGCTGAGAAATTACCCCCAAAAGTTAATTTAAAGTCATTACTGTGTTAAATGAGAAAAGCATCAAATGGACATTACAAAAAGTAGGCCTAGCTTTAGAAATACATTTTTTTTTATTTGACTCAACATTGAATTTATTACACAAACTTTTAGGCTACAATGGCATGATTTGTTTTTTTTTCCAGAAGCTTCATCTGAATTTGTTTTTAGATATATTTACAGACCAAAACAGTTTAGTTACCAACATTCTTCAAAATATCTTCTTTTATGTTCCGCAAAACAGAGAAAGTCATAAAGGTTTGAAAATACATGAGGTTGAGTAAATGTAAATAAACAGAATTTTCATTTTTGGGCAAACTATCCCTAAAATATGATTTTTTAAATGAAATTACACTCTAAATAAGAAACTAAAACTGCCAGTAGGTGGTCATTCATTCATTCGATTCATTCAAAAGGCTGATTCATTCAAGAATGAAGAAAATGGCTCTCTTTTTGAATGGGTCATTGAATCATTGCTTCACCTGATTGATTTGTTCATAACGCTGATTCATTCAGGAATTACATAAATGGCTCTCACAATTTTAACTTATTTACTGAACTTTTGTATAAAATCAATATAACATTTGCACTCATGCTATTCTGGAGAAAAAGCACTCATGTGATATTGCGCTTGTTACTCGTGTGATATTGCTTAATTGTATGATATAAATATGAGACAAAATCTCATACAGGGGCATTTTTGCCCTGATATCTTGAATTTTAAGGGCATTCTAACTGCACTCTATAGGCTACATCACGTAGCGAGTTTTAACTGGGGCGGGGCGAGTGCGTTAAATGTGTTAAATCATTTTAATACGTTATTTTTCCATAACTATTTAATTAAATTTACACTTTAAAATCGACAGCCCTAATCTATATATATATATATATATATATACACACACACACACACACACACACACTGTATATCTACCTCATTTGTATATACTGTATATACACGCTTACATAATCTTATACTCTTTTTTTTTTTTTTTCTTTTCAAATGGTCAAAGGAATTCATGTGCACATGCCACTCCGGTACCAGTGTATAAGGAGTTAAGTTAGCATCGCGGTGCAGCCATGCTCATAAGCAGAGTTCTCACGTCCCTCCCTCCCCTCCACCCTGTTTACTGCCAGCCAGACTCACACCACTGAGGTTACATAACCCTCTCTGTGCGGCCCGACGCACACACACACATGAACTCACAGCAATTAACACGGAAATAACCTGGAGTGCCTCCCTCAGCTCACCTGAATTCACACCATCTGTCTCTACACTGTCCCAAGTGCTACAAGGCTTGCACAGTCAACACGTTTGCACAAACAAGCACACAATGTCTCACATTCACAATGTGCTTTCCAAAGAAAACAGTTCAGAAGGTTTCATGTTCTTCTGAACCTAAAAGGTCATGCCAAATGTAATTGTGTTTTACGAATACATCACAGTCTAAATATTAAAAAAAAACTTTCAGTTCCTTCTATGAATAAATGCAGCCCGCTGGTTATGTAGTGTTTTTCTCTGGTATATCCTGTCCTACTTTCGTTCGTTTTTTTCCCTTTACATAAGGCAGTAATCAGCTGAGTGGCAGAGGGGATAGCAGCGATAGACTGCTCATGCACGCTCGCACAGGAAGCAGGGGAAAAAATAGGAGGGGACAAGAGCGCAAAGGAAAATCCTGCCCTACTTTCTCGAGCCAAACAGGCACGGAGCGAGTGTGTGATGTGCGACACAAGGAGGGAGGGTGAGGAGTGCAAGTTATCAGCAGAATTCTGGGGCAGTTTTGAAAGCTCGTTACATAACCAGCCTTCTTTCCAGGTTAACAGTGAACTCAGTCATTCAGGCCACTTTCAAACAACAGCGAGTGAAAGAGAAACGCAACACACCCACAGCAGCGCGCGCACAAACATAGGAGATGTACTTGAAAAATGATTCATCTGCTCCAGTGCATCCAGTGAACCTCAGGACATCATTGGATAACTTGCATTTTATTAAAAAAAGAGCTTTCTGTAAATGACCTCTTTGTTAAATACTCCTCACTCCAGTTAATTGAAGGCAGTCCTGACACAGAGCTGATCGTTCTGAGAGATTTAAATGCGAAGCAAATCAACAGGTTATGCAAGACCTCGGAGCGGAGTTTATAGCATTACGGCATTCAAATGTGCGAGTCTCATGACTGCTCTAATAAACAAGACAGCCACATCTGATGCGTCGCTGCAGTAAACATGTCAACACCTGACTGCCATATGACGCACATCCAGGAAAACAGCAAAACAGTGGAAAGGATGGAAAAATAAGCATGGAAAGTGTTTTCCAGGTGTTAGGCAGGAATCTTTAACCTTTTCCTGGCTATGGACCCCCTAATGGATAAAAACATGGATTAGGGACCCCCGTAACATATTGTATAAAACTGAGTGTTGCATTTTAAGTAGGGATGGCCCGATACCAAGCTAATGTACTTGTACTCCTAAAAACACCCCCGATACCAAAGACCGATACCTCACGTGACATAACTGACAGAATTTTTTTGATGGAGAGCATGTCTGAAGCTTGGTGCTGACGCAACCGTCATAGTGACAACAGCCAATCACATTACTTTCTGTTGTTGCATGAACGCAATTGGCTAGTGTCTGCGCTAGAGTATTTGCATAAGGCGATCTGATTGGCTGACGCCAGCGGTGGCACTTGAAAATTTTTCAACTTCTGCCACGAGCAACGCTACTGACATGACGCAACTGAACCCAAAATACAGTTGGGCAATGCAAGATGCCTTTATCTCCAAAATCATTTTTATGCCTTGCATTACGCAGTGAAATTGGACAAGCTCAGTGCTGATTCATTCTCTGTTAATTCTTTTTATCTGAATTGGAATGTTTGCAAAGGATTGTGGGTGATTGGAGGACCTAAAGGATACACTTGATGCATCCTTTAAAAGATATATATATATATATATATATATATATATATATAATTTTTATTACTATAAATTATTTAACTTATTATTAATTTATATATATATATATATATATATATATATATATATATATATAATTATTTAATTTATTTATAATTAATTAATTGATTTTTATAAATATATATAATTAAATATAATATAAATAATATAATTATAAATAAATAAATAGATACATCTGTGCAGTTCCATGAAATAAATGAACCTGCTCTCACCATACAAACCTAAATTCTAAATTCTAAAAAAAAAACACACAATTACAGAATTAAATATTAAAATGTTAAAAAAAAAAAAAAAAAAAAAAAAAAAGCTTTTTCATCAAATATTGCTGTGATTTCTAAGTACTTAAGAACTTTGGTACTCATTTCCATCCCTAGAAACATGGAGTGTTGCAGATCTTGTTTTATTGGTACAGCTGGAATTTACGTAAGAGTTTCCAAGATTGTACGAGCTACATACAATCAGCTAGATGCGCTAATGCACGTGCATGTGTTCTGCGTGACCTTTATGTGCGGCATGAGACAAGTGCACATGGGTCTTCATAACTCATGTGAGGAATGAATAAGTGGCTGTATCATGAGTTGATGACTTTTAAGTGCACACCCTCCTACATGAAGCTGATAAAAAGTGATAGTAAAGACCTTTATAATGTTGTTACAAAAGACTTCTATTTCAAATAAATGCTGTTCTTTCGAACTTTCTATTCAAAGAATCCTGAGAAAAATGTATCGCAGTTTACACAAAAATATTAAGCATCACAACTTTTTTCAACATTGATAATAAGAAATATTTCTTGAGCAGCAAATCAGTATTAGAATGATTTGTGATGTGATTTCTGATCAAAATCTTGAACAAATAAATGCAGCCTTGGTAAGCATAAGAGACTTTTCTTTCAAAAACATAATCTTTCCGACCCTAGTAATGTATATTCAATTTTTAATTTGCGATAATAGCTGGAAATTATAATCTATTATGTGTGTATAATTCCCTCTATAATAAGTTTTAAAGGCTGTCGGAACCCTTGCCAATGTCATTGTTTCATTCCCATCTAATCCTAGTTGAAGGCCTGTCTTAGCCCTTGAATCCATCATAACTTGATTACAAGTCATCAACATCAACAAGCCAATCCAGGCAAGGTGACCAGCCACAGTCCAACAGGAAGTAGACTTTGCATGTGCAGGTGAACGTGGGCAGTTCTCTAATAGCAGCCTCAACGCACGAAGCAAAAGGTCAACCAGCAACCGCCTCCCCGTCCCCTTCTCGTCTATCCGAGCTCTTGGCATCAACAAGAGGATGTTATGTAAGATCTATTTATAAGTGCGAGCTCAATCAGTGCCGTCGTCGTGCCCACCCGGCTGCGTAACCACGGGAACGGCTTGCGCTGTGGTGGCTGGGGATGCGGGGAGATGTCGACGGGCGGCTACACGGCACGTCCTTCACACTTCAACAGCAGCTGAGAGTCTGCAATACAACACGCACATAGGCGCACAAACTCAAGGATTTCAAGTGCACTCACAAATCCATTAGAGATGCCACACAAGGCAGACCATAATAATAAGAGATGGGGGTGGTTAACCCTATAAAGCCTACTGTATCATATCTGATACTTAAATTTATAAGGGCTCTGAATAAGCAACATGATCAAAACTTGCTGAAAAACCTTGGTGTGCACAATCTACTACATGCCTTCTGTCGTCTGATTGATAGTTTATACTTTTTTAGCACGTAAAAGGGCTTTCGGTATAATTTTACATATGTCCCCCTTCAGGTCTTGGTATGCGTCTTTTTGCTGTGAATGAATTATTTTTATAAAGTAAACGTAAGAATCATTTTTATATTGTTAGTAATATTTCAAGATGAACACTTACTGGATTAAAGCAATTTAGGTTTACCTGATCATTTCAAAATGTAAGTATCAAACATGATACATCAGGCTTTTGAAGAACGTCTATTTATACATCTCTATCATCATTGTATTGCATTGCATTATATGTTTTGCTCCCCGCAATCAAAACTATAGAGCTTTGATCACAAAAGCATTTAAGAGCCAGATTAACTAAACAGGGCAAATTAGCGTGAGAGCACAATTTCAAAAAAGCACCAATTGGAGTGGATCTACTGACGACATGCAAATTAAAGAACACTGGATTATTTCCATAATGACCACGCAATCTACCAAGAGCAGCTCAAATTAGCGTCTGGTTTAAGACATGCTTTTTTGGGGTGGTAAATACTGGCGCAAATACCAGTAAATTGACTAGCATAAACCTTAGTAAATCACCTTGCATGATTCATTTAAATACTCTCCTCACATAAATTTTGCATCTGAAAGAGAAACTCCTACAAATACATATGCAATAAGGTCAGCTGCAAAAATAACTGTGTCCACGCCGTTTCAGCAATAATTTTTCACTGCGTGGCTTTAGTAAATCCTGACAGTAGTTTAACGCCAAAAGCGAGTTTGCGCTGGCACAAGCTGTTAGTAAATCTAGCCCTAAATATCATCTTACTATGACATATTATTGGGAGATATGACAACTAATATTAATGCACATTTTATGTATGTAGTCTGTTATACTGTTATAAAGATCTTATTGATTTAGGCCTAGTTTACAAGTGTTTTTCCTCTGTTTTAAAAAAAAAAATTGTGTCCACATGAAAACGCAAAAACTCATTATGAAGCGCTTGTCAAGAGCATGCCAAACCAACAGGTGGCGATATAAACCTAATCGTAAAGCCATGTTGGCCAATCAGAAGCCTGGAAAAAAGGTTATTACCGGTTCCAGTTCTGACGTCACAAGCCAAAATCTCCGGTTTCACCGTCTACACAACAACACTGTAACCGAAGTTTCTAAAAATCTTCACCCTGGCAGTTTTCAAAAATGTTCAATTTCAGTGAGCAGATACTGTGCTTGCATGTGGACGAACGGCCAAACCGCATAGAAAAAGCTGCGGTTTTGAAAATACCAGTGTTCGTGTGGATTATAATTATTATTATTACTACATTACAAGCTTTCAGAACATCATCTTACTTTTTGACCATATAAACATCAGCTACTGCACCAAATTGCATATTTTTGATCAGTTTGGGTCTTCGAATAAAATTAAGATTTTTTTTCCTCCTCAAGTATGAGCTCCATTTTCTCACTATAGCATATTAAATGAGCCATAAAAGCTTTTTACGTTTATTTTCAAAAATATTTAATCTAAAGGTTCAATAAACTGAAAAATTTAAATTAGATTTTTCTGACTATTATTATTTAATATGTCAGGCTTTACAGGGTTAAAATAGCTGGATGTAAATACAGCCAAGGCCAGACGCAAGTGCTGCACTCTCACACTCACACCTGTTGTGCTTCATTACACTTGTGTGCGTCTGGTTGTGTCTTGTGGGCTGTTTGGAGTTTACGGTAAACAGAGAGGGCCGTGGGCAAAAGCAGAGCTATGCATGCGACCAACTTCAAGTGCACAGAACATCTCCAAGGACGATTCTGACCGTGACAAAGTCTGAAAAAGTGTAAATATTTATAGGTCATGGAATTAACAAACATATAAGCACCTCCCACTTACACACATTGTGTGCTTGTTTCGGGATGAGTTATGTAGGGCATAAGCTAATGTTTAACGGAGGTGCGTGCACTTATGTGGCAGGCGACAGGTGCGAGGTGTGACCTGAAACCTCCGGAGCAGTCCTCAAGTTTGAATTTGTATCCCGCTGAACATGACGCCATTTTTCCAATATTATATAACAGGCCTGACTATAGGAAGAGCCGATGTTTTGAGTTCAAAAGAGTCATATTGCTATTCTTCTGCATCTACTCTACTTTTTTTAAACATCAATGAGAAGTTTGAAATGGAGCCATGTGAGAACCTGACCAGATGATGACAGCCAGAATAAAAAAAAAACGAATCCAATAATAGGGTCAAAACAAAAGCCCTGACCTCTGGATCCCAATCTGAAGGTCAATTGCTAAGGCTCGGGAATGGAGACCCTTATTTCCCCTCCCAGGTGCCGTGATACACATTTCTATTTATACTTTCTTCAGGAAATCACCGTGCCTTACGTGCATGCGTGCGTGCCAGCTGGAAATAACATGGCACATCTCTCAAATTCAAATTAATGTGTCACTTTCTCTTTTTAAAAGAGACTAACATGCAAAATATGCTGCAAAGCCATTTGAGAATTCTTAAAGGGATAGTCCACCCAAAAAAAAATGAAAATACTGTCATCGTTTACTCGCAAAAGATGATATTTTGAAGAATGTTTCAATTGTTTTTGCCCATACAATAAAAGTCAGTATATATATATATATATATATATAGTATTTTTATGTTTATAATAATACTATTATTATAGTATTTATTTATAAACATTAATAAACATTTATAAACATTTTACATTTTAGTTTAGATTTTAGTGATTTTACTACAATATGTGATTTTGTCTTTTTTTATATTTCTATATATCTTTATTTTTTATAATTTTAGTACTGTACTTCAACTTCAACTTATTTATTTTAGTTAGTTTAAGTTAACAATAACAACACTGGAATTTTAGTTTAATATGCAGGTCTTTAGAATACTTGATTCTGATCAATTGTGACATACTGTATGGTCAAATATTTTAGCATAATGACAGGTAAGCTATGCGTTCTTTGTCCTCGGCAACCCATTTCCTACATTTCTCATATCATTCTGTGGTCTCTTTCTTCTCACATAACATAATTTCAACTCTCAATAGCTACATTTAAAATTACATTTAGCCCACACAATTCGCTAAAAAAGGTATCCCATAATAATCTACAATGAAAAAACCCCAATAGCAAATTCATGCTAGCCTAATGTCTGTTTTCCACTCTTGAGCAACCTTTGACATGCTGCATAAAAATGTATTATTAATGACCGTCTATTTATAAATGGACTTTGGCTCTGTGAGTATATATATGATCTTCTAGAATGTATGATAGGAGTATATTACATCCTTCTGTCACAGAGGTATGTATTCCCCAACGTCATAGAGCAGAGATTGTGTGTGGATAACTGGTTAAGCATCTCAGGCTTTCTGCCCACTTGCTGCAGAGTGAGTGGGCGACAGCTTCCGTCATGGGTCATCCAGAACCTGGCTGTTCTCACACACTCTGCTTTTGCACTGTACTCTCGCTGTCTCTCATTCCCTCCTACTCCTACTTGAGCATTGCTCACCACAGATGAAGTCCCGTCTGCCCTTCTGACTTCTGTCTGGCCTGGAGGTTTTACAGTATATAGCTGGAAGAATACAGGCCTTATCTGAGCGAGCGCCAATGGATTCAGCCTTCAGGATGGCTATGTCATCCTCCCTAATTTTCTCTATTCGGTTCATTGTGGGACGCTTCAAGAATGTGAAATTGTAACTTATGTATCCTGTGACCTCATTACTTTTCAAAGGCAACCTGTGACTTTCAGATTACTCTGGTGGGTGGTTTAGGAAAAGCAATGATAAACACAGACTTGAAGCCTGGTCATGCCAAGAGCAAATGTTTAGATTTTAAAACAAAACTAGATTAATACATTTAAAGTGGTGTTTGCTTGTGCAAAATTAGCCACAACAATGCTAAGGTGTTGAGGGTGATCGCCATGGCATTGATGCTACTAATGATGCATATCATAAAAATATCTATACAGCGATGAGCCTCTTTTATGGAGGCCAGGTCCATTTTTTTAATAGATCAGATGGCAATCATTTCATTATTCCATTTTTTGAAAATCAAATCGAAATTTGTTTATAAAAAACACCACAGTTCTACCAAGGTCTGTACAATTACAAAAGGATGAATTATTATATGCAAAGAATAAAATTTAAAAAATATTTTAATTAAAATATTTTAAAAATACATAAATAAAAAACCTAATGGTCACTATAAAACTATAAACTTAAGCAAACACATCTTAAGACTGGTTTTAAACAGGTTTATATATATATATATATATATATATATATATATATTTTATTACTTAAAAATTATTTATCAATATGGATTCTAGTCTAGTTGGACTCCAATTATTTGTTAAAAAATACAGCAAAAACAGTAATATTGTGAAATAGTATCGATATTTAAAAAAATGTTTTTTATTTTAATATACAGTATTTTAAAGTGTAATATTAAGCATTACTGTGATATATATTTTTCAAGGATTCTTTTGAATTTTCTGAATTTTTCTGTAATAATGTAAAATTCACTTCTGTCACTTTTGATCAATTTAATGTATCCTTTCTGAAAAAAGTATTAATTTCTTTCTTTCAAAAAAAAATCTTAGTGTATATTTTAGTGTATATATAATTTATACTGAACAAAAACAAACTGAAATGAAGTTTTGACAGCATCTCTACTCATTTTATTACAGTGCTTCACCATAACAAATGAGTGGAAAAACGATTTGCACTTGAGTCATGTCCTCTTGTCAAATATTTCTACAATAGCAGCATTTTTTTTCACTGCAGAAACAAACAAGAAGGCTTAAATGGAGAGAGATGAACAACTTTGCACGGGTCAAGTTGGGCACAGCTACTAAATTCGTTGCCACTGGCTAGCAATGCCCATGCAAAAGAAGCCTTGCACAGAACTGTTGTTTGGGAAAGTCCCTTGCTCTTACTGTATTGTTGCAGCCGGTCCATATTAGGCATGTGGTAAAGCCATGGGCAAGTGCGCACACATATATAGATATGCACTTCCACACAGATCTGGAAGTAGGGGAGGGCTAGACAGCATGTGGTTGTGCCCTGTCCCACTTCTCTTTGTGTTCACCAACACACTTCCCCTCAGATGGCACACCTCGTACTCTCTGCCTGCTTTGCTCGCTCTGCATTCAACTTTTGCATAATCTCTCTGCTTCCTTATTATTCAGTCCATTACCTCTCTCTCCTCATCTTCCATCCCTCTTTTTCCTTTTCCCTGGTAACAGTGTGTGTTATCCTGACGACCACCCCAGAATACCTCTGTAAACAAACAAATCGTGGAGGGGAATTTGGCTTGTGTTGTTGTGCAGCTTCCAAACAAATGCCTCTCTGTGCGTGAACCAGGCCAGCGAGCTCCATATTATGCAAGTCAAAGTAATGTGATTCATCCTCTGATATGTTTCAGATTCACCTACCACAAAAGACCACTTGTATGGCTCTAATGAGGGAGGAAAAACAAAAAGTTGATGTCTCTTTTTTCATGGAAGCAGCATTAAGCCAAACCCCATGAAAAACCCCATTATAAAAACCCATAGGAAAATCTCAAGGGCACCGCTTCCAGGTTTAGATGTCACAACGGCAGCACTCTATTCCAATAGGAATTTGAGTGATAAGGAGAATCGCGTGAGGACGAAAAATTTGGCATGCAGATTGTGCTTATGTTCAAGGTGGTCATTTGAATTTGTTGTGCTGATCAACAGAAAGCTGCTTGGTTCGAAAATGACTTCTGTGTAAATAGTGCTTTATACATCGCTACGCTATTGACAGTGGACCCTTTTTTGAAAGTGAAATTTGACTGATGTCAAATTCTACTCGCACCCCTCCAAGCAGGATTCAAACCGGCGTTTCCAGCATTAGAGGCGGCCGCGCTAACAAGGATGCTAAAGACCGCAGTCTAGCGTCAGTCTCTAGTGCACCTCTTGAGGCCAGGGGAGTGAGGTTACACTCACCTCCCTGAACCTCACTCCAAAATGGAGTCACGGCACCAATGTAACTCCTCCGATTCCACTTGCACCATTAGTCACTCACTAATGCTCCTCTTGAGGCCAGGGGAGTGAGGTTTACTCACACAGCTCTTACTAGCTTGCCTCGATTACACTCACCCCCTAAACTTCACTCCCATCTGGGTCACGGCACCAATGTAACCCATCCCGTTCTAGTTGCACCGCTAGCGTCAGTCACTAGTGTGCATCTTGAGGTCAGGGGAGTGAGGTTTACTCACACTGCTCTTACTAGCTGGTCTCTGTTACACTCACCCCCCTAAACTTCACTCCCATCCGGGTCATGGCACCAATGTAACCTTGCCGGTTCTACTTGCACTGCTAGCGTCAGTCACTAGTGTGCCTCTTGAGGTCAGGGTAGTGAGGTTTACTCACACAGCCTTTACTAGCTGACCTCAGTTACGCTCATCCCCCTAAACTTCACTCCCATCCGGGTCATGGCACCAATGTAACCTTGCCAGTTCTACTTGTACCACTAGCATCAGTCACTAGTGTGCCTCTTGAGGTCAGGGTAGTGAGGTTTACTCACACAGCTCTTACTAGCTGACCTCCGTTACGCTCATCCCCCTAAACTTCACTCCCATCCGGGTCACAGCACCAATGTAACCCCTTCGGTTCTACTTGCACCGCTAGTGTCAGTCACTAGTGCGCCTCTTGAGGCCAGGGGAGTGAGGTTTACTCACACTGCTCTTACTAGCTGGCCTCAGTTACACTCATCCCCCTAAACTTCACTCCCATCTGGGTCACAGCACCAATGTAACCCCTTCGGTTCTACTTGCACCGCTAGCGTCAGTCACTAGTGCGCCTCTTGAGACCAGGGGAGTGAGGTTTACTCACACTGCTCTTACTAGCTGGCCTCCTTTACAACCACACCTTCAGAATTGAAAACACTGTACCAAAATATCTCACACATTAACCAAAGAACTTACATCAACAATAGCATCCTTGCTTAATATTACTTCTTGATCTGCTGCACTTTCTTGGTTTTATCCTATCCGCATAATGCGTTATACCAAATCCACAAACCTAGGGTTTGTTCGTTTGGCCCGTTTCACTTCTCCTTCTATACCAGGTCACTCAGTACAGTCATCCAATTACATGGCTTCTTTTATCAATGTTATGCCGATGATGCACAACAGGGCTGCGCTTACTGACTCAACTAACCTTTAAAGAGCCTTAAGATATAATCTAACAAACCTCCAATCATTTGTAACGTCTACATTTTTTATCAAAAATCTTTAAGGAAAAAGCATCTTCAAAGCACAAAGCATATGATTCTGAAATCATACTTTCATATAAATTCTAAAAATCGCATGAAAACATGTCTGGGCTACATTTGACCTCAAAATCAAGAGATAAGAGTAAAAATTTGAGGAACCATTACATTTGTATTGTGGCATTATTTTAATTCAGTTTTAATTTTGCATTGATTTATTTTTTATTAACTTATTTTTAATTAAAGCATACCCCTTTTTACTGTAATATTTTTTATTTAAATTAGCATAATTTAAATGTAGTACAATAAATATTTCAATGATACATAAATATATTGCAAATTTAAATTATTTTCATAATATAATATAATATAATATATATTTCCCGTCCTAAAATAGACTTATTTATTTATTTTGATTTTGGCCTAGAGATGTGGTAGAATGAAGTGGATGTGGAGTTTGACAACCTGCAAACCAAGTGTATTTACGGTGTAGCAAGGTGTAGAAAGGTGTAGCAGAGAACAACAGAATAAATCCTCTTAAAAGAAGCTGATTTACAATGAGTAAA
Source organism: Hypophthalmichthys nobilis (assembly GCA_037950665.1). Taxonomy (NCBI): domain Eukaryota; kingdom Metazoa; phylum Chordata; class Actinopteri; order Cypriniformes; family Xenocyprididae; genus Hypophthalmichthys; species Hypophthalmichthys nobilis. The sequence continues at coordinate 23,061,325 of CM075487.1, forward strand.
CTCAGTAATTCCCCTGTTAACACTAGAGAATGTTACCCCGCACACACACATACACGTCAAAAAAAGAGCAGACTACCCCCTAGTTCTCTCTTTCTTTCATGTGGTTTCTTCACATCCTTCAAAAGACACCCAAATGACTCTGCAAACTGGCTGCAAATGTGTCATGCAGGTTATCCACAAAACCCCTTTAGCGCTGCAAGAATGCTTAACCAATCTAACCCAATACAATGAGGTTGATGCTGACAAATGCAACAGGTTTGTAACATTATCCGGAATTAAAGAATTGACGGGTGAATCTCATGTAACCTGTTAAGAAAAAGGGCGTTTTAATGCACTGTAAAATTATTTACAAGAAAAGCAAGTGCATTTCCACCCTCAACAATTATTACCTTAATGCAAAAAAAAATAATTTTGATCAAGGTAATATGAAGAAAAAAAAAAGGTATTTAAAAAAGTGGTTCTAACTGTATTTTTTATCTAATTTAATTAAATTTTTTCTTTTATTTTTTCTACTATATAATATTTTTTGTATTATCTTGTAACTTGTACCTAAGATTTTTATTGTTACTATTATTTTTAATGTTCTTAATTTACTTATTTATTTATTATTTGTTTTAATTATTTTTTATTGATTATACCTTTTAATTAATTTCTTCTAGGGCAGTCTATTCTGGGTTAGTTGGGGAGGTTAATTACATGATGGATGGATGGATAGATGGATGTATGGATGGACAGAACGGATGGATGGAACGGAGGGAGAGTCGAATGGAATGGATGGAGAGTCAGATGGATGGATGGATGGAACAGATGGAGAGTCGGATGGAATGGATGGAGAATTGGATGGATGGATGGATGGATGGACAGATGGATGGATGGACAGATGGATGACGGACAGATGAACGGACAGACGGATGGATGAATGGATGGAATGATGGATATTCTCTCATAAGGACATTATTTTGGTATTATTATTATTATTATTGGGGAAATGTGCTTATCTTTCAACAAAATAATGTATGATGGATGGATGGATGGATGGATGGATGGATGGATGGAACGCATGAAGAGTCGGATGGATGGATGGATGGATGGACGGACAGATGGATGAATGGATGGAATGATAGATGGAATGATGGATAGATGGATGGATGGATATTCTCTCATAAGGATATTATTATGGTATTATTATTATTATTGGGGAAATGTGCTTATCTTTCAACAAAATAATGTATAATACATAATAATATATAAATTATAAAATATATAATATATACATCTTTGTAAGTCATGGTCGAGCACCCATGGAAAAACACGAGATATAATCCATTCATATTAACCAATCAAAAAATCAATTGAGATTCGGGAAGCTCTCTGATTGGTGGATCTCACATCAGTTCCCCACGGGTCACAATACACACAATTCTACCATTATTTTCACCATTACAACATAATCTGACACAAAAGCTTGTGCTTTCTGTTTTTTGCATGATGATAAATTGCATTTTAAGTAATCAACTACAAAATCATCAGGTATACCAGCGAGAGAGCAACTCGTGACAACGCTCACAGAATGAATGTATGTTTTGTTTGGTTGGTAATGTATTTGCAGTCCATGTGTTTCTCTTCGTGTGAATTCATTAAGCACACAATCACAGGAAGAAAAAGATAGTAGCCTACTCTTGAAAAACTAACACCAAGTACAATTAATTACTGAGTAAAGAGAATGGTAAAATGTTTAGGGCATAATTTGTTGTGCATGTGTCACCTAGTTATTTTTGGAAACAGAGGTAAATTAGGAGTTTCTAATAAAAAAACAAAACATGATGGTTATGATTATTTAAGGACACTTTTGTCTGTGTGTGTGTCCTTATATCTCTCCCTCTCAATCACTTTCCACTCTTTATTCTCTCTCAATCACAAGAACACACAGTGACCCAGTTAGCACAGAAGAGGAGCTGTCAAGTCTGTTTTCTGCATTATTCACCACGGGCTTGGCTTATGTAATCCAGTCATGTGAGCGCCTCTACGTGTGCCTGTTGGGAAGCCGGAGTATCATCAAGTAGAATGCCTTTGCTAATAACAGGGCTGATTATGCAACGGGCCTATTTACGAAAACACCCACACAAAACACATGCGTGAGCACAGAAACCAACCCTGCCGGCCCGGGAAATATAATTGCTCTACAATCAGAACAGCCATCCCTCCTTTGACACTGACTGCCTCCGTCGCCACGAATCACCCTCCCCGTCGGCGAACAGCCTAGCGACGAGGATAGCGATTTGCCAGGTTGCCATAGCAACCTCTTTGCACCCGCAAAACCCTGGCTGGGCGACTGCAGACAGTGACGTGTGGCCCTGCTCTGTACTGGACAGCCTACAGTTGACGATCCGAGCGCTCACTTTGCCTCAGTGTCACAGAATAACATACTACTATTACACTACTGTGCATAAAATCTACAGATTACCTACTATGTTTGTCAAAATGTGCAGTATACAACCATTTCCCAGCAGGGTTATTACAGTTAACTAAAACTAAACCATTAAAAAAAAAAAAAAAAAAATGTTACTTGAAATAAAATACACATTAACAGAAATTAAAACAAAATAAAGTTAAAAAAATAAATAATTAAAAAAAACTTATTTTATTTTATCTAATTGCCAAAGCAACATTTCCCATTTTTATTTAGTTTAACTCAATATACTAAGAACCAAAACTAAATTAATAAAATCTATATAGACATATTTAAAAAAAACAAAAAAAACAATAACTAATAAAAAGAGACACATGTAAGAAAATTATTAAAACATTAACTAAAATGAAAAATATAGAAATAAAAACTAATTCAGAATATTTAAAAAACTATAATAGTATCTAAGTGATACTAAAATAACACCCAGAATGCAATGTGTTCGATGTGAACTTCCATTTTCAGAGACGACTACATTGTAAATAAACATGCATTGCAAACAAATGATGAAACATGCATTTTCTGTGAAGATGCACAAAAAAAACTTAAATTGAATTGAAAAAAATACGAGCTGCCAAATTAATCGACAAAATTGGATTAAAACTGCAAAATACCCATCTTTGTTTCCAAGATGATAACTAGACACCACTGAATTAAACACGTAGCACCATGCAGCCATGTGAGAAAAGTAATGAGGTCATATGAACACGTAGTATACTACAGTTTGAACGTTATTCATGGAATAATGCCTACATTACTAAATTTAACCTCCTATATATATATATTTGTAAATAAAAAAAAAATAGTAGACGGTATACAGTGTATCCTGCATAGCACTCAGAAAGCTTAATAGCCTTTGTCTCTATGTGTTCCTTCAATTCAAGCTCTCTACGTTTTCTTCAATTTACCCACTGACTCCACAGTGACCTGAGATATCTGCCGTGCCTGCAGCAGTCTTATTGGTGTTATCTTATCTCAATTCAATGCATGCTCTCCTTCTCTTTTCCTGTTTTGCACCATAGGAGGATGCCCTGCATTTCAAAGGAAAGGACACAGCTTTCCTACACAGAGATGAGGTATGCAAAAGCACCCCAACTTGCATCAAAACAGCAATTCAGATAAAGATTTTGGATTTGCTTCAGTTCACGTGGTAATTAGCCATATCATGTATATACCTTGTGTAGCTCCGCCCCTTTTTAGGACATTCTGTCTTCCGGTTTGTAATTCCACAGCATGAAGGTAAGATCTTACGGATTAATGAATGAACGGCTTGTTTTAAAATCTTCCCGGTCTGCTGACATCTATTATGACATCCGCTTCGAACATTACAATGCTCATGATAACTTTCATTAACTCTACAATAAGTAAATCCACTTCACCAGCTACTTACTCTTCGACAGTGATGCCATAGAGAGAGCTACCGCTAAAAACGGAAGTTCAAACACAAAGTTCTAAAGATGGCTGCGCTTGTTTCTCTGGCGCATATGTTCTATACTGTTGATTATAACATGCATAGTTCCGGTCCTTGATTCTGATTGGTTGAGCTGCGTTCTAAGCCGTTGTACACAAATACACCTGTGACCGCATTACATCAGTATTACAGCGCCACTGCGTCTGTGTGTTGCTTGTGTTGATTCCGCTTCTGAAGAACTAGCACAAGAATAATATTTTTGATCAATAGCATTACATTTTTTGTATCTGTGTGTTTATTTTATGAAACCTTGCCGGGAATGTGAAATAACTGTTTTATAAAAGCAATAAGCCTAGAACTGGTAAGGGGGATTTAGGAGCTCCGCTCCGCATCGTGCCTAAATTCACTGTAAACCACGGCTTCTTTGGGCTTACTGCTTTATTTTACCACACCTACACTGGATCAGCTGACTTTAAGCTCACTCACACTGTCTCTGTCGCAATCATTGTTTACTATCTGAATTCACTGTGTGTTTGCATGACATGATTTTAAAAGCAGAACAGAGGCAACTCATACGGTCATATGTCATAAAACCACCCCTTATAAACAACACCACAATACAATAAAAATAGTTAATGAATTATAGAAATAAACAAATATTAATGTAGATATTATAATTGTAATTAATTGTAGATTAAAGCAGAATTTAGAATATTAGAATATGAATTTGAATAACAATTTAAACAGTTATTATTGTAACATTTAAAATAATAACTGATAATACAAGATTAAATATAAAGAAAGGAACAACACAAATGAAAGTGAAAGGGAAAGCTCATCTCACCTGTATGACAGGGTTTCCTCCCTCCAGCAGAGCGATGGCCAGCAGGATGCTTTCCTGGAAGATTCGGTCACTTGTGGCGTTCATGATGAGGTCAATGACCAGGTCAGATGCACCCTCCCTATCCAGATGACACTGAACCTCCGCCAGGCTTATCTCCCCTCGACCGCCTGCTGAACCCCCACCAACCACTGGAGTAAATAATAAAACCATCAAAACGAATAATAATAATAAATAACTGTTCAAAAGTTTGAGGCCTTTCTGATTTTTTTTTTAAAGAAATGATTTCTTTTATTTTGTAAGGAAGCATTAGATGCATCAAAAGTGATAGTAAAGACATTTAATGTTACAAGAGAGTTCTAATCTATCTTTCCAGAAAAATATTAAAGGGATAGTTCACCCAAAAATGAAAAATCTGTCATCATTTACTCACCCTCAAGTTGTTCCAAACCTGTATGGATTTCTTTCTTCTGCTGAACTCAAATGAAGATATTTTTAAAATTGTCGGTAACCAAACAGTATGGGCCCTATTGACTTCCATAGTATTTTTTTCCTACTATGGAATTCAGTGGGGCCCATCATCTGTTTGGTTACCCATATTCTTCAAAATATCTTCTTTTGTGTTCAGCAGAAGATAGAAATTCATACAGGTTTGAAACTTGAGGGTGAGTAAATGATGACAGAATTTTTGGGTGAACTATCCCTTTAAGCTGCACAACTATTTTCAACGTTGATTGTAATAGGATAAGTTTCTTTAGCAGCAAATCAGCATATCAGAATGATTTCTGAAGAATCATGTGACACTGAAGACTGGAGTAATGCTGCTGAAAATTTATCAAATTTATTATTATTATTATTATTATTATTCACAATATTACTGTTTTTACTGTATTTTTAGTCAAATAAATGCAGCCTTGATGAGCATAAGAGACTTTAAAAAACAAAAAATCTTACCAACATCAAACTTTTAAATGGTAGTGTTTCTAGAAACAGGAATATTGGCTTCATAAGGTCAGCGCCTTTACATGACAAATTATATGACAATATTCTGACATTCAGTTAAACTTTTCTTGTGCATGTAAACATGGTCACTGAAAAAGTATTGTATTAATTACAGAACTAAATGATAAATTATAATTATGCCCAAATACTGGTCTACTTCTATAAAATTCCTGCCTTTTTCCAGTTATAAAATTGTAATGGTACCAAAATAATAATGGCACCAAATCGTTAATCAAACTGTAATCAGTGTTAAGAACCTGAGCAGGCCTTTTTGATGAGATGTTGCACCGATTTTGCTTAAAATCTAACAACTCAGTGGCAGTAAATAATCAAAATTATTTACATGTGCAGGAAAAATTGACCTTTTTGGTAAGTTAAGGTCAAAATGACTAAATCCACATATATGGACATCCTATCATCTGGTGTCAGTTTCTCCTAAACACATTTATGCTCTAATTCACTCGCTAGACTTCCTTAAGTAGGAAGTGTGGGTGCCATGTTCTTGTCGCCTGGCAACAGCGATGGCTCTAAATATATAGGACATGTAGCAGAAGAAAGTGGACTGGGGAAGGAATCATCTTTAGCAGCGGGGAATTACAAAATGAAGTTTGTCTGTATGTTTGAAAAGGTTAGTTTGTATTATAACAAACACACATACAAACACAAACCTGCAGGAGTCTTAGTCTGTCCCACAGGGGTGAGCGGCCCGTTGCTGAAATTGGTCAAACTGTCTCGCCTGCCTCCCGGCTTGAAGTTTCCATAGTAACGGTTTACCAGGACTTGCCTCAAAGCTTCACTCTGACAACAGGGAAGAGGGCGGAGTAATGGGAGGAGCATTATGACAGTCATCATCACTGAACACCAACGTCCCACCATGACAGACGATATCATCAAATGGTGAATTTAAAAATGAATAAATAAATCATGAAAACAAACACTTATGGAAAAATACACATACTTCCACAGGTGTTCAATGTAAAACAAAGAATTTGTGGTAACATAGGTTACTTAAAGAAATCATAGAAAAAAGTGTGCATATCACATTTTTTGACATCTAGGTCTTTATCAGACATAAAAATGCCTGATAAAGATCTGGGAGTCAAAATGCTGCAGATGTCCAGTAATATTAATATCCATTTTTTTCCATTACTTAACTTGAAGCCTGTATACTGTTCAAAAGTGTGGAATCACTAGTAAATATATATATATATACACACTACCAGTCAAAAGTTTGGACACGGTAAGATTTTTAATGTTTTTAAAAGAAGTTTCGTCTGCTCACCAAGACTGCATTTATTTAATAAAAAATACAGTAAAAACAGTAATATTGTGAAATATTATTACAATTTAAAATAACGGTTTCCTTCTTGAATATATTTTATAAAGTAATTTATTCCTGTGATCAAAGCTGAATTTTCAGCATCATTACTCCAGTCTTCAGTGTCACATGATCCTTCAGAAATCATTCTAATATGCTGATCTGCTGCTCAAGAAACATTTATGATTATTATCAATGTTGAAAACAGTTGTGTACAAAGCTTTTGTAACATACACTACCGTTCAAAAGTTTGGGGTCCGTAAGAATTTTTATTTTTATTTTTTTGAAAAGAAATTAAAAAAATTAATACTTTTATTCTGCAAGGATGCATTAATCTACAATTGTACACAATTGTACACAATAAATGTTTCTTGAGCCGCAAATCAGCATATTAGAATGATTTCTGAAGGATCATGTGACACTGAAGACTGGAGTAATGATGCTGAAAATTCAGCTTTGATCACAGGAATAAATTACTTTATAAAATATATTCAAACAGAAAACAGTTATTTTAAATTGTAATAATATTTCACAATATTACTGTTTTTACTGTATTTTTAATTAAATAAATGCAGTCTTGGTGAGCAGACGAAACTTCTTTTTTTTAAAGAAATATTTCAGGATTATCAAAAGTGTCAATAATATATGGATATTTTTCCACAGAAAAATTAAGCAGCACAACTGTTTTCAACTTTATAATATTAATATTATATTATAATATTAATATCATAAGAGATATTTCTTGAGCACCAAATTCACCTTTTCCTTCAAAGGAACAAATTAAAATACTTTTAAATAGAAAACTGCTATTTTAAATTGTAGTAATATTTCACAATATTACCATTTTACTGTTTTTATCAAATACATGCATAAGAGACAAATGCGTAATTACTTATAATACACTTTGCAGTGGATTATACTGCTTCATTATGGTACTTATTAATATTCACGCTACACCTTTAAAGAACATAAGTCATTATAAAACACTTGACATTGGCTGTGATCATATGACATGAGGTGTAACCATGAATAGGTTAAGCAGTAAGTTTTATAACTGTGTCTAAAGGTGTATTATATAATACATTTTATAATGAAAATCTCAATGTGTGTTACATAAACAGGCTTCAAGTAAAGCATTACCCAACTGGTTTTGTTTGTGGGATGCTACTCAACTCCTCCTCAAGACCAATCCCATACATTTGATTAGTTCAGTCAGAAAGAGGTCAGAAAGGAAGACAGAATCTGATAACGCTAGATCCCTTTTCTTAGTCGCACCTGACCTCATAATACCCGAGACCTCGGATACAAGACACCACACCAATTAAGAGTAATCCTAATTCAGTGATTACACAGATAACCGTAACCCGACTGCTCGCTCAAAACACCCCGAATCAGAGTGGGTAGAAATACACACACAAACAAATACAACATCAAGATGTTTAATCGCCTATAACACATCCATCACCACCTTCAAACCTATAGAGCAAATAGCCATCCCGGTTTTTCAGTGAAACCTCTACCCGTTTGGAGCAGACAGTAAGTTGTGAAAGGGTAAGTTTGTGAACGGGCGGCTCAAGCAGTGGCCAGGGTGGGCGTCACGTGCCCCATTTCTTTACCTACCCTTCTCTGATCCTCCAGTTGCTTCTGGGGCTGGTTTGGATCATACTCCTGAGTGATGTGAGTTAGCAGAAAGCAAAAAGGAGGGAAGAAAAATGAGAAACATAAAAAAAAAGAAGGGGGTCAAGACTGAGAACATTAGTCACTATTTTGACATGCAAGAAAAGTGGGGCACATTACATCATGCAGTTAAACAAGAGGTATGGGATGTGTGTGTGTATGTGTGTGTGTGTGTGTGTGTGTGTGTGTGGGAGCAGACAGACGCTGGGGAACATCAAGCAGAGCAAAGTAACACAATCAGCTTTAGTTTATCCATGGAATCTTGAAATATTCCCTGAAATGAAGTAGGAATGGGGTAAAACAGGAAGACTAATAAATATTACACGTCTTAATGTTTGTTTTTCAATTCCCTGTTCTTTAATGAATAAAACTCAACAGGATGTTTGTTGCTAACCTATTCTACAGGCCATCTGTTTTATGTCGGACAGCAATAGCAGGAATGAAACCATGTTAATTACATAAGCACCATACAGGGCGCCAAAGCCAGAAACGCAAGCCATGAGTGAGAGGAACGGGAGAGAGAAAGAAAAAAAAAAAAACTTCCAGATTACATAATGGAGCCTGTGTACTATTGACACACACTGCGGCTCATGCCCCTTGGTAAAGCACTTGGTTTGCTTTTTGTCCCTCTTTCTCCCTGTCTGTCATTTGCTCGGACATATGCAGGTGCATGTAAAATGTTGGCTGCCACACCAAAAAAAAAAAAAGTACTTTTTAGCACCCTTGGCTTTAGAAGGTTTTTTTTCCCCCCATTCAGTTTCTCCACAGGCATTTAAAAGAAAAATGTAAAACATTAAGAAAGAGTTTGAAGCCATAAACCAATCCAACTTCACAGAATGAATAAAATACTGTGTGATGTCTCTGTCTTTTATAAAGCAATAAATTACACGTCACATGAAGCATTGCAAACGACAATCAAAAATTACAGTAAAATGCAAAAAATATTTGATTCATTTATGATAAGATACATTATTATGTTATGGCTAGTTCATACTGCACTGAGAGATGCTGACAGACAGCAATAGACAGTTCGTCTGGTTTTGTCTGTCTGCATCTGTCAGAGTTGGTCGGCTTTCATTTTCGCCAACTGAACATGTTGAATCTGTGTTTGTCAGGTCGTGGAATGTCTAAGAAAGTGACGTACTGTAATCTGGTGGATGTCAGCGTTGTTCGTGTCTGTTGGTGCAGTATGAATTGCTGTTAATAATTACTAAAATAATACTTTTTTATTAATAATACAATTGTTAATATTCACAGGGCTATTCAAGTAGTTTAAATCAAGGGCCAGATTATCAAATCAAAAAGTTGAGGTGGGCTTGGGGGGTCTTATTGGTGAGAACTATTTTATTTATAATTATTATAGGCTTAAATGAAAATATTCTGACAGTGAGACTTGGTAACCACAGGTAAAACCATAATACTCACTACTGCTGTCAAATGATATTATATTATGAAATGTTATATAGGCCTATAAAAAATGCCTAAACACAGGTAAAAACTAACAATAATGAATTATATATTCCCCTACCCACCTAATAATTATATTGCGATATAAATGGCTATAACATAGTATTCAATATAAATATCCCACATTTCCACAAACCATGGTAAATTACTACAGTTGATTCATGGCAAATGTTTGTAAGGGTGGTGATTTTGGGATTTAAAAGTCTTCTAACTTAATGTTTCTCCTGTTTTCCTCATCAGTCTTGTTGGGAATGTTGTTTCATCCACTTTAAAACCAGTTTAATCATCGAGTGATTTGTGGTTTGTAACCGAGAGGTGTGTGTCGAATTGAAACGCTTCTCACTAGATGTCGCAACGCTGTTTAATAATGGTATCCGGGACTGGGAATAAATGCAGCTCCTTTAAGCTTTCGTTCCGTTATCCAATGGGCCATGCTGCGCAGTTCAAAGTAAACCAGTGAAACACATGAAAACGGCGCTATTTGTTCTGTATTTGTTGTTACTGACCGAGAAACAACTTCAGATGATTCAGTGACAGAGCGGTCCGAACGAATCCAAATCGTTTCAGCAAGCACATTTGACCAATTGACCCTTCGCCGGGAGTTTGATTGACAAACGATCTAACCAATCATAATGCCGAGTCCGCCATTTTGTCCGACAAAGCAGTCAGGAGTTAGAAGATTAACCTCGGTGGACTTGAACTTGAAAAATGGTGTGTACTGACGTCTTTCCGAGTTTGAAACAACATTTCTTCTCATGTTCATTCATGTTTATTTGATGCTATAAATTAACTAGTAAGAAGAGATGGTTCAGTCAACAGAAATACGGGACTACTGAAATATTCACACAGAAAACGTTTCTCAGGTCAGACGGAGGAACGTGCATGGTACGAACAGTGTAGCTGCAGGCGCCACTGCGGCCACGTATCTAACCAAATTTAACCGCACCACCAGGAAAAGAGGAGGAAGGTTGGGGTGCCCTCAGGCCGGATGAAGATGATTGGTTGGCCGGATTTGGCCCACGGGCTGCCAGTTGAATAGCCCTGATATACACTGTCCTTTTTTTTTTGGCTGGGCAGTGTAATTTTAACTCATTTGCAATGCTTCATGGGAGTGGGAGGTCAATTTGGTTAGTAAACTTTGATTTTGAGTAAATTATTTCAGAGAAAATCAGAGAAAAAGACGAAGTACAACTTAATGTCTTTTATAAAGTAATTAGCTACACATCCCATGGAGCATTGCATATGACAAACACAGCAGTAAAATGTGAAAGTATTAACTTGCAGTCATTCATAAGATATATAATTATTATTATTTATTATTATTCTTTTAATTATTATTCTTGATATATTGAATTTAATAATACTTACCATTATTATTAATTATAAATTAAATTGAATATCTAAGTTTGAAAGTTTAGTGATTCAATTTCATCATTTGCAAGTAGTGACTGTGGAATCTCGTTATCAGCAGCAACTTCTCTGATTGGCGGATTCATAGAGGACCTTTTAAGAATATTTACAACCAAGTATTTGGTCAGTAAACACTTTTTTTTTTTTTAATTAAAAAGTTAAAGATACACATATTATTGCTTAACCTCAGAGCTCATGGTATGCTTGTCTTGAAAAGTTCACGTTATCAGGTAATTTCTCAATGGAGAAAATGAATGGGATTTTGACCTCCAGAACCCAACTGTTACGCTCTAATCAGCAAGACCAAAAAGAGGTCAGCTTATCTCCAGACTGGGGGAAAAATATCTCAGAGGAAAGAAGTCATGTGTGCCAGCGTGGGGCTTTGTTTTCCCATCTGCATGGGCAGAGATGACTCAAAGGAGAGAGAGAGGGGTGTTGCAATGCAATGAGGCAAGGACGTGGTATGAGACAATAAACTACTATCAGCAAAAACCCATATTCCCACACCCCGGCCCAAGGGTGGCGGGGGGGGGGGGCGAATAGAGAGAGAGAGAGAGGCTATTGCAATGTAATGAGGCAAGGACATGGTATGAGAAGTTCAACTACTGTCTGCAACAACCCATATTCCCACACCCCAGGTGGCGGGGGGCGAATATGTGTTGGACACACCTCTGCTAGGACCTCTGGTTCTGGTGGGGGTGCAAGCTAATGGAGATAAAAAGTCATGAGTTAGTTAATGCATATTAGCCTCTGGCATTGATAGAACGTATTTACGCCTTTGACAAACTAGAAAGTCATTAATGCGCAGTGCATCAGACCCATCATATATAACCAGCCCGAAAGAATACACTTTTCTACACTAAGCGTCTGCAGTTTGCCAAGGCTGCACATTCATCTATGCCAGCGCAGGGTTGTTTGACCTCGGCTGGCCAGCCTACGTGCTGGCTTCTTATCAAAAGGGGGTCATCTCAGCGGGAAGACTGAATTTGCATGAGCTAAATGCGCGCACAAACACATAATAACTGATAAAAAAGGCTTAAAAAGTTCAAGGTATCCATACTGAATCTCAAGCAGTTATGTAATGTGCTCTCAAGCCGTGACTTGGCAGAAATGAAAACATTACTCTGTTAAGTGTTACCAAGTTGGGCGTAGAAAAAGTGTTTTTGTGTGTGTGGCTGATTTTCAAAATGGTATGAGCAACTTGTTTGGTCCTGTTACAACATTTAATCCACCTGGATTTGAAAGTGTAAGTATTTCCACAATCATTAGTGCTTATTTTGCCTTAATGTGACAGAAAAAGACAAAAATCAAAAGTTGTGCAAGAGCAAAAAGGAACGAGCAAAGCAGGCAACATGCATGGCATGCAAACAGTTCCTTGTTTGACACGTCAGAGACAATGGTGAGGACCAGACTAATTGATAATCATTCCGATAACATACAAAATGCCGTTTGCTTTCATAAAAATGTTTGTGCTCTAAATGGATGCAAATAGGAAATTTTGAGCACATTGTCTGGAACCGTTCTAACATAAAAAGAAAGAGGGGGGTTCTAAATTAGCAACATCTGTGACGCACGCGCATGTTTGTGTGAGTAATACTGCAACCAGTAAGGAATCTCCCTTTCTGCGACATCATTTTTCAGCTGGAAAATAATGCTGCTGCAAAACACAAGGTGTGAATGTGAAATGTCCCTCTCTAGCCACCATAAAAGCACGCTTTCATCACATGCTATAAAAACACATTCTTGTGAATTTCCCCTCAAGAAATCAATACAGCATATCCATTCATATGCACATCCTTTCATCCATCCGGTAATAAAATCTAATTGGATTTAACACAGACTTTTGAAAGAGCTCTTGGCTACTTTTTCTTCCAGTGCAAGTTGCAAGTTTGTGTCACATGAGACAGTTCACACATTCACTGATGTCACAGCTTTATTCTTTGCGGTGCATGTCAATGGCGAGAAGCTTCGAGGGCTTACTTAAAACACCGTCATTGTGGGCAAAAGCAAGGTTGGGTTTGCAGACCCATTTTAAAACCTGACTGTCATGACATGAGCTCAACATCTTGAACGTGTGACCATCTCTAAGCTTTGGTCTAAAGACTGAAGGCATCTGGCTTGGTGACCTAATTTATGCATTTCAGTCTAACAAGACGGAAACTGAACTGTGGCTATATCAGAAGAACAGAAGGGTGATGAGGGGTTTAGGATGTTGTATGCCCACCCCTCATGCCCACCGGATGGTCTATGGCACTGCCAGTGTCTCTTGGTAAACAGCCCGTCGCACTTTTATTGGCAATTACTGCAGAAGGTCACACATCAGTAAAGAGCCTGGATTCCAGGAAAAAAACGAGGAAAAAAAGAAGGGCAGGTCTTATGTAACCTCTGGTAGAGAGCTGGCGGGAGTCCAGGAATCGTGCTGTACAAAGGAGAGGAAACTGGGACAGAGGCGCACGTGGGGACGGATGTGTCCACAGCTCCCCCTGATGGATGACTGGAGAAGTGCAGAGGAGGAGCCACAGATTACACAGGACACATGAGGACAACAGACCCCGACTGACACATACACACACAACTGGAACTGACTGAATCTACTGAATGAGAGAGAGAGAGAGAGAGAGAGAGAAGAGTGAAGAAAGAAAGAAAGAAAGAAAGAAAAAAGGGGAAAGAGCAAAAGAAAGACAGAAACCGAAAAAAGCAGAGGAATGAAAAAAGAAAAAGGCAAAAGAATGAAGAAAAAAAAAAAACCCAAAAAAGGCAAAGGAATGAAAAAAGACGAAAGAACAAAAAAGAAAGAAAGAGCAAAAAACAGAAAGAGCAATAAAGAAAAAGGCAAAAGAACCAAAAAAAGAAAGAAACCAAAAAAAGCTAAAGAACGAAAAAAGAAAAAGGCAAGAGAAAGAAAGAAAGGAAAAGGTGAGAAAAAGAAAGAAAAAAAGAACAATAAAGAAAAGGCAAAAGAACTGAAAAAGAAAAAGAGCGAAAGAAAGAAAGAAAGAAAGAAAGAAAGAAAAAGAAAGAGGCGAAAAAACAAAAGAAAGACAGAAATCGAAAAAGGCAGAGGAATGATAAAAGAAAAAGGCAAAAGAATGAAAAAAAAAAGAAAGAAACCAAAAAAGGAAAAGGAATGAAAAAAGGTGAAAGAACAAAAAAAGAAAGAGCAAAAAACAGAAAGAGCAATAAAGAAAAAAGGCAAAAGAACCAAAAAAAGAAAGAAAGAAACCCGAAAAAGCGAAAGAACGAAAAAAGTAAAAGAAAGAAAGAAAGAAAAGACTTATGGCTGAGAGAGAGACAGTTGTGATTGTCTAGCACAGTCCAGGTGAAGGACACATACACACACACACACACACACTGTTCTCTCCATCCACGTTACATAAGCTTTCCCAGCTCAGCAACACAGCCGCATCATCAACCTAAAGCCATATTATCCTCCCCATCCCTCTTACATCACACACACACACACACACACACACATCCCAGCCGTATCCCAGAGACTTACACTGTGATACGAGACACATTCTCTTATGTAATATAAAGATGAACAGAGAGAGAGTTGTATGTTATGTGAGTACAGGCCAAGGATGGTCAATCAATACATGTGCTGGGAACACGTGCAAGTGTGAATAAGGGCTCAGACACACACAACAGGTGTTTCCACACACCGACAATTGATTGTACCCTTGTGTGTGTGTGTGTGTGTGTTTGCATACATTATATATATATATATATATATATATATATTTATTTTTTTTTTTGTTTGTTTTTTTAACGTTGTACATTTTCAAAAAAAAATGTTGAACAAACTAGATGTCGGGATGAATATGCACTACCATTCAAAAGTTTGGTAAGATTTTTAAATATTTTTGAAAGAAGTCTCTTATGCTCACCAAGGCTGCATTATTTGATCAAAGATACAGTAAACAAAAAAAGTAATACTGTGAAATATTATAGTAATTTATAAACTTTTTTCTATTTGAATATATTTTAAAATGTAATTTATTCCTGTGATCAAAGCTGAATTTTCAGCATCATTATTCCAGTCTTCAGTGTCACATGATCCTTCAGAAATCATTCTAATATGCTGATTTTGCTGCTAAAGAAATATTTTGTCTTTATTGTCGCTTTTGATTAATGTGTCCTTGCTGAATAAAAGCATATATTAAAAAAATCTTACTAAACCCAAAATTTTGAATGGTAGGAAATGCATATATAAAGATGAACATATATTTACAATACTGTAACTGTGATTTTAAAAAACGAGGGATGATAATATTTTCTTTGAAAATCAGCATGACCCGACGAATGCTGTTAATAACTTGTATGAAGAACTAGAAGTTCCCTCTAGAAATGCCCTCATCAGCATTTCAGCCTTATCTTTCCCTAGTAAGAATGTATAGGGGAAAAAAGCGCACATTGCATTTTTAAAAATATTGAGCTTACTATATGACATTGTTTTTTCTAAGAAGGAGGGTGTGAGTTCATACACATTTCTGCTGACACCAAAACACCCTAAAAACACCCATAAACACACCCTTTACTGACCTTTTACATTTCTCCTGCTATACAAATAATAAAGGGGCCCTTATACAATTATGAGACTCAAACAGACACACATAAACACAAATAATAATGCCACAAGTGCTGTCATTTTTCTTGTTCACCCATTCTACACAACCACATGAATGTTCAAGAACGTTCACACACACCTTCCTGTTATGGGGAGACTGGGTCGCATTTCATCCCTGGAACTGATAGGAGAGCAGTGACTATAAATATAGCATGAACTCTCACCAGCTTTTCCGACTTCAACTCAAACATGCAGACGCTCACTTTAAATTTGTATCTTAACATTCCCACAGCGCAGATAAAAAGAAGTCAATGGAAAGCAACCACAAAGAGCAGTGTTACTCATAAAATGCTTGCATTGCATAAACTGAATACTTACTGTAAGACATTTGAGATTAACGTTTTGAAATCTCCCACTGATTTTGACACTGTTAGAATATTCACAACTCAAAATCCAATTCAGGTATGTCTTCAAAATATTTGCATACTGGATTATTATTGGTCGTCTTTCTTGCATTTATTTACATACTAAATTTGGATTGGGACTAAAGTTTGAGAAGTGTTTACTGCAACATGCTACTGTATATATCTATGTAAATATCTGTTCATTAATAAGAATTTCAGATGGGTAGAGCCAATTCAGAAATCTAATTTTCAGTTTTCCAGCTTCAACCTGCTCTTTCTACACCCTTAAAGGGATAGTTCATCAAAAAATAAAAATTCTGTCATCATTTACTGACCTTCAAGTTGTTCCAAACCTGTATGAATTTCTTTCTTCTGCTGAATACAAAAGAAGATATTTTGCTTGTAACAGCTTGTAACCAGGCTGCTTTGGAGCACCACTGACATCCATAGTAGGACAAAAAAATACTATGGAAGTCAATGGTGCCCCAGAACTGTTCAGTTTCCCACATTCTTCAAAATATCTTCCTTGATGATGACAGAATTTTCATTTTTGGGTGAACTATCCCTTTAAAAAGTATTTACGCATTCATATGCATCAGAGATCCGTCAGCGCTTTCTATAATATAGTGTGTAAATGCCAAGCTGTTTATTAAATTATGCGTTTATTTTTGTAAACAGTTGACTGAAAACTCATACGTGTCAGAAAAGTGTTTTGTTTACTCAGAACTAAAGCATAAAGCCTAAACTTAACCTAAACTAAACTTAACAACTAAAACTTACTATGCAAGCACTTGTATTTACTTCTGCAAATAATATAATTATAAAATCATTTACACTTGATTCTATTTAGATTCATTATATATATTTAGTCCCAAACCTCACATTAAAAGTTCATTTTAATAGCGGTGATTATAAACTGTTGAAGTTGAGTTTATACGGTTTGTCAGATCAAGAAATCAGAAACTAAGATTGAGCTTTCCTCCACGAGCCATAATTTCCCAACTTACCTGGTTTGGCTACATTTCAGTTTCACTAGTTCATTAGCATAATGTGTTTTTGACCGGATTAAAGCTAGTAACTGTGTTATTACAGCAAAAACTCTAGCGTAGAACTGGGACACTATAATGACTTGTGAGCTTAATGTGAAACACACAGTGGTAAAAATGATATATCGCGACATCCCTGTTAACCAACTCCTGTTGTTGTGTCTCAGCAGTAAATGTAACAGGAACGTAAACTTGAATTAACGCTACACAGAGGAAGTGTGAACAAAAGTGGTGGTCTGATACACTTACACACAGTTTCACTAGAACACTATCTAAAACAAGGCCAGTGGTAAAAACACATGCACACAAACACACACTGAAACTATCAGGTGAGGTTAACTGCACGCAACCTCAACACATGGACAGACTACAAAACGGCCATATTGTGGTGAAGTCACGTTGACAAACACCAGCAAAAAAGCTCAAAGAAAAAGAGAACAAGCACTAAGTAGGACGACTACGTCGCGCGAGCGGGAAGCCCAACTAAACATAGCAAATAATAAAACCAAAAATTAAAAAAAAAACAAACAACCTCAGCCACATCCAGCTCATCATCAAAGGCAATTAGCTGGAAGAGAAGAGCATACAGCAAAGTTAGTATTGTGAAGGAAGGAATCAGAGAACGCTCAGAGAACAATGTTCGTTAGCGACATGACAAGATTATTGTGATTGTTATTTATTAGCATTAGCCTTGAAAGCATTAGTTGCTAATTACAAAAACGTATGATGTAAATGTGATCAAATCTTGTGATTTACTGTTAAAGACCGCATAAATTCACTTGATGAGTGCAGTGCTTTTTTCTTTTTGACTGCTGTTTAATGGTTAACCAGTTAATTATGAGCATCCCTAGTCCAGACATGAAATAATAACCATAAAACTCTCAATTTGATTTCATGGGGTCTTTACAGCAGATGTTTTATATAGCCAAAATTATCATTATAATAAAATCTTGAGTGTTCAAATATGGTAGTGAGGTTAATTGGGTGTTAATTAATTTAGTGCTAGCAAAATGCTAGAAATGGAGAGAGGTTCTTATATTTGGATGAAACCCACATTAGTAAAATCAGCATGTTTTATTAAGTGTTAGAAGGACATAAACAGATGCATGTGTGTTTGTGTGCGATTATGTATATACAGTATATAGGCTAATAAAAACAGCATGTCAGATGTATAACATGGCCTTTGAACTTGATTTTTGGCAGCACTGTGGAAAGACCTTTAAGGGCCTGTTTGGAGATTTTTATAGGTAATAGGAACAAAAATACAGTAGCAGACGCCAAGGGATTATTGTAATTTTTTATCAAGATGTATAATAGATCTGTAGAAGGCTTGTGTAAGTGGAATGATATTTTTTAATGCAATGCAGTGTGTGTGTGTGTGTGTGTGTGTGTGTTACCTTTTCCCCATAGCCACGGTCTTTTGTCATCATTTCTCGAAGCGTCTGCAAAACTTTTATACACAAACGCTCCTCGTTCTCCTCTAAAAGTTGTTTAGTGTGTTTTATTAATCTGAAAGAGAAAAACAAAGTTTGCTTTAATAATGATAACATCCTCAAGGCATGATTCAGGATCTATCTATATGCTTTCATTGTAGGGATGCATGATATATCACCCTTAAATAAAAGAAATTAAAAAAAATAATAAAACAAAATAAAATAAAATAACTTCTTTAAAATAAACTCTTCACTGGAACTGAGAAAAACAACAAATTAAATGAAACCAAATTGATCTGAGCTGTTGACAGACTGGCATTTCACATTGTAATGTAACTCCATTCCTGAATCAGCTAATCCTCACACGCACACCCATCGCACGCAAACAAACACAGACGGCCGCACAAACACACAAGTAATCCCATTTGCAGCTCTCGCAGACAGAGGAGTCTCTCACAGCACGAGGACACACACTGAGGACAGATGAAAGACAGTAAGCACTATTGTGCGACTGCATAATGCGGCCCATGTGCGGAAGAAACAATTATTTATTTTTCATAAACAGAGGCTTGAGGTTTAACTATAGGACTATGAATGCACTAGCTCTAATATAACTTGTTTTCGCCAAATTTAATGAAGGCAATCACACGCTACCTTATGTCTCTTATGCTCACCAAGGCAGCATTTATTTGATAAAAAAAACCAGTAAAAATAGTAATAGTGTAAAATATTTATATATTTAAAATAATTTTTTTCCTATTTAAATAAAATTTAAATGTAATTTACTCCTGCAATGGCAAAGCTGAATATTCAGCAGCCATTACTTAAGTATTCAGTGTCTCTACTGGTAAATGTCGGCAATAAAAATACATATATTTAATTCAAAACTTAAGGTATTAATAGTTTGACTTCTATTCAATATTTGTGTGTGCAATGCATTTTTATGCTTGATGGTCATACTCACTAGGTCCATGTAACTGAATTACATTTGTGATTCCAACATCATATTGGGATAAAGGTGTTTCAAATCATCCTTCCTGTATATGTCACCCAATAAACCTGATTCACGGATATCACTGGCTCATTACATAAAAAGGAAGACCTTTATGACAGTTTTGGACTCTCATTCAGGAAGAGTGTTTTATAATTTAATGTTAATGGGAAAAGGAAACGCACTTTGAGATGAAGCCTCCGCTCTCGCACTTCCGTCGGGCATCTGTGTTCTCAGGAAAGAGCAGCTCCGGGCGGTGTAGTACGTCCACCAACACTGAGAGCTCAGCTTGAACCAGGGGCCGCAGACGATCCTCCAGAGCAGACACTATGTCCTGACAAACACACAAAGTCACAAATTCAATTATTTTGTTCATGTGCAACTAATAACTATAATGAGAACCATATTACACCAGCTGACGATATTGTTGGAGTACGCTGGAGTTTTTCCCTATTTCGCACCTCGCATTTAAATCACTAACCCGTACAGCCGTGTGCATTTTACTTTCGAATTAGCGGCAATTCTGGGATGGCAATTGCTTGAATGGTGGGTTCATTATTATTCTTAATGAAAAACACAACAACTAGAAAAATAAGTTCTTTGCAGGTTTTCTACTAGCATTGGGTTTATATCCAAAATATTCCCAAATAGGCGTTTACATTTCGCTTTGAAAGCCAAATCTTCAGCCATCGTCTTGTCAGTCAGCTCCTCACTCTCATGTTAAATGAAATCTGACTCCTGATAAATGAAATATGATACACTACTGTTCAAAAGTTTGGGGTCAGTAAGATTTTTTTAAATGTTTCTGAAAGAAGTCAGCACCAAGGTTGCATTTATTTGATCAAAAATATGTTTAAATGCAGTAATATTGTGAAATATTGTTACAATTTAAAATAACTGCCTCAGATTTTAATATATTTTAAAATGTAACTTAGTCCTGTGATAATTTAGCTTTGTTTCAGCATCATTACTCCAGTCTTCATTATTATAAATCATTCTAATATGCTGATTTGATGCTCAAGACATATCCTTCATGCATTGTTAATATTAAATTTATATTATTTTGTTAATATAATTAATATTGTTAATATTATTAAACATTTAATAATACTATATTATATAACCTAGTCCCTAGTTTGAGCTTAATATCTTAAAATATGTCTGTGCCATTGTTTTGTTTAAAGATGCACACCAGTAATGTTTGTTTTTTTCTTTTTCAAAGGCACATTTACAAAAAGCTACTTAAAGGCCCTAATTGAACTAAGGCCTAATCCTGGCTTAATCTAAGTGTTAATCTAAATGTTTTTTTCCTTTCATATGTCTAACAAACAGGTGATTGTGTCACTCGCAACATCATATATGAAATTAGCATATCTCTGTTTCTCTGTAAGAAATTATGTCTTGTAGCCTATATCTTCTTGTATGGCACTAACAGGTGTGGTAAAAAAAAAAATAAAAAAAAACATTTTTGGACTCAGGCCACTCATATTCTGAGCACCAAGGCTGAATCCAGCAGCCCTGAGGCACATAGCATAGACGTGAGCTGTGCAAACGTGTCTGAATACTCGCCAACTCACTCCACAGCTGCACAGGGGTGGAGACAGACGTGATGAAGCCATGGTTTACCGCAACTTGCTCACTCACCCTTTCCCCCCCACCCCCCGGCTGGATGACACCCTTCCACTGACCTCTACCCTCCACCCCATCAGTCTTCTGAGTGGAGTATGAAAGCAGTATTTTAAAACAAGAGGAAATGCATGTTTCTAACCACAACACAACCTTCTGATGACGAAGTGTCTTCAGCATTTCAACACGTATGTCGCACCTTTCAAAGAAAAAAACTGCTCTTTTTCTGTTGAACACGACAGCAGAGACTTCTTGATACCACTGGAAACTTATCAGCAAGTTGCTGTATCTGTTTTAATGTGGCCAAATGGGTCATTTGACAAAATGAGTGTCGTGTGAAGGGCTTGACATTAACACCCGCCAAATGCGTGTGGATTTCAGCAGCTGTGTGTGACGCAGTCACTCCTACTAGCCACTTACAATAGGCAGACACAATAGCCTATATAGATTTCTCAATTGTAGTCTTTTAAAAGGGCATCTGAAATAATAAACTAAGTGCAATGTAGTGTTGTCAAAAATATCAATTTTTTGATACATATCCATACTGAAATATCTGAAACGCTTTCAATACTCATTTTCCGCAGAATAGATACATGATACCAGCTGCGCTTTCTCGCTCTCTCATCTCTCCGACAGCGAGTTGACACACAAACCCGCCTCCCCTCACTCACTCATTTCATTTGCTCCGCATGAATATTGTTGGTGTTACAGGGCTAGAATTTCGACGTGGGATTGTGCGTGTTGCGCAAAATATTACTCATTCCCGCAGATATTGTTCTCAAACCCAAAGTGCGCGCACATAAAACCGCCTCTCAGTACTAAATTGAGTACTTTTCTGCTGTTCATTTTGTTTAAACAGTCAAATACACACAAAATAATGCAAAATGCCAGTGTTGGAGAGTATTCACATATAAACACAGTCATCTATGTTTTAATTGACCGTAAACAATTGAGAAGGAAAACACGTGTAACAGTATAATGGATTCGTGTGCCAGGTCTTAAAGTGACAGCAGCCTAATTTACATGCTGCCAAAACATGAGATAATATTAAAAATTTCTATATGGCATTTTTTCCCCATGGTATCAATGTCAAGATTGTGGCCAGTAAAATTGCTAAGTGGCTAGTAACTTTGGAAAACCACTAGAGAGTGCCCCTGAGAGTACGGTCCCACATATGGGATTAAGAACGTTCAGAGACGTCACTTCAAACACTGCTTTCGCGCTTTGGCTGGCGCTGAGCCGGAGACGGACGCGCTCAGCAGCGCTTGTCATTTATCACAACTGTGCAATGTTTCCAACAACATAATGTTCATTTTAGGTTTCAGACATTTAAATATAAATAAGTACTAGTAAAACAATACATTTAGAGTTTGTAAAATACACACTGATGTCTATGGAAGCAGCAATAACAATCAATTCAAATATAATTTGCTGACGTGTTATCAGATAACATTACACATAGTGTAAGTAACTATAAAGTTTACTCTATTTTTGATAATTGATGTATTCACGTGCTATAATTCTGACTGACAGGACTCTCTGACCAAACAAATATGACGGCGCCCATCTCGCGTTATAGATCAAGATCAAGATCATTTATAAAGGTTTTTTAACGACAAAACACACTCACTGACACATATTTGGAATCGGAATATCAGATAGTTGATGAGATGGTAAGCATAATATTTTGAATAAAAAAGGAGAAACGGAATAAAAGCGATACATCTGTCATACAGTGTTATTGTGGCTGCGGTGTGTGACGTGACAAGCATGAAGCGTCACCATGGAAACAATAAGGGGAAACGTTCTAAAGTAACAGGCGCATTAAAAAAACATAGCTAGAATATTTTAATTTAAACTCACGCATTGAAAGGTTTAATTCCTAATTCAGTTGCATTATTATTATTATTATTTAGTTTTTTCATGCAAAGTGATAATATAATTGCACTTTTATTTTCTCTATTTGAAAGTTTTTAATGCTGTTATTTGATGTTGTGTTTTTAAAATGTGATGTTAAAAAAATACATTTTAATACATTTTAACAGTTAAACTTAAAAGCCTAGTTTATTACAATTTTGTTGGGGCGATTGGGGACAGGTGGGGCTCGGAACCCTTCCCTACCTCCAAAGTGGGGAATGGCAGAAAAAGTTTGAGAAACATTGCTTTAAAGACAGGATTTGTCTAATAGAATGTTTACAATCTTACAGAAACCATCTTATCAAACTGGACAAGGCACCTGTTTCATAAAATGATCCATATATTATATGTGTGTGTGCGTGGGATCATAGATCAGTGCCAAAAAAACAACCATTAACAGAATATTCCACCAGACTAAATTTCCCAGGCCCCACACCTCATCCTGACTCAACTTCCTCATAACAATGCACGTGAATTCCTGGAATGAGTTTCCCATTTCCCCACCTCTTCAAATTCCATTTTGTAATGCGTCTGGAATATCATAGGTCAGGTAGTTATATGCCTGATTGACCAACCAACCAAGTGTATGACCAAACAATGATTTGAAACAATGATGCTATTTTTAAGTTTATCTCAAAAAAAACCATTTTGACGCAATATTTAAAAACAAAAATACTACATCAACTTCCTCATCGGCTGAGTCCGCGCCCTCACCTGCAGCCTCTCAATGATGTTCCTGTAATCTTTGGAAGTCGTGAGCGTCGAGTCCCTTCTGGATGCGTTGCGAGCGGACATCCTCCAATTGAGGAGGGTCTTCTGTACCACATTGTTGGACTTCACAAACAGGTTGTTCACCTGGCTGTCCAAATCCACCGGGATGGCGATCGCTCTGCTCTTGGCTAAATGAGACAGTTGAAAATACAACTATTACATGCACACTTCATGAATTGTGAAATCATTTCCTTAAGAGGCGGTCACACTACACTTTTTTTGTTCCATTGACTACCATTCATACGCATACGAATGCTGAAGACTGGAAACGCACGTTTATGCGAAGAAGTTTCACATTTCGGTGCGTTCAATTAAGTTTGGTGAAATCTGACCTGCGAATTCGTACGTGAAAAAGTGTGACAAATTGATAAGGCACAGCTTGACCTCTTGGCTGAATTAAAAGAACGTATAATTTAAAAAAATTCCAGTAAAGTTGTATAATTTTACTTTTTGGATTTATGATTATTAGTTATATGCTGAAGTTACATTTATAAAAAAAGACACCGCAGAGTGTAAAGTCATATCACAACCGCTGTAGAAATCTCAAAATCTAGTGTGACCACAGCTTTATGCATCAGTCAGGTTTTTATTTGAAACACAACAGAGAATGAATGTAGAGATAGATGGGAATGATGTTATCCTTTAGAGCTGTATGAGGTTCACTCCCTGTGTGAATTTATGGAAAATTTGAATGGTCACGGTCAAATACTTACCCACATCAGACAAAACCTTAATGCAGCTCTCCACTGAGGCTTTCTGAGCGGGAACGAGCCAGTTACAGTGGTAAACTCTGAAAACACCCTGCAGGAGCTGCACAAACACAGGCTGCCGGGTCTGGAGAAGAAGAAAGAAAAAACAACACAAGGGGACAGGAGACAGGAAAAGAGATATTGTAAAATGTTGGGGAAAACAGATTTAATTTAGGCTTTTTTTCCACATATAAACATTCACCAACTCACACATTAGTTGTGTTAAACGGAAGCTCAAGCATGTTTGTTTGACGCGCGAGAACCAGTTAAGTTCATTCTCGTGAGCTTCCACAACCACTCAATTCATATGGATTAGTTTTACGATCTCTTGATGTACTTTTTGAAGCATCAAAGTGTCAGTTGCGTAGCTGTCTATGGAGGGGCAGAAAGCTCTCAGATTTCATCAAAAAGATTTTCATTTGTGTTCCGAAGATGAACGAAAGTCTTACGAGTTTGAAATGACATGAGGGTGAGTAATTAATGACAGAATTTTCATTAGGGATGCACCGATACCATTTTTTAAGGACCGAGTACGAGTACCAATACTTTTTCTAATACTCGCAGATACCGATGCCTATACATTTATTAATTTCTTTCTCTCTCTTTTTTTTTTTTTTTTTGAGTTTGCAGTTTTCCAAGTACAACACAGTGAGACTAACGAATATAGGACAGCTTCTTTATTATTACTATAATGAAAAAAGTAATAATTTTTATTTGCTTCTGACTGGCTTCTGTGGTCTTCCACTGCATGTTACAGATGCTATCGATAGATCTTATCTTGCATTGTGTCCAGCATATTTTTTTTTAAGACAATCTACAAAAAAAAAAAAAAAAAAAATCCACCTACATTTGGCCACATTTCTATCATTTTTATTGTAGATAAAGGTTAACAGAAAATGATGCATAAACACCTCCAGTGACAGAAACTATTTACCAACACGTCTTACCACCAACACAATGGGTGAGAACCCAACAACACTCACAAGGAAAATGCGTAAAGCTAAGAGGAAGGACGACATGTTTACCATGTTACATTTGTATGACTAGTTCCAACGCTTTCTAGACAACTAGTCTAGTACGCACGAGGGGCTTAATTGTGAATTAAAAAAAAAAACACCACAATGTCATCTAGTTTCCCACTCAGACAGGCTTACTAGAGAAGAGTCTAACCCAAACTACGTCACCACATTCCATGTGCAACCACTGTAAAGTCATTACAAAGTGGTACCTCAGTTATTTTGCCTAAAATGGAGGCCTGCCACAACAAAGAGAGATGTGAGAGATCAGAGAAGGAAGCTGTAATGAAGCAACACTTCCAGGAAAAACTGAATGGGGTGTAGGGTCTACACACGACATGGTATTACGAGGTACTTCCTACTTTACGATGGCAGGCTAAAGTAATATTAAAAAAATAAAAAATAAATCTATCTATCTGGATTGGTCAAACTACCCCAGAGATTTACAATGTTACGAAAGATTCATATTTCAAATAAATGCTGCTCTTTTGAACTTTACTGAACTTCTTTTGAACAATTCATCAGATAATCCTGAAGAAAAAAATGTATCACAGCTTCTATAAAAATATTAAGCAGCACAACAGTTTTCAACATTGATTATAATAAGACATTTTTCTTGAGCAGCAAATCAGTACATTAAAATATTTCTGAAGGATCATGTGACACTGAAAACTTGGAGTAATGAGGCTGAAAATTCAGGAATAAATAAAATATGTAAAAAAAAATATGAAAATAGAAAACAGGAATTTTAAACAATAATAATATTTCACAACACGACTGTTTTTACTGCCTTGGTGAGCATAAGAGGCTTCTTTCAAAAACATTAAAAATCTTACCGATCCCAAAGTTGATGGTAGTGTAAATATAAAATATATTTATTATATATATAAAAAATATATTTTTGAATCAGCTGCAATCACATCTAATATATAAAAATTCATGAGCACATAAAAATTCATCAACACTTTTCCACCCCAGTATGTACTGTATGTACTGTATTACTGTAATGTCAAAATAAATGATATATACTGCAATTTAAATTGCATTTATACATCATAGTAGTATTTACAAACCATAAAATTGAGAATAATGTAATGATGTCAAAAAATGTTTTATGCAAGACTCATTGTATTTTTTACCTGTAAACAAATAGTAAACTGTAAATACTTCTTTATAGTTACAAGCTCTTTAGAGAATTGGCTTCATGGCATCATATCGCCTAAAGCCAAGAAAGACTGTTTTGAAAATAATGGTACGGTACATTGTTATTTTTGAGATACTACTATAGGTTTTTTTAATTTTATACTATTAATATTTTAAATTGGTATTTATTTTTATATTTTCCATTTTGACATACTATTCTAGTTTTTATTAATATTTTGAATTAGTTATAATTTTTATATTTTCCATTTTTGAGATACTATTATAGTTTTTATTAATATTTTGAATTATTTTTTATTTTTATATTTTTCATTTTCATTTAGATTTTGGTTACAGTTTGCGCCAGTTTTTTTTGCCATTTTTATTATAATTATTATTATTATTATTTTTTTAAATATGTCTATGCAGGTTTTACAATTCTTTATTTCATTTATAGTTTTAGTTTTATTTAGTTTAGTTTTGCCTTGGCAACTAGATGAAAAATGTTTTTTCATATTTTATTTCATTTCAAGTAACTGAATTTTTTATGGTTTTAGATTTAGTTAATAATATCCCTGATACGGTAAGGTAATTATAGTTCTTTTATCAGTGCACCTAGATTATAGTTTCATAACTACTGAAAAGTCAGACAAGCTACATGGCAAGATGGTCAATTGTGCTGTACTGTATTATTAATACAATCCCAATGGAAAGAAATCAGGTTTTCCAGGAAAAACTAAACTATCGGCTTCACAGCCACCAGCGCCCTACAAACATAAACACACTATGTGTCTGCGGGCTAGATCAGCCCTAGTTTCTCACGTTGCGAAATGGAGATGTGAGATGTGTTGATGTGCAAGAGCATGAGAAGAATAGAGTTCTTGGAAAGCTCTGACCAGTGCGTCAGTCGCCAGGCCGATTTTTTTTAGAAAACCACAAGTGTGATGAAACAGCCTGAATTTCTACAAATCCTATGGCTCTCACAAAGGGCACCAGTGGGTTAGGGCTAGAGGAGAGGAGGGGCTTTTACAGATACTTACGTATATATGACGTGCCACCTAAGCCAGGAAGGAGTGAACAGGGTTAAGATATTATCTGAAGGGTTTATTTTCCATGTATGTAAGATAACAGTGTATTAACTTCAAAGAAATCAAACCGCTGTATGAACTGAAGATGCAAATGGTGGTGAACCAAAACTGAACTGAAACTGAAAGCAACATATACTTAACATTTGCAAATAAAACAGTAGTATATTCTGTTGTATTGGGGTCATTACCTGTAAACTAGTGCTCTGGTCGGAGAAAGGAGAGCTGAAAAATGTTGTCACAATACTCATTACGGTTTCGGTCACGTAGCTTTCTAACGTCGTGTCAGCATGTTTGCGGTCGCTTGTATTGTTGCAGACCTGGATGCAAAACAACCATAAAGAATTGACAGAATTATTGTGGGCTTGAGTCATTTGCTTCAGTAAGCACAGTCAGAACATACACTGATTCACCCCTTTACTGCATCAAAAAAAGGTTCAGAAATCATATAAATAAAACATATTATACCACAAATAATGAATCACTCCTACTTGACTTTATAAAAAAAAAATCCCACAGGCATTTAAACAATGTTAGTGGAACACTAGCAAGCAAGAGATTGGTACTTTTTGGTACTTTACACCTAAACGATTCATTGGGGTTGAGAAAAATCCCCAAAACGGCTTCCATTACCCTGCATATGTCAACCAGAAAGTTCTCAAAGAGCTTCCACATATGGTTGCTGGTGTAGATCTCCTTCATTTCGACCTCTGTGTCCACGTAGCAATGGTTCAGGAAGTTGATATAAGCAATTTTAACCTAAAAAGGACAAAGAATATACACACAACTTATGATATCAAAGTAAGTCACATTTTGGAGCTGCTTGACCTAGAGAGACGACATCATTTAGGCCAGTGGTTTTAAAGCAGGGTTCCGAGGCCCACTATTGGGCCTTAGCAGACTTTAAAGGGGCCATAGGATGACTTAAAATGGATTCATGGTGAGCATAAGAGACTTTGAATAACCTTACTGATTCCAAGCTTTTGAAAGGTAGTGTTAATATAAAACATTTTATATAAAATAATAAATATATATAAAATATGTGATTTTTTTAAATCAGTGGCAAAGGCAATCACATCTAATATGTTTATATATGCATTTATGGTATCTGAATATCACTTAATTTGCATGTCTCCAAATAATATTTTATGAATTACTCAGAATAAAAAAAAAAAAAAGAACTGTAGCAAATGATTATGCTTTCACTTCCTAAGTATTTTTTGGGTAATGCATTTTCTGAGAAATTACTTTTTTTCAGGGACATTAACAAAAAAAATCTTGAGAATCAAGCATATTTCCCACCCTTCATTACTCTGTTAAATTTTACATGTTTTATGCATTAAATAAAATTAATAAAAAAAATATGCAATTAATTTTAAGGGGACCTATTATGCCCCTTTTCACAAGATGTAATATAAGTCTCTGGTGTCCCCAGAATGTGTCTGTGAAGTTTCAGCTAAAATACCCCACAGATCATTTATTATAGCTTGTCACCCCTATTTGGGTGTGAGCAAAAACACACCGTTTTATGTGTCCCTTTAAATGCAAATGAGCTGCTGCTCCCAGCCCGCTTTCCAAAAGAGGGCGGAGCTTTAACAGCTCGCATTTCAATTGCTCAACGGCAGCAAAGCTGGAGAATCTCACGCAGCCAAAATGACGATTGTCAGTAAAGATGTTCAGCCTTACATTGTTCAAACCGGAGTTGGACACTGAAGGAGAGACTCAGGAAGAAGTTACAACTTTTAGAATGCATCCAGACATTTCTGAATTGTTAGTGGATAAGTTTATGTAGTTTCTTTGGAGTTGATTCAACTCATCGACTAGCATGTGCCGTCATGTTAATCTTTTGTGCAAATCCAGCATTGAATTGACCCTCGTTTGGCCCCTTTAAGTTTTATGCATTAAAATAGAATTAATAAAATGTAATTACAATTATTTATGTATGCATTTATTTATTATTTGTTTATTTGTTTTATTTATTAAAATAATAAAAAAAAAAAAATTATCAAAAACTGAATCGAAATGTTAAAAAAAAAAAAAGTGTAAGCTTGTCTCATGGTACTCAATGCAGCTTATTCTGGCCAATAATCACCAGCTTACACAAGAAAAGTCCATCTGACCAACATGGAAAGTGACAATTTACAGTTTGTTTTCTTTTAAAGTGCCATTTAAGGGAGAGTAAACAGATGCTACCACAATAAAATGTTGAGGAAAAACATTCAAATGATGCGGCATTAAGCTATTGACCACCAACCTCAGGAATGCAGTCTTTGTGCGTGACCACACGGACAATATCATCCAACGGCAGCAAGGAGTTGCACTTGATCTCAGTGTAGACGTTTTTGCCCTCCGTGCAGACGGCCAGCAGCTCCACCAGGTGGATGTGGTACATGAGGGGGCTATTTTCATCCATCCGGTCACGCTCTGAACGCATCATCTGGACCAGGGTCTGGAAGGAGGCCCGGTCATTATAAAAGACCAAAACATCCTCCCCAGAGTTCACCAACTGCAGAAAAAAAGAGAGATTTAAGATTAAATCACATGAATAATTAACAAAACTGAAATAATTTCATCACATCAGCCACCCACCTCGGCCATTACAATATCCTGGCATTTCTTGATGAACTTGTTCTCTGCCTTGACGATGGTCTGCAGGAACTTCAGGTACTGCACGTGCCTGCCGTGGGTCTCTATGCAGTGGACGAAGTGCTGCACGACCCGCTCGTTCATCTCACTGCACAGCTGAAAGTTGTTCATGAATATGTGCTGCATCGTGATGGCCTCCAGGATCTACAGAAGATAAAAGAGACAAATCTGATATATGTGAGGAAATTACAGTTTAAAACCAAACACTCTGTCCTGGTTGTTCTAGCACCTTAGAAACAAAGGACTTTCATTCAAATTGAGCAAAAAAAAAGGTCTGTGTGGTGCTGAAACACCCCATTTCCTAAGAGTATGGTTTTCAATTTGGAAAGGACAACCATTAGAAAAACACCGAAGATCAAATGGGATCCTGTCTTGCCAATTTGATGTATATCTTCTTGGTTGTAAAAGGATACGTGAATAAAATACTTGCAACACTTAAATGTAACATGATAAATATGTATTCAGGGCTTGACATTAACTTTTTTGCTCATCAGCCACTGTGTTTAGTGGTTTTCCAAAGTTACTAGCCACTCAGCATTTTCACTGGCCACAATTTTGACATTGATACCATGGGGGAAAACTGCCATATATACATTTTTAATATTATCTCATAATTTGGCAACAGGTCTATTCGGCTGCTGTCACTTTAAGACCTGGCACACGGAACCATTATACTGTTACACATGTGTTTTCTTTCTCAATTGTTTACGTTCACTTAAAACATAGCTGACTATGTTTACGTGAATACTCTCCAAGACTGGCATTTTGACATTATTTTGTGTGTATTTGACTGTTTAAACAAAATAAGCAGCAAAAAAGAACTCAATTCAGTACTGAGAGGTGGCTTTATGTGCACGCACTTTGGGTATGAGAACAAAATATGCAGGAATGAGTAAAATTATGCACAGTACATGCAATCCCACGCCAAAATTCAAGCCTTGTACAATATTCATATGGAGCAAATGAAACGAGTGAGTGAAGGGAGGCAAGTTTGTGTTTCAACTCACTGTGGGAGCTGCTATCATGTATCTATTCAGCGGAAAATGTGAATTGGATTGGCATAGCGTTTCAGATACTTCAGTAACGATATGTATCGAAAAATTGATATTTCTGACAAAACTACATTGCACTTATTATTATTATTTCAGATGCCTTTTTAAAAGACTACAAATGAAAAATGTACAATATATATATATATATATAAAACTCAACCTGCCAAAGTGGCTAGTAGAAGTGACTGCGTTACACGCAACTGCTGAAATCCACCCGTATTTGGTGGGTTGTTGGGTGTTAATGTCAAGCCCTGTATGTATTTATAAATATGCAAACTATAATAATTATACAATAAGAAATAGCCATAGAGTCTGATATGACTGGAATGGTAATAGATAGTGTATATGAAGAATTTTTGATGAAATGTAATGGAATTTCATGACCCTAACAACACCCAAACAGCACATATAACACATGGTAACATTAAAATACCGCAAAAATATGACTACAATAAGTCTAGTCATGATGTCATGATGAACTATGAATCATTGTCATGTTGCTTTTAAAATTTGTTTGAGATGTAGCAATATGGAAACTGAGAAGACTCGCCCCCACCCGACACTCATCCAGTGATGAAACACAATAGCTTCCCTGATGTGTGTCTGACTCTGAGATGGAGAGCTCACCCCAGGATTCAGGAAAAGGTTGATGTGTTTGTGGAGCAGAGCCTGGTTCTGCTGGTTGCCTGCGCAGAAGTTCTGAAGAAACTCGTGAGCCAGTTTCATGATCTCTTGCATTCGGATGTCCTCACCCTGAGAAAATGTACATCACTGCTCATTGACACTTTTTTTATATATTTTTAATGACTTATATATATATGAAACATAAAACATGTCTGGAATAGAATGCCTTCACAATAATTAATGATTCTTAAGGAAAGTAATAACTTGTCATTCCATTAGGGAGTCTGATTAATTTCAGTTTATTTCAGATAATAACTGCTCCAACTGATTCATAAGTGTTTTTATTCACTAAAAAGAACTGGCTTACAGGAGTCATTCATTCAAGAATCGAAATACACTGGTCACACTGCATGTTTTTGATTCACTAAAAATAACCAGTCCACAAGAATCATTCCTTCAAAAAGTAGACTGCTTCTGTCGAGTTGCATGTTTTTGATTCACTCGAAAGATCTTAAATTTAAGAATCATTCATTCAAGAATCGAAATACACTGGTCACACTGCATCTTTTTGATTCACTAAAAAGAATCAGATCATAAGAATCATTCATTTAAGAATCAGATTAGACTGGTTAAGCATTCAGCTTTTTATTTTTTCGAAAGATTCTGAAGACTCATTCATTCATGAATCAAAAGACACTGGTCGCTTTGTTTTTCATTCACTAAAAAGTCATAAGAGTCATTAATTCAGGAATCAGAATACTCTAAATGCAGTATGTTTCATGCTGTAGATTCAGTAGCAGTGTTGTGGAATAGCAGGTATTTCAGTTTGATTTTCCATCCGCATCCGCTGAATAATGCACATTTGAGAAGCATTAACCAAAAATCATTCTGCGAGTGCCACACTTATTAGACTCGAGTACACTAGACCAGACTCATACTGCACCTTCTCATAAGGGATCTGCAGCAGCTCAAGCACCACTGAATGAGCTCCCATGTTCCTCAACAGCCTCTGCTGCTGTTTCTTACTCTTCTTCCCTGACGGTCCTTCCTGCACACACAGCTTGCTAAGACGCAGGAGGATCTAGAGAGAGAAAGAAAGACAGATGACGAGCTGACGAGGAGAAAATGAAGTAAAAAAACACTTTTTTATCAAAGCAGCTCCAACTGCAATAGCTGTTACATGTGGTGCTAATTGTGTCAGCACTGGTTAATTTGATCTACTTTAGTTAAAGAGGCTATATAATTAGCTTTGCCAGTGTTTATGGAGCTTGGCTACATCGACAGACTGCTACTTTATACAGCTCAATGTGAACAAGCATGTGAATGACACTTTACCTCCTTCACGTCTCTGTAATTGTCACTGCCATTTCCATCTGTCTTTTTTTTGTCTGAACACGTGTCCCTCTACATAAAGAGCAGCAAACGTACAAAGGTTAAATGAAGCAAGTGTGAATGTTTTATTCTATTCAAATAACAAGGGTCACTATCTAAGGAAGACGGCCTTGAAGTAAAAAAAAAATAAAAATGGTAATAGCAGGTTTAAAATATGTAAGATATGTAAAATATGTAAAATGTTTTTTGCCAGTTTCACAGACAAGTCATAAGCCTAGTCCTACACCGTGTCCGTGACGCGATGCCGCGACACGTGATAAAAGGTAACTTTCCATGTTAATCAGAGTTTTTGTCCAAACCAGCCACGACGATTTTACTTTAGAAACGGTTTCTATTTTTCTGCGACGTCGTACAACGTTCTTGACGTCGAAACAAAAACGTTCAAACTGTCAACTCATTGTGAACAGACAAGTGTATTGTATGACAAAGATTGTTTCAGTAACTCAGTATGTATTTTTAATAATGTTTGAATGGTGTAATATTCATGAATTTGAATATGTATATCCATTTCGTTGCGAGTGCGGGGAGCTTGCCAAGAGAGCCCGCCACGCGCTCTTCTGATTGGCTGTGATTTTTGATTGACTTTATCGTGTTTCATAGTCGCATTGTGTTTGTCGCTGGAATCTTATGGCATCTATAGTTCTAGACTAAAATGCATGTTTGAGCTGTTTTAAAGCAATTTGCACTGACATGTCTTAAAACTTGTCCGTGCCACTGTTTTGTCTCAAGAAGCACACCAGTAATGTAAAGGCACGTTTATAAAAGCTACTTAAATGTCCTATTTGAACTAAGGCTTAATCCTGGCTTAATCTAAGCCCTTTCTGTGAAACTAGGCCATAAGGTTTAAATTATAAGAAAAAAAGTAACAATTAGCTTTTTTGTTTACTCTGATAAATAAATGTGGGTGCCACCAAATTACAAAAATTCAAAATATATTAATATATTTTTTTCCCAAATAATTTCATCAAATGATTTACCAAGACATTTAATTATATAAATGCTTGATGGGTTTTTGTTATCATTACATAGACCAAACTGATGAATAATTACATCAATAGGGGGTCTGAAATCTTTGTGGAAGTGATCGTAAACTAAATATTGTTAAAAACAAATGCATTAAACAAAAATTTTACAAAAGCTAAAAGTTAAAACGCTAAAATAAAACTTAAATAGATTTTTAAAAAAATATTTAATAATGATCATATGAATAGCTTTCCAATAAATAAAGAAATTCATAAAGAACTGCAAATACACTAACGTTTATGTTTTTTAAAAAATAAATTAATACTTTTATTCAGCAAAGATGCATTAAATAGATCAAAAGTGACAAAGACATTCATAATGTTACAAAACGTTTCGGTTTCAAATAAATGCGGTTCTTTTGAACTCTTTATTCATCAAAAAATCCTGAAAAAATCCTATCAAAAATATTAAGCAGCACAACCGTTTTCAAAAAAAAAAATCTTGAGCAGCAAATCAGCCTATTAGAATGATTTCTGAAGGATCATGTGACACTGAAGACTGGAGTAATGATGCTGAAAATTCAGCTTTGCATCACAAGAATATATTACATTTTAAAATATATTAAAATAGAAAACAGTTATTTTGAATTGTAATACTATTTCACAATATTACAATTTTTACTTTATTTTTGATCAAATAAATGCAGCCTTGGTGAGCAAAAGAGAAAAAAACATTACAAATCCTACCGAGCCCACTTTTAAATGGTAGTGTACATTTATGCGGCAATATACAGGATATTAGAGGCCAGGCAACCCTCAATTTCAGGGGGTCTCTGCTCCGTTTTTATATCCACCAAGGGGTTCTTCGACTACAAAAGACTCCTGCCTTAAATAATAAATGTTACCACCTTCTTTTGTGGTCAGACTCTGCCGGCAGTCCATCCCCTGCATCCATGCCTTCATCACCCTGTCGCTTGTACACCCAGAGCTCAGATTTTTCCACATTAGATCGCAGCTGGTCAAGGTCCGATTTGATCTGCTTGTAGTTGTCTACGTCCTGACTGGTCACTAGAAGCTGAACCTACAGGGGAAAAAGCAACATGAAAAATAGAAATTAAATTATGCATTAAAACATCAACCAACAGAAATGGTCCAAATGAAACTAGTCAGTTGGAGTCATTGTTTTAAATACCTGTTTGAAAGCCATGAGCACTTCTTGTCTCTGACTGAAGTGCCTGAAGAGCAGATGTAGCGCTCCAGACACAAGCGGTGGATAGTCATGCATGGTAAGGTGCAGCAGAACCCTCAAAAATGTTCTGCCACCATGGTCATCAAGATCCAGAGGTGTGTTCTCCTCACTGAGTTCAGAAAAATGGTTACATACAGTACTTGTGTACTCTTACAAAGACTTTTGCACCTTCTCATTCAAGAAATGAATCCTTACCTTCCACCAAAGATTCCTTCTGCTTGCTCTTCAATGTTCTCAAAGTCCAGAGCTGTGAAACAAACAATTATGAATGCTCTCATAATCTTTAGGGTAACTCATAGGTGATAGTGAATGGGGAATACTGTATACCTGGGATACTGTTGGGCCCATCGGCGTTTGCAGCTGGCGTTGCATCTGTTTGCATGTTGCTCTCGTCAAACTCTCGTTTGAAGATGCACAACAAGCAGGAGATCCTGTAGTCCAGTCGTACATTCAGAATAAACTAAACAACAACAAAAAAACACAAGGTTCAGTATTTTAACCAGATTTGTTCTCTAATATGTCTTGCATTAAAAATGGTGAAATAAAAAGAACTATCCCTTTAAGTTGCTGGCTGCAGTTCACTTAACGGCCACCGGTGTCGCTAATAACAAGGGTGATTCTGAATTCTACATACAGCCCCTTTAATTATGTTTTTAATTACCTGCAGGATCTCTATGATCTTTAGTTTGGTGTCCATCACCAGAATGTCTTCCTTCTCTGGTTCTGTCTGGGTCTTAACCACATCACCGTCTGGGGGTGTTGTGGGGGTTGTGGGTAAGAATCCACCCCCTCTTAGAACCACCTGCGTCATCAGCTCCCCAACGCCATGGATGGATTTCATTACATTGCTACCTGGGAGAAACATAACCAACAAAGTGTTAAAACTTCTGATTAAACATGTCTCCTTTTACATTTGATGTTTTAGTGATTGTTTGAATATCAATAGCAGAACCAACAAAGGACAGACTCAAACTGTTATAACATGAGAAAAAGATCACGACTGAGGAGATTTACTTTTGGACTCGTCTCCTTTTTCCATTTTGTTGATGGGATAGATAGTGCTGACGTGAACGCAGTCCAAAATGGCCAACAGGATCTTGGTCAAACGCAACAAGTCGCTGAAGTTGTAAAAGCCAAAGTAAATGAGGTTTCTTGCTAAATTCACAACCTTAAAAAAAAAATCAAAAAGACACGTAAGAGTTAACCACATCCAAAACGACCCACATTTCTCACACTTGCACAGCAAACATTGGACGGTGGCTTACCTCAAAAGTGAGTTTGTTTTTCTCTTTATCATTAAAAGGAATGTTCTGACAAACCACATCTCTGAGATAGTTCTCCACAAAATCCATCGTGAGAGCAAAGCGTTCCTTTATCTCATCTCTGCTGGTTCCATCGTTATCATAACTAGAACAAAAAGACATTAAATAAACCATTTTTGCCTGGTAGAGACAAAAAAAACAGCAGAAACCTAATAATGGAAGTCGGTGTACAACATACTCATCGATAGCGATTTTGGACGGGATCTCAGACCACAGCCTGGCATATTTCACAGGCATGACCTGTTCCTGAGGGTCACGGTCCACGTGCATGTGAAGCATCAGTCGGCAGAACGAGGCACGGAGGTCGTAGGGCAGGTCTTCATCTGACATGCAGCGCAGGATCAGGTCCACATCCAGCTGACCTGATATCTTCTCAATGGCCAAGTACTGGCGGTCCAAACACATCCGTGCAAACAGGTTCAGCTGGTATCTGAGGAGGAAATGAACCAGGAGAGCAGGTTACTGAGAGAACTATTTTGGTTTTATACCATTTTGCACTTGAAAACAATCAATTGAACAATCAATTTTCAAGTTTTTGGGTTTTGCCCTGATTAACATTGACCCTTAGCTTATTTCCTCTTGGCTGACCTGTAGTAGCTAATGACCTCCTGGTCCTCTTTCTGTCCTTCTTTGGCATCCTGTGCCAGCTCTCTGACACTCTTACTCTTGATCTCCTTAGCGCTGTCCTTCCAAAACAACCACACCTCCTCCTCATCCTCCTCTGACTCCACGGGACCCTCTCCAGACTCGACCTCAAACCGAGACAGCACCAGCCTGAGGCGAGAGAGAGAAATAAAGACTTTTAAATGGAAGTAGCAACAAACTACTCTTAATTATGAGATAGCATGTCAAAGAGATAAAAATAATTTGGAACATTTTGTACATCTACAACGTGTCTGTGTTCAGTTTCATGGTGTTTTTTTCTTTGAAATGCATATTTTTTATCATGTGAAACCTATTACATGTCCTTAGTCATATAGAAAGACACAGATAATGTTCCTTTAATTGATTTAAAGTAGTTCACTTGCAAATTGAATTACCCTGTGTAGCATTTTCAAAAGCAATGCTTACTTCTCAAGTGTGACCAAACACAGTAAATAAATAAATAACATTAAAAAGTTTAGGGTCTTAAGTCTTTTATTATTATTATTATTATTATTATTATAAAAAAATATTTTTTTTCAGCAATGATGCATTAAATTGATCAAAAGTGAAGGCATTTATGATGTAACAAAAGATTTATATTTCAAATAAATGCTGATTCTATTAATCAAAGAATCCTGATAAAAAGTATACCATGGTTTACATTAAAAATAAGCAGCACAACTGTTAATAATATCAAGAAATCAGCATATTAGAAAGATTTCTGAAGGATCATGTGACACTGAAGACTGGAGTAATGATGCTGAAAATTCAGCTTTGCATCACAGGAATAAATTACATTTTAAAATATATTAAAGCAGTTATTTTAAATTTTGAAATTATTTCACAATATTGCTGCTTTTACTGTATTTCTGATTAAATAAATGCAGCCTTGGTGAGCCTAAGACACTTCATTTAAAAAAAAAAAAAAAACATTAAAAACCTTACCAACCACAGACATCTGAATAGTAGCGTATATTAACATTATATTAGACAAAAATTATAATTAAATAAATAAAAACTAATCTCAGCATCTAATAATGCACTACAGAAAGCAATATTGCAAGTGCAAGTGAATCTGTATGTAATGCAGTCTGGGTTATATTCTCTTTTACTTTGTTTTGTTTATAGTTTTCAAAAATGTCTCACTTGGTCTCAATAAGGATGTCAGCATTGGCAGGGTTCAGCACGGCGTTGCAGATCAGCTCCTGAGTTACTGGGATGGACTTGTTCATGGACACACAGAGATCGGACAGGTAGTCCAGAAACCTAAACATAACAAGCACAACTACAACTGCAACTACATGTTAATAAACTTTCATTAGAGTATTAGTAGACTGTTGGGTTAGGTGTTAGGGTTCAGGTTAGTAGAATAAGTTGACTTGTAGTTGCTTATAGTTAGTAGAATGTCTAAAGTGGACCATTGAAATAAAGTGTTACCTATCGAAACATTCTAGACTTCTATCTATCTGTCTTGTTACTTATACAGTATATTAGCACAAAAAGTGCTGCTCTCAAACATTTGGATAGAAAAGCTTTTTTGTCTTTGCACTCTCTCCCACCTTGGTTCACGGTTTTTCCTCACAAGGCTGACAAATGTGTCAATTTCTGCTGCCGTGATGTGCTTCTCCAAGAGTTTGCGGTTGTTGTGGAGGAGGGCCGTTATCGTATCCTCAGCCAACACGTCGTAACCGATCTGTTTCTGCATGAAGCGGAACTGTTTGGCGATGTATTCCTGGACAAAAAGGGCACAAAGGGACAACGTGATTCATTCTGTTCTTTCATACACCAGACGTGTCACCCATTCTCTTTTGGAGTTAGTTTTACTTTAATTACACATTCACATGAGGATGACGGATGAATCCATAAAAATGTTGTAGGGTCGATTACGACATAGTCTATTGGTTAAATCCCCATAAGGACTGTCATTGGACCCATTGGGCACATGTACGGTTTGCTTTAGATAAAAGTGTCAGCTAAGTGACAAAATATTTCTTGTTAACTAAAACTAAAAATCATAAAACTCATTATTTGAAATAAAATAAACTGAAATAAAATAAAATAAAATATAAAAAATATTTTTTTCTGCTGGTTGCCAATGCAACTCATTTCATTTTCATTTAAAGTCGAAGTACTCAATAAACTAATCTGAAACTTAATAAAAACTATATAAACATACAGAATTATACACATAAAAAAAGATAAAAATACTGAACAAAATTACTAAAACTCAGTTAAAATAAATATTAAAAAAAAATCTATTTCAAAATATGAACAAAAACTATAATAGTATATCAATGACTCTAAAATGGCACTGCTGTCAATCGAGTAAGATTTTAAATCACAATTCATTTCTCTCTTTTTTAAATTCATTTGTGGGTGAACATGGGCACTTCCGTTGCAAAGATGAATAAATAAACAATGTTAAATAAAATTAAATGCATTAAATATATTTAATTAATCACACTGGTTATTGAATTAACATTGACAATTATATATTACAGAATTTTGAAACTAAGTTCAGGTTAAAATTTTGAGGTAAGGTAGCATTACATATAGTTTCTTGAAATGTTTAAAGAGCTTAAACAGCATTCATTAGAGAGGTGTAAACCACAGGAAGTCACAATCATGCCTGCAGGAACAGATAGCATCTTGAAGTTCATGAACGTATCTGAGAGAATCAAAATGAAGGCAAGCCAAATTTAAAGGGGTACTTCACCACTGACAAAATGGGCTTTCAAGAAACTTGGCTGCGTATACAGTACAAAGGCAAAAATAAATAAATAAATAAAATTACTACTGACATTGTAACAATACAAAATGGGTTGAAAATTGGCAAAGTTACACTTTAATCTTATCAGAATGATCATAAAATTGTGCATTTTATCATTGTATGTATGTGTGTGTGTGTGTATATATATTGTGCACAATTTTATGAGGTCTATGAGGTCGAAGGTTGAACTTCCATGTTGGCTGGTGTTTCTGCAGCCCCACCTGGTTCTTCCTGTAGTCCTGCTGTGAATGTCGCAGCACACGGTAGCACAGCCTGCAGATGTGCCTGAAGGGGGCATGTCTCTGGTCACTCAACTCCTCCAGACGCAACATGGGACCATCACCGCTGTCTGTGAATGGGGCCTGAAGCAGCTTGAAGATCTATTGATGGAGTGAGAATGGAGACTAGAATGAATACTACTTCTGATGTATCTATAGCATCTAAACTAGGGCTGCACCCTAATAGTCGACTAACCATTAGTTAACGAGAAGAGGCTTATTCGACCAAAATTTTATTAGTCGCTTAGTCACAGGGAAGAATCCACAGGAAGTGGATTGCAGTCTGTGATGGACAGATGGTTAACAGCTGGTCTATGTGGTAGGCTTATTACAGTACATTCGGCAGGACATCCAAACGCTCACCTGTCATTCATCGACCTCAAATATGGCTTGTCATCTGAAACATGTAGTAGCAACTTTACATGGCCGCTGCTTTAACGTTTACCTAGAAAAATGTGGGCTATTCAAGTGCTTGTAGTGTGAAAGCTGAATCATCATTTTTGGTCATACAGATAAGAGTAATACATCTTTTGAATCTGTGAAGAGTCTACTTTTATTTTTATGTGCACTCACAATAACAACAAAACGTTGTGCTTTTGTAAAATAATGAAGGGTGCACTTTCTGCCGTCTCTCCCTGTGAACTTAAGCACGCCAAAAAAACAACTGAAACTCCATGTAAACTTAACAAGAAAAATATATCTATAGAAAGTGAAATGTCTACTTTTAAATGAACCAATTAAAATGAGAACAAATATTCTCAGACTATGTAATCCATATGAAACATGCGGAGATGACAAGTCAGCATCGTCAGCTTCATCACTGCGGTCGAAAATACTGAAAACACTAGTTTTTCAATTAATTATTAAAATGTTAAAGCAGTCTCCTTGCTGTTTTTTCCCTGACGCATTCATAAGCATTACTTTTGTCGGTGCGCCGTGGCAAGCTTTATGTATGCGCTTGAGCGCTGATTAGCCTATGTAGGCATTAAAGGTTCATTATTATGATTTATATGGTTTATTAATAAATGTGCGATTAGTCGACTGATCGCCTCAAAATGAACGACTACTAGTTGACCAGAAAAATCTTTAGTTGAAGGCAGCCCTAATCTAAACAGACTCAGGAAACAACCAACCTGACCAAAAAGTTAAAAGGTTTAAGTTTGGAATAACATAAGTCTTTTTAGAGCCTTGATGTTTAAATCAAGATGATTGCAGATGTTCTAAATCCATTATATCTGGTTTCTGTGGGATATTTTGTTAAAAAATTGAAAATTCTGACATTATTTTCTCACTGTAATGTCATTCTAAGCCTAAAAAATTTTCATTTTGAGGTGAAGGACGTGTTTTTAAGCACTCCTAGTAGTGAAATGTGAGGTACTGAAGAATATCCTACTTGTTTCAAGATATTCTGCTCTCTCATGAGTTTCTGCCGTTCACGGTTGGGTTTATTGACCATGATCTCCAACACATCCTGTCCATTGTTAGGAATGTCCACCACAAAAAACACAAGGTCTTCTAGAAGCTTAGTGACAAACCTACAGAATGCACAGAGAAAAGAACGTCATGGTCACTGTTCAAGGACACAATCTTTAATTTTCCACTTGAAATGGTGGAAAATTTTGTATATTCATCAAAGTAATGCTTGTTCCCACAGAGTTAGTACACCATAATCAATTGCTACATTAAAACAACATGAAGTGTTAACCGAGGTCACAGCAAAGCATTTAGTCAGGGGTCACGAAAGCACTTCCCAAGCACATTCCTACTCCAGAAAGTCTCAGGGGTTGTACCTTCTTTCGTTCTGGGTGATCGTGCCCTTCTCCAGTTTGCCAGCGATGGATGCCAACACTTTACTGGCATCATTGGCAAAGTCTAGGTCCCTCACCTCAGCTGGAGGCACTGGCACAATAGCAAAGGCCTCTTTATCTTCTTTGATAGGTGATGTGCCAATCTGAAGGGGAAAACAAACTGTAATTGAGTGCAACACTAATATCAATGGATATTATTAGTAATGTTATGTTGAGGATGACATCTATTATAATGCAGTTTTATACATTTAATAACTTCCTGTTCACCATGGCATATTAATCATATTTATTTAAAATAATATTTCTTAAAATAATAATAATAACAATTCTTATTATTATTATTATTAGCAACATTAAGCTGAAGACAACATCTATTAAAATTAGTTTATGCATTCTATATAGACTTAAAATGTTTCACCACAGCACTTTATTATATCTAAAATAATATTTATATATTTATTAAAATATAAAATAATATTAATAATAATAATAGCAACATTAAGTTGAAGACATTATCTATTAAAATAATTTTAATTATATTTAAAATAATATTTATATATATTTTTTAAATATAATAATAATAATAATACTTATAATAATAATAAAATAATTTCAACAGTTGCTAAAACAATAAATCAGACAATAAATCAGATTAACATGCAAACTGATAAGCCATTCGATGATAACATGTTTTTGGCTAATTATTTATACAACACCCACTCGTAACATAACTGGCTTCTCCTCCTCTTTGTCGATGGGGTTGTTGGTGCTGTGAACCCATGTGTTGGTGCACAAGTGCCTCAGTCTTACATACGAGTTCCTGAAGAGGAAACAATTGGTAAAAGACTCAACAATAATACACATAGATATCAAAATATGTAGAGTAGAGAATTATGAGAGAGATCGACCAAGCGAGTGTGTTACTGCATCTGATACAGCATTTATTCTTCAGGTCAATCTTATATTCATAATGAAAAATCAGTTTGAATGTCCACTGAGGAAAGCAATGTCTTTGTCTAGGTATCCTTTTAACAGTTAAGGGGATTTCCCATGACAGCGCTTGTCAATGCATTTGTCGGTTGCGTCTTATAAGGTGTTGTTTATAGTAAAAACAATGTCTTTGTTTACCACCTTGTACCAGTCCCTTTTTGCTACTGACTCACTCATAAAGAGTCATTTTCTAAAAAAAAAGGTACAAATGTACACTACCAGTCAAAAGTTTGGACATGGTAAGATTTTTAATGTTTTTAAAAGAAGTTTCGTCTGCTCACCAAGGCTGCATTTATTTAATTAAAAATACAGTAAAAATTGTAATATTGTGAAATATTATTACAATTTAAAATAACTGTTATTTGTTTGAATATATTTTATAAAGTAATTTATTCTTGTGATCAAAGCTGAATTTTCAGCATCATTACTCCAGTCTTCAGTGTCACATGATCCTTCAGAAATCATTCTAATATG
Source organism: Hypophthalmichthys nobilis (assembly GCA_037950665.1). Classification (NCBI taxonomy): domain Eukaryota; kingdom Metazoa; phylum Chordata; class Actinopteri; order Cypriniformes; family Xenocyprididae; genus Hypophthalmichthys; species Hypophthalmichthys nobilis. Next base: position 23,105,875 of record CM075487.1, read on the forward strand.
CTGATCTGCTGCTCAAGAAACATTTATTATCAAATATTTGTGTACAATATTTTGTTTTTTTTTAGGATTCTTTGATGAATAGAAAGTTTAAAAGAACAGCATTTATTTGAAATATAATCTTTTGTAACATTATAAATGTCTTTACGGTCACTTTTGATCGATTTAATGCATCCTTGCTAAATAAAAGTATTAATTTCTTTAATTTCTTTTCAAAAAAATAAAAATAAAAATTCTTACGGACCCCAAACTTTTGAACGGTGGTGTATAATGTTACAAAAGCTTTGTATTTCAGATCAATGATGTTCTTTTGAACTTTCTATTCATCAAGGAATCCTGAAAAAAAAGTACACAACTGTTTTCAACATTGATAATAATCATAAATCATAAATCAGCATATTAGAATGATTTCTGAAGGATCATGTGACACTGAAGACTGGAGTAATGATGCTGAAAATTCAGCTTTGCATTACAGGAATAAATATATTCAAACAGAAAACAGTTATTTTAAATTGTAATAATATTGCACAATATTACTGTTTTTACTGTATTTTTAATTAAATAAATGCAGCCTTGTTGAGCAGACGAAACTTCTTTTAAAAATCTTACTGTGTCCAGACTTTTGACTGGTAGGGTATATACAGTACTTAACCACAAATGCTCATCTTGCACTGCTCTGTGATGCCCCACGCATTACGTAATCACGTTGGAAAGGTCATACGTGACGTATGCAGAAGTACTGATCTAGTATCTACATAGCAAACGTGCAAAGACTAAGTCAAATGGCCTTTACAAAAAAAAAAAAAGGTAAAACAACAATGTCGTACGATTTAGAAGTTGGAGGAGAAAAGGGTGTTTTTCGCCCTACCGTGGTACTTCTGCCTACATCACATGTGACTTTCCAACATGATTACGTAATGCGTGGCGCAAGGCAAGAGCAGTGCAAGATGAGAATTTGTGGTTAAAAAGTATATCCGTTTTTTTTTTTTTTTTAGAAAATGACCGATCGTTTCGCTAGATAAGACCCTTATTCCTCGTCTGGGACCGTGTAGAGCTCTTTGAAGCTGCACTGAAACAATTTGGTAGCCGTTGAAGTCCACTATATGGAGAAAAATCCTGGAATGCTTTCCTCAAAAACCTTAATTTCTTTTCGACTGAAGAAGACATCTTGGATGACATGGGGTTCAGTAAATTATCAAGAAATTTTAATTCTGAAGTGAACTAATCCTTTAATTTTAAGGCCACTGGGTTTACAGAAGGTCATTGCACATTCCTGTTGTGTTGAGGGTTGTCTAGGGTCGCATTTAGGGGGCAAATGAGTTCATTTCACCATTTAGCAGTCCTTCAAATCCTCACAAGGGAATAAAACACACTTGTACTAAAGAAGTCATGTGAGCACCTTTAAAAGTCACTAGGTTAAGGACATATAAGGGGGAAACCCTTCAGGTCACTGTGAGCCCTGTAAACTCATGTGGTGTTGAATCCTACATTTAAGAAGATATGCCTGTCTAAGGCCAGACAGTGGCTCTATTGAGGATGTCAAAGAAGCATCTATGTCACAAACTCACTGACTGGCGTACAGACATCGCAACTCTAATGTACGAAACATAATGTTTATTAAGTCAGATCTAATTCAGCTCTTTTGCATCCAATTGCATGATATATGTTCAGGTGCTTCTGACATAATAAGTTTAAGTAATTAACTTTAAGGCTTGTGCATTTGCAGACTCGCAAAGTCGCTGTGGTCGTATTGCGCAATCCAAACATGAACCTTTCCTGAGTTCACGCCGTTGATTCCAACGGTGCCTGCGGGGAAGCTATAGCAGTTACACACACAAACACACAGACCTAATGGCTATCAAAGCCTCTATTGTTCTTAGTGTGTGTGGTGTTTAAACACACACAGTCACACACACACCCCTACGAGGAAGCTCAATACCTGTCAGGCCAGATAGTTAATTCACTAGAGTTTTACTCAGTCGCCACAAGCATGCACCTGTTCACATTACTCGTTCACACTTTGGCAGTGTTCACACTGCAAGCACATATGTTCACACTGGAACCCAATCTGTTTTTTTTTGTTCATGATATATGACACGTCACATGTTAAACTCATGAGATTTTTTATATTTGAATCTTTTGTTTTGACTCAGTGGTATCAAACTGCCAAAGTCACTTGAACCATTAAAATTTAGAAACACTTATGATGTAACAAAGCCTCGATTACTGAAATCACGTGACTTTGGCAGTTTGATACACGCTCCGACCCACTGATTCAAAACAAAAGATTCGTAAAGCTTCAAAGCTTCATGAAGCAGTGTTTTGAAATCGCCCATCACTAGATATTGTTGAATAAAGTCGTTATTTAGTTTTTTTGGCGAACAAAAAGTATTCTCGTCGCTTCATAACATTAAGGTTGAACCACTGTAGTCACATGAACTGTTTTAAATATGTCTTTAGTAGCTTTCTGGGCATCTGAAAGTGTTATCTTGAAAGTGAAATTATCTTGCTGGCATTGGAGGCCTCACTGAGCCATCGGATTTTATCAAAAATATCTTAATTTGTGTTCCAAAGATGAACGAAGGTCTTACAGGTGTGGAACGACATGATGGTGCGTAATTAATGACAGAATTTTCATTTTTGGGTGAACTAACCCTTTAAAGAATTAAGCCATCTAAGAGTTATTATTAAAAATCTATTTCCATTTCTAAAAGTAATTGTTTTTTTTCCTTCATTCCAGAGCCTAGTTTTTGCGCTAAATTAAAATGAGTCAAAACAAATATTCAGTTTGACACAACATTAAAATCACATGAATTCTGACTGGACTGCTTAGACTGAAGTCACACTACAAGACATCATATAGGTATCAGATTCACATATGAAAGTATTAATATGATTCAGTTCTGTCAGATGTGAAGTACTGTCCTTTCATGAGAAACTGATTTGGATCTCATTCAACTGTGGCTTGAACGTAAGCAAAGAGTCATAGTTCATAGTTCTATTATACACACACCAGGAAGTAAAACTGGGTCTAACAGTTCACACTCTGTCACACACATAAATATGCTTTAGACGGGCCACAAGTGGACATCAGACACGGCTGTATTCCTGGCATGGTTGTATAATCGCCTATGTGACTAACAGGCTTACCTTTGTGTGTGTGTGTGTGTGCCCTCAGTGCTCCCTTAGACTAATTAGTCACATCTACTATGTCTAGAGAGGGGCCGCTGGTGTGTGAGAACAGGGGTATTTCAGGCCACACTTAAAGTCATGACTTTAAAATCCTCTTTTACTAAGGTCAAACTTAAAGATGATCTCTCTCACAACACACTCCCAGCACTCAGACATACAAGATATTGCCGCAGCTCCGATTATTACAAATATGACCGTTCCTTTCAGCAGCTCAGTGTTGCATGAAATCCATTCAAAGCATGTGATCGAGAGGGACGTATAATCAATGGATGTGTTCAAAGCTCATAGGCTCAATATACAAAGAAGCAGCTATTGATTCAAGGCACACAAACACACATCCATCATTCTGACATCATTAGCTCATGCTCACACAAATCAGACTGTATTCAAATGGAAACAAAAGATGGGTGAATCTCATGAAACATGCCAAGAAAAATGTCTGAGTCACCACAAAATCATAAGAAATAAATAATAAGCTTAGGACCCTTAATTTTAGGACCCTTAAGATTTTTTAATTTTTTTTTTATATAATGCAAAAAAAAAAAAAAAGTCTGCAATGCAACAACAAGAATGTATTTAAATTGTCATGTATTTAATGTTAATTTAAAAATGAATGAATGAATGAATACATACTGTACATATATATATATATATACACACACACACACACATATGTGACCTGTCATGGCAAAATGAGCCTGAATGCGCACAGGCTAATTTCAAGATACAGGCAAAACAAGTATATAAAAAAAAAAAAAAAAGGTCAATTTTGGTCAACATTGAGGTTTTCACAAAAATTAGTTCATTAAGCCCTCGTCTAGTGATCCCAATGCTCCAAATAGCAATTAAACATCTAAAAGTATCTTTATTTGTACATTTTCTGAGAGGAGTACCTTTCCTTTGACCACGAAAAATGCTGTTTTTCTCTGCTCGCTTCTCGACGACTAGCGCTTCCCTCAGTACAAGCTTGGTATTGTTGTAAAGCGCAGCATTCCAACTTTGTGAATATTTATAATGAATTCTCAATGGCATGAGTCTGAACCAATGAAATGTGATTTTCAAATTCATGCTGATGTAAACAAAACGATCTTACTCGTGCTGACTGACAGATCCGAAGCGCACGCACAAAGATGCTGCGATCCCGATATACACATATACACAGAATTACAGTATTTCAAAAAAATCTGTTGGCGAGTATTCACCCAAACATTATCTGTTATGTCTTAAAAGTGAATGTTTGGTTAACAGTTGGGGAAAAATGTAACATTATATGATGTGTAACATTATATTAGATCCGTGTGATACAGTAATAAATAGACTGTCTGTTTCATTAATGTTAATCAAACAATTGTGGAATCATAGAAAAAATTTTTATATATATATATATATATATATATATTTTCCTATAGATATGGGTTTAGACTTAGTTTGTGCCAAAATTGGTGGTATTACCAGGGATTTTAAGCTTTGGTTGCTAGAGGATTTTGTTTTGGAACCTTCAGGAAACTTTAACTCAATTTTTCTCAAAATCCGTAGCTCATTTTTCATTTTTTCAGCTCAGTCGGTTTCCAACAAATCATATATATATATATATATATATATATATACACACACACACACACATATATGAGAACATGTCGAGGTTAGGTTATGTCCATATATATATATATACACCCACACATAGACATATTATATGTTCTCATATGATTCACTCATTAAATCCCCTACTATGTTCTGCTTCTGAGCAATAAGGAAGATTACTTTTTTTTAAAAAATACTTTCCAAGTGATTGCTTATATAAATAAGGGAATATGGGGGTGGGTGGTTACGCAACATCTGGCTTCTGTTTTAACAACATGTTTCAACAACATGGAAAGATATCACGCTGGCAAAGTGCACGGTCACCCTGATTTCCTGCCTCCGCACCCTGTCGGGACTTTCCTGGCTATTTTCAGAAAGAAAAGTCAGAATTTGCAGGTATCTGGATAAGGCAACACACACACACACACACACACACAATCTGACACGTGCACACTCCACCCTGGAAGCATTTGGGTTTTGTGGTATGAGGACAAAGAGTCTTGACGGGTGTATGAGTACACATGTGATCACATGTGTAGTTTTCCACCTCTATCCTGTTTTTTCACACGTGACTCATTGAGACAACAGACCTTATAGTTAAAAACAATCAAGAGATGCAAGAGATCATGAGATGAGAGCGACTTTCAGTACCAGGGAGATGTGTGTGTGCAAAACTACATCTTTCCCGTGACTTATATCCATATCTGTATGAATCAGAAACACTAGTCTGTCTTCTCTTTATGTTCATTTAGAGTTGTTTACGACTTAATTAAAATATGCTTCAGGCCTGAAGACAACATAACAATCAGCCACTGTTTCTGATCATATTTTACTCTTCATAACTTTTTTGGCAATTGAAGTATAAGAGATATAATCTAGTGTGTATGGTCTGAACGCATCATAAACAGGAATCTCACATTACTGTGAAGCTTGTGACTAGCGAATCTGCCACTCAAACTCAATGTCCGATTAACCCCAACCTGCCAACACAATTTACAGTATTCTACCTCTGCATGCACCAATCGTTCATATGCATTTGTATTTGCAGTCATTCATATGCATTTGTATTTATAAATGACATTGTAGTCATCTAATAGGGTAAATTTCATTTAAAAAAAAAAAAAAAAAAAAAAACATTTAAAGGTCACACTTCCTCCAAAAAATAAAAAATAAACTTTTTTTTTTGCATTGTTCAATTATTTTCATTAATTTTCCCTCAAATTCTCTGCAATACTGTACTGTAAGGTTTTTTATAGGTCTAATTATTTTCAATAACATTTAGGCCTATAGAAATATTTACCTTTACAGTTAAACATTACAGAAATGGTTAATTGTAAACATATTTTTATTTAAATCACTCAAATACAAAACCAACATAGTATAATATATATATATATATGTATATATATATGTATATATGTATATATATATATATATATATATATATAAATACATCATTATTTAGTAATAAGAGCACTATTATTGCATTATGGAGATAATCTGGAGGTAAAATATGCTTAACTGTCATAAAATATCATAGTCAATAATAGACTGGTTAAAAATGAAGATTTAAAGGGATAGTTCACCCAAAAATTAAAATTCTGTCATCATTTACTCACCCTCAAGTTGTTCCAAACCTGTATGAATTTCTTTCTTCTGCTGAACACAAAGCAAGATATTTTAAAGAATGTCAGTAACCAAACAGTTTCTGGTCCCCATTGACTTCCATAGTACTTTTTTTTTTTTTCTCCATACTATGGAAGTCAATGGGGACCAGAAACTGTTTTGTTTGTTGACCCATATTCTACAAAATATCATCTTTTGTGTTCTACAGAACAAGGAAAGAACAACTTGAGGGTGAGTAAATGATGACAGAATTTTCATTTTTGGGTGAACTACCCCTTTAAAGCTTTATAGTATCATTATATCAGTTAATGACATGTATAGTTTGGAACTGTAACATTTAAACCTGCATAAGGCTATACCTTGACTTTATTGGTACAATCCAGTTGTGGTTCAATGTGTACCTGGGTACAAGGGAGTCTCCTCCTCTGAGGGTGGTCGGATCCAGCTCAAATATGGAGGAGATGTCATTGCCATCAGGGACGGACACGAGGGTGTACATGACCTTCTCGTTGGGCGTGCGCAGACGTGCTCGCAGAGCGTCATGTTCTGAGTCCAGCTAGTGGAGAGAGAAGATCATGTAACCATGGAGACACATCACCTTGGTCAGTTTATTGATTATGTGACTGAGATAAAACCGCTCTTAAGTGATGCCATTAGCTGACGAATCAGTCGTGACATGTTTACAACTCTGCATGTGACCTGAAATTCCTCGAAGCGCTCATATGCACATACAGGAACAAGAACATGAAAAGGAATGTGAAATCTCTTGATCAGTGGTGCGATATATGTGGGTTCCAGCAAAACAAGTATTTAGTGGTCAATAATGAAGGTAAATGTTGTTGCTTCTTAGTTACTTTCAAAGAAACTCTAGTGAAACTTTCATTTAGATTTTATAAACTTGACCTAATTTTCTGTTATCATCAAACGTAATGATTAACTTGAGAATTATGTGCAGAGCTTAATAAATACATGCACACAAGCAATAGGAGGGACTGCTGCTATATTCAAGACATGGTGTTATACTGCCACCTACAGGCGATGTGTTAACACTGTTCACACTTGTTTACCCGTAGCTGTAGCGTCACCATGTGGTTGATTAAATTATTGAACACCAAATTTAAATTCATTAAAAAATAAATGATCTTTTCCAGGGTTTCTGCAGGTTTTATGATGGTAAATTCCAGACATTTTATAAGACCTTTTTAACATCAAGTAAAGACAATTTGAGGAACATATTCAAGGGAATACAATGCATATATACAATGCATTGCATATATAAAATTATGCATTTACTGGAGATACAAAATTAAATTTCAAAATGAAGTGAGTTTATGCTTAAAACAAGAACAAAGATGTGCCAATGGGCAACTAATTGAGAAAAATCCACTTAATTTAAAGAGAAGTTTTCATAACTCACTGGTTGATATTTGTTCTTTTTTTAAGCATAAACTTTGTATTGGAAATTAAGACTTTTAGAATTAAGACTTTTAAAGATCTTTTAAAGACCTTTTTAAGACCCGCAGAAACCCTGTTATCAATTATTATTAAATAACTTTGTGATTCAAGTTATATTCGACAGCATTTGTGGCATAACATCATTTTTCACAAAAAAAAATAATTTGACCTGTCTGTGATCTTCTTATTATAAAAATCTGTAATGTATTTCAAAGGTTTAAAAACACAAATGCAAAGCTTTTTTTTAAGCATTTACATTATTTTTTTTCCTTTAAAATATTAATTATTTGAGATAAAAGGCTGTCAAATTTGTAATTTTTGTGGTGGGTTGACTGCTGCTAGTTATTCATCATTAATAAATGCAACTCCTGTGTTTTGGATTTTTTCCAAAGAAGGATCTCCTTCCCATGTCCATGCAAAAGTTTTACTGAGGGTTTTATATAATCATGATAGTTTTTATATTTGAAATAATTTTGCACAGACAAGGTTGTAGGGATTTTATATTTACATTTCAAATTACTCTAGAAAGTAACCTATACTTTCAAAGCAATGTGTATTTTAACATTTAGTGTGTTTGTCCCTTTGCTTTCATTGTAACAGTGTTATTGCTAACTTTAAAAAAATATATATTTTCGATAATAGAAATAAAGCTGAAAAAAAATTAAATATAAATATTAGTTGATTGATAGATCTCAACTTGTAAAGAACCACAGTTTAAAGATATAATCAAACAAAGCTGCACAAAGCACACAGGCAATTCACAACAGCGCATACTAGAATATGTGGAGCTATGCAAAGAGGATTATGGGAAACAGTACTAAAGGGCCAGGGGCAAGAAAATGAAGGTATATACGCTTGGATGAGAGCAGGTCTGCTTATCAACAGGTGATAGACATCTTTCCAGTTACAAAGCATCTTAAATAGCTGATAGTACCTGGAAGTTAAAGGGTGAAAAATCTGCCACCTGAAGCAGGAAACAAAACAAAAAAAGCAGACAGTTCAGCTTCCAGCACACAGTATGTAAACATACAGTACGCAAGAATGACAACTATTTAACCGAGGTAAAATCACTTACAGATGAACGTGATTCCTGTGACTCTTCCTCATAGTCAGGATTAACCTGTGAACAGATAAAATCACCAAAAACATCACCAAAATGCACAAGAAAATCAGATCATTCTATTTGACAGGTAACTGATGAGGAAATTGATTGATTTATCAGTTACAACCTAATAAAGAAACTGAAGGTCCCGATCTTTGAACATGTTTACTTGGTTAGCAGGATATGTTTCAGAACTTGACAAACACAAGATTTTTCCATTCTTTAAAGCTTCAAAGTCCACACGATTTCAAAAATTTTACTTAATGCACATAAATAAATAAATTGCATATGTTATATTATAGAAAAAAATATTGATATTAAATATTTAATATGAATATAAATATCGATTAACGAAAAATGTAAACTTATTTCAGTTAGTTGCCAGAGCAACATTTCTAATTTTCATTTAGTTTAATTTGAAGCACTAAAACTACTAACTGAAACTAAAAGTGAAACTGAAATAAACTAAATTAAATGTAAATAGTATTAGTAATATTTTTTAAAGAATATAATAAAAATAACAAGCACATAACAAAACTACATTAAAAATTAAATATATTTAATTAAATTAAATATATAATATATAATTAATTCTAAAATAATAATTTGCAAACTTTCATCAAACTTATTAAATTACTCTTATTTTTCAACTCCTCAACTGCAAATCTGTCATATAGAGAGCTTTTTTTGTTGTGGATGTGAAAAGAGTAACATATCTGACTTATTAAACTTGTTATAGGCTAAATATTCCAGGTTTTTGTCAAAATATCCTTAAACATATCTGTCTACCCAAGCTGTGTTCAAAGAACTGTACCCTAAATATGGTTAAACCTGCACTATGTAAGATTTAACCAATTTGGCGTCTAATCGAGCAAAAATTAGCTCAAGTGAGGTTTAAGGCTGTGATGGAAACATCCAGAGGGATGTTGAAAATCTTACAGACTGCAGATTTTGGGCAGAGAAAATCTATAGGAAGTTAGTAAGGTTCCCTACCCAGCGAGAGATGTTAGTGCTGATCTGGGAACAGCTGAGAGAGGATCCCGAGCTAGTAGAACACACCTCACTCACCTCTGCTGCCAGGTAGTGTCCTGTGGCCAAGTGTTTAAACCTGAAAAGACTATTCCAGTAGCCAGCGCCACCACGACACGGGTCATGCTGAACCACCTGAAATATGAGATCGGGAGAAATGTCAAGCGACGGAGTGGAGGGGGAAGAGGGGAGACAGACAACACAAAAGGGCTTCTGATTCAGATAGTTTTATTTCACTCTCATTGAGTTAGAAGCATAAAAGCTTCCCACAATGCATAATGCAATTTAACATTACACACAACAAAATCAACAAATATTTAGGGGCCAATCAGCAAAGGTGCATAGGCACCTATTGTAATTGTTAGTGTTCTTATTCTTCTTAGGCTTCTTCTCAAGTCTATGGCAGCCCATAGAACCACTTGTGGGAAAGTTATGAAATTTGGCGTACTGATAGAGGACAGTCTGAACTGTCACCATAGCAAATTTGGAGTCTCTAACTCAATCCCTCTAGCACCACCAACTGTCCAAATTTGCACTCACATTTATGCTAACAACTTTTGATCCCTACGGGCTAGAAACAAAACGCTTTAGCATATTGAGATGAGTATTGGTGAATGTCATCACAAGCATAACCTGAGGCTACATGCAGCATTTCAGCACAGCGCCACCTACTGGTCAGGAGATATGAAATGGTTATTTTTGCTTATAACTTCTGAAGAGTTTGCCCAAAAATCATAAAACTGGTCTCTTTTTATTCAGCATACCAAGTCAAACGATATCCAATTTTTCCATATCGGCCATTTTGGGAGTCACCCATTTTGAATTTTGTCATAAATGGCTGTATTTAATGAACACATTAGCGTGTCATTACGAAACTTTGTTGTTGCGAAACTGTATGTATCACCGGGTTCATGCCGTGAACGTACTCAAAAAGTTTCAAAACAGCGCCACCTTCTGGTCAAAATTTATAATTGAATTTCAAAAAATAGCTTTTGATTACTTTTGCCAATTTTAATGGTCTTGTTAGATTCCTTGATTCATACTGAGAACAATAATACCAATTAAACCATATTCGGTCGAACTTGTCCGCCATTTTGAATTTCTACGAAAACCTACTTCAAACTCCTTCTAGACCGTTAGTCCGATTTTCACCTAAATTAGCTCAGATCATCTTCAGACCATGCCGGACAAGTTATTAAAAGCTTTTCAACTGACCAAACTGTTCTCAAATAACGCATCAACTAATTTGATGGCATGGTGCCAAGCTGATTCTGAGGCTGTAACGGTTTGCCAAATTGACACCAAACTTTGTATGTGTCATTGGCTGAATCCCAAATGGTCTTGTGGACTTAAAATGGCTGCCATGTGCGCGTGTCCATTAAGTCCACGAGACAGTAGGGCAGGGGTGTCCAATCCTGCTCCTGGAGGGCCACTGTCCTGCAGAGTTTAGCTCCAACCCCAATTAAACACACCTGAACCAGCTAATCAAGGTTTTTAGGCATACAAGAAACTTCCAGGCAGGTGTGCTGTGGTAAGTTGGAGCTAAACTCTGCAGGACAGTGGCCCTCCAGGACCAAGTTTGGACACTTCTGCCGTAGGGTGTCCTATTTGTCAATTTTAGGCTTTAGAAGGGTGCTCACGAGCACCCTCTTCGCGGCCGGTATGCGCACTTTTGCTGAGCCTGCACTGGTGCAAGCTCCGCGGCAGACTTCTTCCCAACAGTCAAAGCAGTGTTACATCACGAAAGTGCGGACTCGTAAGGTGACTGTGAGTGTTTAGGGTGCCATTTGGGATTCAGCCATTGTCTGCTCACACTGACCACACAACATCAATTTGGTAACAGCGCCACCTATTGGTCAAAAGTGATAAGTAATTTAATAATATTACATGTGATTGTATTTGTGATTTTTCAGCCATTTTACTAAAATTAATAAGATAATAAGATATTTTATACATGGTTTTGTAAGCTCACCGTAAATTACACAAATACATACATATCCTGTGACAGCTATAATTGAATGCACAAATAAATGCACAGCCGTTCACATTTGCACTCTGCATCGAAAATATATATGAATGCGCTGTTGCATCTTTATGAATCTTTGAGGCTTATTTTGCAGCATTTTTATAAGCCATTTGATCGGTTATTTCACAGGGCCGTAAAGACCGTTTGCAGTCACAGTGTGGATGATTCACACTGGTGTCAAAGACTCTGGTTCTATGGAAGAGAACATATGCAACGCAAAAACAATCACTCAATTTTTATACAGTCATTCATCTCTCAAACACTGTATGCGATCGTACAATTTGAAGCGAAATCAATACATGCTGTTGTGAATAATTAAGCAGAGTGCCTTCTCATAGGATAAGGACATGCAGTCTAATGAATAATTATGAGACACGCTGAGTCATCGACGTACTATAGGTGTAAGAAAACGCCACATCCTAAAATGTTGACATGAAGACTAATTTAAACCCAGAAGTTGAAAATATGTTTAAAAAAAGGTTAAATATCAACTAGTTTTCTCCTACAATTAAAACATGCAACTCACCTCCACTTCCCATAATGCTTTGCTGCTGGTGGCAGAGGTGGCGGACTGGCGGCCAGTAGTTCGCAAGAACACATATTGCTTCTTCCTGTGTTCATCACAAGTGAGAAACTTCTCCTGCTCGGCATGGAACAGCCGAACCACGTCACCCTTAGCAACCACAAAGAAGGAATTAGCACCATCACACTCTAAAAACTGCCTAGATGACCATTCAACAACAACTCCAAGACCTCAGATTATATTTCATGTGTTTACCCCTTTAAGAATGATTTCCTTGTTGTCACTCCATTTCATAAATAAAACAATCTTCCAGCTAGTGTTGCAGTTCACTGAGTTCACCTGAGAAGAACGGAAAAGAAAGAGAGTCTTAAAATAAACGATGGTATTTTTGAACATTAGCACTTACTAAAAACAATCATTTACAATACAGAGATGTTTCGGCTGAGAGAGATGATCTTAAATTTGCATTATCATAGCATAAAAGCCTTCACTAGGTTCAGGGTGTTCTAATTGCATGGACAGTAATTCCATTTTTTATGCAGCTAAAGCTAATTTAGAGCTGATTTACTGACAGTATGTTTCCATTTAAACCACTTATTGCAAAGCTGTTAAGAGCAGAATTGTACCAATAGTGTAATTTACATACATTCACAATACATGATGTAATGCACATCAACACAAAAAGATAAAACTGAAAGAAAAAGCAGACAAACCTCGTTGCAGCCAGGATTGTCCACCAACTGATGGCTGCTGGCATGCAGAGGCTGTCCTGCGTTTACTGGATTCAAGACCACTTTATCCCCAATCACAACCTAAAAGAGAAAAATGAAACTCAAAATGATGCGTGGTTGTTGCATGTGCAATACTAAAGGGATAGTTCACCCAAAATTGAAAATTCTGTCATCTTTTACTCACCCTCATGTTGATGGGCCCCATTGACTTCCATTCTATTTTTTTTCCCATACTATGGAAGTGGGGTCCATCAGCTGTTTGGATACCAGCATTCTTCAAAATATCTTTTGCCATGTTCAGCATAAGAAAGAAACTCATACAGGTTTGGAACAACTTCAGGGTGAGTAAATGATGACAGAATTTTTATTTTTTGGGTGAACTATCCCTTTAAGAATGACAGGGTGTCCCTCACCATTATTTATGTGACTTATATGTCAACAACTTTTACTTCTGTGGGAAAATTTAGTAAAGTGTGTATAGGAAAATAATAAGTAAATTAATAAACAAATATATTCTATATTCTAAATATATTTTATTGGTCACACACGAGTATATACACAACGACTCTCTGTACACAGAATAAAATTAACAAAAAAAATTAGAAATAGATTTTATAAAAATTAAGAAAAATCAGAAGTATAATAAATGAGTATAAGATATAATGATTATTTATTAATGATTTATTATAGCTTTTTTTAATTAACATTACTTATTAAATTAAGTAATAAACTTATTAATATTAAATAAATTAAATGTTTCTATTTTTTGTCTTTTTTGTGTCATAACTAAATGCATGATTTTCTGCCGGTCAAACCTAGTAATAACTAAGCTCAAAATAAAAGTGAAAATTTAATATATTTAATATCACCATAAAATCAAAATGACAGTTCTTGTTTTTCTAGAATGTTGCAGTATTTATTATAAATGATTTACCCGTGCACATCATATTTTTTTTTAAATTCACGTGCCCTCGCAATTTTTAATCAAAATAACTTCCCCTCCCTCTTGGAGCGAAATCTCCTCTTTTCTGATGACGCGTTTACAGGTGTGAGGGCGGGGCAACCTGTCACTCACATGAATTCCACCAATAGCAAACCACAACCACCCAATTAATTCCCCATGGACAAAATCAAGTCCTGCCTTACACTTTTTCTTATTCGATAAGCTGTTTAGGGAAGAAAAGTCTTTTGCAACTTCCAACTTTAAGCTCAATTAGTTAATTTCATAACCTCAAGAATACCATACATTTAGGCAATCTCTCGCAGTGCTTCAGTTTTGCACATATTTATATCCCACAAGACCAGGTTCAGTTCGGTTTCAAAGCATTGCCGTGGTTTTCCATGATGGGGGTGGCGGTCTCTCCCACAGCGGCGCTCTCTCCCACAGAGGCCATTTTTAATGACATTAGCAGGGGAATTCAATGCTGTGAGCTCTGACATCATGTAACGGTCAATGGGACCTTATGTAAAAAACACTCTTTACCCCAGAGATCAGCAGCGGATGACACCCCATGGCCCCCATGCAACAACATCTAATGCAGCAAATGGAGAAAGTTTTATGTCTGGTTCTTTTCAGATCGCATCTTTTCCAGAGTGTTAAAAGTTGTAACTATAGCTCAGGCCATTTAGAACCCCTAGTGCATAGCAGTGTCCATTTGACATAAGAGTTCAATTTATTTACTTCCAAATTCAGCCTCACACCAAGGGATTCCACCCGAGTGTGCTTGAAAACAAGTGTGAGGTTCTGAATTTATATAATTTGGCCCAGTTTGCAGGACGGCATTTCTTGTCGCTGCTCATCTCCACTATGGTTGGAGGACAGGACAATCACACAAAATCTGACCCCAGTTAACTATTTAAACTGTGTATGTTGCCACTCACACTGTCTCCTATGGAGCGGAGTTTGTAAAAGGGCTGTATGTAGAACCAGGAGCCCTCGTTTCCAGCTGAGTCCAGCGTCACACGCATGGCATTCTTCTCCAGCAAAGCAGGCAGTCGTTTATTCACAGTAAGGTACTTATTGCTTTTTAAATGCAACAGCTGTGAAATGGAGAACACACAAACTTCTGATATTAATAGTGCAAACAAACAACCCCTTTAGCTATACACATGCAACATAATTAAGGTCACATGCTGAAGTCATCTGACACTGTCTTATATTAGGATGAATTATGAAGAGCAATTATGAATGCAAGCTCAATGACACTGAACAATGGATTTCTGTCCTGCCAAGTCCTCAGTAACACAGTGAGATCCCTCTGGCTCCCATCTGCCAGCTGGCTGACCTACCTGAATAACGTTTCCATACTGTATCACCGTTCCCAGCAGTTTCCGGTTTTCTGATTCATTCTGTTTCTTTTCTAGATCAGCAGCATGCTGAAAAACAGAGGTGAAAAACACAACAAACATAAATGAAAGTGCCATGGAACGAGACAAGTTTATGAAACAACATTTAAATCAACATTCATTTGATATAGATGTAATGAACATGAACAATATTTAATGGTCGTGTTTAATATTAAAATACACTTAATTTATGTCAAATTTAATTAAAGATTTTATAATATCTTACCCAAGTAGCATAAAAACCCAGATCCACAAAACCAAAATGTGTAACGTATTGAACTCACGTGTAGTTTGTTGAGTAGTACAGTGTCTGTGGTGCTGTTTCCACCAGGTTTTGCTGCTTTCCAGAACTGTTTCTGGGCTGAGTACCTGTTCATTGGACACAACTTGAACAGACAGTCTGGAAGGAAAGAGAAAATGCAAATAAAGCGATTTATGAAAAGTTCACACAAGCATTTTTCACTTACTGTACGAATCCTTACGCTGTGTAAATACCTGTAAATCAGAGTTTTCTAACAATTTTAAGTATGTACACCCACAATCAGGAAGGCTCAAGTACCACTTCATCAACACCAAACCAGAAATTAATTATTTAGCATTATCATTAATATTATTTTCCAAATTTATATAAATAAAAGGTTTGTTTTCTTCCCTTAAAAATGAAGCGGTTGGAGGATTCCCCCAATCCAAACAGCTGTTGCTGCTAAATACTATTAATTTCTTTAACAAAATTTATGAAGATTTATGTTCGTTGACAACCTTTTTTCTCCATGACTAAGGCGAGATGATGACACCGACATTGTTAAACGATAACTGTGACTAAATCAACATGGAATATCAATGACGAAAAAAGATGAGACTAAAATGTAGCTAAAAAATAAAAACTTGTTTTTAAAAAGCCTCTATACAAGCATTTATGCTTGCGGTTGCCAGATGTCAAAATTTTAAATCCCCCAATCAGAGCTTTCCTGTTAAAAGGATATAATTTCTGCTCAGTGTTTTACTTAATATTTGCAATCTGGAAACCATGCTCTCTCTACACTGTGGAAGAAGCGCAGATGATCTGAAAACACCAACAAACTAATTCTGCGATCAAACCTTCTCAGTGATGAAGTGTAATAAATCCAAACATGGATCTCTCAACTATATTTTTTGCGACTGTGGTTTTTTAAATACTTATGCAACCTCTGTGTAACAATACAAAGTCTTTTTTGATGCTGTTTTAATAGAAAAAAAAAACATTTGGAATTATTGGAATTACTATTGAGAATTTAAAAATTGAGACAAGTTTCAAGTTTCACCAGTTTTCATAATATAGAGAGTGTGATGATTATGATAAACTGCCTATAATAAATCAGGAAACTAGATAAGGTAAAATAAACCATGCATGAGTTGACATTCTCCTGATTTTTGCTTATACCTGTAGGTGAAAGTGCAATTATTCTGATGAAATGTAATAATAAATTTCTCAAATGACAACAATTGTTGTGCTTATAATTTTGAGCAAAATAATTGTGATTATCAATTTAACTATTATGCAGCATGATACAAATGTGACCAAGTTTTCAATGACCAAATGTAGACTAAAATTCCCAGATGTTTTGTAATAAACAAAATCAGGACATGGTTGACTACATATGATAATAACTAAAAAGTACATTTTGGCACAGGACTAAGACTAAGTTTAAAAATAGCTGACAAAATTAACACTACTGCTAAGTACATTCAAAACATTTAATTAAAAAAGTAAAATGTAATCTATTATTTATTATACTGAAAATTAAAATCTTTTCAAGTCCCCCTGGAAACTGCTTAAGGTTCACTGGACTGACCTTTCAAACATTTTTTTTTTCCACACAAAAACTGCAATATATCCATCAGTACTGATTCACCAAGGTGTATTCAGCCATTTTTAGAAAGGAAAAGCAGGTTAATCTGAAACATTGTGGCCCATTTAATTGTACTTTTTATTATAATGATGAGGGTACCTGTGACTGCAGGCACAACTGACTACAACAACTCATTTAGTTTCCAAAGGAGGACACAAGAGGATTCAAGTTTGTCTAACATTCGCTAAATGACTGGGTCACATTGCCAGTTTAACTTCAAAAGACGAGTTGAATCAAACAAATCCCAAACATAGTGTCCAGTAAAATACAATTGATACAAGTTACAACTGGTGATATAATGTAAACAAATTGCAACTGAAGTAATAACTGAATCAGAATTTTTATTTGATTCATTGAATAAAGCAGACCATGTTTACACAGCGGTAACAAAAGCTGTTGTAACTATGGTAATCTGTTAGAAACTATGGTTACCATGGTATATTTTTGTGAAGTACAGCATGACTATGTTTCTTGCTAACCAGTTGCTAACTATGTTAACCAGCTAACCAGGAGTTCCCCACATTACAGCCTTCCTCAGTGTAGGGAAAGCTCGTCTTGTCACACATAAACTATGAGGATGAGATACCATCATGTTAACCAGCAGTTTACATTTCTTGAGAACCAGTTACAATGTTATCATGATGGGACAGGGCTGCACTGAGAGCCAGGCTACCTGACAGCGTGTAAGAGGAAGGAAAGAGTAACAGGAAGGGAGGGAAGACACACAAGAGTACATGATTAAGTGTGACGGGTAAAAATAGCACTGCGTCCACAGAGCGCACTGAGAAATGCGGCCAACACTTACGCTAGTGTTCAGGGATTAGCGACCAGGGAACGAGGGATGGAAAGGGGAAAGTAAGAAGAAACACTGAAGGACAGGAGGTTGAAAGTTAAGTGAGGAGGATGTGAGGAGAAATTGGGACAGAGGATGACGGTGAGAAGAGGGATGGAAGAGAAATATAGGTTGATGGTGCCGAGGGCAATGCGAGGTCAAACTAAGAGATGAGAGGGAGTTAGCATGCTAAACCACAGAGAGATAAGTCAGACCACGCCAAAATAAACACTTGGCTATCAAACAATTATGGACACAATTGCACAATTAACAGGAACCTCAAAGTATGATGCTACCACCACTCCATTTACCATGGTTTTACAATAGTAACGCTAATTGTAAAGTACTTTGTACAGAAACATTAGCATTAGGGCTAATAGCCTACCAATAAGCTGAATAATATTTTCATGTAATGGCAGATAACACATAAATGGCTGATATTAAAATTTACATTTACATTTGATCATTTTGCAGATGCTTTTATTCAAAGCGACTTACAAATGAGGAACACAGCAGCAAGGAATTCATCGTAAGAGGCAAATGAACACAAGAGCTCATAATACTGTAAACAAAAAATGTATTCTGATATATTTAATAATATAAAAAATAATGTATTAAAATAATATAAAAAAAACACTACGCTATTTTGTCTAATTAAAAAAAAAAAAAAAAAAAAACATTTTAAATGCTGCGAGTCAATATAGGCACCACTGAATTTTGAAGATTTGCTAAAGATTACATTTACCAGTTATTTAACTTTAAAGGGTTAGTTCACCCAAAAATTCTGTCATTAATTACTCACCCTCATGTCGTTCCACACCCATAAGACCTTCGTTCATCTTCGGAACACAAATTAAGATATTTTTGAGAAAATCCTGTGGCTCAGTGAGGCCTGTATTGCCAGCAATATAATTAACACTTTCAGATGCCCAGAAAGCTACTAAAGACATATTTAAAACAGTTCATGTGATTACAGTGGCTCAACTTAATTGTTATGAAGAAACAAGAATACTTTTTTGTGCACCAAAAAAACAAAATAACGACTTCAACAACATCTAGTGATGAGCGATTTCAAAACACTGCTTCATGAAGCTTCGAAGCTTTACGAATCTTTTGTTTCGAATCAGTGGTTCGGAGCATGTCTCAAACTGCCAGAGTCACGTGATCTCAGTAAACAAGGCTTTGTTATGTCATAAGTGTTTAGAAATTTCAATGGTTCAACCACTGGGGGGCGTGACTTTGGCAGTTTGATACACGCTCTGAGCCACTGATTTGAAACAAAAGATTCGTAAAGCTTCGAAGCAGTGTTTTGAAATCGGCCATTACTAGAAATTGTTGAAAAAAGTCTTTTTTTTTTTTTTTTTGGCGCACAAAAAGTATTCTCGTCGCTTCATAACATTAAAGTTGAACCACTGCAGTCACATGAACTGTTTTAAATATGTCTTTAGTACCTTTCTGGGCATCTGAAAGTGTCAATGGAGGCCTCACTGAGCCATCTGATTTTATCAAAAATATCTTAATTCGAGTTCTGAAGATGAATGAAGGTCTTACGGGTGTGGAACGACATGAGGGTGAGTAGTTAATGACATAATTTTGATTTTTGGGTGAACTAACCCTTTAAGTGAGCATTAGATGACCATAATGGTAATCTACTTAAAATGTAACAAAAAATAGGAACATGAACAACTTACTATGTTGATATATATCCAATATCAATCAATAACATCAGCTGATAACCGGTATGGTACAGATATATCATGCATCCCTATGAAGAAAATCACTAGATAATTCTTATATTTAATAAGTCAAGGGTTAATGTCTGTTTCAATAATCATTTTAATAATCATTCTAACTCTAAAAGAACAGCAAAATTCACACCACAACTCTAACTGGGTTTCCATCCAAACGTGAAGCGAATCTTTTCAAAGTTCGCAAAAAACAAATGTGAATTAGGTGCGTTTCCATCAAGTTGTTGTTAAAGCAGATGATTTTGGTAACCTAGTAACCAAAAGTAAATAAAACACCATCAGCGGACACAATGTCACAACGTCAGAATTTCTATCTCCCATTATTTGCATTAACTCTTTTTCGCACGAGTCAAAAACCTCCTCAAACGAGCATAAAACTTTTTTGCGAATTAAGGGATTTTTTTTTTTTAAGTTGGTGTTTCTATCACTCGTATCTGATGCAATACTTCAAAACGTGTATTAAAACAAGGTGACAGAAACATACATAGCTTATAACTGAGAAAAAAATGTCATTGCAATCACTTTCAATATTTTTTTCCAGCTGATCAATGATAAAAAAACATTGAGAGAAAAATCAGAATTTTAATGCGAATTTTAGAGCATTTACTGCGGAAGACAACAAAACTGCAGCGGACGCTTTATAAACAGAATGTTATGGTGTGAAAGTGTGGACACTAATATAGTTATCTTTATGGTTTTCTGTGTCCTCTAAAGGCCCGTTCACACCACGTGCGATGTTTCAGTTTCTTTTTTAAAATGAAGTGAAAACTAATGGTAATATCCATATACAGACTTTCATAAATTCACGCAAACGCAAAGCAAAATAGTGTCATGAGGTGTCAAAGCAGGACAAATAACGATACTTAAAGGGACAGTTCACCAAAAATGAAAACTCTGTCCTCAATCACCCTCAAGTTGTTCCAAACCTGTATGAATTTCTTCCTTCTGCTGAACACAAAACAAGATATTCCAAAGAATGTGGGTAACCAAACAATTACATATTGTAAAATGATGAGTTCTGATTTGACACCTAATGACTATTTTGCTTTCCACTTTTTAACATCAAACGAGATGCTGATGTCTGTTCCACAAAAACAACTGTTCATGTTCACTCTCACTTTTTTTTCCTGTAGTTATTTTTCTGTAGTAATCTGAGATACAACGCCCTGTCTGGCATCTGATGAACAATTAAGAGGATACGTTTTCAAAAAACACCTTTAGGGAAATGGTTAAAATAGGCTACTGTAGCTGACCTTCAACTAAAGACATTTTTCTTTTGAAGAAAATACTGTAATCTGAAGGAGTCTAATGATAGATTTAGACTAACCATCCGTTTTGACTGAACAACAGCTTTAAAAAGCATGTGTTAGATATGAATGTGTTAGCACAGCTCTCAGAGACACCAGTCAGTGATCACTATCTTGTTGCCCTTGTTGCCCTGACTGTGATCGCTAAAATTCACAGGACAAAAACAGAATGGGTCCTTCTTGACTGAAGCTAATATGCTAGTGGGCCACTGTTCATCACAGGACCCTGGGACTACATTTGTGGCTGTGACCCAGGATCAGAAAGGAAGGGCAAACTTTTGAATGACACTCTAAGGCTCTCTGGAAACCAGGCCTTTTAAACAGCTTAAGCAGGCTAATAATACCATGAGGGATCTAAAGCTTTAGTGGTAACACTCTCTCAAAGCAGCAGTACAGTGAACAAAGCCCTGCTACTAGTGTTCTGCTACAGCTACCCGAAGAAAGCAGAAGAGAGAAAGAAGGAAAAAAAGGATTCTTGTATGACTCAGAAAAAGCTCAAGTGTTTTCCCATCACAGCCTTGCTCATAATAGCGGTATCATAATGGAATGCAATAAAGTGTTCATAAAATGCCACAATACTTTTTTCATAAAAAAAAAAAAATTAATTAAAAAAATGATATATTAGTATAATAGTAATAATATTACGTGTAATAGAATAATATAATATTTAAACATTTACTACATTTTTCCTGATGAAACCATGTGGATTTTTCAATGAAGAAAATGTCTGCTCAAATACAAAAATATAAAAAAATAATAAAAACAATTATATATAAATAATTCTATAATTATTAGTGTAATTTTAATTATATTTTGCTACATGGGTATTTTAAAGATTTCGAAGTGTCAAAAGCTAATTCGTTTTAACCTTCCAAAGGCCAATACAGCCATTTAATTTGTAATTAATATATCTTAAAATGTAATAAATGTATATATTTTTCATTCAGGCATGATTTTACAACATCATATATCAACATAGTGCAAAATGGTATTAAAATTATGTGTAGAAGTTGACCATTTTGGATCAAGTCTTGCGGTCAATATCATGTGACAGGATGTGACATCATTCAGACACCTGCAAAGGATCACATGGTCATGAAGCAAAGTAGCTAACTCTCTCTTAACTATTTGAAAAATTCATGTTTTCACTTGTTCATATGCATGTCCTGAAACATCAGGTCATTCGGTACAACTGCTATAAAACATGGAAAATGTTGTAATATTTTAAAAACTTGTACTAAATATAAAATGTTTGCTTGTCCTTTTGTTTGCTAGCTAGATAGATAGATATCAGCCTGTTAGCATTGTTTGAAAATATCTTTATTCGGTATAACCAAAAGTGTCATTCGGTAAAAACGAAATTTTGTTTAAACGAATGGCTTTTTTCGGTTTTGTCCATCTTGTAAAAAATTACAAAAGCAGTGTTAATTGATTATAAAAACCACAATCTCATTGTTAACACTTAATAAAACTTAATTATTAAAACTTAATTAAAATTAAAGCTGCTGTCCGTAACTTTTTTTGTGTTCAAAATTTACAAAAATTATATAATGAGAATATACAACATGAATCCTTTTTCCAAACCGTGTTTTTGTCTTACCCTGAATCATTATGGTACACTTATAATAAGTGTTTATATTCAGACTATTTCAGACTGGACTGGTAGGACCCGCCGCAGAGTATCACAGTAACTGCGTGACTCGCCATAGACACACACGGAGAAAAGTAGCTCCGGCTACAATGTTCTTCCGCAAGATGCGTGCAGTTCTGTTTATTAACCGCTAGAGGGCCAAAAATCGCAGACTGCAGCTTTAATTATATCTCCATAATGTTTTTTTACACTTTTAAAAACCTTATTTGTCAATAACCCATTTATATAAATGAATGTCAAAACTATGCCTAAAATTAAAATGCATTTAAAGAGAAATATTCAACCCCACTGTAATAACAGAGAATTTACATGAAACACATGCCATGAATATCTAGGTGAACGTGATTTCACCTAGTAAAACATGTTTGTTGACCAACCAACCAATCAGATTTAAGGGACAACTTTACAGTTTATGTCAAGGTTAAGCTTACAACCAGGGTTTGGTGTTTCTACATCAGCGTAATTCACCTATCATTTCCCTCTGATTTTAGGGATAAGTTACGGGTAGGGTTAGGTTTAGGGGTAGGGATAGGGTTCAGACAGGAATGTTGTTCCAGGAACATGTCTTACTTAGTAAAACCACGGTAACCTGAATATCTAATATCTAGCTACTCACACAAAACATTACCAGCCACTCAAGTTTACGCTGTAGTTCTAATTTTGTATTTGACATTTAGGCAGAAGTCATTGTCTATAGCTGTGTCTCATCCTGAATGAGAAACCTGTGGTAGACCCCAGGCCTAATGTGTCTGTTCACCTACACAGCTGTGCTTCATTAATCAAACAGGAAGTGCATCAGCAGATGTTTGTTCAGTGGTGTGTGGCAGCTGTGTTGAGACACCAGTGATAGAAAAATTCAAATTATAGATGAACATATTTAATTATTTAACCCTAAAAAGGACATTTACCTCAAGGACATTTACACACTGTCCATCTTTGGCTAGAGATTTTTTTGGAGCTGGGAGCAGAAGACCATGATCATCTCTATCACCACAACACAAGAGCTTCATTGTTCCAGCCTCTGTATCCATTTCAACACCAGGCCTAAAATACTGTAACTCCAGCCTGGCATATAAACATGACACAGAGCCTTAAAACCTACTCAAGAAAAAAGCCTTTGGAAAAAGTAGTTATAACTACACTACGCAAGATACTGACTTCAAATAGCTAACTAATTGAAGATATTTGAAAACACATTTTATAAATGATATTGTGTGATATATATATATTATATATATATATATATATATATAATGTATATACAGTATCTTTTTAAGTTCCAAATTTTTCCTGAAGATTTTTAAAATGAATAAAATCTACAAATCATAAACGGCTTCATAAACGACTCCATAAACAACACTATTATGAAAACAACTAAGCCAGTTTCACACAACTGAAAAATGCAGCTAAGTTAGTAGCTTCCCTGTGAACAGCGTTTGAACTGCATACCCTACTAGTTACACTTTCAGTTTACCTTAGTTCAGCAGAAAATGCTCTATTCAAACGCTTCACCACAAGATTATGACTATACTAACACCCGCAGCTGGTTACAGTAAGACTTTACATGCATATCTGCCTGCGTTCGGAGCCGCTAATGTTATTCAAAGCCAGTAATGAAATGGGTACTTTTCCTAATATTTGCATATGGTATCAGTAATAATGTGACACCCATCTGCTGCATCCACAGCTAACCGTTCACAAGAACACTAGTCATGATCAGAGCAAACATGACCTTGCTATATCACGAACTCATCAATGCGCTTTGTATTTGCCTAGATACATCCAATTAAGTCTAATTTCCATCAATGGCACTGCAGAATGTTTTGCCTCTGCAGCCATAACTGTGTTTGGCTAATGTCCTGAATATTTTTTTGAATATTCCAATATAAAGTGTTGCATTTTTGGGGATTTTAGGATTTTTTTTATCCTGAGAATAAAATTAAAGGAATAATTCAACAACAAAATAAACTAATAATAATTATGTTGTAACATATAATTATGATGTAACATATGTATATACAGTCAAACCAAAAATTATTCAGACATTTTTGATATATTTTTACTAGTGGGTGCAGGACACTATAGTTCATTTATGCAAGTCAGGATAGCAAAATAAAGTAAACTGTGACATATTATACCCAAAAACTCTTCATACAGTGGAATACCAGTAAAATTGATAAAAATTTGGGACCAAAAAATATTCAGACACTTTGAGCTGACCATGTTTTGCTTAAGTGTTATCTGACATAATTAAGATATTTTTTTTCTGTCACAGTTTAATTCTGAGATCTTGTCATATTTAATTACCATTTTTGTAAACTACAGTGAATAAACTGTATTAATGAATGAAATGTTCAAGGTGTCTGAATAAATTTTGGTTTGACTGTATAAACACACAGAAAAAAAAAAAACATCTTAGGTTGGGAATGACATGAGGGTGAGTAAATTTGGGTGAACCATCCCATTAATAAATTCTACTTTACTTGAGCCAGTCATTTGCTGAACTCTAGGCCAGAATGTTCTTCAATCTAACATTTGTCAGATTATGAAATGATCTTTATAAAAGGTTAAGCATATGTGAGGCTTTGGAGACTGAATTTTGGCAGACTGAAGTCATTTTAGACAAGCTCAGGGTGTCAAGTAGCAGAAGACGGCAGACAAGAGATGACAAAAGCCTGAAACAGTAGCAGGGTGGAGAATAGCTGAAGGAGGAGGCCATCTTTTTGTTACAGTGTATGAAGAAGCATGACTGCTTAGCTACCAGTTTCATAAAAGACCAGTGTAAGGGAACTGGGTAAGGAAATACTAAGTGAATACTACTATTCAACAACAGACAAAAACTGAACAAATTTCACAGACATTTGACGAACAGAAATGGAATAATGAGTCCCTGAACAGAGAAAGAAGAGAATCACCGTTTCTCTATGTTTCAAGGAATGTGATTAGCTGTTCTCTAATGATCTGACACTGCATTTTGAAATAAATAAATAAAAAACCATGCAGAAAAAAAAAAATAAAAAAAAAAAATGACTTTTTTTTTTAATTTTCTTTTCAAGTAGTCATTTGAAATTCACTGTTTGTGTTTGTTGCTCGATACGGAGTTGTCTCTATAGAGAGAATTCGTGTTAGCTTTTAATGTTGGTCAAAGCCAAAAGATCAAATGCTAAATATTCTGCCCTTCTATGAGGCTTTTGAGGATATATTACACCAGACAGGGAGAATCAACCATCTATCCGGCTAACTATAGAGGTGTCTGACTCTCAGCTTCATCCATCAGTCCCTATAAAAATACAACATCTGATCTTTCCATCAAAATCTGTCACACTGAAGCCAAAGTGATGGTCTAATCAAACTGACAGGCACACATGGACACGCTAAGATACACACAATAAACTCCTGAGCAAACGCCAACACATAGAACCATACAAAACAAGCTGACAAAGACCCATCCATCTGCCACATTCACTCATTCTCATGATCAACCACAGAGAGCAGTGTCAGGAGCATCTGATCTGCTGTTTGGAGTATCACAGCTCATTCTATAAAGTACAAGAACACGAAGGCCCCAATATACACAAACTAGTGTGGTATCATTAAATACAAAGTAAGTGCAAAACGAAGATCGTTTAGGGAGTTGGAAGCAGCTTGCCAAAAGTGAACTTTCCAAAAATAAAAAAAAAAATTAAGTTTAAGAAATTCAGCAAGGACACACTAAAATCATCAGAATTGACAGTGTAGACTTTTATATTGTTAAAAAAATATCACATTGATAATATTAACCAGAGCAACAAATCAGCATATTAGAATGATTTCTGAGGATCATGTGACACTGAAGACTGGAGTAATGATGCTGAAAATTCAGATTTGCCATCACAGGAAAAAAATAATTTTAAAATATATTAAAATAGAAAACTGTCATTTTAAATTGTAATAATATTTCACAATTTTTACTGTATTTTCGATCAAATAAATGCAGCCTTGGTGAGCATAAGAGGCTTCTTTCAAAAACATTAAAAAGTCTTCCTAACTCCAAACATTTAAACAGTAGTTAATGGAGCTACAGCGGCAGAAGATGTTCAATACATAATAACACACAAAACTAGCACGTGGTTTCAGAAGAGTCATATGGACCATGTTCATGAAACAAAGTTGGGTTTTTTTAATCATTCTGGGAACCAGAATGGTTTAGAGAAAGAGCAGCTAAAAAAAAAATCCAAAAAACTAATTTTATGTTCCACAGAAGAAGAAAATCATACAGGTTTGGAACAACATGAAGGCTGTAAACAATGCCAGACTTTCCATTTTTGAATTAACTAGTCCTTTAAAGGTATAGTAGCAAAAGCAGCTAATTTTAAGGGTCAGAGAAAGGATGGAAAATTAAAATGTCAAACTAATATATAACTTCTTTTGGTACAAGAAGCCTGGACTAATATTCAAAGTAGACTTCAGGGGGGGAAAAAATGATACAGAAGTGCAGAATATTTGAACCCTCTCTCCAATTCCTCAAGCCAAATATGCAGAAAGCTTCTCCTGAAGAGGAAGATGCCACCGCTTCAGCAGCTTCACGCTGTAGCAGGACAGATTTGGACAGAAAGAATCACTGACTTGAAGCCAAGTTGCAATTATGAGAAATATAAACGGCCCTCAAAAATGTAAGGATTGTAAAGAAAAAAGCTCTACATATGGTATGTGCATTCAAGCACCTCAGCTGGACTTAAAAGGTAATACAACGTTGTGAAGCATGTCAAAACATCAACGTCACAGAAAGAAACCCCTCAGACTGGGCAAAGACTCCAGATATTAAACAGGCAGAAATGAGCAGCAGTGTCATTGGCAAAAGCTTGAACACTTCACATGCAAAGCACCGCTGAAGCCTTAAACAGCTGGCAATGACAGTTGATTTTACCGGTTGACAGTGACACACATTTCAAACCCTATTTACCCTTATTTTATCTATTACCATTTCGGTGACAGATGACAGTAATCATTTCACAGGCTCACAGCTCTCTTTTGCATGCTATGTAGAGATGGGAATTTATATAGGCCTATATTATATAAAATGAGACATTTAGGGTGATTATATGAAATAGTTGCTTTTTTATTATATTATATTATATTTAAAGCACATATATAAAGCATTTAAAAAAGTAAAAATTATGCCTGTAACAGATTAACTGTAACTTTACTAACTTTGCATTTGCCTAATGATATTCTAGCCTACTACTCATTGTGTGTATAAAAACACAAACACACACATTTATATATAATTTTTTTTCTTCTTCTTCATTTGTTCTATAAGGCTTTGGCAATTGTGTATTTTGTTATGTTTTTCACAAATATGCATGTGTTACATTTGCACAATAAAATTGATGTGTAAATATTACAACTGAATGTATAGTTGATCACAAAAAAAAAAACATTATGCATGAATGAATTGTTCACAATAAGATCATTAAGACGCATTTAAAAAATAGATGTGAATTTCAATATCATGCCAACTAATGTTTCCACACTGAAAAACTGTTAACCTGAAATTGTTACCTCTAAATTCTATTTTTACGTCACCTCTCCTAACCCATAAAAAAGACTTTTGTTGGTGTAACCTAGTCTATCAGTTTTAGTAACCTAAATTAGTCAAATTAAATTACTTTTTTGACTGGAATAAAACCATTTAATGCAGATATTACACCTTTAAATACATTTTCAGGTTAACTTAAAAAAAAAAAAAAAAAACTTTGGTAACAATTTTAGTTTAGGGTCCAATTCTCACTATTATCCAGTTGCTTATTAGCATGCATATTACTAGGATATTGGCTGTTTATTAGTACTTATAAAGCACAAATTAATGCCTTATTTTACATGACCATATTCTACGTCCCATAATCCTACCAATACCTTAACTTAACAACTACCTTATTAACTATTAATAAGCAGTAATTAGGAGTTTATTGAGGCAAAATCATAGCTAATAATTAGTTAAAAATGAGAACTGGACCTTATACTAAAGTGTGACCAGAACTTTTTATAGTGCCGCCAGTGCCCCATAACAACTCCTCAGTTTTTTCTTTTTAATTGAAGCCCTGCACGATGTAATTGAAGTCCTATGACATGATCTGTAGTCCCTCAACTTTGCTGATCACGAAAGATGCAAGCCTACTTGGAGACTGTAAAATTCTGATCTAAGCACCCCTAACATATCAAGCTACAATGTGGCAAGCAGAAGCAGCTCGGAGGTTTCTCCCATCATGACTAGGGCTTCTTTTTTTTTTTTTTTTTTCAACACAGCAGCCTAGAGGACAAGATTAGCTAACTTCTGGCAGGTTTCATCTTTAAGGAGAGAAATCAGTCCCTTTTCCACCACACAGTAAAATCAAAAAGTAAAATCACAGCTCAATCCTGCTCCTGAAGAGCTCCACTACTATTTAGTTTATTTCCAGTTCCATCAACCACACCTGAACCAGCTAATCAAGTTCACCTAAAAATGACAGACAGGTATGTTACTACAGAAACTAAACTCTGCAAAAGGAGCACACTTGCATGAGCTTTCTCTCAAAAGACAAATGCATCACATTCTAATTTGCACTATACTGAATACAACACTATCTCTGATCTTTCTATTTTGCCAACATCAATGAGAAATGAGACATCATTCAAGTGAAAACACAAATAGACAACAGCACCTTTATATAGCACATTTTAAAAGTGTTACACAGGCAGCATGCACATATGGCAACAGGGATTCCCATTCTGTCTCCTATTTAATGACTATCTTGCTTAGTTTCAAAGAAAAACCATAACCCATGGTGAGGCTCTTTAGAAAAACGTGCTTGCAAAATGAAATCATGTTGCTTCTTGTGCATTTCGCAACACATTTAAAGTGAAAATGTCCAGTGAGTGCCACTGAAAATGCCTTCAGATGAACGTGAATCTACCAACATTTTATTACATTGGTTATTGTGCATATCGCTGCAGTTCGGACATGAAATGTCTGGTGAGTGACGCTAAAAGGTTAAAATACCATACCACCTATACTAAACCTAACCGATAGTGTTGACAAAATCAATCATGAGATAAAAACACAACCATGCCATTTTAGCTTGCTTCTGAAAGTCTTTTATCGTGATTTGTGTTACAAGGGACTCGAGCGCCTCACATCACAGTGTGAGGTACTGTGCAAGTTTACTATGTCAGAAAAGCTATACATATAGAGCTGGTTATATGATGTAAACGTCAAATGTATTACTTTGCAAATCATGCACTAATGGTAAAAGTGTTTTGAAGTCATAGCATAGTATTATGTAAGGAACTGCTTGGAAAATGAGTCTTCATTAATCAAATACCTGCACCTTTCATTATAATTGAATAAAAATTGTTTTACAGCCACTAGTATTCATTTCAGCTGGAAAAACTGCAGTGAACTGTATGTATAGGTACGTTTCTAGAGTTTTAAAGGAGTTTTGGAAGCACGTTTTTCCAATGAGACCAGTTTGATAAACAAGTTTGAGTGTGCTAAAAGTGGCATAGCCAAAGGATATCCCTACAATCACTGACAAGATGACGGGATAATAACATAACAACACCACACAAGCAGATATCACACAAAAACTCCTTTAACCCCTTAACTGTCAACCCCCTTTTTGAGCATATACATGAAAATGCATGAAGTTGGTCTTAAAGCCACTCAGTAGATTATTACTAAAGTGAAAACATTTTTTATTTTATACAAAATATATATTTTACAAAGTAATTTTTACTCTAAAATTGCTAGAAAATCAAAGCCATATGTCTAACCAAGTTGTGTTCCAAATTTGAAGTTGATATCACAAAAATTGAAGTTCCTATTAAATTTTGTTTCAAAAATAGCCACCGGGTGACACACACATTTCATGCTTTCTTTTGTAACAAATTAATACACTTCTGTCACAATATCACTTCTATCACGAAACAGTCACCATTTGCGGAACCTTGAATCTCAGACTTTTCCGACGATTAGAAAAAACTGATAATAAAATAGTTGGTATAAATTTTGCAATATGAGACATGACACCACCTACCAGGGGAGGAGCCCGCTAAAAGTTTTTAAAGTACCGTTTCAATGGTAAAGTAATATCCGATTTCAAAGTGGATGAATTGTGAGTCATCTAAAATACTTCTGTAAAACACCCCAGAGTCCGCAGTTATTGAGACATAAATGTGGCCTTACCTCGAAACTTCTTAGGTGGGTTGTTGAGGTCCCCAGATTCTGGTTGCACCACACAGCGGTCATCCACCAGACTGCAGAGATGAGAGACATGAGTCAGAGAACTTCTCTGGAGGAACTGGCAGCATATTGAGTATCTCCATTTTAATACATCTATTTTTCGCATTTTCTGCACTGATTGTGGGGGAAAGGGACTTCGGAGCTCAGAATAGCTCAGAATAGCAGAGTAGCTGAGAGCATGATTTAAAAAGCCATAATATTTAAAGAAATATGCAATCAAAATTACATTTTTTGTTAGCATAGAGGTCATCTATAGGCTAGCATGCCCATAAAATTTGATAAAATACAATTTTAGCACATACACACATTGATAATGTACAATCTTTTTCTTCTAAAAAATGGGGAAAATATACTAAGAAGTTTTACACAGGAGATTATGCTAATTTTTGTACAATAATGTCCCTGCCTCTACTTTATGAATATAAAAAAATAAATTAAATGACTGCTCAAAAAGTCGCACTAAAACAGCACATTGCTCAAGGTAAATACTGTGTGGGGTTGTTTTTTTCTTGAATTAAATTTCTCTTACATGTGAAGTATTAGAGTATTAGCATACAGAAAGACTCTGAAAGAGAAACGATTAGCAAATTAAGAGGTTTCTGTGTTTCCTGAAAGGTTTATCTGTTTGAATGTAGGAGCCACAGTGTTATCTTTTCCACTTGTTAAGAGCAAATGTCAATTTATGCAGATTAAATCATTCAGTGATAATGTAATGACACCAAAATTTGCCTCTCATTATACTTTCTCCATATCTCTACAAGCCAGAATGAGTCACTGAAAATCTAAGTCTTATTGGCTATGTTCACACAGCAGCAAAATACATTTCTGTTCAGTTATGAAACACAGTGACAACTGCATTATAACCAAAGTGATCCAGCTGAGCCTATATGAACAGAACTGCAATGCTACAGTTGTCAGCTTTTCTCAAATTATAAAAATTACAAAAAATAGGGATATGGGGTGGTCAGAATACAAGACACAATTCCTGTTTGGGTTTGGGCGGAGGAGGGAACACATGAAAAAAAAGGAACCAGTAAGTTTTGGACCACATATGTGGATGAATGGGAATTTGGAGGATGAATGGGAAGTGGGAATGTACAAAATAAACAAAACTATATCCTTAATTTATCAATAATCAATATCTGTAGCAATATAGACGGTCTCTGGTATCATCCATCTAAATTTTCAAAAGTGAAAATCTCTCACAGTAACTGTAAGCAACTTTAAGGTCTGTCAATTTTTTAAAGAGATTTATATAAATAAGCTGAATAAATAAGCTTTCCATTGATGTATGGTTTGTTAGGATAGCACAATATTTGGCAGAAATACAACTATTTGAAAATCTGGAATCTGAGGGTACAAAAACAATCAAAATATTGAGAAAATCGCCAATAAAGCTGAAGTCCTTAGCAACGCATATTACTTACAAAAATAAATTTGATATATTTACGGTAGGAAATTTACAAAATATCTTAATGGAACATGATCTTTACTTAATATCCTAATGATTTTTGGCATAAAAGAAAAATCGATAATTTTGACCCATACAATGTATTGGTGGCTACTGCTACAAATATACCCCTGCGACTTATGACTGGTTTTGTGGTCCAGGGTCACTATATACATATATACATATAAGAATTGCCTATGCAGTAGTTTCTGCCACCATAAATGCATTCAAATGTCACAAAAGATTAAAACTACACAGTATTGGTGATTATAACAGGTGTGTTTAAACTAATTGTGGGACACCTATGCTGTCTAGGTAGGCAGCCAACTAGGGTTTTACAACACAATAATTGTGTATAGTTTCTGTACAAGAAGTCTAAAAGTATTCAAAGGCTTCAAAACACTGAATACTGTCAAAGTTATTCAAATGAACCAGCAACAAGTTCATACACTATTTGCATCCAGCTGTCATCCATTCACCATAAATGAATTTCACACTATCCAGGGACTAATGGACAGGTGGCTTCGGCCTTTGGTCCGATTGTACCTGACTGACGCAGCCACACATGCACCACGCCTGCCAATTCTCATCACACCGGCGTTGTGTCCTTTCTGGTTCCCTGTGCCCAGCTGCAGGCCAGGTGGCTCATTATCCCATCCATGCTAAGGTCGCTCGGTGGCACCGAGACAAACACTACACACTGCATATGCCAGTGTGGCTAAAAATAGCCATTGCTCACGAGGATGTGCGCACGGTAGAAAGGCAGAGAAAGTGATTACAAGGCACAACAACTGCACAACGAGATCTGTCAACGTTCTTGTTCTTCAAAGCCTCACGCTTGCTTTTGTTGCCATGGATGGGTGGTTGACGTGGGGTAGTGATGTGTGTGATCACATCACGCAAGCTGGCAAAGGGGGGCTGATTGCCAGGAGGTGGCAGGGTGTGATTAAGCAAAGACGCCACAATTTCATTTCCAGGGGAAGGACATGAAGAGGGCAGCGTTGAGACTTGGCTCAATTTCGGCAAGGAAAGCTGGAGCAGAATACAGAAAAGCAAATGGGGGAGGCCGCAACTACTGGCATTTTTAGCAACGTTTTGTCCTGTATTAATACCATTTTATTATTCTACTTTATGTAACTGGTGGGCTGCTGTCCAAAATGGGCCATAGGTCTTTTCTGATAGGGGCGTAGACAGTGTGGAAATACAATACTATTGAATTATTAAAATGCTATACGGAGTTTCAAAAGGTGAAAATCCAGTAATTCCAATAAGAATCTGTGCGATCGTGAGTTTCGCATAAAGTTTCGCTCCCTGCTGCCACTGCCCAGCCCTGGCCCATTGTTGAGGTTGACCTCACTTTACCTTATGCCATAAAACTAATTTGTCTTCCTTGACATTTGATTAAATAGAAATTAAAGGTGTAACGGTACACGGATTAGTCCCGCGAATGTTAATCCCGTGTCTTATTTGTACAAGACGAATACAGCGTTGTAGCCTAACCACCATTAACCACCAATAATCGCAATAAGCTCCGTGTTTTGTTACTTTCGATAAGAAACAAAGTGTCATCTTTCAAATTCTGTCCATTGTATCCTGAAATTCAAACAAAAAATCCCGTTTTGATGCTCTTTAATGTGGCGCGACAGATCACTGTACAGGCGCCTGATTTCAAGCGGCAGCGAGTGAACGCGATCATCTCTTCCTCTTTAATAGTTACAGAATAAACATGAATGAACATCTGAAGGTATGTTGAAAGATACAGTATAACTTACCAAAATTAATCATATCTCGTGTAATCGCTAAATCAGTGTTTCAACAGCGGAAAGACATCAATAAATCAGATTGTAAACAATGTTACGTAGCATTACATTTACCTCAGGCAAGTCATTCAGTGTCCACAGCTTCTTAGAAATTAACTCTTTCACTAAATATATGTACTGTATTAGCCTATATATTCATTTTACTTAACCTGTTAGGGATGTATTGATTATTTAATGCATGTTTTCATCTGTCATGAAAATGTGTAAATGATTATATCTCAACAATGAGTTGGAGTAAAAAAATACTTTTATAATTACTGTGCAGTTTAAGCAATTTTATGTTTTGTTTTTTCCCCCCTGCTGTACCGAACCATAGCATAGCAAAATAAATCAGATTGAACTTTTAAAGTCAACAAGAAATTTAATTTCTTCATGAAATATATATACATACTTTATTAAAATCAAAAGTTGTAATGGGACTTATTTGTAAAGTGTTACCATTTAATTTGACCCCATAATCTTTAATTAATTAAATATCATAACTCGATCTTCCAGTGAATCATCAGACTTCTCTCTGGTGACGTATGCAGGACTTCTCCAATCATTTAGTCCACTAAAACTGAACCAAGTCTCCACCCTGCATTTTTTTTTATTTTCCGATAATCTGTTGGATGTACATCATGATACATAAGAAAAGATCTGTCGCTACTTCCGTTTCATCAAGACTTTAAGGCAGGAGAAAACTATTCCCATATTTTCCCATATTTCCCAATTAAATTTTATGCAAATCTGGAGAAAAAATCTAAGCGGTCTAACTTGGCTTGGACCAACATCCACCTAGCAATGCCCTAGAAACCGCCATTCACCATATCCTAGTGAAAATGCATCAGAAATCCATACTGCAATACAATTGCACAAGAACAAGCACACAACATTTCTCATTTCTGAGTGCTGTAACCCTCACTTTCTTCTTCCTCTTGTGCTCCCGTATTTTCATCAAGTTCCTCTTATTTTTAAACGCTGATGTCCACACAGAGGTTGTAGACATGAAGATGGTTATCTTACCCTAAAGTGCTGATAAATCCATTGGTGGACCCCTCCGCATACAGGGAGCAGATGTCCCCGATGTGGAGGAAACTGGACATTTTGTCCGACATTTTGCTCCACTTTGCGGTGTGCCTGCGGACAAGATATGAAACAGATTAAGGTGCAATAAAATTAGCATATGTCCTTTATTCATCTTATTTAAACATTATATGTAGGTTATTATCAGAAATGGAGATAGCGAGACAATAATAGCGGGCCATGGGGATGGATTCGAGAAAATGAGAATTTGCCATTTTGAGATGGCCTAGTTTTTGACAGCACAAGCATGGAATTCAAGGTCCTTCTGCTGGGTGGATAATGAGAAACGTTGTAGAAAATACAGCTGTGCTACATGCTGAAAAGACACTTAATTATGGACACATTTTTTGCAATGTATTGTTTGTACCTTTCTAAAGGGCTGAAATTGAATGCAGCATCTTGGTTCACTACAATATTATTCAAGGACAGCTAGTTGTTAAGTGTGACCTTTTGAGGGCTCAACAATAGAGATGTTACAGGGTCAGCAAGAGAGTGCGTCTTGCGTTTGGTAAACTTTAAAGATTTGGTTCTATGTATTATGCTCTATTGTATGCATTGTATATGATTGTTGCTGATTGAAACATTGATTATACATTAAAATGATGCACAGAAGATTATAAGTCAAATGAAATGTGTCATATGAAATATGAAGTGCCTTATGATAGTCTTTAAGAATATGTTGCAACGGGTTGAAAAATCATCATATCATTATTTTTCTGTAGGGATATTTTTATGAATTTATAGTTGTCATACAAACAACAAATAAATTCTTTGTTGTAACATTTTTATTTAAAGAAAATATTTGATGAAAAATCATTATAAGAAAGAAATGTAAAATTATATTAATCAAATATTTGATAAATAACATGATAAATAATAAATAATATAATAAATTGTTGCAGATATGTATATTTTTTTTAAATAGTTAAATGTAATTTATAATTAAATATATTAAAATTAGAATGTAAATTATAATTTTATATTATATTATATATATATATATATATATATATATATATATATATATATATATATATATATATATATAGTGGGACAAGCATTGAAATTATTAACAATATGTATAACTAAAAGCACACACATCTCCTCTGTGATCGTACACTGAGTCAATGCTACAGTCAGCTGGAGATAAAGCCTACGGTTCAGTCAATGGCAGATGAGACCAGAGAACATCAATAAGGAATACACTGCACAGATGCTCAACATATATCAGAGTAATACAAACAAATACAGCGTTGACATTGTTGGGATAACATATGCCTTTATCTTAACTGACAGGTTATGCACTACTGGAAAAGAACTTAACTTTGTTTTATAAAGACTAATAATTATTATTTGAACAGTAAACATGCTCTACCTAATAGCCAGTGATAACCCACATCATGCCCTCAAGCTCTGTTTGAATTTCAAATATTACCCAAGTGAATAATGCAGATGTTTACTTTATTTTATTACATGGCTTTCTGGAATTCTGATTGGTCAATCATGATATTAAGCGGTCAAATGTTCCTAAAAAATTACTGTAGCCCAAGGCAACGCTGTATAACTGACCACTCTTCCTGGAAACCTGTTTTTTCATGTTCTGTCCTGCTACATCTCTACATGAAAGATAATAAAATAATACTCTGTTCAATATTTCATATCAATTTATTTATTTACCTGATATGTATCAGGATAATCAAGTGATAAAAGACCCTGTTGGGGTGTGTTTGTGATAATGACTGCCTGACTGTACAGTATCCCTTACTTAGTGACTGAAATGAAGTTGATATGCACTGCAATGACAACTGTGCAGGAACAATAATAATGCATTACAGGCCTACTATAACAATAGGTGCCTAAATTAACTGCAAACCACAGAAAAACCTGCACAATTCTCCATATTTTCCAAAATGATCTCTTAACCATATTTGTTCCAGCTGTTTCTGGCATAGCCTACACAGTCCTTGAGAAGATGTAACTTTCCTGTCAAGCTAAAAGAATGGTATTCAGGAATCTTTTAGAACTTTATACAAGTTCCAAATGTTCCATATGTAGCCTGCTAAAGCAAACAGTAAATGTGTAGCTGGAATGACAGATGTATGTGGGCTGTCCCTGAAACACTGAGTCGAATAGCGTGGGGTTTTAAAGGCCGAACTTACCTAACTAGTTTCTCTGTGTGAAAAAACAAAGTTTTACACAGACATATACAGTTGAGACATCCACCTTGACGTTGTATCTACGCTGAGATCAAACCTAAACGCTTAGTTTGACAGGTGATAATAAACAGCCAATCAGAATTCAGCAGCCTCGAACTGAACAACGCATCTATTACAAAACAAACCGCTTCATTGCATAAACTCCAATCCAGAAAGACACTATGAACACTAATATACTCTAAACCCGACGGCTGAATAATATCTGTATTTTACAAATGACTGTATTCACTGCCTCGGTGATGTCTGAGGTCCACCTGCCTCCTTCAGCTGCACTTGACACGGTTACATTGAATCGTTCTAAAAATTGTTTCATTGTTACCGCGACAACAGCAATCAGCGCATCGAACGCCTTCATTGATATATAAGTATAACACGCTTCACTGATACAGTATAACACGCTGTCAAACTTCCGTTCTTCTCTCACTGATGGATGCATCAGTCATACATCCACTGACTGCCTGCCTGATGTCCCTTTCGCAGTACAGTAATAGCAAGAGTTCAGCCGAACTTTACCTTCTTCAGAAGAAGACCGTGTCGGGAATAAAACACTGGCGATGTGCTCAGCGGCAAAACTGCTCCAGCTGGGATTCCTCGTATAATTCCATGATATGCGAAAGTCTCCCAATTGAAAATCGCGGCGTCTAGCTGCCAGTTGGATTTTGTCCGCACTTGTCCGCTTTCTCACCACCTCCACATGAGCCCTGAAGCTCCGCCCCTAAACTGAACGCGCATAAGAAGTGAGAGATGATGGGTAATGGAGTTCTGAACCTCTATAGACAGAGAGACAGACAGA
Organism: Hypophthalmichthys nobilis; assembly: GCA_037950665.1. NCBI lineage: Eukaryota > Metazoa > Chordata > Actinopteri > Cypriniformes > Xenocyprididae > Hypophthalmichthys > Hypophthalmichthys nobilis. Next base: position 23,144,514 of record CM075487.1, read on the forward strand.
CAGATAGATAGATAGATAGATAGATAGATAGATAGATAGATAGATAGATAGATAGATAGATAGATAGAAAGATGTAAAAAACAGGCATATATTCTGTTTTGTTTTGTTTTTCAATTGGCCAACAGTGTGTCTTTAAAAGGAATGGGGGAGGAGCTTATAAGGTCATGAGGTCACCGACTGTCAAAAACAGAAGGAGCTGTTTCAGGTGACCAGTATTATGTTTAACAGTATTAATTGAAGTGTATAATTCCTCATTATTATTGTGATATGTAATTATGGCATTCCGAAATCTGAGTTTAATAAGTCTAGAAAAATGCACAGAATTTAAGAAACATAATACTTGACTAAGTCATGGCGAATACCATTAAATACATACTTACCCTTAAGAATCCAGCAAAACGGGTTTGGATCAGGTTAAACTCGTGGCGTGATGCACTACTTCCCATGTCCTTCAATTGTGGTTTTCATAAGCACATTTTAAAAGTCTGACCCACAAATCAAGTTGGTGATCTACTTTTTTTCTTTTTTTGCATTTGGCCTACTAAAAACAGTCCGCATTTATCGAACTGGAACACATTTTTGATGTGCTTTGGCACTGACATTTAACAGTGTTCCCTTGATAGACGCCTCTATTTTGAATATGCTCTGGGTTGTTTATGAAATACACCAAGCTCTCTTGCGAATGCACTTGAAAACAGGTTGCTATAGATCACTGCAGCTTGTTTTAATTGTATTGAAATATTTTTTTAATGGGTCGTTATTAATACTGATGGGTCAAGTGTGCATTAAAGTGGTTGGGTTGTTACAGGTATCAGTATTGGTTAATGCAAAGCATCAGTGGACCACAAGACTGTATCTAAAACCTGAACAGACAGTACTGTATATATTAGAGGACATCAGCGTATGTCTGATGCAAACATATGCATATGTGATGCAAACATATTGTCCATTTTTTAATGACAGCATATCTTTTACTGTCTATCCCAATGCTGTGCATGCTGTTGTGACAGAACAGAAAGAAATTAATTTTATGTTTTATATACCATATATTTGTTCTCATTCATTATGCATGTTATTTTGGTGCTCTGTGGCACATAACAGACTGACAACCATTTTCAGCAACAAAGTCATGAGAAGTCATTCAGTTTTAATGAGAGTTGGTGATTTTCGGCAACATGAGCAACAGAAACTGTTGGGAACACAATGTGGGAATAAAGTTGAGAAAAGGTTAACTTTATGCAAATGAATTAATCTTGCCCCACATACAGCAATATAATAAAAATGTTGTTTGGAAAAATACAGTTATGATTATCATGCAATGATATGAAGTATTTAATCTGCCCTGATGGAATTTATTTAAAATTTAGTTTGAGGTCAGTAAGATTTTTTGTTTCTTTGTTTTTTGAAAACTGAAATTTATTATAAAGGAAGCATGAAATTGATCAAAACTAACAATGAAAACATTTATAATTTTACAAAAGATTTCTATTTCAAATAAATGCTGTTCTTTTGAACTTTCTATTCATCAAAGAATTCTAAGAAAAAAATGTATATCATGTTTTTCGTCAAAAATATTAAGCAGCACAACTATTTAACATTGATAATAATAAGAAATGTTTCTTGAGCATCAAATCAGCATATTAGAATGTTGTCTGAAGGATCAAGTGACACTGAAGACTGGAGTAATGATGCTGAAAAAATTCACAGGAATAAATTACATTTTAAAATATATTCAAATAGAAAATTTAATTATTTTAAAGAGGACCTATAATGCCTCTTCAGAATGTGTCTGTGAAGTTTCAGCTCAAAATACCCCACAGATCATTTATTTTAGCTTGTCAAATTTGCCCCTATTTGGGTGTGAGCAAAAACACACCGTTTTTGTGTGTGTTTCTTTAAATGCAAATGAGCTGCTGCTCCTGAAGAGTGCAGAGATCTAACACCTCGCTTTTCGGTTGCTCAACAACAACAAAGCTGGAGAATCTCACGCAGCCAAAATGAAGATTGTCAGTGACAGTGTTCAGCCTTACATTGTTCAAACCGGAGTCGACACTGATGGAGAGACTCAGGAAGAAGTTACAACTTTTAGAATGAAACTGGACGTTTCTGAACAGTTAGTTGATAAATGTATGTAGTTCTTGTGGAGTTCATTCAACTCATCGACTAGCATGTGCCGTCATGTTAATCTTTTGTGCAAATCCAGTGTTGAATTGACCCTCGTTTGTGAAACAGTCCGGGGTAAATGATGACATGGCAACAACACTCTACTATAACAAAAGCAGCCCAACATGGCCTCACCCCCTTTGTTGTGTTCTCGGGGGCGGGGTTTATGTAAATTTTCAGGTTTGTGATGTCACCAACCTGGGAAGAAGCTCGTTGTAGTCCCTACCAGCCGTTTGTTGTAGTCCTTAAAAAGCACTTTCCGTAAAAGAAATTATCTCCCTTTGCATTTTGAGCGTCGTAACTTTGCAGATGTCGTTTATGCTCAAACAGCAACATTACACACTAACTAAAGGTAAAAAAGTGATATCATAATCATTGTAATTTCACAATAGTACTGTTTTACTGTATTTTTGATCACATAAATGAGCATGAAATAATTATTTCAAAGTCAAAAAAAAAAAAAAAACCTAGCATTTGAATAGTAGTGTATGATCTGATTTTTAATCAGCACTCTTCACCAGAGCAGCATCCCCAAAATTGCCCTCCTGCTTGCCCAGCACAGCTATATCACTCACAGAAAGGTACATCACCTAGCAACCCGGTGTGCACTCACACCCTGAGAGTGATGTTTATTCCTGACAACACACACAGAGACACAATAGAGGCTCTTGTGCTTGTCATTCATCATGTGCTGTATTCTGAACAGCAGGATGAGTAAGAGGGGCCATGAGTGTGGGCTGGCTCAGGTCATTGTTATCATACAAAGTTGTGCGTCTTGCGTTGGGCTCTCACTTTATTCTCCACGTGTGTGCGTTTGTGTGGAGTGGAAGAGAGCATCGAGCGAGCCTTTGAGATGGAAATATCAGCAGCTACAGCTGCTCAAACCAAAAGCAGCCATTCGACCCGTTCCTTTGATCTGTTGATGGATGCAACAGTTAACCCATGAAAAACATCAATCATCTGTGGAGAGACAACTATAAAATCTGACAGATGTCATTCTAAAACAGCACAAATAGAATTGATGTGTTTAATAAACTTTCAGACCAAAGTCTCAGTCAAGACCACAGTCTATTTCCATCATACTAAAGGTTGACAATTACCTCGACTACTAGTTGACATGGTATCTGTACTATTAAAGGGAGTTATATTCCTCTGAATAGCCACTGTTGCTCAGTGTTTGAATTGAATCCAGCAACAAATTTTAGCTGATTTGAATGGACAGCTTGGTCTGCATTCAGGCCCTGAGGGTCTCGCCTGGGTCTCGGAGGATCTCCAGCTAAGAGAGAAAGAATAAATGAAACAGAAATTCACTGCTGTTTTTTAAAGAAATGAGTGGTTGTTGTTGAATGGTTTGTAAATATGCCCAGTCGTACCAGGCTCAAGTGGAAATATAATTGAAATGGTGCCTTACCGTTTTTAGATCCATTCAGCCCGACGGTGGAAAAGTGGCTTTTGAGACATTTTTGAGATCTCTGTGGAGATTACTGGGGTCTTTCTCTCAGGAGAAAAAAAAATTAGAGAAGCACAAATCTTCAGCAAACATGTCCATTTAATCTCATTATTGTATAGGAGAAACATTTGAGATTTCATTTCATTTTTTCTTCTTATGCGTCAATGAAAATGTCTGAAAAGAGTGATCTAAAACATGGAGGAACAGCCTGGGCTAGTTTACGATCTGTAAATTGATTGCTGGCTGCAAGACAAAAATAAAATTAACCAGCCAATAAGGAGGAAACGGCCATTGTTTGTCATGGATGATGCGATTAAGGCTCATAATGAGCTGCACACTATCTTAGAGGACGACAAACATTGCAGCTGCCTTTTAAACTGACCCTACTGACTCTCATACAGTCTATGAATTATAAGAAAATCATAATGTTGTACAGCTTAAATCGGTTTCTTTTGAAAAAATGGAGAAACCTGTATATAGTGGTCTTAATCTAAAGCCTCAAAACTATGTAATCATGGCCCTGGTCTGGATCTTAATATTAGGTTTCTTGGTCTGGATCAACATGAAATGAAATTCGCAATCCAATTTACTTCGTAATATGACACACTTTCAAATGACACAGGACATTCAATAAGGAAAACAATTAGCGGGATGTGAATGTTTTACACTGGAAATTGTTTGGATGGTGAAAAGTGGATTAAAACACATTCTTTTTTTATATTTGAGATCATTCACAATAAATTCAAGAATTAAGGGTCAGTTTTGAGTTCATGTTGACTTTATAGTCTTGATCTGAATCCTGGTCTCGACTTACGGTCTCAGTCAAGACCACAGTCTATTTCCATCATACTAAATTTTGACAATTTCCTCAACTACTAGTTGAAACTGTATCTTTACCATTAAAGGGAATTACATTCATCTGAATAGCCACCATTGGTCAGTGTCTTAACTGAATCCTGCAACAAATTTCAGTTGATTTAAATGGACTGCTTGGTCTGCATTAAGGTATCAGAGGATCTCCAACTAAGAGAGAAAAAGTATAAGGATACGTTGTTTACACAACAACGTACTAAATACGGAAAAGTTTTCCCTTTGCTTTTGTCACATACAGACGACAACGTTGTGATCCTCGTTTACATGGATCCGCAAAAGAGGTTAAAAATGCTGTATTCTTCTGCCAGGCCAGTAGGTGGCGATGTCACTTTGTAAAGAAAAACTACGCCTATAGCCTGAACACATCATGCGCATGCGCATGACATCACTGTTTTCACAAATTTGTGTTTTTGTAGTTTACACGGAGACAATAACGTTATAGTTCTACAAAAATTTCTAAAGTTTGCATTTTTAGGCCTCTAAAACACCATTGTCGTGTAAACAAACGGCCAAAAGTTTTCCATTTTTAGTCTGAAAATGGTGTAGTGTAAACAGCCCCTAAAACTAAATCAATCAGAAATTCACTGCTGTTTAAAAATTTGGGATCAGTAAGATTTTTTTTAAAAACAGCAAGGATAGTCGAAATGACAGTAAATACCTTTCAATTTCTACGTTTCAATTTCTATTTCTATTTCAAAAGTTTGCTTTCAATTCATCAACGAAACCTGAAAAAATGTATCATGGTTTACACACAAAAAAAAAAATATTAATCAGCTGTTTGCCCTGCCAGCATTTTTTTTTTCTGGCCAGCGCCAGCATTTTTGAACTCTTTAAAAAAACTTAAATGGCCCCCAAGCATATTTTGTAAAATAAACATGCATTTTATTCTAGCTTCATGCATTCTTTTTATCAACACTTGGGCAAGCTTCATATAAAAAAGCAACATTTTGAACAAAAAGCTGAGAAAATCAAGACTGTGTCTGGACTGGATTCAGAACAATGATGATCAAAACAGAGATGGAGTAGATTGATCCCATCAACACCCACAAAGCTTCACTTTACCTTATCCTGGGTCGACATTTTATTCAGTAACGTTAGGCAGTTTTGATTTGTATGCTGTTTAATGTTTGACGATCGCATTATTTTACGTGCTTCTATCTCTTGTTTGTGCTTCGTCTGTGTTTTGATCCGGAGATTCTATAATCTTTCAGAAAATGCGTAATAGCGCCCCCTGCCGTATGACGTATGGATTGCCGGAAAATTCTGTCAATGGCAGGGATCGTTGTCCTAAATGATGGAAAATTCTGTCCATAGTGGGGAAAGAGTAAAAAATCTAATGACCACAAAGTTTTAAATGGTAGCCTATGTTTAAAACAGCAGGCAGATTTGGATGTGGTTAGTTTCTATACAGGCTACGTCACACCTCACATCACACTGAAACCACTGAAAAAAAAAAATCTCTACCGTTATCTCACTGTGATAGGATAACCACCTGAGATTTGATCAACACCATCTGGGGCTTATACTTTCTGCCAGACTTGTTGCTCCAACCACTGTATCACAACATATTATGCATATAGTGACGTAACATGACCACATACTGTAGATGAGATGCAAATGAACTAGAGTTATGTGTCCTGATCCACCCTACAGGACAAAGTTCTTCCTCACTAAAAATAAAAGACAATTATACAGTGATAATGGCTTTAGTTTTCCCAGAGGAAATGGTCTTATTAAACGAGCCACAGCATTACTCTAATTGGGTCTTGTGGTTTATTGCTCTGTGCGCCTGAATTGTCATTGATAAGCCATATAATTCTGTGTGGCTCTCTGTTTAGAATAATACAAATTACTGTATAAATGCATATTCACTTGCAAGCAATGACAAATACCACAATTTATCATTTCACATGCTACAAAATGAATAAACATATGCTAGAGATGAACATTACCTTATCATAATCTAATGTCTGCACTTTCTAGTATGTGGTAACTATGGAAATGAATCACTTGTTGGCCTACTCTTCTGAGATATGATATCTGAGAGAGAGAGAGAGAGAGGTGCTTTTGAAATAAACAATTCTCCTCACTGTTAATGTATTCACTCAAATTCCCCTCATCGAAACAGGCCTGTGATCTGTGAGCTCTACACAATATAACCAGCTGAGTTTAATGTCACTTTCTTTCTCCGTTCCGGATGACAGGACCTCCGACAGTTTCTGTTGAGTAATAAGGGCCGATTAGCAGGTTTGAGCTTTCAAAGCAGCAGCTTCATTAAGTCAGTATTAAGCACTGTGCAATTTGACTGTCACTAATGGCAGTGGAGGACAGGCGTGACTGATGAGAGGAAACTAGGCTCGGTGCGCTTCTGCAAACGAAGAATCAGAGAATGTTAAACAGTGAAGGAACAGCAAAAAGAGCACAGATTGATTTTCTTTTAACACCAAAAATGTGGGTACTTGATGATTGGAAGCTTATGAAGTTTCATTCAGACTGTATCGCATGATCTTGCCTCCCGCTGCAAGCACAAAAGGCATTTGAGATGGGAATAAAATTGAATGAAGGGATGACTTTTGATGTAACTATAAAGAGCTTATAGTCACACTATAACTGTTTCTTGGTGAATCATTTGGAGGATGAACAGTTTTGCCCTGGAGATCTGACCCTGGAAAAGCATTTTTATTGATTTTTCACACATCAGAAGATGTGAGTCTTTTACACAAGTGTATGTTATGGGGAGTTGCCTAAATGCATTTTTTTTTGTGTCAATTTATATATACATGTTATGCACATGGCGTATACTCATAAATCACAGCAGTGGATATTACTATAACGCTCTAGATGTCACATCCTTATCTGGGCCACTGGAATATTTCTCTTTTTCTTTCATGTTGCATTGAAACTCTCATGATTATGCTCTATATAAAAATATAAGGCAACACGGTTTTAAACTTGGCTGCAGCGTGGACATTAACCGAGTCTTGAGGGACACACTTATTTAATAAAACACTGCCCTAGTTTCTCCAGAGGATCTCAAGCCAAAGAAAAAAAAGACCAGCCAATAAATAGAAATGTATCTTTTTTGGATCACAAGTTCAGTAATATCCAGACTAGGTCAAATGAGTTTGTAGTTACCTATACCACAATTTATTACATTTTTAAACTCTCTATCAAAACTTTAAATATGAACAGATTTTGTTAATCAATCAATGAATAATTATAACATCATATATATATATATATATATATATACATACATACATAAACACATTAAATATTTACAAACTTTTAATTGCAATTGCAATTAATTTTATATAGAAGTGCTGTCAAATCGATTAATCACAATTAATCGCATATAACAAGTTTGTGTGTGTGTGTATATATATACACACAACATATTTACACATTTTACGTTAGATGCAATTAACTGATTGACAGCACTAATATACATATATATTAGTGCTGTCAAATCAATTAATCACAATCGAATCTAACAAAAGTTTGTGTGTGTGTGTGTATATATATGCATGTGTGTGTATATATATACATACATATATAAATGTTATGTTAGATGCGATTAATTGCGATTAATTGATTTGACAGCACTAATATATATACACAAAATCATTAGAATTTATTTTTTATTACTTATATTTTATGAAATTATATATATATATATATATATATAATAAATATAATACTTATATTTTATGAAATACATTACTTTTTTATCAAACAATTGTTTTTATATATTACGAGTATTGCTAATAGTTAATTGATTAATATGAATCAAATAAATCAGTGAATCAAAAAATTAACAATTAATGTTTATGTTATTAAATTACTTAAAATTTAAATGTTTAATTATAAATTAAATATGAATACATGTTTAAAATGTATTCTGAAATAATAATAATTAGTGCTGTCAAGCGATTAATCGCGATTAATCGCATCCAAAATAAAAGTTTGTTTACATAATGTGTGTATACTGTCTATAATTATGGATATTTAAATACACACACATACATGTATATATTTAAGAAAATATTTGCATGTATATACTGTATATATATTAATATAATTTATATTATATATAAACATAAATATTTTACATATAAATATAACATTTTTTCTTAAATATATACATGCATTTATATATACATAACAGTTATACACAGTACACACACGTATATATTACGTAAACACAAAGTTTTATTTTGGAATGCGATTAATCGCGCTTAATCGTTTGACAGCACTGATAATAACACAAAATAATAATAAACAAACAATAATGGTATAATAAATCTTAATTCTTTTTAACTAATTGATTTTTTTGTTTAGCTTTTTCTTTTTTCCAACTGTTCTTTTATCTGACAAACAGAAAAGACAAGCACAGAGGTCAGAGGTTAAAGGAAGTGCCTTGCACACTGTCCCTTTCAACGGTGCAGAGGTTGCAATCAGTGCAGCCCTCTCTTTCTCTCTCTGAGGTGAAAATGTGACCTCGCCATGAAAAAACACCAATGAGACCTTGACATGCCCTCCTTTGTTAGTCAAACACTTGGTATACAACCTCAAGTGGCAAAGCTGACACTTGCTAACTGAGCAGAGAATTACGGATTCACTCCTCAACAATCGTTGCTAAACACTACAGCCTACACGCACCGTCCAGTCGATATCACACTTCCCGTTGCCATAGAGACCCAGGAATGTCGGCTCACTCACCAAACCCCAATGACTCATGAGACAAAAACAGGATTCGGAGAGTTTGCCACAATCCTCACATTATCAGTGGATCGAAGTGCAAAGAAAACAACACTACACAATAAATACAGGGCTATAACCACTATGCACAGTGTGTCCCCCTCATTAATCAGAATTTTATCCACACAATCACAAACATTGGCTCACATCCTTAAGAAAATGTTTTACATGTCTAGAGCATCATACACTGAGAAAGAGACTTAAATGTTAATAATTTGCAAAAAAAAAAAAAGCTAATTATTTAATAATATTTATTTGTATTATTATTAATATTTAAGTCTCTTTCTCAGTGTGACATCCTAAATGTGTTCAAATAAATTATATTTATAATAACATATTCATGAAAAAATAAAAGAGCACTTGCACATCTTCAGAAACATTTACTGACTGAGATTTCAATAAGAAACATTAAGTTTCAATCCCAATGGCGAAGTGTTCAAACGTACTTGATGAGTAAAGTGTCACTGATAAAGATGGAATCTATCTGCGTCTACCCAGAATGCCTTGCGCTTTGCTCTGGTTTTTGGTCTCTGTGCTAATTAACCCAGATGTGGATATTAATATTGCGGCTGGAGTGGAAATAGGGCAGATGGAGAGGAGAGGGGGCAGATTTAAGGGTGGCGTCAGAGTGAAGTGGGTCGCTCCCACCCGTGTGTGACAGGAGACTAACAGTCGTTACTATATTAAGACACCCATGGGTCCATTTTAATTGCTCATTACCCAATAGGATACGATGAGAAACCCAGACTGCTCTTAAAGGGATAGTTCACCCAAAAATGAAAATTCTGTCATCATTTACTTACCCTCATTTATGTAATTTAATTCTGCTGAACACAAAGGAAGATATTTTGAAGAAAGTTTGTAACCTGGCTGCTTTGGGTCCCTTTTGACTTCCATAGTAGGAAAAAAAAAATACTATGGAAGTCAATGGTGCCCCAGAACTGTTCAGTTTCCCACATTCTTCAAAATATCTTCCTTTGTGTTCAACAGAACAAAGAAATTGATACAGGTTTGGAACAACCTGAGGGTGAGTAAATGATGACAGAATTTTCATTTTTGGGTGAACTATCCCTTTAAAGGAGACTTTTATGGTGTTGCTGTTGTACATTTTGAGAGAAGTGATACAGTTTGGAGTAATAATGCTTTATAACATTCAATTTGTTAACATTAGTCAATGCATTAGAAGTGTTATTATTGGTAACACCTTACAATAAGGTTTCATTAGTTAACTACTTTAGTTAACATGAACTAACATTGAACAATACTTCTACAGCATTAAATAATCTTAGTTAATATTAACTTCAACATTTATTAAAATCAAAAGTTGTATTTGTTAACTATGGTAATACACTGTGAACTAACATGAACAAACCATGAATGACTGTATTTTTAACAAAGTTTAATAAATACTGTAACAAATGTATTGTTCATTGTTAGTTCATGGTAGTTAATACATTAATGTTAACAAAGAGCTTATCATATTTTTATACTAATATAGTATTTATTCATATTTTGTTTTAATTTTAGTTTATGTTTTAGTGATTCATGCTTGTTTTATTGTTAGTTTTTGGTTGTTTTTAAATATTTCTATTTAGCTTTAAATTATTTATTTCTACTTTAGTAATTTTGGAACTTAAAATATTTCTAATTTTCATTTAAAGTTATGTTTTTTTTTTATCTAAAATGTATATTTTGTTTAATTCCAGCTTTATTTCAATTACCAAGAAAGTTTTTAATAGTTTTAGTTACCAAAAATGACACTGTTCATGAACTAACAATCAAAAACATTTTTTACAGTATTTATTAATCTATATTAACATACATATTTATGTTTGTTAAAAATGAACTTAAATAAATGTATTAAGAAAATAAAATGTTTTAATAAAAACTTGAAATGTTCAAATGAATAATTAAAATGAACCTAAGTGCTGTAAAAATGTATATATTTTTTATTTTTACTTATCACATTAAGGCCTGGCTTCACAGAGAGGGCTTAGATTAAGCCAGGATTAATTAGGCTTAGTTTAATTAGGACATTTAAGTAGCTTTTATATACGTGCCTTAGAAAAAAAACATTACTGGTGTGCATCTTGAGACAAAACAATGGCATAACATATTTTAAGATAAGTCAGAGCAAGTTGCTTTTCAGTTCAGACAGCTCAAACATGCATTTTAGTCTGAGACTCGGCTTAAGCCTCATCTGTGAAACCAGCCATAAGTGTCTTAAACTAAAGTAAACTAACTGAACCTTATTATAAAGTGTCACAGAATTTCATAAACAATTTATTGCTAAAATGTACACCCAAACAGTTCTTTCTAACAATCAAGTACACATAAATCTTTTTTTCTTACTCAGCGCAGAAAACATATGCCCCAAATTCAACACTTTCACAAAATAAAAAAAATATTTGAATATAACTTCAAGTTTTAAACATTAAATTAACCTCTAAACCAGGGGTTCTCAACTCTTGCCCTCGAAATCCACTTTCCTGCAGAGTTTAGCTCCAATCAAACACACCTGAACAAGTTCATCAAGGTCTTCAGGACTAATAAGCAGGTGAGTTTGATCAAGGTTGGAGCTAAACTCTGCAGGAAAGTGGATTTTGAGGGCTAGAGTTGCTTTAAACATACATTTCTAATCCCAAGTCATTAGTACACATTCTAAGTTTAGTTTAAACACTGTTTTTAATGGAGAACTGACATATCTAATGGTAAAAATCCTGAGCAGTTTGAAGCCCCACAGTGACAGACTTTTTTCTGTGGTGTTTTATCACCATCAGCCCCTGTGTCAGTCCCGCTTGGTGTGTTATCCCATTTCAGTGTGTCTGTGTTGCTGTTCTGTCCACCTGCATAGTCAAAAGTCAGTTCTTCATACCTTTCTATATCTCGATTCGCAAACAGAGCGAGTCTGGGCAGCAGTGAGTGCACTCGGACTGGCACCATGAGCAGGTTGGGCTGGCAGGAGTGGTTGATGAACCTCCCCACATTGCCTACAGCGACGGGGTCCACGAATGTCTGGGTAATCCTGTCCCCTCCGCTATGCTCTTGAACAGCGATGATGTAGTTCATATCTAGGGGAGTCTGGGAAAGCTGGCGGCGACGGGCCTCATGAGGCCCGATTATTTCCCCGGCGTACTCGCATATGAATCGGCCACAAGGGAGGCGCTCGAGAGTCTCCACCCCTAAACCCCTGTCCTTGGTGCTGAAAACACCCAGGCGAACATCGACACCCTTTTGAACGACGCGGTTCTGGCAGGAGTCGCTGCAGGCACATAGGGCATTGCACTCGAAAACAGGCCTGCTGTAGTCGCCGTCCTCTTGCTGTTGTTTCAGACGTCCCTCGCTGTCATACGTCTGGCCGAACCTCAAGCAGGGGCAGCTGTCGGGCAGGCAGGAACGGGCACGGCATGAGCAGCCGGGGAGGGTCACCGCACTTGGGTCAAGGTCACAGCCTGGTCCTTGTACATTCTCTGGCACATACTAAAGCATTGACTCAGATTAAGACTTGCTGTAAGATGGAAATCAGTGTGAAAGTATGTGAAAGTGCTGGCATCTAGTGGAACTATTCATGCATTTTTCGTCATTAAAATCAACCTAAATGATTTTTGAAACCACTATTACACTGCAAAATTATTAAATTTTCAATATATCTATAAAGACTATACTGTACGACGACGAGTAAAAACATTAATTACCTGAAAGTCGGAAAAAGCCTCTTTAGGGACACTGTTCTCAATCAAAACAGGAACATTCTCGATTCCGCCACTCAGATCCCGGCTGTATGATCGCATTATGTCTTTTTTTGAACATTTATGTCTGATTCTGCTGTGAAAGAGAACATTATTAACTTGTAGCTCGTCGAGAAACGGAACCGGAAATGCTACTAGACACGCATAAAAGCTCGGAGTTGATGCAATATAAAAGTCCAATCGTGCGCTCTTTTCACCCTGTAGTGTAGAGGCGGAAGAACTTATATTCTTATCATTGAGAGTTTTTATGATGTTATTGGTTATATATATTATAAAGTTCATGCATATGTTACTTTTACAAATGTATATACAATCACAAACGCAAGCCTGAGGCTGAATCTGAGATTTAGACAAATATATAGAATTGTTATGCTATACATTTTAGAGAGTGAAATGCTGTTAAATGCAGTTGTAACTCTTTTTTAAAAAAAAAAGCTCATTTTAATATACATATATACTTACATTATATATTACATATATAACATTTACACACACATATACTGTATATACACTACCAGTCAAAAGTTTGGACACAGTAAGATTTTTAATGTTTTTAAAAGAAGTTTTGTCTGCTCACCAAGGCTGCATTTATTTAATTAAAAAATACAGTAAAAACAGTAATATTGTGAAATATTATTACAATTTAAAATAACTGTTTTCTGTTTGAATATATTTTATAAAGTAATTTATTCCTGTGATCAAAGCTGAATTTTCAGCATCATTACTCCAGTCTTCAGTGTCACATGATCCTTCAGAAATCATTCTAATATGATGATCTGCTGCTCAAGAAACATTTATTGTGTACAATTGTACAAAATATTTACAATATTTTTTTTTTCAGGATTATTTGATGAATAGAAAGTTGAAAAGAACAGCATTTATTTGAAATATAATCTTTGTAACATTATAAATGTTTCTTGAGCAGCAGATCATCATATTAGAATGATTTCTGAAGGATCATGTGACACTGAAGACTGGAGTAATGATGCTGAAAATTCAGCTTTGATCACAGGAATAAATTACATTTTAAAATATATTCAAACAGAAAACAGTTATTTTAAATTGTAATAACATTTCACAATATTACTGCATTTTTATTTAAATAAATGCAGCCTTGGTGAGCAGACGAAACTTCTTTTAAAAACATTAAAAATCTTACCGATTCCAAACTTTTGACTGGTAGTGTATATATAAATGTTAAATATGTGATTTTTCAGTTTAGACATTTTTTAATTTGTTTCACACACGTTAATGTTTAATATGTTTGGTTGGCACGTTGATATCAATGTTACGAATTATTAAAATGAACAAGCATGACCATTTAACTGAGTTTTTATTCAATGTTTAACCACAAAAACATCATAACAGACACTTAGACATAAAATTGTGTAACTAGAGAGAAGCACTAAACACTTTAAAACAGTCTGATTGGCACTTTAGTGCTTTCCATCCACTCCCACCTCTAACTGGCATTTCTCATGATGTTTGCTGCATGATAAATGTACAGCAGGCAGCAATGTATTTTAAACACATCCTTTTGTAATTTAACAAGAACAGAATAGACTCTGGTAAAACACAGGAGGGTAAATCAAAACTCAAAAAATAATTAGTTCTCAATAATAAAACCAAGGCATAATGTCTGTTTATTTATGGTTATTTCAATCTATGTTTGCATGACCGTTAATATATTTTGCGTGGAGTGTCAAAGTTAGTTCAACAGTTGTTTAATAGCAGGTCAGAACCAAACAAAATACAACACTGGGCTGTTTGCATGAACAAGCACCACAGAGACAGTAACGGGTTGCCTGACAGATCAAAGAAGAAAAAAAAATGGAGGACCAGATACAGTATAACCTCAGCCATAATCAGGCATGAAATGAGGAAGAACGAATATCTGTTTTAGCATAGACATCATCACAATGGTCCCATACAGAAATTAACTGATCTACAACAGCCAACCAATAGAAATTTTGTTTGAATTATTAAAGTAAATGATAAAGACAGGAGGTGAGGGTTCGTTGCCATCATCTTGACCTCTGCGTCAACCCGGGATGATGTTTAAGTCAAGGTTTCCCCTTTTGTGACCTTAAGAGACAAAACAGAAAACAAATCAGGGGTTTATTTCAAAGAATATAAAACAAGAGGGTCCTGCAAACTCTTGTTTTTGACTTTCTAAAATCATAAAAACATACTCTGGCTTCAATGTACTCAATCCTCCTCTCCAAAGCAGTGAGCTTCTCATTCAAAGTAGCTAAACGAGACCTGCAAGACATATCTGAAGAGAAAAAGAGACATTTCAGTATTAGGAAACATATGAGAACAGCAATAATTTCCTGTGACACAAAACATCTATACCAATAATCAGCAAAAATAAAAAATAAATAAAAATGACAAAAGTTTTCAATTATTATTATTAATATAAATTACAAAATTGTATAATATATTTTCTGTATAGTAACATAAATAAGAATTTTTTTTTTTTTAAAAGTAACTTATTTGTTAAATAAGTAATTCATTTTATTGATATTACACACATACTGTACTGGCACTGAAAATAGGGATGGTTTATCAAAACAAACCAATGTCTCTTCATTAGCTATCCGTGTTTGGCCTTCATCATACCACAAGATCATAAAGATTTTAAATGTGTATATAGTCATTGAAAGATGTATATTTCTGTATAGCAATAAGCTAAATCATCATTTAAACACAATATTTAATATAAAAAGTACAAATTTGAAACATGGACAAGACCTACATCAAACCAACCCAACGCCCTACATGTTTTTCCTGGTCATTACACTATCTGCATGTCTAATAAACCAAGTCTTCAAAATATATACTCATTTATTATTATATTACTTGTTCCTAAACGACATTAAACACAAAAACAACTGAATTAATCCATAAGTTTTCTACACATAAAGCAGTCGAATGACCCACTGCTCTCGATTAGCATGCTAGCGTGAAGAAATGGGGTAATAAATTAAGTAAAATTAAACGACACGCCACAGCTTCTCCATCTTACCGAAGGAATTGAGGAAATCGGCTATTTTCTTAATGCTGCTGGTGATCACTTCGATATATTCACGGTTCGCCCAGTCTTGGTGAATTTCCCTTTGCACTGGATCCTCCTGTCCGGCCATCGTGAGCTAGTTAGCGTTAGCCGCTGTTTGTGTGAGAGGAAGGGGCAGCAGCGCCCCCTCATGGACAAACAACGAATCACAGCTCATTCTGGGGGAAAAGAATTTTGTTTTCTGGCTTGACTAAAATCTCCATCTGTAATTTTCTATCGTTTGGCCTTTGTATTAATGGGTGATTTTCTAAACACTTGAGAATGCAGCCAGCGCGTGCGAACAGAATAAACGGAATAAAATAAAAATACACAAATAATAACATTCTGATGCACGTTATTAACAGACATTCAAGTCCTCGGGCGCTTCAATATTCAAAACGAATCAGCCTTCGGCCCACTAAACAACAAAGTCTATCTGGACAAAAACTTCCTATTCAGAGCAGGTTAATATCTATTACAATGACACCAATATAATTATGTATCGGCCTTATTTATATTAAGATTTTCGACCGATGTTACTGTACACTAATGTGTGACCTTTTTTAGCAATGGTTATTTTCATTACCTGTATAATAGTGATTATTATGTTCATATAGCCTATATATTGCATTTCCAAAAACATACCATGTAAAATGCTATCGTGATAATACCATGTTTTTGGACATGAAGCTTAATAGTATTAATATTATAGCATTGTTTTAGCTTATATGAAAGTATTATGGTCCATAAACCTGTATTGTGCAGATCTACAGCTCATTAATAAGCACTATTGGTGCCACTTGCCAATATAGTAGCTTTCAAGGTGCATTTTGTGAACTGTAAGCTTTTATTGTGTAACATATTGTGCTTAATTGTTTTAAATCAACAGAGAAATGTCAACCAAGTTGAGAAAATGTAGACGAGGCCTTGCGGCAGCTTTGGATCAGGCAGCAGAAGAGGACTCATCATCGTCTCCAAACAGTGTCTCTTCTCATAACTACAGCCTGGTTAGGATATCACAGAATGACACATATGTATTTGACCACTGGACAGAGAGGCCAGACTGCATGAGTTTTAGGTGCATATGCTGTTTTATCACTGATAAATGTGCTCCAGCTGTCCTGATTATATGTCTGCCACTAGTAATTAGGCCGTTTTCTATAAATAGGAAGGAAGACTTTTTATGCTGCACACGGTCTGCAATACTGCAAGATCTACATGGGCTCCTCGGTCAGTGATGTCGCCAACAGTTGTTTTTACATCAAGTGTGACACTTGCCAGTCATGCCAACTCTTATGAATAATTCCCTCCTCTATTTTCAGACATACAGACCTTGGAGGATCTTGTGGCAAAGCTGGAGTTTGAAAATGAGCTGAACCGCGTCTGCAGTAGATCCTTGCAGAGTAAAAACCCAGAATCCTCATTTAACCAAGAAGAAAGTGTAAACAGTGATATGGAAGAGGGAAGTACAGACTGCTGGGCTCACAATAGTAAGGAGGAATATTCCTTTTTGCTAGACACGATTCTTGAGATTGAGCTGGAAAATGACTTCACTGCTGAGTTTGATGTCAGTTCTTTGGAGCTGGACTTACAGTTATAATCATAGTTTGATGCCCTCAAGTATACTTTTTCTGTTTGGAGGGAACTGGATCATTTTCAAAAGAAAATTGTGCTTTAAACATGTTTTGGGTACTTGGAAAGTTTTATGCATTTCATAATGTATGTTTTTATAGCACAAAGTTCATAGAAATACAGTATATGCATTACTCCTTCTTTAGATGAATTTATTTCTGCACTAGAATCAATATATATATATTTAATTAAAAGAAAAAGAATGATTCCATTCTAGAGGATGCATTGATCTATAGTTTTAATAATTTTTTTATTTTAATTTTTTATTTAATTTTTTTCTTTTATTGTTAATATTTTGTATTTTTGTAAAATGTAAAAAAAAATTTGTAAAAATTAAATAAATTGGTGGTAAAAATTGTATATTTGTTCAGAATGGTAGAAATATTACCACTAGTCTAGTTTTAATTTTAATTTTTGTTATATCTATAAACTTCTAATACTAAATAAAATACTCATGGGTCATTGGAGGTAAAAATATTACTTTTGTTTAGAATGTTAGAAATATTACTATCAATCTATAAAGTTTTAATTTTATTTTTTGTTATAATATCTATAAACTTCTAATACTAAATGAAATACTCATGGATCATTGGAAGTAAAAATATTTTTGTTCAGAATGGTAGAAATATTACTATTAATCTATATAGTTTTAATTTTCATTTTTGTTATATCTATATACTTACAACGCTAAATAAAATACTCATGGGTCATCATTAGCAGTAAAAATATTATTTTTGTTTAGAATGGTAGAAATATTTCTATTGATTTAAATTTTTAATTATCTATATACTTGTATCAAAATTGCTGCAGAAAATTCTAAATACGAAGTGAAAATACTGTATCATTCTGATTAGGTGAGTATCTAGATTCCACAAAAGCATGATATGACGATACTTCAGTGTTGGACCGTGTGAACAGTCATTTTCAGTGTTTATGCTTAGTCATGCTGACACTGCAATCTGAACTGGATTCAGTATTATAGGCTACTAATCATTTAACCCAGTTTTATTTAGTTAGAGAACAATTCATTGGGCATTATAACACTATAGCACTGAAGCTTTTTTTAAAAAAGACACAGAGGGGGAATATTATCTCACACGTGACTTAAAAAAAATGTGGAAGTGAAAACGTGAGGCTGAGGTTTGTCATATGAACCGCTTCTGTTTTTTTGTTTTTTTTTGTTTTGTAAATTGTGAAAAAAGGAACAACAGATTTTTTTTTTTTTTTTTTAATTTTTATTTTCAGTTAACAGTTGAAAGACAAAACCTGAGCTGTGCAATTCATGGATAAAACACAACTATTATAATAAACCTTTACAGCTACATCAGAAACTTCCCAGAAAGGTTTTAGGAAGCATCTTCATTAAGTAAAAAGTCTAAAAAACAGTTGCACTTTAATCATGTCTGCACAGTCAGCCTATATCTAACAACAATCTTATGGCTTCATGTGATATGCAGTGGACGGTCTATCTTGCATGGCCAAACACGAGAAGGCCGCCTGCCAGGTTTACTTCGTCCTCTTGAGAAGCTCTTTGATATCTGCTTCAATGTCGCTGGTGAGGAACCTTCTGCTGTACCGCTTGAACGGTTCCCCGTCCGGGCCAATGAGGAACTTCTCAAAGTTCCAGGCGATGTCATTCCTGTTCACGGGACTCCAGATGATGAATTTGGGATCACCCATCAGGGACACAGCGTCGTCACTGGGTTGAGGCAGCTTCTCTTTCAGGAACACAAACAGAGGGTGGGCGTTCTCACCGTTCACTTCAAGCTTCTCCAGAAGCTGGAATTTGGGCTCGAAGCCATTTCCCGGTCGGACGTACTTCAGAGACTTCAGAATTTCATCATTCTTGCAGTTCTCCTGTTAGGCAATTAAAATTGCACAAGATAGTTATGCAATAAAGCAGATAATGGCATATGAACATGAAATAAGTTAATAATGCAGGTGTTGTCATTGCAATCAAAAATTAACAAAGCTTTGCTGATAACGATATATAGGCACCAGATTGTGAAATATATTAAAATTATTTAAAAAAAAATATTAATTTATTAAAAACATATTAAAAAATATATTACGTTTTTAAAAATAAACATATTAAATACAAATAATTATAATAGTATTTAATATATATATACACTACCAGTCAAAAGTTTGGACACGGTAAGATTTTTAATGTTTTTAAAAGAAGTTTCGTCTGCTCACCAAGGCTGCATTTATTTAATTAAAAATACAGTAAAAACAGTAATATTGTGAAATATTTTTACAATTTAAAATAACTGTTTGAATATATTTTATAAAGTAATTTATTCCTGTGATCAAAGCTGAATTTTCAGCATCATTACTCCAGTCTTCAGTGTCACATGATCCTAAATAAATGCAGCCTTGGTGAGCAGACGAAACTTCTTTTAAATCTTACCGTTTCCAAACGTTTGACTGGTAGTGTATATATATATATATATATATATATATATATATATATATATATATATATATATATATATATATATATATATATATACACACACACACACACACACATATATATATATAAATAATTTTAAATTAAAATACTATAAAAACCTGCAATAAATGAAAAACAAATACATTGTTTTTAATTTATTGCAGGTTTTTTTTATAATATATTAAAAATATATTAAGATTATTTTAAAATATTATTATATTAAAACAAAAATATATTAAAATAAATATATTACGTTTTAAATATATATATATATATATATATATATATATATATATATATATATATATAAAAAATAAAAATTATATGTATGCGTGTGTGTGTATGTCTATATATATGGTATACAGGGTTGGTATATTGATATGTATAATTTATAATTTTTTTTTTTATTTAAAGTTTATAATATAATTTATCCTTAATGATTGTTGTTTTAAAGCATTTCTGTTTCAAATTATCACAGAGAGTACACACAAAAAACTGAAGAATGACCCAATACTGTTGGAAGTCTCACCTGATGTCCGAACTGGTTGCAGGGAGCGCCCAGAATAACCAGCCCCTGATCAGCATAACTACTGTGGAGCTCGTTCATCTGAGTGTAATCCCTGACTGTTGTGCCTCAGAGCGACGCCACATTTTCAATAAGCACAACTTTCCCTTTGAGAGACGAAAAATTCAGGATGTCCCCTGACAAAAGCTTGGCGGACATATCATAAAACTTCTTCATGGTCCCTGTCATGCTCGAACACGCAGTTTACTCTGTAGTTCGAAGTGCAAAATGCTGTTTGTTTTATCAACGGACCTTAAATTGAACCTTGAGTCAAGGGGAGGGAACTGCGTAAATACAAATAAAGGAAGTGCAGTCTCGTGTCAGGGCAGCAGGAGGTTAACACTGTTAAACACCGCCATCTTTTGTCAAACGACGATATTGCTTTCCAACCCCTGCATAATCATATCCTCAAAAAGTTCGTTTAATTTTTTTTAATGTTATTATAGGCTATATATACACATTTTATTTTGAACTCTCAGAGTCAGACTCTTGAATCAGAGTCCTTTTATTTTCCAATGCAGTTTAAGTTGTTGGTTATTAACGTATGTTATTTAGGTTTGTATAGGATATTATTCTATTAAAGCAACTCCATATTAAAACATCTTACTATTCCTCAGTCATATAATCTGTACACTCAATATCAGTTTAATGACTCATCGGTCCTCGGTTCCTTAGGAATCGGACTTGTGAGAAGGTTCTCGATTCAACTCGAGACCGTTGAGACCAATTCAGTTCGAGTGAACCAGTAATTCAGTTTGGTCCGATTTTGTGAACCGATTCGATCTGTTCATTAAAATGATCCGATTCGTTCACGAATGGAGCGTCACTAGTCCATATTTATTCTCTTCTTTCTTTGCATTATTAAAAAAACAGCCCGAACTTTAATTAAATTACAAATAGTTCATAAAAGGTACACATTTATCAGCTGTCTAATTTGCCTGTTCGGTTTTTAGTTTTTTTAAATTATTGCGCAGTTCGAACCAAATACCATCAACCCATCGGTATACATATTATGTGAAATCCTTGAACCATTTCGAAAACCTTTTAAATTATGAATGACATAAATAAAAAAGTGAATTATAAATGTTTAGAAAATAAACACGACACTCGCTTTAATTTAAGCGGTAGTAAATATCTCCCACCCGTATAACAAGCGAATGGTTGCGTCCAGGAAGCTCGAGCGCGACCTGTTCTGTGTTTAAGGAAGTGAATCTCCGCTTTTGAGTGTCTCGTGTGCCATCTTCAATTAAGTTTTGATTTCTAGTCACAAATCCTCTAATCTGGGTCCATTTCACCGTTAACAAATGCAGTCGCTCAGTAAAACCCACATAGTCCGGATGTGACTGAATGAACCAGAGAGTCTGTTAATCTCGATAAAAGCAGCTCTCGGTCATTATTACACTTTAACCTCACGATACAGCATTCTGCTGACATGTGGGAATGGCAGATTTTGAGTCTCATAGGCTTCATCTCTCTAGTGCTTTTTCTTATAGCTGTATGTTATATTTTGTACTCTGGACTGACCACTGAAATCCTTATCAGGACTGGTTTACCCCCGGTCAAGAGCATCACTATAGCCTATAAATACAAAGTGGGACCTTATAAAAACTGTGGGTCACTGTTCAAAGAGAGCTGCAGCATTGGACCCAACCTGTCATGCATTGGGATCTTCTATGATGATCCAAAGAAGGTGAGTAGACTGTAGGATGAATGAGGCCACTAGTGCACCTTGATGGGGACTCTTTATTGCTATGCCAGTAAGAAACTGTTTGTTATATTGCTGAATTGGCAGTATTGTATTATATCTGGAATTATTAATGGTAATGTTTTAGCGTTAAGACCAAACTAAGTGTGACAGGTGGATCAGTGATTGATTTACAGTTGTAAGTGATTCAAGAAAAGTAAAAAATTTAAATACTTATTCACTTTTTTTTCCATTTAGAAATGTGCATAGGCTATATATTGGCATTTGTGGCCTAATGGTTAGAGTCAGACTGGTAACCAGAAAGTTGTGGGTTTGATTCTCAGTACCGCCAGGAAATGACTGAGATGCCTTTGAGAAAGGCACCTAACCCCCAGTCGCTCCCTGGGCACTATATATATATATATATATATATATATATATATATACACACTACCAGTGAAAAGTTTGGAATCTGTAAGATTTTTAATGTTTTTAAAAGAAGTTTCGTCTGCTCACCAAGGCTGCATTTATTTAATTAAAAATACAGTAAAAACAGTAATATTGTGAAATATTATTACAATTTAAAATAACTGTTTGAATATATTTTATAAAGTAATTTATTCCTGTGGTCAAAGCTGAATTTTCAGCATCATTACTCCAGTCTTCAGTGTCACATGATCCTTCAGAAATCATTCTAATATGCTGATCTGCTGCTCAAGAAACATTAATTGTGTACAATTGTACAAAATATTTGTGTACAATATTTTTTTTCAGGATTCTTTGGTGAATATAAAGTTCAAAAGAACAGCATTTATTTGAAATATAATCTTTTGTAACATTATAAATGTCTTTACTGTCACTTTTGATTGATGTAATGCATCCTTGCTGAATAAAAGTATTAATTTCTTTAATTTCTTTAAAATAAATAAATAAATAAAAAATTCTTACTGACCCCAAACTTTTGAACGGTAGTGTATAATGTTACATTACATTGTACATTGTATTTCAGATAAATGCTGTTCTTTTCAACTTTCTATTCATCAAGGAATACTGAAAAAAAGTACACAACTGTTTTCAACATTGATAATAATCATAAATGTTTCTTGAGCAGCAAATCAGCATATTAGAATGATTTCTGAAGGATCATGTGACACTGAAGACTGGAGTAATGATGCTGAAAATTCAGCTTTGATCACAGGAATAAATGACTTTATAAAATATATTCAAACAGAAAACAGTTATTTTAAATTGTAATATTTCACAATATTACTGTTTTTACTGTATTTATAATTAAATACTTATTATAAATAATACTAAATTAAAAATGCAGCCTTGGTGAGCAGACGAAACTTCTTTTAAAAACATTAAAAATCTTACTGTTTCCAAACTTTTGACTGGTAGTGTGTGTGTGTGTGTGTGTATATATATATATATATATATATATATATATATATATATATATATATATATATATATATATATATATATATATACAGTGAACACACACATATACACAACTAACTTTTATGTTAGATGTGATTAATCATGAATAATCGATTTGACAGCACTAATATATATTCCCATTTGAATTAAAGCCATGTTGAAAGTGTTAGCACATTGCATTCAGGAGAAAATACTGCACGTTAATTGCATTATGTTATTTGTACTATATTTTTCCTTATTGCATGTGCATTTTGTATATTGAACAGATAATAAAAGCACCTGCAGAACACATTTATTTCAAATGTACACAGAGTACGTCTAATTCCCACAGCCATTATCACTCTCATTATATTTGACATATATATATGTCATGTGTAAATAAATAACATAATTATGTTAGTAGCTGTGAAGTCTGAGTTGTGGCTTCAGAGCGGCCTGTGCTGTTTCCTGTTTACTGAATGCTCAGTATGCAAAGCTCAACCTCGGCACATCCAGCACATTACACGTATTAAACTTTAATTCCCTCATGAAAGTAAATTGGTTCAATTAATTTAGTAAATTCATTTAATTAAAATTTGCTCTTTAGTTTGTTTGTTTGTTTAATTTACATTTCCCTCTAAATAGGCTAGTCTCTTACAAGACTCTTACCTTTCTTTAGAGATTTTATGCACATTAAGTTTGTGTTCTGATATTTGTTCTATTCAGTTTTATTTTTATTAATAATATTCTTTATTCATTTATTGCTGTTTTAATGTGTGTTAGTTATTAAAATAAATTATTTATATTATCAAATGACCGTATGGAGATGTTGGTCCTCATACACCACTAGATGGAGGTGTTGATATAGTCATGTTGTGCTCTCATGTTTATTATGCAGTTGACCTTGTGGGGGTGGAATATGTTTTGTATGTTCTTCTAATATTTTGATATAATTAGTTTATCTGTTATTGTCTGGCTCGTATCGCATATAATCTCATTTTATCATATATAATCATGATAAATGGTGTTAAATTTTCTAATTTGCCTACTGTACACATATTTTCCATATTCCTTATTGTATCTTGCTGTGTAAATGCATCATTACTAAAGCCAGAGAATTAGTAATGGATATTACATTATAAAACCTCTTTCGAGTGACTATTTTTACATTTATTTGTAGCAGAGGTGTTCTTATACAAAAAGTAAAAAGTGGTAACATTAAAGAAATATATATATATATATATATATATATATATATATATATATATATTTTTTTTTTTTTTTTAAATGAATTATTCACCTTCATGTAGTTATAAACCTGTCTGACTTTATTTCACAAAAAGAAATTTTTAATAATGTATTCTCTTTTTTTTTTCATGCAATTACAAGGAATTAGGAGGCTTTGATGATAAACTGACCCCAGGTTAAAGGGATAGTTCACCCAAAAATAAAAATTCTGTCATCATTTACTCACCATCATGTCGTTCCAAAACGGTAAGACTTTCGTTCATCCTCAGAACACAGATCTTTTTGATGAAATCTGAGAGCTTTTGTGTCCCTCCATTGACAGCAATGCAACTACTACTTTGATGCTTCAAAAAGTCCATAAAGAGATTGTAAAAATAATCCATATGAATTGAGTGGTTTAGTCCAAATTTGCTGAATAGACTCGATCGCTTTATATGATGAACAGATTGAATTTAGGCTACTATTCACATATATAAACATTCATTAACTCACACATCAGTTGAGGTAAACAGAAGCTCAAGCATGTTCGCTTGAGGTGCGAGAACCAATGAGATTCATTCTCGTGTGTTATGCAGCATGTTTGAGCTTCTGCAAGAGGTTTGTTCTCGCAGGTCAAGCAGGTTCGGTTGAGTTTCTCTTTATGTTCACTGATCAATGTTTATATGTGAATAAAAGCTATCTATGGAGGGTCAGAAAGCTCTCAGATTTCATCAGAAAGATCTTAATTTGTCTTCCGAAGATGAACGAAAGCCTACAGGTTTGGAACGGTATGAGGGTGAGTAATTAATGACAGAATTTTCATTTTTGGGTGAACTATCCCTTTAAGTTGATATACACCAGATCAGTTTCGAGATCAGATCAAATCAGATCAGTCGAATCATTGTCAAGATCTGACTCAAAATAATGAATTATTCATGGATCTGGCATTGCTCCTTTTAAAGCTTGAAAGTTCCAGTTCAAGCTTAAAAGTTTGCCATTCTTTTTAATTTCTTGGGAAAGAACATGCTAATCAAAATTCTTTCTTTTTTCAAGAAAAAATCACCTCAGAAGTTGTAAATATAGTTTCAATGGTGTTTAAATGCTGAATACAAGTCAGAACAGTTTATAAGAGATAAGTTTAGCTTATGTGTCTATTATATAGTCTGTATGAGTTTATTCACATAGTTAAGTCCTGGAGGAGCTAAATTCTGATGTCGTTTGCCTTCAGTTCAGTACGATAAGCAGAGAATGTGGATGAAGGGGAGCAGACGTAAGCGATCGAAGCGGTCTAGGGTGTATGGTTTGAATTTAGAGAAATGCACCAAGGTTATTATTGCATGAACCCGAGCACAGACCTTTATCTCAGAATGTCATAAAGAGGAAAGCAGAAAAGGTAAAATCTGTCAGAGTTGTTGCCCTATACCTACTCCACTTGACCTTAGTGCCCTTACACTTTTAGGGAATATAAATGAGCTCATACCACAACTTCTGTGACTTTTCATCTGACCTTCATTGGCTCCATTTGCCCTCTGGGTTAAATCACTTTTCAAGTTGTTTAGTTCTCACAAAGTTTGCAACAGTGAGATTTGGGAATGTATTTATATTTATCTATTTATGTATGCATTTATCTGTTACAAATGGAGGTTTAGTAAATAACCATCGTTTCTGTAGCGAGGCAGAGCAGAAATCCACCATCCTGTTCGAGAAGATGCTCAGTTTGTGTAGGTTGATGGTGTTGCTGGAATTATTTCTTGGCTTGTTTGGCAAAGAATGCCTCTTGGTTTTCCTGTTTGTGCACAAGACCTTCTTGATGCAGAACTTGCATCATCACATTTCTCACACTTCCTGCCCACCTCTTCCTCAACCAGTCAAATCCGTTTTCATAGCGTTAATGTGCACTCAACCTCCCACCAGAAAGCCCTACTGGAATGGAGTCGGACTCTTGAGTGACGGCTCGGCTTTACTTTCAAAGCCTTATTGTCACCGACAGACTTTTTTTTCTTCCCCCAAGTCCCCAATTAGCAACTGTCCAAAGCTCCATGCATACAGCCATGGCCAAGTCCTGATCCAGATCAGCTAATTGGCATAATGATCTCAACTCATTAAGAGAGGAGCCTGGGGTGCTAAACCCGGGGGTCAGAAGCTCCCAAAGGCTGCTGATAGAAAGTAGAGAGAGGCAGGAACAGGATTGGAAAACAATGGAATCCTCTAGGAGTAAAGATTTTACCACAAGGATTGGCGTGACCACCCTGGTCTCTCGATTTCTGATTCACTGACTGCTACTGTAGTCTCCAAGCCCTCAAGCTTTTGGGAACTTCCTCTCATCAGGCCAAACAATGCAGTGGAAGTGGAAGCCCATGGGTCTGAAGATGGTTGCCATGGATAAGAAGAGCTGGGGAGACTTCTTCACATGCCGGATTCTGTGAAAGGGCCATGAAAGGCATTCCAGTCCCTAAGTGATGGAGAGTTTTAGGGTTTGCTCTTTCTATGTTCTCTATGTCAGATTTTTGAGTCAGTCAAAAAGATGAAAAGAAAAAAATAGGCGCAGCAGATACTTAAAGCGAAGGCTTCTATTAGAATAGGTGATGGTGACTGTTGGCAGAATTGTAATTTCAGTAGTATTTCTGCTGAATGTATGTGCATGCTTTTTGGTGCCAGTATTTGACATTCCATAGCACAAGAGGAGGGATTTGCGATGGTTCTGTGATGTGAATGTATTAACTATGTGAGAAAGGGGTCTGTAATATAGAGACAAAATGTTCCAATACTGCACTGTCAGAGAAAATGTCCCAAAATTGTACATTTAGGAGTCTTTTTTTACCTTATGTACCACTTAAGGGTGCATATGAATACCTTAAATTTTAAGGATAGTTCACTATTTGAAATAAAATAAATTATAGCTATATAAAAAAAGAAAAAAAAGTAATCAAATAAATGACATAAGCACAATGAAATTACTAAAACTGAAAACATATATATCTAATTAAAAGTATTAATAGATACACCAATAGCATATTAAAAAATACTAAAATAACAGTGGTTCACAACCATATGACTTTCCTTCACACATAAAAAAAGATATTTCGAAGGTCATTGGGGTTGAAAACAACATTTTGTTCCACTGAAGAAAGAATGTCATACAGGTTTTAGAATGACATGAATGATTACA
Organism: Hypophthalmichthys nobilis; assembly: GCA_037950665.1. Taxonomy (NCBI): domain Eukaryota; kingdom Metazoa; phylum Chordata; class Actinopteri; order Cypriniformes; family Xenocyprididae; genus Hypophthalmichthys; species Hypophthalmichthys nobilis. The sequence continues at coordinate 23,172,722 of CM075487.1, forward strand.
GAATGTGAACTATTCTTTCAAGGATACCATTAGGTACTAATTTGTATCCTTTACTGTCAGGTACAAAGGTGTATCTTTGAAGGTACATCTCCAATTGCAAGGTAAAGGTACAATTTTTACATATTTTTCTGACAGTGTGCCATATTGTTACTTTCAAGCCATCACAGTTTGTATTTTAAAGTGAAGTACATCCTTTTCATGCGTAGAATTAATTGTGTGTTTTGTGACACCAGGAAGTTAACTTGAAAGCTAATTTTCTGTTCTGGCTTGTAACAGAAAGATGCTGAGATGCCTTTAACTGATGTCAAAGACGGTCCCTAACTGCGTGTTTTCTGTTCTCGACAACTGTGAATTATTTGATGAGCTTGATAGCTTATTGTGACCATCTTCACGATCCATCACTCCTGATGAAAACTGACTAGTGACAGAAAAGATAATGTCAACAAACTGCCATTTCAGGAAGGATCTTAAGCATCCTGTTGTCACCAGACGTCTTGGAACAGAATTCCAACTGGCTCTCGCCATCAAAACTATTAGTATTTTCACAGCGTCCTGGCTGTCTGAGGATAGCAGGAACATGAAAAGGCAGTCCACTGTGAAGATGCGGATAGCGGCAGTGACAGCGAGGGGGAAGGGAAGATGCGAGAGCTTTTTAAAGTGCATCTGAAGTGATGAATAAATGAGTCTGCCTTCCAAGGTATTTTAAAGTCAATTTCCCAGAGGACTGCTGCAACACCGTAACCTCAGTGACATTTCGCAAATTTGCCTGAAATGGATTTGACTGCTGCTTGACAAGTAAAATGACAAAAGTAAAACAGAACCGCTACGCTGACGGTTACATATACTTCTGTCTTTCTGTCAGTTCAGTGTCTCGAATTATCTTTTCTCGCCATATTTCAATGTCTACAAGCTTTCTTTGCAGACATTTACCTCAGTCGGGACTAAACATGCCACCCAACGGTTAACCATCCTTCCTTTACCCACATTGCAACTCCTCTAAACCCAATTTTCAGAGTCTGTATGAGCTTTCCCAGTTGTCAGAACATATCATTTTTGTAGTATGACTTACTGGTATTTTGATTGGTAGTTTATGGTAAGGCATGGTGTGATGTAGTGGTTAAGGCTCAGTAAAGGCTTAGAATAAAAGTTATAAAATTGCTGGTTCGACTGCACAAACCATCACAATTTGAAAAATAATGTAGGGCCATCGGGAATTGATTGGATCGTAAAATATATATTTTTAATCTAAACAGGTTTGTTGCATCCATTTTTATTTTTTGATCCATATTCAGTCAAACTACCTGATAATTGTGATGTATTTGCAATGTTGAAGTAAGTATTTTCTTTGAATGTGTGAGACTTCTGATTCATTAGCCGCTATAAATAACTACAAAAAAACAAAGAGCAGTAAACAATAAAACTATTTGTGCTATGTGTGTTTATGATTGTAAATAAGATAAATACCATGATAACAAATAGTTTGCAATATAAAGCAGCATAGCGGTTTGCGATATAAACTAATAATAACTAATAATAGTAAACTTGACATTAATTTTTTGCTCTCCAGCCACTGTGGCTAGTGGTTTTCCAGAGTTACTAGCCTCTCAGCATTTTCACTGGCCACAATTTCAACCAATACCATGGGGAAAAACTGCCATATAGATATTTTTAATATTATCTCATAATTTGGCAGCAGGTATATTAGGCTGCTGTCACTTTAAGACCTGACACACAGATCCATAATACTGTTACATGTGTTTTCTTTCTCAATTGTTTACGGTCAATTAAAAAACTAACTGACTGTGTTTAGATTAATACTTGCCAAGACCGGCATTTTTACATTATTTTGGTGTATTTGACTGTTTAAGTGCAAAAAACAGCAAAAAAGAACTTAATTTAGTCCTGAGAGGCGGCTTTATGTGCGCGCACTTTCGGCTGAGTAATGAGTAAAAAATAGTGCAATCCCATGCTGAAATTCAAGCCCTGTAACACCAACAATATTCATATGAAAGCAAATGAAAAGAGTGAGGGGAGGCGGGTCTGTGTGTCAACTCGCTGTAGGAAAGATTAGAGCAAGAAAGTGCAGCTGGTATCGTGTATCTATATTATGCGAAAAATTAGTATTGGAAGCGTTTCACATTTCGAAAATCATTATTTTTGACAACACTACATTGCAATTAGTTTATTTCCGATGCCTTTTTAAAATATTACAATTGAAAAATGTATATATAAAATTCAACCCACCAAAGTGGGTAGTAGGAGTGACCGCATTACACGCCACTGCTGAAATCTAATCACTAATGAATCATTGTTTCTGCTGCCCTGTAATATTTGACATCATGTAAAAAAAATCTGCTGTTGAAGTCCTAAAGATGCCCCTGTTGACAAAACTGTTGACAGAACATGGTCTCTGGCAATTCAGAGTTTTTGTTGTTGCGATCTCATTTATTTATAATCTAATGCGTGTTGGGAGAGACTTAGTCACAATTTCTGTCAAAACCTCTGAGCAAATGGAGGCTTAGTGACAGGCCAGTCTGTTAAAACACACTCCCCGGGAACAACACCTGCTGAGAGCGCACCAGGAGACGAGACCTCCCGCAGACCTGGGCTGCAGAACGCTCCAGCTGTGAGTAGACTACTTGAAGAATTATGTTATGCTGTAGAAGGATCAGAATTGATTTGGACTGTGATATAAACACACAATGGCACACATGAAAGAAAACTAAAACCAGTTTAACTCATTTGGTTATCTGCTTTTCTGACTAATGTTTTACCCGACTGGCAGTACAATTTATACCTGGAAGGCTCGCCAGGAGGCCGAAAGTGACCCAGAAGACTACGAGATTAATGAACACTTTTCTTTCAATTTAAAGGATGGGTGTTATGGGAACTGTTGCAGCCTCTTTTCTAAACAGAACTTCATCTTTCACAGTCTGTCTTCAGCAACCTAGCCCTCTTCCCTCCGAATCCTCGAAGGTCTTGAACCCCAAGCCGAGACTGGGTCGTACAATCCATCTCAAATTTCCCCGGTGCCCTCATTTGCAAGCGTATGTGCCTTCGGTTGGTAAAAGCAAGAGGCGTGCATGCAAAGTGACTGTTGGGCATCTGTCCACACTGGTCTCGGAGCTGCCAAATATGTGGCAACTGTGCACCGTCTTATCAAACTACAGCTTCGTTGTTGTTGTTTTTTTCAGACAATGCCACCTGCTCATGCAACTCCTTCTAATCCTGTATTTATATGCTTTTTTCAGCTGTGGCTTTGTTTATTCTCATTAAGCTAGCTTTTCCTCTGTGACTCACCAAATCATGGACGCTCCCCGTTGTCTTTGAACACAACTGCGCAAGCAAGAGTGAGGGAGTTCTTCCTGCTTATTTATTGCATAAGATAGGAGTTGTGAGAGGTGTACAGCTCTTTTTGCTGATTACTGCGGGCAGCTGATGGGTTTTAATGGGGTTGGGAAAGTTGTTGTGGATATGCTGTGTGGGGATCGGTTTGGGAAGGTTGGCTAGAGAAGTGTTCATTGTCTTTGATATAAGCCTGCTTTATTGTTAAAGGGGTGGTTGATTATGCTGTCACTTTTTAACTTTAGTTAGTGTGTAATAATGCTGTTTGAGCATAAACAACATCTGCAAAGTTACAACGCTCAAAGTTCAATACAAACGGAGATATTTTCTTTGAAAGAATTCTCTGTTTAAGGACTACAACAAACGGCTGGTAGGGACTACAACAAGCTTCTTCCCGGGTTGGTGACATCACTAACCCTAAAATTTGCATAAACCCTGCCCCCGGGAACGTGCAACAAAGAGGTGAGGCCATGTTGGGCTGCTTTAGAGAAGAGGAAGAGTTGTTGTAGTAGAGTGTTGTTGCCATGCCGTCATTTTACGCCGGACTGCTTCACAAACGAGGGTCAATTCAACGCTGGATTTGCACAAAAGATTAACATGACGGCACATGCTAGTCGATGAGTTAAAAACAACTCCACAGCTACTACATAAATTTATCCACTAACCAATCAGAAACGTCCAGATGCATTCTAAAAGTTGTAAGTTCTTCCTGAGTCTCTCCATCCGGTTTAAACAATGAAAGGCTGAACACCGTCACTTACAATCGTCATTTTGGCTGCGTGAGATTCTCCAGTTTTGTTGTTGTTGAGCAACCGAAGCACAAGCTGTTAAATCTCCGCCCTCTTCTGGAAAGTTTTTGAGCTGAAACTTCAGACACATTCTGGGGACACCAGAGACTTGTATTACATCTTGTAAAAGGGACATTATAGGTCCTCTTTAATGTTATTTATATAGAGGTTTCTTAAGCTTACAGAGGCTGCGTTTTTTTTAATCAGAAATACATTAAAAACAGTAATATTGTGAAATAATATTACAATTTAAAATAACTGTTTTCTATTTGAATATATTTTAAAATGTAATTTATTTTTGAGATGGCAAAGCTGAATTTTCAGTATACTACTCCAGTCTTCAGTGTCACATGATCCTTCAGAAATCATTCTAACTGATTTGGTGATGCAGAAACATTCCTTCTAATTATCAATGTTGAAAACAGTTGATATTTTTGATAAAGTTTTTTTCTGAAATCTTTGTGTCACTTTTGATCAATTTCATGCATACTATAACTAGATTATTTGAAATGTTTTCTTTTTCTAAAATATTGTTTATGCATTATTTACTGTATATCTTTCAGTGCTTTATTCTTGTCATATTTTCTTCAGTATGTTTAATTATTGTCATTGTGTGTTTTTTTCATTATTGTCTTCATGGATGAAATAACCTTTCTCAACAAGCATTTTTCAGAGTAATTCCAAGATTTGCACTGGTTCTACTTTACGAAATGTGTTTATGTGTGTTGTAGGTTCCAGCACAGAAGTGCCGCTATGCTGTAGGCAGTATTTTGAGTGAAGGTGAGGACAGACCCAATGAGGACCAGCAGCAGCTGTATGAGAAGCAGGGCTTTCGGGTTTTCTCTTTCCCAGAGGTTACACATGTCGTCACAGCCTCCTTCCCTCACCGAACCCCTCTCTCTATTTTCCTGGGGCTGCAGAGGGTCTATCCTCAGCTGAACTACTACATCAAGGTAACATCCTCTTCTTCATCATTCACCAAATGCCTGTTCTCTAAAATTCAAAGCTTTACAATTTCATTTGAATGCTGTGTTTGTGCAGCAACTTTGCTATTGGCAAATTCAGGTTTGTTTAATTTATAGTGTGATTGATTCTGAGAGTGTTCTTCTGTTTCCTTTAACATGATTGGTGTATGGGCACCTAGAGGTTGTGAGGGAATGAACGCTTAGTTTGTCAGTGTTTTTGGCCTCTTTCTAAGACAGTAATTATTAAGCAGTAGACTTAATCATAGCAATTAAGGACAAAGAGAGAGAAGTGCAGGGGATGAGGGCAAAGAAAGCAACAAATGAGAGTTGCAGGACTGTGAATTGGGAAAGAGGTAAGTGGTGAGATGGTGCATAGGGACAGAAAAGCTTGGTGTCGAAGGGAAAGCTGTTTCAGAATAAAGATGCACACTCTAAAGATTTTGGAGCCATGGCTTGAGGCCCTGATATACTCACGAGTCACGACAAAGTTTTTTTTTCGTTCTTCGCTTAGGGGTAAAAAGAAGTTTGAAATGCCTTTGCAACGTTGCTGAGAGCGGCATTTAGATAAATATATATGTGCTGCACACTTTCCTTTCAATAACAAAATAAACACACAACAATGACAGCGGTGAGAAAATAGCACTTAAGAAAGCTGATCTGATCAAAGCGATGTGCATATGTTTGCACCAGCTCTTCAATTCGAGTAAAGTCACGTCACACTTATTTTTATAGCACTTTATACAAGAGATTGCTTTAAAGCAAGCAGCTTTACAGTATTAAACATGAAAAATGAATTTTTCTGTCGCTTTCAATTAGAGTGACATATAAAGCATCTCTGTCTTTTTTACTGAACCAGAGACAATTTCCACGTCAAGGAAGGTGGAGCTTCAGGGCACATCTACCTATTACGTAATCGCCTCGGACCAATGGTGGTTGGCAAACTTTTCCGGAAATTTGGCTTTGGCAAGCTGTTTCGAACTACCGTAACTAACTCCAAATGAATTGTAATTTTAGCCTTCCTTCTTCGATTGTACTGTAATTAAACTAGACTTTTTAAAGGGTTAGTTCACCCAAAAATTAAAATTCTGTAATTAATTACACTCACACTCGTGTCGTTCCACACCCGTAAGACCTTCATTCATCTTCAGAACACAAATTAAGATATTTTTCATAAAATCCGATGGCTCAGTGAGGCCTGCATTGCCAGCAAAACAATTAACACTTTCAATGCCCAGAAAGCTACTAAAGATGTATTTAAAACAGACTACATTGTGAGTACAGTGGTTCAACCTTAATGTTATGAAGCGATGAGAATACTTTTTGTGCCCCAAAAAAAACAAAATAACAACTTTATTCAACAATATCTAGTGATGGGCGATTTCAAAACACTGCTTCATGAAGCTTTGAAGCTTTACGAATCTTTTGTTTCGAATCAGTGGTTCGGAGCATGTATCAAACTGCCAAAGTCACGGCCCCCAGTGGTGAACCATTGAAATTTCGAAACACTTATGATGTAACGAAGCCTCGTTTACTGAAATCACGTGACTTTGGCAGTTTGATATACGCTCCGAACCACTGATTCGAAACAAAAGATTTGTAAAGTTTCAAAGCTTCACGAAGCGATGTTGCAAATATGTCTTTAGTAGCTTTCTGGGCATCTGAAAGTGTTAATTATCTTGCTGTCAATGGAGGCCTCACTGAGCCATCGGATTTTATCAAAAATATCTTAATTTGTGTCCTGAAGATGAACGAAGGTCTTACAGGTGTGGAACGACATGAGGGTAAGTAATTAATGACAGAATTTAAATTTTTGGGTGAACTAACCCTTTAAACTAGACTTTTTAACTAAACTAGATTTTTACATTTTTGAAGAAAATATATGTGTTGCTTGCCTGGTCACTGGCTCCTTGCTAGGGTGTTGTCAAGGTGTTTTAAGTGTTTTTAGTGACAATTTTGAAAGCCATCACATTTTCTCCATATTTTTGGCAGCATTTCTGTGTGTGTGTGTATGAGCCTCCTCAACTCTCCCCACCATCTGCCCTGATGCAGCCTCAGTGTGAACGCAGCCAACAGGCTCATGCTCCTGCCTCCTCCAGCCTCAAGATCGGTCTGCTCAGCTGCTAGATAACTTATCGCCTCCTGTTTGTGTCCTTCCCCTTGCCTTTTTCAAGCATGTTTACTTTCTGATAGAAAGTATCAGACCCTTCTTACCCTTATAGAAGTCTTGATATAATCAACTGCTCTAGGCTTAGGAAAGTCTGAAGTACATCTGTGTAGACCAAGTGTAGTTTAATGCTGACATCTATTATATCAACCCCTAGGGATCATCATTATATTTGATTATTCCATCTGCTTGGACATAGGAGTGGCAGTGTTTGAGTAAATAAGGGCTAAGACCAAGCTTCAGATTGTTTAAAAGCTCTTTCACATTATTCCAGTAGATGTCTGTGGTCTCTAATGTATCTTGTGTTGTTCCGTTAAGTGAAGAACTTAATTTGTAGTTGCCCCAAGAAGATACATTGATGCATAGACTTTAAAGAAAAACTGAGATTGTATTTGTGATTTATTACATGTCTGAATACTCTGTTGTATTAACGTGTGCTTCCTTACAGTGTTGTTTGTCTTGAATGAGTACAGCAAAATAGCTGTGGAAATATGGAGGATTTGGCTTGTGTGTGATGTCTCAGAATTGAGAATGTGAGAATTGAGAAGTGGAAATAATTTCTATATTAGGGATGTGCAAAGTATGTGCTACTGTTCGAAAGTTTGGGGTTGGTAAGTTGTTTTTGTTTAATGTTTTTGAAGTCTTTTATGCTCACAAAGGCTGCATTTATATGATTGAAAATACTAATGCACTAGCTGCTTGTTGCATGGTCTGTTTTTCCTATCAAAGTCTTTGCTTCAATATGCTGTCATGTAGCATGTTCAGTTGCTGCAGCTGAGGGAAAAAAACTTTCTTTTTAATCACATCAAACATCTCAGACAGCCACAACTCTTCTGAATCAAACCCCAGATTCACATCCAACGTGCCTTTGTTTACGTTACATAACAAAATTCCTACAGTATATCAACATGCATTGCATATGCATCAAATCACGAGAGACCTGCGGATATCCGCCCCTAATCGACACATAGAAGCCTGCCAAACACAGAGTTTTTTTTCTAGCGCCTACATTCATTCTGCTTTCTTGATGCCTCAAAAAGGCGTTTTCAAAGTCACTCTTAAATATATCTTTTAGAAGCGAATTTCCATTTTAAACAGCCCTCTCTTTTTACTTCACCAACAAAAGGCAAATATTTCTCGTCATGAATAATAAAAAATAGCAGAGGCCGTCTGTCCGTAGCTTGTGTGGGCTGCAGTTGATTGAACTTTGCATACAGTCAGAATGAGTAATTTGAAGGCAGTTGATGTGAGACGGAAGGTTGGTCCTCTCTTGTTCGTGGGCAGATTGCACAGAAACGCTTCTAATTCTGACTAGGACAGTAGAAGGGAATCCCTATGGCAACCAGACCCGTTCCTGGAGAGGAGGTCGTTCAAGTGGAAACCTTGTTCTGCTTTCTTTGTGTTTATAATATGCAGTAAAGTGACATTACGGTATCGCTTACCCATGCATGTTTGACCAGAAAATATAATTTTTCAACCTTGATTTAACAGAATTGTGCATGCTTTTTGGTCACTGTTACCTGCTAAGGCAAGCTTCACTATTACTGTTCTTAAGCTTAGGGTTTATGGATTGAACAATTTAACTTTTCCACTTAATTATATGATACCTTTTCAACAGAAGAATCATACTGAACAGATTTGTTGCAGTGTTCATTGCAGATTTCATGTGGTTATGAGTTCTAGATGCAATGAAAATGTGGCGGTCGGAGCAAGATTTTTTTCGGCCATATAGCAAGATTTAAATACAAAACTATATTTTAAAATTTAAATGCATTTTAAAAAAAAGTTTAAATAAAAAAAAAATACTTGATGTTCAAATCAATTTTAGTGTCTTTGTCAGTCAGGATCTGTATTTCTGTACAATTATGGCCAATTAAAATTATTCATAGCAAGGCAAATGGATTTAGTAAACTGAAAAAAATTGCAAATGTAAATTTCTTATTATTATTTAATAATAATAATAACAATAATAAATCATGACAAATTGTTGAATTTGCTCATTTTATTTAACAAAATTATTTTTATTAGATAAATTAATTTTTGGAGTATATTTTTTGCCAAGTTTAAAGAAATCCCATAGATTTTGCGTTGAGGGACCCAAGTTTTTTTTTTTGTTAACTTAAAGTATGAGTAACACTTTAGTTTAGGGTCTCACTATTAAAGGATTAGTTCACTTCAGAATTAAAATTTCTGGGAGGTTTTTGAGGAAAACATTCCAGGATTTTTCTCCTTATAGCTTCAAAGGGCTCTACATGATCCCAGCCAAGGAATAAGGGTCTTATCTACCTAAACAATCAATAATTTTTTTTAAAAAAAAAACATTGACATCTCCATCTCATTTTCTCCTCCAACTTCAAAATCGTCCAACATCATTGTTTTACTTTTTTTTTTGAAAAGTTTGACATAGTCTTTGCACGTTTGCTTTGTAAACACTTGATCGTGACCTTTCCAACGTGATTACGTAATGCGTGGCGCATCACAGAGCTAGTGCAAGACAAGCATTTGTGGTATATACATTTTTATTTTATTTTTTTAGAAAATGACAAATCGTTTCGCTAGATAAGACCCTTATTCCTCGGCTGGGATCACGTAGAGCCCTTTGAAGCTGCATTGAAACTGCAATTTGGACCTTCAACATCCCAGACAACCCATTCACAACCGTTTCTGATACACTGACCTGAGTTTAGCACTTCCGGGAATCATCACACCTATCATACATCCTGACAGCATAGAGAACAAGCTTTCACATCAATGACGGCCCCGTATAACTCACACATGTCACGCAGAACCTCAGCAGTCCTCATCAAAGGCAGGAAGGGCAAGAGACGGCAGAAAGTGTCTGGAGATCATGATTGAATGAATGGGATCAATATTTGTCAGTCTTAGCCTTTCATTTTCTCTTACGTGAGTACACAGAAGAAACAGCATCTTTTTTAGACCCTGCTTCCTTCCCTGTTCTCCTGCTGGTCTGTATTGATCCAGGAGGTTCAGGTTACCTGTGCTAAGATAACACTATATGCTCATTACGACTTGCTCGTTCCTAACCTCAGTCCTGCAATTTGATTTCTTCTCGAGACACAACGGTAGTTCATTGATCCAGATCAAATCTAAAATCTTAAATTATTAAAGCCAGTTTTGAAGATTATGTACTTTTTGACAATATTATCTCTACACTGCAGTGCCTCCAAAAAGTTCAGTGTTTGGTATAATTCACTCATTATACTTGATATTGATGTTTTGTTTTCTGGGATAGTTTTAGTCATAAGCACTGAAAATCATAATTATTTTAATATGTCATTGTTTATTTTCAAAATATTCTTAGTGAGAAAAAAAATCACTGAACTATGTTGTTTTGTTTTGTCTTAGTGTTGCAGAAGCCATAATGAGGACACACTTGCTATTAAATTGGCTCGTTCCAGTTATACTCCCTATTATAATGGGAATCTTTAAAGTAACAAGCACATATTCTAGATTGAACCCTCCTAACTGAGGCGTCATTATTCAAGTTGCACACTTAAAATCAAGACTAAAGAACAGAAATAAAGTAAAACAAATGCATAAATTATTATTATTAGATGTTCAACTAGGCACAGTGTTAAAATTTAAATGATCAAGAAATGCCGAGTAGCATAATAGTGACCCAGTTGCAGCTTGCAATGTGGGAAAATTTTTTGTCAGACCAGCCAAAATTATTTCGCCAAAAAATGAGTGTGGTGCAAATGTAACACCTCAGAAAACACTACTTACTGTGAAATATGGTGGAGTTAGCATCATGCTGTGGGGTGGCTTTTCATTATCTGGGACTTGGGTATCTTGTTAAAACAGAAGAAAAAACAAATGGTGAAATATCCAGGGAATTTTTGCAAGATAGCCTAGATAAACTGATGCTTGGGCGGAAGTTCATTATTTACACTGGACGAATGGTGGCTGACAGACAACCCAATTTGAGAATATGTGGCACTATTTGAGAAATCCAGTGCACAGGTGACATTGGACTAACTAGAACAACTGTTGCAACATGAGCCAAAATTACATCTGAGCTGTGTTAAGTGGTTATATACTTACCTCAAATTATTTAGGCTATCAGAACTCCTGAACTGTCAGAATACTTCAATTAAAGGGGACCTATTATGCTCCTTTTCACAAGATGTAATATAAGGGTGTACTCACACTAAGCGCACTGAACCGTGCCCGAGCACGTTTGACCCCCAGAGCCCGGTTCATTTGACAAGTGTGAGCGCTCCGTTCCGTGCCCTGGCGCGGTTCATTTAGCCGGCCCTGGCCCGCTTGGCAGAGCGCTGTTCGGTTGGGCTCGAGCGCGGTTCGCATGCATACTGTCATCGTTACGATAGCAAACACCTTTATTACTACTCTGATAGTACATTTATCAATTCATGTAATTAATTAGAGTGTATTTGGGTTTATAACGGGTCTGCTTCTCACCTTTGATGAACAGGAATTGTATTTTGTGAGTAAAGCTGCAAATTCCTCCATTAACATCAGCTGCCTTCATAATAATCCTCTGATACGTGCAAGAGAAAATCGCTGCACGGCATAAGTTATAAATATATTAGGCAGTATCTTAGCGAAAGTGCATTTCTTCCTGTTTTCTTCCATTCAAAAAGTTGCATCGTATATGACGTAAGCGTGCTCCGGCCGGTAATGTTAAGTGCAATGTGAGTGCAGGCCAGCGGGGGAGTGTGGAGGGGGGACAATCACGCTCGGGCTCGGTTCAAGGCAACCGTGCCTAGTGTGAGTACACCCTAAGTCTCTGGTGTCTCCAGAATGTGTCTGAGAAGTTTCAGCTCAAAATGCTCCACAGATAATTTATTATAGCTTAATTTGCCCCTATTTGGGTGTGAGCAAAAACACGCTGTTTTTGTGTGTCCCTTTAAATGCAAATGAGCTGCTGCTCCTGGCCCCCTTTCCAGAAGAGGGCGGAGATTTAACAGCTTGTGCTTCGGTTTCTCAACAACAACAAAGCTGGAGAATCTCACGCAGCCAAAAAGAGGATTGTCAGTAACGGTGTTCAGCCTTACATTGTTCAAACCGGAGTCGACACTGATGAAGAGACTCAGGAAGAAGTTACAACTTCTAGAATGCAACTGGACGTTTCTGAACAGTTAGTGGATAAATGTATGTAGTTGCCGTGGAGTTGATTCAACTCATCAACTAGCATGTGCCGTCATGTTAATCTTTTGTGCAAATCCAGCGTTGAATTGACCCTCATTTGTGAAGCAGTCCAGCGTAAAATGACGGCATGGCAACAACACTCTACTACAACAACTCTTCCTCTTCTCTAAAGCAGCCCAACATGGCCTCGCCCGCTTTGTTGTGTTTTCCTGGGGGCGGGGTTTATGTAAATTTTGGGGTTTGTGATGTCACTAACCCAGGAAGAAGTTCGTTGTAGTTCCAACCAGCCATTTGTTGTTGTCCTTAAACAGCAAATTCTTTAAAAGAAAATATCTCTCTTTGCAATGAACTTAACTTTGCAGATGTTGTTTATGCTCAAACAGCAACATTATACACTAACTAAAGTTAAAAAAGTAAAATCATAATCAACCACCCCTTTAAATTGCAACTCCATCACTACAAATATATTTAAATACACAACATAGAAGTTTCAACATAAATTACATTTAAGTATATTTTAGTTTACCGTAAATGCTTGTCAGTACCTTCAGCAGTACACTTTAATTAATTAATTAAAGTAATTATGAAATTGCATATCAGAATGTACTTAGATGATCTTAAAGTTCACCAAATAGCATTTAATGTAAATTTAAACTATAATAAATTTATAGTTTATAAATTCATAAACTGAAAAAATGTATACATTGTAATAAGTATGCATTTATAGATACATGGAAAATTACAATCAGGTTGCGTTTAAGCATATTCTTTTAAAGTATATTATTTCCGTAATAAGAACTCTTTTTAAATGCTAAAGTGTACTTCGTTTTCACAAGAATGAGTAAATATAATTTTACAGCGTTTCCAAAATCAAACCAAAAATTATAATGAATGACAACAACTTTTGGAAAGAAAAAAAAAGGTGTTGCATGCATTATCATTTGCGGATTCCTGCATGATTGGTAGGTTGTCATGAACTCAGACCTCAAACTACTCAAAATTCTTGATCGTGTGGGCAACTGTCTACCTTGTCATCTGGAATATGTATTGCAATGTCTGATAGTCAGTACATCAGCACTTGGAATGTCAAATACTTTTGCTCTGATCAGAATTTTGATATTGTTCCCATTGTACCACAAATTTATGTCTATCTAGCTGTGTCCACCTCTCTATCTCCCCTCTCCATCCTATAGCATTAATCCGAGAGTCCACAATCAAACAACCAAAGTGAGCTTGAACTTCTTGGACCAGGAGAAATGCTTTTCCAAATGCCACAGTGACATTTTAGCTCAAAAGCTTCCTCTAAAGATTATTGGAGAAGGATGACAACATGAACCAAACCTTCCCGCTGTTTGCTCATGAAAAAGCTCCATGTTTGATAATCTCCTATTGTCACGCTGCAGGAGAGATGCAACATATTTTTTGCAGCCTTTCCTCAATCCACACAAAGCAAAGGTGCACAAAATGTGAACATCTAAAGGAAAAGTTTAATTAAGGTTAAATTCCCATCCAGGGTATTTTATTGGCATCTAGTTTAGATAGAATCGACAACTGGGTGTCACGCTGTGTGTTTTCACAGTCTCAGTTGCCTGGTTTCTTAATTAGCTGTTTGGTATTTCAGGTGAAGGGGTGTCATATTAGCAGAACGTGTGATGAATTTTATACAAGCTACTTGTCTAGTCTGCTCTTCTCTGAATTTCCCCCCTAAATAAATGAAGCAGCTTTATTTTTTGATTTGTATTGCTTCAGATCACTGCTCAGAGCAAGAAATAGAACTTTTAAAGGCTAACTTCACTGATTTTCAACCAAAATTATTGATATAATGTCAGTAGTATATGTAAATAAAAATGTGCACTCTTTTGCTGTTACCTGCACCAATGTATCACTGTTTATTTGTCAGCAAAAGTATTTTGACAGCTCCAGAGCTATTGTGACAACTACAGACCGTTCTTCTGCATTTTTGTATCTCCCCTCACAGTCAGATCGAGCCCATTGCATTAAGGGCATTGAAGTTTTCCTACCTTTTTGGGAAAAGGGAACATCACAGCATTTTCTCTAATCGTGTAGCACCATTTTTTAAAGAAAAAAATCGCCTTTGTACTGCATACAGCCAAGTTTTAATAAAAGACCATCTTGCCAGAGGTGAATTACCGCTTTAAGTGCCATTCGATCATCTTATTGAAGGATGTGCACTTAATGTGTTTCTAATAATACCCCTAAACACAATTGGTCAGTAGCATCATTGAAAGCCTTAAAGCCATTGTACTTAATCTAAATTGAAGTCTACCACTATATTAAAATTAAAATAATATGTAAGTTAATTTTACACTGTATAGATTTAAAAACCATTAACCAATCAGTCAGTCATGGAACAACTTTCGTGTTTCAGTCTGAACAGATCCTCCTTGATGACTTGAAATAATTTAAAAAAGTATAATTATTTTAATTATTTAATTAGACGTTCATTCATTCGTCTATCTATTCGTCTGCCCGTCTATCTGTCTGTCTCTCTACCTATCTGTTCGTCAGTCTGTCTGTCTAATATAAATTTACAGAAAGACTTTATTTATTAAATTTAGTAGTTCATCAGTAATCATATTTATTTTGACAGAAAAGTGTCTTTTGAGTTGTATTGTAAGGATGCTGTCCACAAGATTGTTAGAGGTGCCCTCAGCATCCGCAGAGACTGCTGCACAGCTGTTGGACTTGCGGGCATTTTTGGGCACCCTGCAGGTCTGAGCCAAGATCATTGCTGGTAAAGGGCACAGACGGATACATGGAAAACCTGAAAGGTTGACTGGATAGTAGGTGTGTATGTATTCTGTGTGTATTGACATTGCTGGCCTTTACCGCTGCCAGTGTTTGTGTGTTTCTCTCTAGACAGCCTACTGCCCACTCAGCCATATGGCCTTCTTGACCACGAGCCAGAGCTGATTGTGACCCATGACTAGACTCTCTGATGTGGCTGAGAAGACATAATGCACACACATCATGAGAGTAGTGTATTTTTATAGTTTGCTTCCAGGTGCAGACAGTGACACTTATTCTTAATTTGTGCTTTGAATCGTTTGTTTGTTTTCTATTCTTTTTTTTCCAGCTGTCGCCACCCGTGGCTTCGCTGTTCCCCGTGTCATGAAATATTCATTAGTTTACTTTCTCTGTCACCTTATATTCCTTGCTGAATCATTAACACTCATTACTCTAGAGCATTGAATATTTAAATCAGGCAGGTGGGCTTCTCACCCTTACAGAAAACTACTGTGATTGTACCATGGCACTCAATGATTAACATATTCATGAACTATGGTACATTTGTTATTTTGTGTTTTTTTTTTTTTTTTTTCAAATTGCTAATTGGCATATGATGTTCACATTTTAACATTGTTCACATTTTATTTTAACATTATATTGCACAGAAATTGCTCTTTTGGGTTAGTTCACCCAAAAATGAAATTTCTGTCATTAAGTACTCACCCTCATATCATTCCACACCCGTAAGACCTTCGTTCATCTTTGGAACACAAATTAAGATATTTTTGATGAAATCCAAGAGGTTTTTTGTCCCCCATAGGAAGCAATTTCAACAAACTTGTTGAATAAAGTCGTTATTTTTATATTGTTTTTGCTCTCAAAATGTATTCTCATCACTTCATAACATTTAAGGTTGAACCACTCTAGTCACATTGACTATTTTAACAATGTCTTTAGTACTTTTCTGGACCTTGAATGATGGTAATTATGCTGCATTTTATGGGGGATAAAAAAAA
Organism: Hypophthalmichthys nobilis; assembly: GCA_037950665.1. Taxonomy (NCBI): domain Eukaryota; kingdom Metazoa; phylum Chordata; class Actinopteri; order Cypriniformes; family Xenocyprididae; genus Hypophthalmichthys; species Hypophthalmichthys nobilis. Next base: position 23,188,884 of record CM075487.1, read on the forward strand.
CTCTTGGATTTCATCAAAAATATCTTAATTCTGAAGATGAACAAAGGTCTTACGGGTTTGGAACGACATGAGGGTGAGTACTTAATGACAGAAATTTCATTTAAGTTTCAACTTTGACTCAGATGTGTCTCCTAAAATCTTTTGTAACATTATACATTTCTTTACTGTCACATTTGATCAATTTAATGCATCCTTACTGAATAAAAGTATTAATTTCTTTAAAAAAAACGTAACTGTCCCCAAACTTTTGAACAGTAGTGTATTGTGACATTTTAATAGTATACTAACTAGCTTTGAAGTGGAAGTGTCTAATAAAGGTAATAAGATCATTCTCTCCAAATCTGTGACATTCACATACGTCAAATGTAATGTAAAAAAGTAGGAAATGTTGAGAAAGCTTATGTAAAAGTGTTCCTGGCAGAGTTAGGAAGAGAGCTGCGGTGCACGTGTGTATGTGTATGTGTATGTGTGTGTGTGCACGTGCCTGCCGGGAGTGTGCGATATGAGACATTGAAGAGCGGCGGATGTCTGGTCAGGCCACAAGAGGGACGACAACACGTCCCTCTGCCTGGCCTGTTCCGTTCCAGCAGTTCAAACATGACTTTTGTCCCAGAGCCTTGGGGAGTCCAGGAACATTTGCGGGAGGTAAATGTCACATTTGAATATGATTGATCAGCCCTCTGTGCGAAAGTGGCTGAGAATTAAGATAAGATGAATCTGAAATTACTACAGGAAGGGGGGAGGGGAGGGGGGGTAATGTTTGCATGGTTGTGGTGCTGGAAATTGATTATTTTTTGTTTTTGAAGATTCAAGATGCTGTTTGATGGTGTTGTTATCATCATGCATTAAATTACAAGGTGGATGGATGAATAATCTTTCTAAACTCAAAGCTGGGGGCTTTTTTTGTCCCGCTTCCCTCAAGGGGTGTGGATGCGTCAGTCAAGCTGAAAGAAATGTTATAATTCAGGACCTAAGTGAGTCGAGGCATAAGACCAGTAATCTCCCATCAGCTATTGCAGGACACATGAACAACCCTGAATTAAAGAGGATTTGTGTTCATAGCATCTGCAGTGACTGTGGAAGTAGATGCTAATGTGGCACAAACCACAGAGAGAGTCAAAGCTTTTTGATTAGCTTAAATATTTTATGCTAGATGAATGTGTTTTTGGGTCTGTGCCTGTGTGAGGTGAGAAAAGATGAAGCGAGCTGGCCGATATGTGTCGAAATGGCGTGCTGGAGGCAGTCAAGCTGTGGCTGGAGGAGTGTGTGTAGGAGGGATTGTGTGTGTGTGGTCATCGAGGTGTAAATGAAATGGCGCTCTGACCCATGAGGTGAAAATGAACTAGAGGTGTTCTCGCCTTGTCGTATAGTCTGGTTGCGGCTTTTTTCCCCCCTCCTTGTTTATCGTTCTTGCACTTTCTCCCTCTGGTTTTCTTTAGCCAAATCCTGGCTGAATCAGTCAGACCTCTAGAGTGTTGACTGGATTCCTGTACATCCATTATGAAGAGCTAAGAGGATTTTTGGGATTCTCCCTGTGTTCCCAAACACCATCCACATTAGTCCACTTTTTATGTGTTGCTAATTAGACCTTAATAGGCATTCCGTACTGTTTCAGGCATTCTTTACTGTTTTGTTGCGTATTTGTTGCATCCTTGGCATTGCATTATGCATTCTTCTTCAGGTCAGGTCAACTACAATCTGGGGGAATCTTGCTGAGAAAGTTAGCTAAAGTCAAATTGTTTTACATTTCAAAAGTTTGAGGTCAGTTAGTCTTTTTTTTTCATTATTATTTTTTGAAGAAATATTTTTATTCAGAAAGGATGCATTAAATGTATCAAAAGTGACTGTAAAGGCATTTATAATGCTACAAAATATTTCTATTTTGAACTTTCTATTCATTAAAGGTCATGAAAAAAATATATGTCGGTTTACACAAAAAATATTAAGCTGCACAACTGTTTTAAACATTGATTATAATAATAAGAAATGTTTCTTGAGCAGCATATTGGAATGATTTCTGAAGGATCATGTGACACTGAAGACTGGAGTAATGATGCTGAAAATTCAGCTTTGATCACAGGAATAAATTACATTTTAAAATATATTCAAACAGAAAACAGTTATTTTAAATTGTAATATTTCACAATATTACTGTTTTACAGTATTTTGATCAAATAAATGCAGCTTGGTGAGCATAAGATGCTTCTTTCATAAACATTAAAAAATTTTACTGCCCCAAAACTTTTGAACAGTACTGTAAATAATAATGTTTCTGGTCTTGGAGATGATAGAGAAAGGAACCATAATTGTTTACAGGTAGTAAACAAATCATTAAGCAGTGCAGCAAACCCCTAATAAAGGATGAATTGGTAGATATTTATTTATTTTCAACAAAGGCATTTTTCAAACATGCTGTTTAACTTTCAAAATTACAATATGTCCCCTCTTTTTATTTTTTTTAATGTCTTTGATGTCTTCTAATTCAAAGCCTTCTAGCTGTTTCTTGTATCATCAAAGTTTATAAAACATTTGTGTTTGTTGAAGTTGACTTTAAGATTCTCAGCTTTGTTTTGTCTCAGTAAGGTCACAGTGATCTTTCATGTCTTGCCTTTACTCAAAATCTGACCTTTCTATTGTACGAAAAATAACAAAACTGGTTTTAGATCCAAGTCAAAGCAACTTTGAGGTAGTTGTCTTTCATCTATGGTTAAGAGAAATTTAATTGCTGGGGTTAATTGGAGGGCTTCCCCATTAGCAAAGTAGGCTGTTGTGAGTTTGAGTAGCCCATGTTGAAGACTGGAATTGCTCAGTAATGATATGCACTGATTGGGGAAAAAAAAAAAAACTCTCTAATGATGGATTTTCTCATCAGATCTGTGTCTTCGGATGCTTCCCTCTCTCCCATCCCTTTCCTCTTTGGGATATCAAAGGATCTAATCTCCATGGAAATCTTTACGAACGTTTCCTTGGTAACCATAGAGTTTCACATGGCTGAGATTTTCTTGTCTCATTTTTTAATTTAGAACTTTTATCTTTGGAGGTTGTGAAAGTGATATAGTTCATGAAGTAGCCTTCATGAAAATGAATTTCAGTTGCCTATTACTGGCTATCCACAGACAATATTTGGTGCAGCCTCTCCTGGAAAGGAGAAAAGTGCTAGAGCCTCTTACAGTAAAATGTCAGAAATTTGATGCACACTTTAGGAAGATTGTGGACAACATAATGATAAGGTACCATGTTAGATCTCTTCTTTCAGTCTGTTCCCTAAAATGTTCTTTTATCTTGTCCTATGTGAAATATATTTTTACCTTCTCATGGATTCTTTCCGTTGTTCCCTAGAGCTCCTGGGATGTTCCATTCATCATGGAGAGTGATTCTGCCATTTCCCAGCAAATAAGAAATTGTCTCTTTATTGATGGTCTGAAACACAGACTTTTCTTAATCGTTCCTTAGTCATACTGCCCATTTTTCACCACTAGTGTAGTTGCAAGTCCCCTTTTTTTTTTTTTTTTTTTAAGAAATGACAAAGGGGACCCTGCCAAACCGGTGAACCTCTCCTTCAAGATAACGCATGCAAATTTCAGCTTTCCTTCTTTTTTCCTGCCAGGGGATTTTCAGCCAGACCTGTAATGAAATTTAGGAGCAGTGGACTGTGAGTTTGGAGTCTCAGGAGCTCGGGGGAGCTTAGAGGAGGACCAGAACCATTTAGCTTAAGGAAATGGCTTTGACAAAAGACACTGACACGTATTTCTTGGGTCAGTGATTTACAAGGAAAGACTAATTGAATGTATTTAGCCAGTGCAAATAGGCCACACTAATCTGAGAAAGCAAGTTTCTACGAACAAAATAGTTTGTGAAAAAGGGTGAAGTCTGTGCTTTGTGCGCAAAATTTCATGATGGAGTCTTTGTGATGTTGAAGCGTTGACTTGTGGTAAAGAAAGGATTGGGAGAAATTCATACCATGTTTGTGTGATATACATCAAATCTGATATGTTCCTAATTACTAAGCAGTCATCACTATTATTATTCTTCATACTTAAAGTTTGGGAATTTAACTAATCCCTAACCTGAATACCTCATAATAAGTTGCCTAGATTTATTTATTTATTTTATTTTATTTATATATTTAATTTTTTTTTTGCCAGATTAATGATGCAATGGGCAAAAAGAGCAAAAATCCTATACATTTACATATAGGAAAGATCCTATATATCATAGATAGGTTGGGGTCTTTTGACTTGCTTAGTAAGCAACCAATGATCAACGCATGGGAGCATTTGAAAGCACACGGAAGTGTTTGAATTTGAAAGCGGGAGCGTTTGAAAGCAGGCTATTTACAACACTTTTTTGAAGTGTTTATCATTGTAGCCAATCATAGACATATCTGATGAGCATGTGAACACAATAGCCAATCAGAGGTGTTTACGAATCCACTCAACAGCACTCAAAGCGTCACATTTTCACATTTAGAACAGCTTAGAAACTGCACTTCCCTTAAAAATGTAAAATCTAGTTAATCTGTTAAACAGTAGCATATAGTATGCAATTTTTCTTCAAATAAATTAATTTTCTGTTTTGTCAAAATAGTGGTACTTTTGTAGCAGAAAACCTTACCTTGGATTTTTTTTTTTTTCTACAAATGTCAAGATAAGAGAGTCTAAGACCTTTAAACGTATTCTTAGAGATTAAGTGGCAGATAATGGTGATGGTTGTCTACCGCTGGTAAAAAGACACTTGCTGTCTGTCCCCCGTATTTTTCAGTGATGTCTGACAGTTGTCCACCCAGTAATTCTTTTGATTACTGTCATTAAAGGAGGAGGACAAGAGCAGGTGTCAGAAGAGAAGAGTTCCACTGGACAGCATCAGTCTATTGTGGAATATTGGGATATGATGTGTCTGAGGACTATTTTAGACTGTGTGAGGTTTGTTTGTGCACAGAATGTGAATCCTCTGAAATGGTACATCTTAAAATAGAATAAAATCTTTTCTGTTATTTCTCAATGTTTTGGAATTGTTTTGAGGGTAACATTCTGGGTTGTTGCTAGGAGGTTACTAGGATGTCTGGGTGATTGCTAGGAGATTACTAGGGTTTTCTGGGCAGTTGCTAGAGTACTAGTGAGTTTTGGCTGTAGCTTGTGTGTTACTGAGGTGTTCTGGGCAGTTGCTAGGAGGTTACTAGGGCGTTCAGAACGGCTGTTAGATTACTAGTGTGTTTTGGCAGTTGCTAGAAAGTTACTAGTGTTTTGAGGGGTTGCTTGAGTGTTACTCTACTAGGGTGTTCTGGGCAGTTGCTAGGAGGTTACTAGGGTGTTCTGGGGTGCGTTTCCCAAAGCGAACTATGGTCGCAAGTTCGCAACCCATAGTTGGCTAACGATGCTTTCGGGAAACGCACCCCTGGGCAGTTGCTAGAGTACTAGTGTGTATTGGTGGTTGCTTTGAGCGTTGCTAGGAAGTTACTAGTGTTTTGGGCGGTTGCTTGATTGTTACTCTACTAGGGTGTTCTGGGCAGTTGCTTGGAGGTTATAGAGTCTTCGGGGCAGCTGCTAAAAGGTTACTAGGGTTGCACCAGATATTTGTAAATTCTTACTTAAATTGGAACATTAAGTCCTCACTGAGAGGCTTAGTAAATGCTAGCTAGTTTGTAAGTAACACTATACTTTATTTGGTTACACCATTTGTTCTTAAGGCAGAATGTAGCTAGTAGGTCATAAGCTCTCTGTAAAGTAATGCGTAATTACATAACAGCCTATGATGTTTTCTCTCAATGATCCAAAAGCAGCCTTCAAATACGTGAGCAGAAGTTTAAAAGCTGTGAATTTCAGTTTATCCTTCAGTTTAACTTATTTTACCTCATTTAACTGATGGTAAAAATAAGTTTCCATTAAATACGATACTACTTTATCATGAATAGCATAATATTTATTTTTTATATGTAAGTAACATTCAGAAGCTGTATTTGAAATTAATAGCACTCAAAAAACTGCTGGGTTGTTTCAACCCATGTTTGGGTCAAATATGGACAAACACAATCGATGGTTTGAACGGTTGGGTTTGTCCATATTTGAACTAAAAATGGGTTAAAACAACCTAGCATTTTTTAGAGTAAAGGATCAATAAGTAACTACTGATACAAAAAACATAAGAAATGACAATTATTTCTGATGCACACAGCTGTTTAGGATGGTTTTATGTGGAAGAGCCTCTAACAAAGTAATCTATTCGCATAATGTTTTCTCTCTTAAAATGTAAGAGAGTGTAAATGTCACCATCTACACAATTGAAGTCTGTCGGGTCAAACGAGAGCTTATTGATGCAGTTCAGCCAGTCTGCTATTTTATTCCAACCGTTATGGAGGCTTCTATAAATATTTAGTTTATACATAGTTACGCTTCAACTAAGTTTAATGGTGCAACACAAAAATATTTAGTAGTGCATAAGTTGTAACTTAGTTCATATTACATAGTTACGCACAGCTGGTGCAACTAGCCCCAGGTTACCAGTGTGTTTTGGGCAGTTGCTTGGAGGTTACTGTGCAAATCTACCTTGTGTTTAAGCCTTAGCAGGCACAACTAATCACTGTTTTTTTTTTCTCTCAGACCTCTGATAGATTTCTTTCTGATTGATCTTTGACATTTTCAGTTAAGATGATATCACCACTGGGAATCTCCTACACAGAGGAAAGATATTAGTTCTGCAAAGCAGTTTAGACATGATTAAGCTATTCATCTCAAACGGCAACAAATCCATGAAATATGGAAGATCAGGGGATCACCTATCTACATAATTGATTTTAATAACAAAGACATAAACTGTTCCAGAATCAGCACTTCAGAAATGTGCTGACCTTTTTCATAGATGTGTGGTTTGGTGCTGTTTTTGGCACTTTCATCTCTTTGTAGCACTTTCAGCCCACAATGAATGTGCTGTGGTTGCCCAAGACAAAGCATATGGTGGTGTGTGTATGTGTGTGTGAGATGCTAGTGACAGGAAAATTGTGTTTAGAAACAGTACATTTGTACGTTGTGTCATGAGGTCTTGTTTAGTCCTAAATTGATCCTTTATCCTTTGTTGATGTTTCTGAAAGCATGCGGGGTATATTTGGAAAGGGGTGTTCCTCTGACATTCCATCAGATGTTTGTCCCCAGGCAAGGAACTTAAAAAAGATATAAAAAAGAAAACACTCATCTGTTCTCACATGAAAACCTGTGGCGTGTGAGAGAAATAATGCTTTATAAATATATCAATAAAGTTTTATTTCTCACAGGCATTCTCTGTTGGTGGTGGCCAGATTGACCTTCTGTTTCCTTTTTTACTTTCTGTTTGTGTTTGAGAGAGATTTTGGTATCTATAAATGCATCAAGGGTCGAGTAGTTTGTTCCATTATTTTAAAAAAAAAAAAAAAAAAAAAAAGTGTGTGTATATATATATATATATATATATATATATATATATTACATAACAGCAATTTTTAATAAGTGGTTTTAGCATACCCTGTACACACTATCTATGTTTCTTTTGCAGAAGAAAAACAGCACCTTTCGAAATGCAAAGCCAGTTTGAATTGCAATGGAGGGACGTCCCAGACAATCTTAAAGCTACTCAATCACCAAGCCAAATATTTGATGGGCTTCTCCAGCAGTCACCACAGGGGCCTTTTCTCCTTGTCACTCATGTCTTTTCGTAAATAGCGTGGAGTCTCTCGCTGTGTCTTATCTTTATTCTCCCATGAGATGTGCCATCCCTGGAGACACTGTAGATAGTGGGAATATTTTATGGCAGTGGTCCATCACTATGAAACCTTGAAGGAGCAATATGGCATTTTGTTATTTAGTTAATCATTTTTATTGCTGCAGGGTAAATGAGTGATCTGTGAGAAGGGTAATCTGTTTGCACAATCAAGTTCTACAAGAGAAATTTACACTACCTACTGTTCAAAATGTTGGGGTTAGTAAGATTTTTTTTTAAAAAAGAAATGTTACTTTTTTTTCAGCAAATATGCATTGAGTTGATCAAAAGTAACTGTAAAGACATTTAAGCATCTGGTGCTCTTCATGTGTTGGTCAAAAATGACTTTTTTTTTTGTTCAATGAAAAGAATGCACTATATCTTAGTTAGATCATGTTTTTTATTTAATATTTTGTATTTTTAGGGGATTTTATGGTATTAAATTATATATACGCTGTAATACAATCCATTTATTCACTTTTTGAGCAACTGAAAATGAAATTTCCAACTTGAACTATTTTGAATGCTTTAGAGCACAGACTTAATTTTCATGAATTAATCTCTTTTCAAAGACGACACTTGGCAAATTACTGCTGAAGTGAAAAAAGTTTTAAAAAGTTAACTTAAAGTAACAATATTTTACATTTATTAAGAAAAATGCACAAAAGTAGTATTTTCAATTTTATATTAAATGTATATTTTCAAAAACACGTTTTACTCTAAAACTGCAAGAAAATCAAAGCCATAAATCTAAACAAGTTGTGTTCCAAATTTGAGCTTGATATCTCAAAAAATGAGCTTTCAGTAAGATTTTGTTTGGCCGTAGTACCAAAAGTTATAACTAGATGAAATTAATCTCCTCCCATTTATTTCCAATGCGCTCATTTTTGACTGCGAGAAGCACAAGTGTGACTTTTTTTCAGGACCATTTAACCTTTTCAAATCATGTCCAATTTTTTTTTGTGTGTGTGTGTTCACATAGCAAGTAAAATTGTCAGTCAAAATGACCGAAGAACACCAGAAGGTTAAAATATTACAAAAGATTTAATTGGAATTTAATGGAAGTATTTGATGAGAAATTTTGAGTTCTTTTTGAGACCTTTGACTTTTGATTGCAGACGTTGGTAAAAATGTTTGAGGCATGAGCATAGACTGTAAAAAAAATATGGACGTAGTGTCACCCGTAGATTTCTGAAGAGCATTTTTGAAGCGAAAATGAGGCCGCTGCCATCTTAGCAGCGCGTCATCGCACGTCACTCCCGGATAACTGAAAATGGGCAAAGAGGCGGGACGTGGTTGGTACTGAGTTGCCTGGTTACTGAAACCACGCCCGCCTAGGTCGACGTGATCATGATAGCAGGCAAAAGAGCTATCTATCTTAGATACTATCTAAAATATTAATAAAGATAACAAGTTATATCATTAGAAAGTTCTAAAGGTTTACTGTCAATCTACGGTGTCTTTTTTACGATATAGATGCTCCAGCAACAGTAATATTGTAATTTGCATCGGGTGTGCACATAACAACATGAAAAATCAAATGGGACTTCATACCTTTATAATGTAATAGCGATCGCAAGATGAATCCAACCAATGGCACTTGGGTAAAATGTCCATGAGTGTCCATTGAAAAACAAAAAACAGTACTTTTTGTCCACGAAAAGTGTTAAATCCATGAAATATTGATATATTATCCATTGTTTGCATCACATTTCTTCTGAATGATCTGCTCTCCATCATCGTTCTTCAAGAAATTATGCATTATGCATGATCGTATATATCTCAGAAACAAATGAGCCTGCGTCCAAAGTATAATTTTTCAAAACGCAGCAGTTTTATATCCTCCCGTCATTGCAGTAAATCTCAGGAACAAAACTTTTAGCCAATGCCAGATCCAACAATGTGTGTTCTGTTTATCTTCCGCATGCGTGCACATCTACACAGACGCACATCTGTCTCGAGTCTTGACCATTAACGCAGCAAGCCATATTATTTTATAATTGTATATATTATTTTATAATTGCATAAAATGATCCCGAAAAAAAAGCACAAACACAGCAGAGATGCCAATTCAGCAGGTGGAATTAGCTGAGGTAAAGTGACGGTTCACAGACAGCAGCGGCAAACCTGTCACTCAAGTGACCACACCCTTAATTATGCAGAACTTTAAGGCTTAATATAATTTAAACGGATGAGTTATTAAAAAAGTTCTCATGAAGGGCAAAATTAGCTGTATAGACCAAAACCACAATTTGATCCAGGCTGTAAACATGTTTCTTTCTGCTGTAAAGTTGGCCGTTTTAACATGGGACTCAATGAGATTCTGCTCTCTTTTGGAGCCTGTCCCTATCGGCCAGTCAATGAATCGCAATTTAAGTCACTTCCGTATTGGCTTCAAGAGAAACTAGGGGAGGTTGCCACTTGGGCATGAGATTACTAGGTTCTGTTTCTCAAAAAAAAAAGAAAAAAGGATTGAATTGATTCAATCTCCATTCAATCTCTTTGCTTTCTATAGGAAGCAGTGGAGATATTAGAGAGATCTCGTTTGATATTTTTATTTCTTAAGTACTGTATTCTGAGACCGTCATATGCATCATGTCTCTTTCTGCGTGTATCAAACAAAGTACTATCACACTTGACACATTTTCATTTGGACTATGTCCATTACTCCATCCCGATCAGTATTACTGTGATTCTTTGAATGAATGAAAGCCTGGAAACAGATTTCAGAGCACTCACAGAGTTCAAGATCCTTTTCATAGTGTAGAAAGGCAATCCATGCTTATTATAGCCTCTGCTACTGTTGAGAAGAAAATAGGCGGAAGGCATTTCCATGCCCTGTTTTTCTCTCTCTATCTCTGTGAGTCTAGCGAGACTGAATCTATATGAGGGAACATTAATTAAAAGGATATACAGAGAAGAACAGCCGTGTGAGATAGAACCTTTCCTCTTGAATTTGGATGAGAAACTTTGACAGCTTTTCATCTTTGTCTCTGGCTTACCCAGCCATCCCTCTTCTTTTCCTCTCCATCTGTTTTCTTTTCTTCTTAGAGTTTGCGATAGAGCCATTTTTGCTTCTCTATTTTTTTTTATTTTTTTTTTACATTCTCCTGTGTCGTTAATTTAGTTTTCTACATTGTTTTTATACAGGAATATCCCATGTCTCACCTTGAAATGTCAGTCAACACAGTTGAATTTAAGTCATATATTGCACTATAATGGAGAAAATTTAAATGACTTAATAGTTATATGAACTACTTTTATGATAATGTAATGACTCTTTTTTTTTTTGTGCTGTTTTTTGTCATTTTTGGAGCCTGACTCAGTTCTCATTCACTTTAAGTATATTGAAAAGAGTGACTATTCTTTCAAATATTGGTATTCTTCAAATATTCACTTTTTGTGCTCCGCAAAAGAAAGAAAGTAATGGAATGAAGTGATTAAAATAATGACTGAATTTTCATTTTTGTGATGAACTATTCCTTTAAATCACATTTGCTTTGTCCTACAATGCTAAAGAAGGACAGGGTTGACAGCAATAGAGCTCAGCAGTTCCCGAAAGTAAAAGTGCCATTCAAGTTCTCCAAAATGTAATACGTTTTTATAAAAGTTTAGATTTTGATAAAAGTATTAATACAGAAAAAACTCAAAGAGTGATTTAATTCACAGTTCTTTATGGCATTTGCAGCTCTTTCATTCCTTTATAAGTACAAAATCTTGAACCTTTGTCCTTTTCCCCAGTTTTCTGACAGTTTTTTGTCTTTGAATTTATGGGTTGATTTGGTTTGGTTCAACTCCTTATTAAGTCTTTGGAGAGAAAAAACCCCCGAAAAATACAAACCCAGGCCTCTATGAAAGGGGACGGTAACTATATAGGTCTGCATTAGTAAATGTAAAACATGGGAACAATGGCTGATTCTTTGAGGGAAAGGAATGACAGGAGAGGCTATTGATTATATGATGATGGTGGATATGAAACTTCTTGCCCTTCAGCTTTATTTTGATTGCGTAGTGTCACATGGGACTGTGAGCTGGTTAATTATCTAGAATCAATAGTTCAGCCATAAACCAATCACAAAATCCCACTAGAGAGACCAGGACAATACACTTATGGATTATGCATGAGCTTTTTAAGCTGTATTATAGACTCAAAAAAAAAAAAAAAAGCCAAAACTTCTAATAATGATAAATTAGCAGAGCTAGATCCTTGCACAAACAATCAGCGTGACCTAAGAGTTTGAATCAATAACTCAACAGACATTGTTTAAACTTGCTCATCTGTGCATTTTCCTTTTTCAGGTCTTGAGGGACCAGATCTCAAACAGTATTGCATGGATACATTGTTTATGATATTGGGATATTAATAGCGTTACGTAATTCCCCAGCTTCCAGTCCCTTCTGTCTCCTGTCCTTGTTTACGGCCCCAGTCCTCCAGCTTTGTTTGTGGCAGCGAACGTCAATCATCTGTCAGATGTAGAATAGCGCCGTGGCGGGGAGATCAAGGTTTCAGATCAGGCCTTTTGCTTTTTCAGACTTTGAATTTGTATGAGAGTTAAATGGCAGGAGCGGAATGTATGCTAATGCTATCTATCATTTTAAAGGGTTAGTTCACGCAAAAATGAAAATTCTGTCTTTAATTACTCACCCTCATGCTGTTCCAAACCCGTAAGACTTTTGTTCATCTTTGGAAAACAAATTAGGATCTTTTTAATGAAATCTGAGAGATTTTTGTCCCTCCATTGACAGCCTATGCAACTACCACTTTCAGGCCCCAGAAAGGTAGTAAAGACATCATTAAAGTAATCCATGTGACTCCAGTGGTTTAACCTCAGTTTTATGAGGTGTCACAATTGCTTTGTTTGCGCAAAAAAACATAATTTACCACTTTATTATTTCACATGCGTGTTGTGTTGATGCGAGAGCAGACATTGTTGCGTGAATGCGTGTTGGATTATGTTGTAAATTATGTTTTTTTTGCACAAACAAAGCACCCGGATAGCGAAATATTAAGGTTAATGAACTGGAGTCACATGGATTACTTTAATGATCTCTTTACTACCTTTCTTGCCGCTTGAAAGTGGTAGTTGCGTAGGCTGTCAATGGAGGGACAGAAATTTAATTAATTTAATTAAAAAAAAATCTTCATTTGTGTTCCCGAAGATGAACAAATGTCTTACGGGTTTGGAGTGATATGAGGGTGAGTAATTAATGACAGAATTTTCATTTTTGGGTGAACTAACCCTTTAAGAGAGAATTCTAGTCCTAATATAGACTGAAATCTATCAGAAGTAGATTAGACATTACAGCCTGACTGTGTCATACAGGTGTTGAAAGCCTTTGTCTGTGAGAAACAGATGGTGGGAGAGATATTCAGTTAACGTGGAAGAACAGAGATGCCCCTGATGTCCCAGACTCTTTGAGTACATGTAGACCACTAAACATAGGGGGGTCTCTTTTAGAGGGGGGCAGTTGTCTGACTTTTGTTTGTGATTGCTACAAACTTAATTTATCCAAATATAATTTCTGTCCAACCTGGTGATCAATCATCTTATATTTTTGCGCTTCAAACCATTTCTGATTTACATATTCAACACTTCACTTTAAAATATTCATCAGCTTAATGAATATTGATGTAACATTTGACTACTGTTAACTACACCCTGCCTGAAGTGAAAGCAACACATGCTGGCTACAGTTTCGACACAGCAATGGGTCTTTTAAGGGTTTGGAAAGAATACAATTATCAAAATAATGCATGTAGGATGTATTTTACATTCTTGCATTTGGTAGATGCTGATGTCCACGACGTAGGGTGAATTCAGGTCGATTGGGATATTTTTTGCCATTGAAATGACTGCAAAAGTGCCCCAATCAACCTGAATTCAGCCTACATAATCAGCATCCCAAAGTGAGCCTCTTTTTGTTTTTTGTATGTTCCTGGTATAAAACTGCCTGATTCGATTAGTGTGATTTAGTGCTGGTAAGATTTTAATGAAAAGATCACAAGATCACACAGATATGCCTCAATAGGAGGTTTAACAACTCTGTTGGGGGCTCCTTAAGTTTGATTGAAATTAAGCAAGCTAGCTTTGATGAGAAGTGTGTTTGTGTGTGTTCAGAGTAAGTGTTGAAATCAGTGAGTAACTGAGGAGAGGAAGGAGGAAAAGTGTCAGTGGGTGGACACAGCTCTTTAATCTTAGTGTCTATGGATAACGGATAACCTGTTCTTAGCTTTTCAACTTTTCCTTTTATTTGCTCTCTCTCTCTCTCTCTCTCTCTTTCTTTCTTTCTTTTTCTCTCCCTTCCAATCTTTCTTTTTACTTTTTATAATATACAGTTAGCCAGCCATTATCACACAATACATCCCAGCATGAACTGAAATAAAATAAATCAATGCACGTGAAATATTAATTAGAGTAGAAATTATAATATGCCTGTCGATATAGATAGTCGATGATGGATGGATGGATGGATGGATGGATGGTTTGTTGGTTTGTTGGTTCGTTGGTTGTTTGCTTGGATGGATGGTTGGATGGATGGATGGATGGTTTGTTGGTTCGTTGGTTCGTTGGTTGTTTGGTTGGATGGATGGATGGATGGATGGATGGATGGATGGTTGGTTGGTTGGTTTGTTGGTTCATTGGTTCGTTGGTTGTTTGCTTGGTTGGATGGATGGATGGATGGTTGTTTGCATGGGTGGATGGATGGATGGATGGATAGATGGATTGTTGGTTGGCTGGATCGATGGTTGATGGTTTAGATCGATGATAGAGCTGAATTTTCAGCATCATTACTCCAGTCTTCAGTGTCACATGATCCTTCAGAAATCATTCTAATATGCTGATTTGCTGCTCAATAAACATTTATTATTGTTATCAATGTTGAAAACAGTTGTGCTGATTAATATTTTTGTGGAAACCATGATAACCGTGATACACATTTTTCATAGGATTCTTTGATGAATAGAAAGTTCAAAAGAACAGCATTCATTTAAAACACAATTCTTTAGTGCATTATAAATGTCTTTACTGTCACTTTTGAAGTTTGTCCTTGCTGAATAAAAGTATTAATTTCTTAAACACAAAAAAAATATCCCAAACTTTTGTGTCTTTCAGCTTGGAAAAGTGCTGGGATCATTCTCTTTTTGTCATATGAAGTGGTTGGATTGAAAGAACTTTTATTCAAAGACGTTTTTCTTTTTGTCTGTGTGTCTCTTAGGAAAGGAAATTGTGCGCGCATCCATTTCTAGAGATCTACCGAGGGGGGATGATCCACTATATGACTCCATTGGCTCGGCAGGGTGATTTCTATGTTCCTGAAGTTAGAGAGGCCCAAAGATGGTTACTGGGAAATGAGTCCGAAGAGGACAGGAGGACGGACATCACAGGTATACTAATTATTGCTTTCTTATCGATGCTTTCCTATCTAAAGTAACTTACTGTACACTGAATAAAAGTTTAGCAAAGACATACTTTTGATTATCTGCACACTTATTTTGACTAAGAACCGCCCATTTAGACAGGAAGAGACAGTCTAACTGACATGTAAGCTACCAAACATAGTTTTACCATGACGTTAGTACAAACTTTTTGGCTCTCGGCCAAGATTTTTATCCCTCCCCGTCAGTTGAGCACTAATAGTAGCCTATTGTCAATTTAACAAGTTCACATTTAGTGAGGCAAGTGTATTTCCGTGGTTGACATTTTGCATGAAAGTGTTTTAATAGGCATTAACCACCACCTGATGGAGTTTTGATGTGGACGTGTCATACTGGCTGAACTCACCTACACCTGCTCTAGTGATAATGAGACACAATCTGTGTGTGAATGGCGTATTGCCCTGGTTAGACCAAAGCCCAGAGGTACCGCCGAGCAAATATGAAACACGGGAGAGCTGTTTGTGAGGGGTGTGTTGTCCACACCAGCTGTCCTGGACGGCATGTGTGAGTCCTAGTAATGCCTGTTCCACCTGTTAGTCTGTTACCTTGAAACAAACACATTATAATAACTATAATATATGATAGAGGAAGAAGATTAAAGCGGAGAAGATGGAAGATTAAAGGACAAATCTGAAGCCTGCTGGTTTATTGGGTCTAAATGTGCTACTAAATTGAATATGTTTTACAGCATGTCTCATTCCTACTGTCCTGTTCAAATGCATGTTTGATCTTCCAGCGGGAGATCAGACCCTCAAAACTAGAACAAAGTTAGTTGCTAGTTGGCTTGTAACTTTGGTCTGAATCAGAAAACATGTTGAACATGCACTATAAATGTATTTATCAATAATAAATATTGCTAAATATATTGGTAACACTTTACAATGAGGTTTAATTCATTAACAGTAGTTAGCTATATTAGTTAACAAGAACTAACAATGAACAATAGTTCTACAGCATTTATTAATCTTAGTTAATGTTAATCTCAGCATTTACTAATTCATTTTTAAGATCAAAAGTTGTATCTGTTAACATTAGTTAATGCACAGTGAACTAACATGAACATTTTTATTAACTATCATTAAGGTTAATAAATGCTGTAAAAATATATTGCTCATTGTTAGTTCATGTTAATGCATTAACTAATGAAACCTTATTATAAAGTGTTACCAATATATTTTCAATATTGGCTTATAATAAAAGCAACATCAAATACTGTTTCTATAAGTGTTTTAGGAATAAGTTAAAGGAAAAATTGTCATCAGTTTGTCATCAAATTGTCATTTTTTTTCTCATTCAGTGAAAGACAATGAGGTCCAATGTGGTTTTTAACACCAACTGTTCATTTTTTGGACAAAAAAAGTATATACTAATTCCACCAGAATGACAAATGTGCTTTTCACACAAGCAATTGCATTCCATCTTTTTACCAGTTGGATATCATTCACGCATCGGTACCAAAATACCGGTAAACTCTGTGATGCCAATCATTGGAACTGACCTTTAAACGCTGAGCTGTTTTCTTCAGCCACCTGGATGAGGAGAAGCACTTTAGTTTCATTTTAGTTAAATTTTTTACTTCTGAGTGACGGCCGTAAGGGGATGATCACACAGAACGCGATTTTGTTCTTAAAAACATGAGACACATTATAGTTACTACTATAGTACTGCAGTTACAGGATGCAATAGTAACTGCAGAGTCGCAGCACTGATGAATGAAAAAGAAGACAGGGTCTCGAGCACGAGACATGGTGCAATGGACAGACGTCCATCTAACGCATGTTTACGTAGAGAAAAACAGTTTAAAGCAACGGAACTTACCGTAAACAGCTCCGACAGAGCTTTATGATTGGCCCAAAGCAAACATGCTCATATCTGTAATCTTCATTCTTTGTTCACACAAATTGTTTTTCCAGTATTTTTTTAGAAAAAAGTTCCTGTTCACACATGATCTCTCAATGATAATTTACAAATAAAGACTATGTGTGAAAGAGGCTAAAGCAGTAACCCTGATTTGACTTTATTTTCCATATAGAAATATATTTATTATGCTTTAGTGATTGTCAAACCTAACTGAATAAATTCAAGGTGCACATTTTCATTACACAAAGCTCTTTGTCTTTTACCATAAGCGAGTTTCTTTTGAACTTCACTATTTGAATGTGCGTGTGCCACTCAAACCAGCAACAGATAAAGGAGCAAACAATCATCTAAATCAGACTGTAATCTTTGCAGTCTGGTGATCATTCAACATCAAACCATGATTACAGTATCAAACCGATGTGTCAGGAGGGAATATATGCAGGTTATTAAGCATTTTCTTCTCATCATGAAAGCACAAGTTATCAATTTGAGAAAACCAACGAATAAGAATATTTACAGATGAATGTACTATATACCAAATGTAATGCTGAAAATAATGCTGTATGAGCCATTTATGTTATGGTCTGAAAATCTACAATAGAGGCTTTTGAGTTTTCCAAATTCCAAATTTGAGTCTGGAATTTTGAAACGGAAAATGGCTTTTACAGTTTTATTTTTGTCAGTTTTGTCTAACTGTCTTCTTAGTAAATAAACATGTCCTTTATTTATTAGTGCACACAACAGTATTCTGAAAAAAAACGACACTTTTTTTTTGTGAAATGGTTTTCAACTTTTAATGAGCAGAAGTCTGCTTGTAGTGACACAAAGCGCAGAGAACAGATGTGAACAGAAGACAACAGATTTTCTAGTCCTTGATTTTGAAGTACTTCTGCTTGTCTCCGAGCAGATGTCTGCGCTGTATTTTGAAATTGCCAGGGATGTTTCACTGCAGTTGTAAAGTCAGAAATGACTGACCATTTAATTATTAATATGCACTATCATCTCTTTTTGAAGATTGAGTTAAATTGCAATAATTCACAAAAAAACATAACTTAATGTCATGTTTCAGCGCTGTGTCAGCTACGCATTTCTAAGCGGATATCGCAAATGATGTTGTCAAGTGATGTTTTAGTTGTCATGCTGAAGAAATGGCTGTGTTTTTGCTGAAGTGATGTGAAGCTGACCTCGCTGCTCAGATTTAAGCATTCAACATCTGTTCGCTGGTGAAAGATGCTGTTCACGAAACAGATACAAAATGAGTTTTGTCAAAGTGGCATATTGCACTGAAATGTGCTTTAAATGGCAGGGCCTGTGTGTGGGCTGTGTGGGTGGAGTGCCGTCACATATGGGAAACCAAGGGCAATTGTAACATCTTACATTTCTTTAATCACAAAAGAGTAATCGCCAGTAGCATAAACTCACTAAGGTTCTCTCTTTGCTTGAGAAAAAGACATGATTGCATTACTTTGTGAGAACTTTACAACAAAAACAAATTTGAGATATACAAATTGGTTTTCATTTTGACCATTCTTGCAATTGTTCAGATCTGTTCTTCTTTTCAGTTTGGATGCCTTTGAATCCAAATTACTACCTATTTTAACTAACGGCTGTTGGTTAACATGAATAATTATTTCTGGTCTCTGGTTGCAGATTTTGTGAGGTCAGGGTAACTGTATCACTAGTTATAAAATAAAAATTGTATGACTAAACTGAAAGATTTAGTCGAAAACCTTTAAGTAAGTAATCAACATTATTTCATAATTGAAAACTGTCTTTGAATTATCAGCTAATCACTATATTTTAAGGAAAAGATGTAGCATATTTCAAATCATTAAAATGCATTCATTATAACATTTGCTTTAAATAATAATAATACGTTTTACTTATGTAGCGCCTTTCAAGAACCCAAGGACGCATATTATTCCTGATCGTTAAAATAATTAGCACCATATAAAGGTAACTATTTTAAGTGAGTTTTAATATCCAATAATATTACAAATAATTAATGTTATTTTTAATATTAGATAATATTTAACTTTCTCACACTCTTAAAATGTTTGCTTTAAAAGCATATTATTCCAGTCCGCTAAAAGAATTAGTACCATATAAAGGTAAAAACAATTTTAAGTTATTTTAATATCAAATATGATATTTACATAAGATACAATGCATTAATGTTTTTTTTTGTTGTTGTTTTGTTTTGTTTTTTTCAGTTTGTTTCAATTGACCCGACCATCAAATTCACTAACCACTTGCAAGTTTAATTAGGCACTAAATATGCAGAAATAACTCTATGTCGTAAATATTTAAATTAAGTCATTGTCTTCCTTTTTAGTGAAAACATCCATCCATTCTATGTAAATTAGGCTCATTATATAGATTGTGAATATTCACAAAACTCAGCATTATTTGCATGGTGCAGTTAATGCTATTTTCTGCAGAAAAGCGTTGGTAAACAAAATTTAAAAAGAGATGAGCCCAATTCATTACACCTCTGAACATCAAAGTGCCCCTATTATGCTTTTTTTTAATATTACTTTTCATGCAGTGTGTAATATAGCTGTTTGTGATTGTAAAATGTCTACAAAGTTTTAAAGATCAAAGTGCACGACAAATATAATAATTGTCTCCTAAATAAGAGAATCGATTCTGAACTTTCAAAGAGTCATTTGCATAATGCACACCTATGGTCTTCATTGGCTGCCCGAGAACGACGTCTACTTTGATCCGCCCTCAAACGCTGTAGTTGTAGCTGAGACTGGAAGAGTCTGCTCTGTGTTGTCGACATGTCGAGAAGACGCTGTTTTCAGCGCTGTGAATCCGCTTTGCATGCACTTACGAAGGATAAGGACTTAGGCTCGAATTTAGCGAAAAATTAACACGTTTCCTTTCTGTCACACGCTGTAAGCTGTAGACCAATCAGACTGTGCCCTCTGACCAATCAGAGCAGAGTAGGCTTGCAGAAAGGTGTTTAGAGAGACCGAATCCTTTATCAAACCGTTTCAGACACTGTGAGAAAAGAGGTGATGCTGCAATGTATATTATAAGAGATTTAAAGTGTTTTTTGTTGTTGTTTTTTTTACCTTGGATGCATGTAAACCTATTGTACGAGACCTCTGAAACAAAATTAGGAATTTTCAAAATAGCATAATAGAGGCATTTTAAAGGGTTAGTTCAGCCAAAAATGAAAATTCTGTCATTAACTACTCACCCTCATGTCGTTCCACACCCGTAAGACCTTCGTTCATCTTCGGAACACAAATTAAGATAAAGACTAAAAACATATTTAAAACAGTTCATGTGACTACAGTGGTTCAACCTTAATGTTATGAAGTGACAAGAATACTTTTTGTGCACCAAAAAAACAAAATAATGACTTTATTCAACAATATCTAGTGATGGGCGATTTCAAAACACTGCTTCATGAAGCTTCGAAGCTTTACGAATCTTTTGTTTCGAATCAGTGGGTCGGAATGTGAATCAAACTGCCAAAGTCACGCGAACCATTGAAATTTTGAAACGCTTATGATGTAACGAAGCCTCGGTTACTGAAATCACGTGACTTTCATGCTCCGAACTCTCGTTGCTTCATAACATTAAGGTTGAACCACTGTAGTCACATGGACTGTTTTAAATGCGTCTTTAGTAGCTTTCTAGGCAGTGAAAGTGTTAATTGTCTTGCTGTCAATGCAGGCCTCACTGAGCCATCAGATATTATGAAAAATAACTTAATTTGTGTTCTGAAGAAGAACGAAGGTCTTACGGGTGTGGAATGACATGAGGGTGAGTACTTAATGACAGAATTTTAATTTTTGGGTGAACTAACCCTTTAAATTCAAGTTTTTCTAAATGTAAATATTTTAATTGTACAGTTACTGTTGGCACATATAAATCTATAAATGCACATATAAACAAATACCAAAAGACAGCAGGTTCCTTTGTAGTAGTTTGTGAGTTATTGAAGAAAAATGTATAAAATGTCAGTTTCCTGTGGCCTCCGCTACACATGCTGATGGCATATGAAGGACACTTTGTTCTCTCTCTCCGACACTATCAATCTCTTCATCTTTATTCCTCTCTCTCTTTCACACACTAACTTCCCTGCCATCCCTCGCTATGCCCCCTTCATCTAGTCTGTCCGTCCCTACTTACAAAAATGCCACGTTGACAGGAAGAGCAGGAGGAAGATAAACACTAAGTGAATGGTCATCTAATAGACACACAAAACATCCCTTCATCTTAGAAGCACTGACATAAGCAGAAAAAAAAGCTGAGACTCAGGCGGTCCTGACACGTTTGTCACTCCGACACGCTGAGTGTGAGCGTGTGGGGTCTCCTTCACAAGCAGCATGAGCGCATGCACATCTCAGTGAAACTCACCTCTCTCAATCTGTTTGTCTGTCCTCTCTCATACTGTCATTTACTGTGTGTGTGTCTAAAAGTTATGATATAGAAGATTAATTAAATAGCTGCAAACCATTTTGCTTCCTGTTTTAACAGGTAGGCACAACATATCTGGATAACACTTTATTTTGATTTCCCCCAACACACATTCTACTGACTATAAGGAACTTTGCAACAACATATCAACTAACTCTCATTAGAGTATTAGTAGACTGTCTACTTAAAGGGGTCCTTGATTATTATTTCACTTTTTTTTTTAAACTTTAGTTAGTGTGTAATGTTGCTGTTTGAGCATAAACAACATCTGCAAAGTTATAACACTCAAAGTTCAATGCAAAGGGATATATTTTCTTGTACAGAAATCGCTTTTTAAGGACTACAGCAAACGACTACAACGAGTTTCTTCCTGGGTTGGTGACATCACAAACCGCAAAATTTACATAAACCCCGCCCCCGGGAACACGCAACAAAGCGGGCGAGGCCATGTTGGGCTGCTTTAGAGAAGAGTCGAGTGTTGTTGCCATGCCGTCATTTTGCGCTGGACTGCTTCACAAACGTGGGTCAATTCAACGCTGGATTTGCACAAAAGATTAACATGACGGCACATGCTAGTCGATGAGTTGAATCAACTCCACAGCAACTACATAAATTTATCCATTATCCATTCAGAAACGTCCAGTTGCATTCTAAAAGTTGTAACTTCTTCCTGAGTCTCTCCATCAGTGTCGACTCCGGTTTGAACAATGTAAGACTGAACACCGTTACTGACAATCCTCATTTTGGCTGTGTGAGATTCTCCAGCTTTGTTGTTGAGCAACCGAAGTGTGAGCTGTTAAAGCTCCGCCCTCTTCTGGAAAGGGGGCCAGGAGCAGCAGCTCATTTGCATTTAAAGGGACACAGAAAAATGGCGTGTTTTTGCTCACATAATAAATAATCTGTGGGGTATTTTGAGCTGAAACTTCACAGACACATTCTGGGGACATACATCTTGTGAAGAGGGGCATAATAGGTCCCCTTTAATATTTGCTAACTCTCTATATTTTACATTTGTAAAGAAAATATTGAGTGAGTCCACCATGTTGCTATCTGTTTAAGATGTTTTTCAGGGTGTTTTTTTTTGCATGTTGCTATGTGGTTTCTAGGGTGTTCTTAATGGTTTGTAGGTAGTAAAATGAGTCTAAAGATTTACCACATAAACTTGTTGTATTCTTAACAATTACATGTATACAATTTTCTCCTAGTAGATGATAAAACAGGTACAAAAATGCATTGAAGGAGGGACGTGAGGGACGCTGAGCTCTTTTGAAATGGTTCAGTAAACAACCACCAGTAATTTATGCTAAAAACAACTAAAAACCCTAGCAACTGTGTATAGCAGCTAGTTTTGAACGGACAAGCAGAAATCTAGTTATCTGCAAAGGCTTTTGTTCACACACTCCAATGCCAACACATGCAGTTCTCAAAACACCCTTCATCTCCTTTCCACAAACACACGCACAACTGCTAATTAGCAAGTATCACCAGTGCAGAAACAACCTGGAATGGCTGATTAAACAGAAGAGAACGAGTCTCTCTTTTTTACTTGGAAATGATAAGATGTTATTCGAGCTTTTGTATGCTAGCCATACAGGAGACGCTTTCATTTGCGGAGGTGCTGCTTGTTTACTGTGACACTATGGCGAAATTAATCACCTCTTGTGTTTGGTGTGGGCATGTAAACACACAGGTGCTGATTCCCACAGCGAGTGCAGTTCCGTGAGCCGCCTGCCCCCCTCGGACAGCCGGGACACCTCACCTGCCCCGTCCACCACCCGAACGCACTCCCACGGAGACAGAGACCGACACTGGGACTTTGAGCATGTGGAGAGAAGTGACACCTCCAGCGTTTCTTCCTTTGAGGAGCTGGATCTCGACCCGGACAGGACAGACAGGTGTGACCACACACCTCCACCCCTCACAGGAAGTGACAAAAACAACCTGCAGGGCCAAGACAGAGAGTTGATGGTTGAGGAAGAGTGAGAGAGCGAATGGAAAGAGGGAAATGTGAGGGAAATGAATATAGTTTGTTTTAAAGGGATAGTTCACCCAAAAATGAAAATCCGGTCATTGTTCTTGTAGTTTCAAAAGCTGAATTACTTTTTGTAGAATCTTTCCATACTCTTAACAGCTTTCAAACTCAAAAAAGCTCCATAAATGTGGTCCATATGACTTGTTTACTCTATTCCAAGCAGTGTTATTTTAGTATTATTTATATACTATCATAGTATACTATTTATTAATATTTGAATGTTTTATTTTTAAATTTTCATTTTTAATTTTAGTTTCATCTAATATTCAGCTTTATTTCAATTAACAACTATTTTTAATAGTTTAAATTAACAATAAGATAATCTTGCCCTCTGCAAAAATTAATTATGTTTTGGTGAAAATTATATTTATTATCAGTGAATAACTGCTTTATTTTGGTCTGTTTCTCATAGAAAACTATCATAGAAACTTTTGTCGACTACAGCAAAAAATAATGACATAATTTTCATTTTTGGGTGAACTATCCCTTTAAGTTTTATGGCGTATTTGTGTGGAAAAACATGTTAAAATAGTCATTCTCTTGATAAATTGACAAGAAAGTTTAGTAAGGATCGTTTTCTATTGCAAAGGGAATTGGCAGGTACAGAATTGTCTGCAGACAAACAAATTGAACCAGGTAACCTGAATTTCTTGAAAGCATCTTCACAATTTTATTTAGTGCGTCCTCATTAGTATTTCAGTAGTGAATCTGTTGTTTGTTTGTTGTTGGTCGTAAGTTCCTAATGACTGAAGTTAAACTGACATTGATGTTAGTGATTATTCATGTGAATCTATGTAATGTTCAGCTTCCAATTATTTGAGTCTAATTTGTTATTCTCTATCCTCACATTCTGTCTTCTTCCTTCAGTAATTACTAATTTGTGCCCAAAGAAACTCCCAAAACTGAAGAGTACTGTGACTTGAATATTGATTCATCAAAGCCATGTTCATAGACAAACTAAATCTTTATTTTACCAGAAACTGACAGATAACATTTCCTCACTCAGGAGACAAATGCAGCAGACTTGTTTGTTGTTTGCAATTAAAGGTGTTTGGAGCAAATAATTATATGATTATATTTTAACATATAAATTGTATTTGCATATACTTGATTTTCCACTGAGTTTACAAATTACACTTGATTAGTGTAAAATATTTTTTAGCTAATACATTGGTATTTTCTATATGTCGAATATTGATACATTTCCAGGTGTTACTCACTATAGACTTTTTGAATTATAGTTGATATCTTGAATGTTTATCCTTGAAAAATGTTTCCATTTAGTTCCAGGTTGTGCGAGTTCACACAAACGTCAGGAAAAACTTGATATATTGTTACTTTAGATACAGTTTATAATATTTCATATCTATGTCTGATTTAAATTCTTAATGATTTGTTCTGCTAGTTGTTGAGCAACTTAATAAACGGTTTTAACAGAAAGAACTGGTTCGTCTTTCTTCATAAATCTACACTTTTGGCGGTTTATTAAATGTTATACTTGCTCATAATACTGCCAGTGTTATTTTAGTATAATTCATATACTGTTATATTATTATTTATATTTTTGAATTAGCTTTTATTTTTACATTTTCCTTTTAGTTTTAGTAATATTGTGCCATTTTTGTGTCATTTTTATTAGTTTTAGTTTTTTCAATATTTCTCTTCATCTTTAAATTATATATTTTTAGTTTTAGTAATTTTACGTCAACTTGAACTTTTATTTCAGTTTAAACTTATTTTTCTTATTTTATTTTCATGGGTTTTTTTTAGTTATATTTTATTTTTTTATTATTTTTCATTTCAATTAACAAAAATGATTTTTAATAGTTTTAGGCCATGAGAAACAGCCTTGGTTATTTGCCCTATAGTGACTAATAACTAAAAATCAATCAGTTCCAATAAACTTCAGAACTTTGATGTCTTGTTTCTTTATTGCCTTCCCGACAGACACAAACTACTCTAAATCCCTATCTGTATTATGTCTGGTACTGCTTTCTTTGTTTTCTTTAAAATCAAAACAATTGTCTGGTCTCCCAAGAGATCGATTTATGTTGTGTCTGCACACTGAAGTGTATGTTCACAGTCAACTTCAAAGTGTCATCGATACCAGAGGCACTAATTGAAAATAATACATTGCGACGCTGCCTCTTGAGACATCTAAGAAGTTTCAAAAGCACACAGACATGGACAAGAGTATAAAATACTCCCACTTCTTTTAAACAGTCTTGTTGGAGGTGGTGTTTAACTTTACCATATGACAACAACATATTCAAGTCACCATAAAGTCAAAATTGACAATTCTCATTTTGTTGTTTTGTTTCTTTTGGGATGCTTAAGTATTTATTATAAATGATTTATCCATGCACATCATTTTTTTTTTTTTTTAAATTCATTTGCCCTCATAATCTTTAATCAAAATAACTCCCCCTCTTGCAGCAACCTCTCTTCTCTGATGAGGTGTTTAGTGGGGCGAGGGCGGGGCAACCTGTCACTCACATGAGATCGACCAATAGCAAACCACAACCATTCAATCAATTCCCCCTA
Organism: Hypophthalmichthys nobilis; assembly: GCA_037950665.1. Taxonomy (NCBI): domain Eukaryota; kingdom Metazoa; phylum Chordata; class Actinopteri; order Cypriniformes; family Xenocyprididae; genus Hypophthalmichthys; species Hypophthalmichthys nobilis. Next base: position 23,214,923 of record CM075487.1, read on the forward strand.
GACGAAATCAAGTCCCACCCAACATTTTTTCTTGTTTGAGAAGCTGTTTCACTCAGATATAAGTCACAATAGGTAAGAAAAGACTATCACCAATTCCGTTTCATGCCAACTTTAAAAGTACAGTCCCCCAGTTTCACAGACAAGGCTTAGGCTAGTCCCAGCCCCGTTTCCACGGCAGGAACTAGGGTCTTTTGGGTGGTACACTGTGTGTTTCCACTGCAGGAACCAGGGTCTAAATAAAGTTCCAGGTAAAAATTCCCCCCTCAAAAAGTCCTTGCTCGCGAGGTAGTACTTTTTCAAACGTTCAGGAACTTTCGGAGGTGGGACTTGGGTGCTGAACATGCTGATTGGTTGACTCCACACAGCATTTTATTTCAACCACCATTTTTAAAAGGCTGTTGCGATGCGTGCAGTAAGAGTTATTTGCTATTCGAATCAACAATGGAGTTTAAAAAATACAAACAATGGACCAACGACGAGGTTCAGGCTTTATAAAGCCTATATGCAGAGGACAAAATCCAGAGGGAAAGGGAAAGTTGCGCGCAGTCCTGTGTCACCGGACTCTTCTTCACGGTACTTTAGACCGCGATGGGAAATGCAGACAGCAACAGGTCTGCAGAAAAAAATTCCTGGGACAAATTTTTATGGGTAATTTCGGATTGAATTGTTTGAGCTGATTTAACTGAAAGCAACTTGCACTGACATGTCTTAAAATATGTCGGTGCCATTCAGTGGCGTGCACAGACCTCCGCGAGGGCAGGGGCGCAATTTCACTTTCGCAATCAAAGGGGCAGGGTCTCTTTTTCTAGTGTACGTTTGTAAAAGCTACTTAAATGCCCTAATTGAACTAAGGCCTAATCATGGCTTAGTCTAAGCCCTGTTTGTGAAACTGGGCCAGTATGTTAGAGAAAATATATGTTATGTTGACAGAATTTCAGTTTTTCCGGAAGTAATATGTTTATTTCACAGACAGAAAACAAAACCGAATATCTAGTTTACAAGCCACTATGTGCCTCAAACAGAACACTAAATATCCTTCAAAGATGAACCGGTTAATCGATCCTCTTGCCTGTGACTTTGATTGATTGAGAACTTTTGACCCTGACAAGTTAAACTGACCCGAACCTGCACAGAATCAGCAATTAGTTTCTACAGCATTTTAGAGTGCACTCTGACTCAATTATTATGGCTGACCTATTTATAAACTTCACTTTCATGCTTACTTTACTTCCGAATATAACAAATAGATGTTATTTTTGCATGAATGCTTCACAAGCTTCTTGTTATTTAGCATATCAATAGACCGTTTTACATGCTGTTGCATCACGCAAACCTCAAAACAGTTTTTCGGGCTGACCACAGCTTTCAGATTGATCTAAACATTTGACAGATTTATACTACTGTATTTCCGTTTGGGTGGGAAAGTTTGGAGCAATTTCTTACAATTATCTGTAAGCACCCTTGCACTCCCCAAAACTTCATCCTATTTGTCTCAATTCTCTGGATGTCTCTGCCATTATGATGTTCAACAGACCTCTGTTTCAAGGCAAAATTGGTCCCTTTGTGTTAGAGGTGGTTATTATATAATCTATTGCAAGTGTTTGCTACTCTAATCACCACTGTGGGCATGTGCATTTCTCTCCACCGTCCTCTGAAAATATCCAAATTGCTTGTGTGTATGGAAGACAAAGCAAGCTTTGTGCTCCCGTTGGTGTGTGTCTCTCCGTCAGCGACCAACCCCCTCCTGATTCCCCTTTAATTGGTTGAGAATCTGGGAGAACAGAACTTGGACAGCGCTCGAGGGGTCTTAACACAGTGTTCTGGAACTTGGATCTTGAGCACTGGCTTCTGCTGATGCATACTTACAGTATGAATTGACATTTCTCAGAGAGCCATCAGTACATTAAGTTTCGTTCTGTAATTATACCTTCCTTTGTGCTGTCTTGCACAGATGAATGGCCTCATCATTAAACTCTTTCTTAATAGTTAGTTAGAATCCACCCTGCAAATCAGAACCTGCAAGTGGGCAGCATTTCCTTTGCTTTGGCTTAAATGTCGCCTAAATGTAATTAGGCTTCTGTGCTGAATTGTAGAGGTTGTAAGGCTATAATTCTCTGCATCTCATGTGGTTAAAAAAAGTTTATATTTATGTTGAAATGCAATGATCTAGAGTTTTGCAAGAAGGATTAATTATTAAAAAGTAGAACAAGCTTTTAAATAGAACATTTCATCAGAAACAAGTTGGCCATTTCTTTGATTTTCGTTAGTTTTTAATTTTTTATTTGATTATATTTTATTTCTATATTCATTCATTTAGGGCTACATATTAATTTTATAATATTATTTCTGCAAATTAAATACATTTATGCTGCTCATCCACCCACTTGAGAGCGTTTATTGCAGTGTTATATTATGACATCCAATTATAAACAGCCTTTGTACTTGCGTCATTAAATATGCATACGCCGCGAAAATTTGCAGAAACTCGCGTTGTTTGGTTTCAGCGTCTGAGGGAAACAGTTGCAATGTCGAAGCGATGATTAACTCTCCTCTGTGTTTTTCTAATATTTTATTTTTTATCTTTTTATTTTTGTAGTGTTTCAGACGAATAGAGCGGAGATACGTAGCGACATTTCTAAGTATTCAAAAATGCTGCGTGCTACCAGACAACCAATCATAAACTGCCGCAGTGCTTGCCTCATTAAATATTCAGTAAGTCGCAGAAACTGTCACGCGCTTTTTAGTTTTAAGTAACGTCTGAGGGGAATACAAATGTGTCGATAAATTGCGTTTTACTTCTATTTATTTTATATATTTCATTTAATTGTAGGCTATTATACTGCAGAAGACTTAAAACAACAGTGAGGATTTACGTAATGGCATTCTATAGCCTATATTTATACTTGACTCCGATTAAAACAGCTCGCGTGCTCGTTGGGAGTGCTGTACTTGTTGTTTTAAAGAGTTTTATTACATTTTTAAAGAATATTACTACATTTGCCAATCTTAACGTAAAATGTGGGCTACCGTGTGATATTCCGAGAACTGTCTACCAATTAGGCTACTTACCGAGTATGAATGTACAAAACGGCACAAGATAACGTTTATCCGTTATTAAAATGGGTCTTAGGTAAACAAATTTAAGCGAGAAAATCACTGTTGTGACTCCACCTATCTTCACAGATAGCAGCCAGATGAGTGAGAGAGAGAGAGAGAGAGAGAGAGAGAGAGAGAGAGGTACACGGAGGGGGCGCAGGGGTTGCTGTTTCACCCGAACCTCACGAATGCATGAAGCTCGAACCTGAACACCAACATCCATTATTTGAAATTAAAACATAAAATCGTAGTGAGAACAAACATTTGTTACTGAGGCGCCACTTAATATATATGGGCAATATTGTTCAATAAAATCCTCTCAAGTTTCAGTAAAAGACATTTGGAAAGTCGTGACTGGGTGAACCGAACCATGGATCCGTGGAGATTTAGTTTGAGTTTATTAAACCTCTCACGATGGCAGGTGTGTGGACTGAATTCTTGCGCTCTCACAAAACCCTGAGACCGAACTGACCATTAAGTGGACTTAGCTGGTCTGTAGAAGGTGTTTGTGTTGGACGTTTCTTTTAATGAGAAGGCATTCATCATTCCGAGTGAATTACGCTGTGCACAGGTAAGATCTTCCTCCTCATCATCATCACCTTATGCGCTTCATCAGGTCTTTGTTTCAGCACCGAGGACAGATCCAAACACATCAAACACCTGCACCTGTGGGGACATCATGAATGGAAGCTGATTTCTCACCAGTCCTAAAGCAAAATCAACTTTGCATCTTTGAAACAAGTTGCACAAGGTGTTGAATTTATGCCACATCAATTCTTCACAGGTAAGCAAGCATGCATTTTTATTTACGCGCCACACTTACAGTACGCATGCATTTGCGCACACTTTGGTTTGCTGGAAATATCAGACTAGCTGTGAATACCACCACAGAGGAAGTATTTATTATATTAGGAAACAATTTATTACATGCAGCAATAACCAGAGCACGTCAAGCATTGCCTTATCGCGCGCGTGCACGGATGCTTTGGCATTTCTTGAGCATAAACCTGTCGTGTGATAGAATACAAACAGGACAGGCTTGCGTTTGAATGTCAATGAGATGTTGCTTCTTTGTTGACTATAAATGCACTTGATATTAGAGCACAAAAGTAATGTGATTGACAACCTGACACGCTCAACTCTCTGATCAACTTATTTTACCTCTGACAGACACACATTACAAAGAAAGGATCAGTACATCACTGAAAGGAAACATTATTTAATATGCAAACAGTCATATAATGCAAAAATATTTTAGGTTTGCAACTGATTGCTTTTCTTCTTTTGACATATTTTGGCTTTGGGATTTAGTATAATAAGTTTAGTAGAGAATTCATTGTTTATTTTAAAAATGTCTCCAAAAATTAGTAAGACTGTGTATTTGTGTTTAATATTTCAGACAGATTCTGCCTGGATGGGCAGAAACATTTTCAGCCTTTTCAGGCTTGTTGAAGCAATTGATTATGGTGCTTATGTGCTGGATTTCTGTAATGAAGCGCATTAATTATGTCAAGCAAACATTCAAACTGTTTATAAAGTCAGTGAAGCCAATCAAAACATTATAATCATACAACCTTAAAAAACAACAAGCAATTGCAATGACTCAGTTTTATAATTTTCTAATGTGTGTTCTGTTGATGCCAGATCAAGCCGGAGAGAAATAATGAATAAATATATTGGTCCCACTTTATATTAGGTGGCCTTAACTACTATGTACTTACATCAAAAATAAGTACAATTTACTTATTGTGTTCATATTGTATTGCAAAACACTTTTGCTGCTATTGAGGTGAAATACGGGTAAGGTTAGGGACAGGTTTGGTGGTATGGGTGGGTTTAAGGGTGGGTTAAGGACAGGGTTGCCAGGTTTTCACACCAAAACCTACCCAATTGCTACTCAAAACTAGCCCAATCGCGTTTCAGTCGGGTAAATCAGATTTAAAATCCATGTTTTTGGCAGGGTTCCCCTGGTAATAATTCGCATTCCAGGGGCTAAATATCATGTTATTTGGCGTCGCTTTAACCCGTGGACATGAAAAACAACCCGCGGCAACAGTGTTAAAGTAGCCCAATTACGCAGGAAAACTGCAGACTTGGCAACACAGATTAAGGGGTAAGGGAAGGTTCAACAGTGTCATTTTAAATGTAATTAATTACAGATGCAATTACACTGTAAATTATTGTTGGTTTAACTTAAAAAAATAAGTTACTTGGTTGCCTTAAAATTTTGAATTCATTGAAATTAGAAATTTGAGTTAATACAATGGAGATTGGTTTAATAAAAAGAAACTCAAAATATTTTGTTATCTGAACCACATTAATTATCTAAGTTGATTTGACAAAAGACAAAAAGTTGTGATAACAAATCATGAAAATATTTTTTTTTACAGTGTACATGCAGGTATTTTTCAAAATACAAGTACAATGTTAAAACATGTATATACACAATAAGTACATTGTATCAAATGATTCATTTAAATGTAAGTACATATTTAAGGCTATCTAATATAAAGTGGTAGCAATACTGTATATTCATAAATCCTTGCTTTTGAACACCTTTCAGATTTCACAATCTGGCCATTTACATGCCTGTCGAGAAGGAAACTTCTCGCAAAACTTAACACCCTTGTTCTTTTCATCCACTGACACTTTGAATCTGAATAGTGTAAAGCATCCATAGAAACCCATAGAGCAAAGCTGATTGGACGTGCTGAGATAAACATCTCATAGTTAATTTGCTCCATGTCTGTGAATGCTTTCGTCCTTGGCAACCTTACCGAGCAATTCAGCTGGTCTGGCTGTGCTCCAGAAGTTATCAATAAAACCAAAGTGGGTTTTATAAAAAGGAAATAGGTCCTTATATTTAAGGATCTTGTGTGGGAACAATAATATTATAGAAATGTAATATTTTACACTGATATATGCCAGGTATTAAATTACTTATACTTTAAACTTATCAGCAGTCAAGCTGATGGTGAGCCCAGACTGGTAAAATCCCATCTGGTCACTCAGTATACGCATAAATTCTGCCAAAACAAGAGGATCTAGGGGACTAATTCTCCCACAAGCTCTGAATTCCAACATATATTCATACATACACATATATATTCACACAGCATATATATTCATTTTGGCTTCCCTTGGTTACTTGGGCATTTATCTATTGCTTTTAAGGGCCAAAATAACCTGGGGTTAGAGATGGGATCCATGTGCTGCGCTCCTCAATCAGATTACACTGGAAAAAAATGCAATGAAATTAGGCCCATTAATCATAATTATCATGCCGCAACCTGATGGAAAAGGTTTATTCAGCCATCAGATGTGAGCATTATTTAATTAATTTCATTGCGTGTCATTGAGAAAAATGTAGGTTCTCATAAAGATTTATATACTGATGTAATCATTAATCAATGTTTTAATGACCATCCATATTTATTTTTTGGTCTTTATTACGATACAAGCAATAAATACAGGAAATATGTACACAAAATGTAAAAAAAAAAAAAAAAAAACAGAACAAAATGGCTTCTTTAAGCAAAAATCAGTATTTTGTGTGACCTCCTGGACTTCTTCCATTTTCTCAAAGAAGAAACTCTGAGAAACTTCTCATCATATTTTGAAAGTTTTCTTGGCCTTCCAGTCCTTTTCCATTGCTCAAGTTTACGGGGAGGACTTTTTTTTCTGTTTTTTAATACTTTATACAAATTTCCTGTATTTTCTGGTTATATTCTAATAAAAAGATTGAGAAATAATTATATATGGTTATATATAATGGTCATATGGTCATATATATATATATATATATATATATATAATTTTTTTTTTAAAGATTTCTCACTATGATATTTGATTGCTTGTCACTTTGCACATGCTTTCCTTCCACTGTGATTTATAGTGCACTGATTGCTGCGCCCCTGGAGCAACCTTGGTTGAAGTGCCTTATTCAAGAGCACAGTAATGATGCTCGTCTCAATAACTCTTCAGTTAACAGTCTTCCCCTAAGTGTCAAACCTGAGATGTTGACATTAAAATCTAAAAAAAATACTTTGACATTTATGTCTGGGGACATTATGTGGCCTTAAACTCATGTAAATGTTTATTATTCAAGTGAGACTACTGTTGTTTTACTAATGCACAAATGTCCAGGCCTCAGGTCATTACCATGGACCGCTCCATTAGCTTGACTCTCTTCTCTTGTCCAGCGAACAGAGGGTGCCTGTTGCTTCCATCTGTTCTAGAGAAGAGGGAAAAGCCATGATTAGTTTTTAATGTCATTTAAATGTTTTTGTAGTTTTGGTCAACTGCTCCTGCTGCTGTTGGTAAAATTTAGAAACCTGAGACCTATAGCTATAACCCTTCATGTTTTGTTTGGGGACTGAGAGATGCCAGTACCCTTTTTATAGCTATAGAACACACCTAAAATTGAAGTATCAGATTGATACCCCAAGATTGTTAACCCTGTCACCAAATGTATTGTATGAAAAAAAAAAAAAGATCAAGCATAATTTATCTTAAAATATATGTGTCAATCAATAACAACAAACCAACATTTGGTCCCAAACCAATTCAATTCAATTCACATTTATTTGTATAGCGCTTTTCACAATGCATATAGTTTCAAAGCAGCTTTACAGAGAATGCATGCATGTCTTTACAGAGAATGCATGTCAACATTACAACCAGCCAGCTCCTACTGAGTCACAGCTTAATGAAGGATAAATTTGTAGCCTTGTTATCATTCTGGCATAGTATGCTTGCATATTTATTTATTGTTTCATTTTATATTTTTGTCTTCATAGAAAATAACAAAATCACACAAGGGTTTAAAACTTATTTAGATATGCCCCAAACAACGAACCTCACTAAAAATGAATAGAAAATAAAAAGCTCATATAATAGTTAGCTAGACATCCTGAGATTGACAATCACAAATTTCTGAAGGCCTTTTCATTGACCATTTGTTTAAAATGTATTTGTAAAAAAAAAAAAACTAGTTAATTTTTTTAAAAAGCATTTCAAGCCCTATTTTGTACCTCATCTGTGCAATAATAAATATGAGACTTGTGTCAGTCAAAGGCATGTTAGATAACTTAACATCTAGAGAGATACTTTTAGAGATAACATTAAAGATACATTATTATTCCGATTCAACCTAATTTTTGTTATAAGAACGATTTTGCCAATTCTATTTTTTTTTTTCTTGACACACTTGAGACAATTGAGGTCAGGATTCGAACAATGCAATTTTAAGTCCCAACATTGCAAAGAAAGAACTTTACTGACTTGCTATAATCCCTCAATGAAATGCACCTATGATAACAGATCTCATATTAATTAAAATACAAGTATACATCTTTATCACACTGCCTTACCACCCCAAACAACCCCCTTTTTCTTGTTTCCATGGTAATGGAAGTTAAGGAAGAGAAACCTAATAGACAAGATGTTGCCTCATTATGCCAGCAGGGAGGGTACTAGAGGGGAAACCCCAGGAACATATATGCTCTATCATAAATTAAATGGCATTTTTGAACGGTTCGAGGTGAAGCTGCCCTGCGTCCAGAGGCACAGAGGAACATCTTCACATTCAAATGATCATATTCATCAGCATATCTATAAGGCAATAAAACAGTACAGTGTCCAGTTTACACATATATACTGTATTATTTATAACTGATTTGCAATGCAATTGATACTTTATATCTTGCAATTAGAAGAGGGTAAACTTGCTAGTGACTTGTTTACAAAAATTATTCACATAATCAAACAAAGAAATTGGAAAAAACACCATTTCAGAGAAACATATGTTAGATTTTATAATAAGATGCTGGCTTGGACAAGCATCAGTATTACTATTGCACATTATTTTTCAAAACCATTAACCTAACAATTAAAATTTGGCACATAACTCATCCTGCACCATATGTGCTACAGACGGAAATGATATCTCAAATTGTGTCGCTTGTTGAGGTGAGATGTGCTGTTACTCTTCAAAGCAATCTGATTTTTTTACCTGACGAATGAGGAAACATAAAAAAAAAAATCCTATAGATTTACACTGAATGATGAAATCATATAGAGACCAGAGGCCTCATTTATAAAACATACATACGCACAGATTTGAACTTGGAGTGTGCTAAAATTCACGCCAACGCTCATATTTATAAAAATGCTCTTTGACGTGGAAAAGTGCTTAACGCTGCGTCAGGGTCTAAGCAGACGTACACACTTTTCCTTGTGGCAGAGAGTCGGAGTACTGCAGGTATTTGGAAATCTAAGCAATTCTTGATGCTCACCATTCTTATGTAAAGGATTTGGATGTCGATTGGCGATCTTTTGTATATGTTATATGATTTATAGATTTCACATCTGGAAGAGAGGTGTACGCACATTTTTTTGTGCGTACGTTAGTTCTCTGAATTACACATATGCACAATTGGAGAAATGATTTCACAGTTTCTATGCAACATTTTATAAATGAGGCCCAAGGACTAGTAAGCAACCACCCAGAACTGGTTTTGTATTTCCTGAGAAATCTGGATGTTGAGGAAACATTTTTGAGACAAGGAAACTTGATAAGATAGAGTATAGGTAATGCCAAGCATCAATAAAACAAACAAAAAGGAGAACTAGCACAAACCAGTGTAGAAAAGGCTCTTATAAACATATCTGAAAAATGTGTAATGTAACAAAAACACAATCTTTGCAACTGTGTAGTAGACAAGTAAAGAAGATAGTCTGGCATCTCTGAATAGAGATGAAAGCTCTATATCAGTCTGTGATATATAGTTACGAAAGACTTTCCTATCAGCTGAAATTATTTATTGTTTCATCTTTTCATCCTCTTCCCTCAGGTTGTAATTTTTCATAACCTAAAAGATGATATCCATCACCTTTGACACCCTGAGAAAATTACGTAGTCACTGGGAGTTATTGATGTATCTGAATTAATGAAGCTAGAAAACGGAGCCTCACCTCTGAAATGTTGAGTTCAATCAGGATGAATAACTATCTAGACATGCCCGCCTCCTCATTGCAACCACAAAACCTTATGAAAATTCAATTTCTTATGTAATATGTGACTCTGTGCATTATATGCTTCTGTTATTAGATGTATTCATCATATAAAAATAATGTTTTTCATTTTCAGTGTTGTTTATTTTGCATCATAAACTGTAAAGTCAATGAGTCAATTATATTCGTATCTATTTTTCAGGTGCAGAGAAGATATCGAGATGTGTCCACAATCAACGGCAGACTTAAATATCTCAACCAAGTAAACCACACAGGGTAGTTAGAAGGGTTCTTCACCTCTCATAAACCCTGACATGGCTGGAGTTATGCACATCTTCCTGTTCCTGTTAATTCCTCTGGCCCAAACCAGCACCAGGTACACCCCACCCCTGGCTGGATCAAAGAGGGAGGTCATCATAGATGGAGACCTGGTGATTGGAGGGCTGTTCCCCGTGCACGAGAAGGGTGAAGGGACGGAGGACTGTGGTAAGATAAATGAAGAGCGCGGGATCCAGAGGCTGGAGGCCATGTTGCTGGCGCTGGACGAAATTAACCAGGACAATCGTATCCTGCCCGGCTTGAAGCTGGGAGCCCATATACTGGACACCTGCTCTAAAGACACTTATGCACTAGAGCAGTCGCTGGAGTTCGTCAGGGCTTCTCTCACAAAAGTGCATCAGCCAGGCTTCATCTGTCCCGATGGGTCGAATCCTGTGCCGGACGAATTGCCTCTGGCCATCTCGGGAGTGATTGGAGGATCATATAGTGATGTCTCTATACAGGTACGGTAGAACATACATCAATTTAAACGCTATGCAAAGCAACCAACATTGGAACATCTTTCTAAAAAAAGAAATCTAGATTACAAGATGATCAGTCAGTAGGTTTTGACGCTTGATCAATAGACCTGGCAGGCCACCTTGGACCAGCAAGAAAAAATCTTGACCACCTTCATAATGCATTCGGGTCCTTTTTGACCTAGAAGAGATACTTAAAAAATCTAATACATGCATAGTTTGTAGTATGTAAGCCAAACTTTGCAAATGAACCAAGATCATCCAAAAATGCATCATTCATTCATTTATTCATTCATTAATAAAGAGTTTTTAAGGGAGATGGCCTGATTTAATGCTTTATGTAAGCGAACAGTGTTAATTTAGTATCATTGATATACTATTATAGCTTTTTGTTAACATTTTGAATTAGATTTTATGTTTATATATTTATTGTAATTTTAATTTTAATGTTTTTGTCATTTTTAGTTTTTTTTTAAAAAATATATCTGTAGATACTTTTTAAGTTTGTCGTTTTTTTTGTTTTTTTTAATTAATTTAATTTGAGTTATTTTAGAACTTCAACTTAAACTAAACAAAAAGAAAAAATGTTGCCAACTAGCTATAAATAAAATATTTTTTATATATATTTTTTTTTTTTTTTTTCAAAAATGAAAAATGTTTTTTATGGTTTTAGTTTTAGCTAAAAACAGTAACACTGGAGGGTAGCTAAATCCCATGATACCCATCAAGAACATTTCAGTCAAATTTATTTCACACTAAAAACTCATATAAGAAATTATATTTTTCATGAAAAAAATTTAAGCCTGTTTTTAGGACCATTGTATGTTCATGACAATTAAGCACATTCAAATCTTATCGCAAAAAAGCAAAAACAATGATATATTTTTTAAATTACTTGGCTCATGGATATTAATTAGGTGATGTAACAATCCCTCAGCAGTAAGTAGTCACTAGCAATGGTAGATTACTTCTTGTGCATGTTCAATCCACTACCAAAGTAAACAAAGGCTTCTGATTGGTCTTAATATCGTTATTTTATGCAACATGCTGCAATTTTCTTTTTGAACAGTGGCACGACTCTTACAAAGTAATTTGAGTTCACTGAACTTTGAAAAATGGTTGCTACACCCCTGCAAAAACATTTTGCTCAGTTTGTTGTCTGAATAATGTCAGACTATCATTAATATAGTTTCTCAACTTTCCAAATGTTTATTTGCATTCTCACACATAGATAGGGTTATGAAATACAATCAGAAAGTGTTATCATAGCAGTAAGAATAACATACCAAGGAAGTACTTCTGACCACGTCTCTTTTAGTTACATTACACTCAACTCCTCCCTATCAAACCCAAGCAACATATACATCCGTCCATAGCTCTGTCAGCACAATAGCTTCCTCTGTACAGACTGACCTCCTCCTGAGCGAAGCGCCCAGAGACTGTGAATCTACAGCTTGTTAATTACGGTTCTCTGCCTTTAGGCAGTGATTAGCATGAGACAACTGAGTGCTAATTGCCCTACGCTTGTGTTTTATATGGTTGGAATCGTGGCTTAATTGTTACATCAGCTGTGCTGGAATTTACATTGCTAACTGCGATACACATGTTGGAGACAGGCGGTCATGATCTAAGCTCAACTTCAACACTAGTAAGATTTAATTTCTCATTTAATGAGAAATTAAATTTTCCCTGATAAAAGAGTGATAACATAATAATAAGAACATACTGAATGTTCAGAACTTAAAGTGTAACTTGCAGATTTTCAACTCATTTGTATTGTTACAGTGTCGCTAGAATATGTAAATTAACAATGTTTACTCACTCTTTGTGTTACCTGGACTGAGAAATTCACGTTTATTTGTCAGCAAAAGTCTGCCGGATACTGCAGAACGCATCATCCGTCAGACTTTTGGACAGCTCCAGGGCTTTCGTGAAAACTACAGATTATACTTCCGCATTTTTGTATCCCTGCCCAAGGACAGTCGGATCGACAGAGGGTTATTAACAGAACAGTTATTGTAAGGGTAGGTTTATCACTGAAAATTGAATCGTCTATTGTATGTCTACTATTTAAACAGCATTATGGTAAAAATGGAACACTATGGCAACAGTTTTCTTACCTGTATGTGACAACGTTTTGCTTCGGGGGGTTGGGCGGAACTTTCAGTTTTCCCCTCCATTTGGCCTAAAACACTGTGTTCTAGTTATCCAGTTTGACCACAAACACTGAGGTTTTTCAGATTTTCCGTTGCAGAGTTCTCTCCATATTTATGATTCTTTGCATTCTTTAGCCATGTTTGCTATAAATTCTTCCACCTGGGAACAATACAAGTTGATTATGACTAAAAGTTTACTAAGAAGTATTTCCTACTAAAGCAAAGCAGTATTTGACTCTAGTAAGCGTAACACCATAGCAAACTGGTGGGAGTGGCCTTGGATGGCAACATGCCCAGTGCGTTATGGGTGTTGAAGTTTTCCTACCTATTTGGTAAAAGGGAAGACAACAACCTTTTTTCTTTCCTTTCTACTGTATAGGCAGCCAAGTTTTATTCAAAACCCATTTTGCCAGCGGTAAAGTACCCAGTTCCCAGTAATTCCAGTAAGCATTGTTATTGTTAACTGAAACTGAAATTATTTAAAAAATGCCTTCAATAATTGAAATAAAGCTGAAGTAAAATAAAATGTAAATATAGATGAAAAACTTAAAAAACAAAAACAAAACAATAGAAATCTTGCCTTGCCAACTAACTGAAATAAATAAGTTGAAGTACTAAAATTAAACAAAAACTAAAATAAAAATTAAGCTAAATAGAAATATAAAAAAATAAAATTAATAAAAATGACAAGCACAACAGAAGTTTAACTTTAAAATTAATTTAAACTAAAATTAAAATTGAAAATATAAAAATAAAAGCTAATTCAAAATATTAATAAATGCTATAATAGTATATAAATAATTCTAAAATAACACTGTTCCCAGTCCAAAAACAATATTTATTGAAACCATAATCTACAAAAATGTACGCAACTAACGTCAGTCCTACCTTCCTGGTAGATCCTGTAACAGCACTGATACAGGGTCAAAAAGCATCTTTCTCTGTGTAAAAAATGTTGGAAACAATATGAATAGTTTGCCAGTTTCATGATAAAATCATGATATTTCTGTCTGGTGACTTTGACATCACAGTCCCAAACCCTTCAAGAGTAACTGTCCTGCCACTGCATGATCAGTGCACATTATATATTTGTTGTCAGTCAACAAATATATAACAAAGTGTTTTAATTACAATTTATAATGTACCAAGAAACTGATACATTTATGGACACAATATATTGTGCAGAGAAATACACAAACATTTCAGTTTTTCACTCTTGTGGGAAGGATGTCACAGCCAGCGACAGCAATTGAAGGTCTCAGAGGAACTCTTCCAACTGTGCTGGCCAAAGAGGCCCTGACAAGCCTGCCAAAGCCCATGCCACCTGTCCAGCACTGGGGTGAAAGAGCTTCGAGGGGTCTTCAGGCAACCAGAAGCTTGTTCAGCCCAGTGGTAAATGAGAGACGGTCTTGGCAGGGAACCCAAAGAAGCATGACACGACTGAACATGAATATAAAGGAGATAACACACGGGTAGCACATGTCCTCACTGGTTTTCTCACACCTGTTTTTCACCCATTGCCATCTGGATTGTGAGACGGAATCAGGGCTGACATATTACCATTCATCGGTTGATGGTACAAAGCTTAATGTGTGTGTGTGGGTAATGGCGGCGGGAGGCAGAGCTATATCGAGTGCTGGAGTGGGTGGTGGTGATGAGATTGGCAGACTATCCTGCTAATTTCGTGAGTGACAGGTCCCTAGAGAGGGAATAAACAAAATCGTCATGGTTTCACAACTCGCAACGCACGTCATTCTTGATAGCTTAATTATCTCATGGTTAAATTCATATTCACAATGCACATCGTTACAAGCAAATTTCTTGGAAAATTTTGTTTCATTATTTAGATATTAAAAGAAATAGTACAACCAAACATTTCTTTAGTTTTATTTAATCACCTTCATGTCATTTCAAATCCATTTGAATTTCTTTTGTCTATGAAGCAAAGGAAAGTAAGCTCCAAAATGACAAAAAGGCACCATAAATGTGTCATGAAATATATGGCTATATTCCATGTCTACTGTAATCATATGATTTGTAGTGATGCGAGAAACAGATCTTTTCTGAAAATCTGAATCATTTGGCGCCTGCTGGTCAAAATGGTGTAAATGCAATGAAAACTCCCAAACATGTTTTAATGAGTTTAAATGCAACATAAAAACAAGCCAATCTGCAAACCAATTTCAATTTTTTTGAATGTGTAATTTATTATATGCAAGTTACAAATGATCATATACTATTAAATATGACGTCTGTATAAGTTTTTTTGTTAACCAGGCCAATAAGAGACAATTAACTACTAATTTTCCTATTAGAAGTTAATTGTCTCTTATTGGCCTCGTTAACCAAGCCATACAAATTAACAAAAGAACACACATTATACAGACTTCATATTTAATGGTATTTGAACCAGGCCAATAAGAGACAATTAACTACTAATTTTCCTATTTATTATATAAATGTGTCATTAAAAATATCTGCAAACTTACAAAGCTTCTTATTTTAAAACCATATAGACACTGGTTCATGGGTTCACTGAGCTCGTCCCCTAGCGGCAAACCACTAAAATTTGGAAATATTTTGAAAGAGTTATGAAAATGACTTTGACGGAAGAACCGACTGTTCATTCACTGAAAATCTCCTTGGAGTTCATTAGAGATGTGGCGACATCTGAATTGTGACTGAATCAGTCTTTTGGGTCAGATCTTTTTAAATGAATTGGTCGATCCAGTTCACAAAACTGGTCTAAATAATTCGTTCACAACAAGACTGATCAGGTTCTCGAGCTCAACTCACCGGAATGGCAGATCATCAGTGAATAATTTTTGTATAAATAAATTTTTGGCATAAATTTTTGTCACACAAACCTATCATATGACTTTAGAATGACTTGTAAAATACCACATGAGTCAAATGGGTCACATTTGTGGTGCTTTGCATCCTTTCTGAAGCTTGAAAGATCTGGTCCCCATCATTGTTAATATATGGTATAGTTAGAAAGTCAGGTTTAAAACAACATAAGAGTGAGTAAATTATTTTTACTAGTGAACGTACATTCTGAATTGAATGTTTTCATGTCAGATTGCACTGATTAAAAAGGCAATAAACAAGTTTGTTGAGAGTTTGTGTATGTGAGAAATTTGGAGAGTTTGGCACATTTGAAGGAATGCATTTGATAATGCCAACCAATCAATAGCCACCATGCTCCTTTCATCGCCAGCACATTTTCTCTCCCGCTCAAGGTGACAGAATATATTATCATATTTCTCCAGCACAAAATAGGTGTGTGTCAGCACACAATTATAAATAATAATGACATGCATAAAAAATATGACAAAATGGTATCCTTATGTGTTGTGTAGAATTAGGAGCAAGTATTGTCTGACTATTTCATGCTTGCGAGTCTCTTAAGGTGAAGAAGTTGTTTGCCAGGAGTCACTGTTCGTTAGTGTTTCTGTATTAATAACACTGCGCCGTCTTCAGAGTGGGTGTATGTGTCTCAAGGTCACTCATATGGAGATCTCCACTGTGGTCTGAGACACTGAAAATGTTAATAGGTTGTAACTGCATGTGGTGTTCTTGGGATGCCAAAACAACAGACAAATAACGCTTATAATTAATGCCATATAAATGCCAAGTCATTTGCATTTCCCCACATAATTAAAAAGAATTAGAACTAAATTATAATTAGCAGCACTCATTGAAATAAACCAATTTCAGACCACTATGCACACCTTGCTTATTTGTTTGTCATGTTTAGTCATTTGCAATCCTCTAGCTCTTACCGTAGAGTGAAGACACAGCTTGGCTTTGTAGCACTTGGTGAAGAAGTGTCCTGGGAAAAAACAGATGGTGTTGTTATGTTAGTGGGAAGCTGGGAAAGCTTGAAAAGGGGTTTTGCTGTCACAGAGCATCACTTGACCCTGTTTAGCCTTCCTTTTGGGTGTGCAGCTCACATTCAGGACAGGGTCGGACGCTTATTCATTCTTTCACATCCCTCTCTTAACCGCTAGAACAGATGAAGCTTTGTTTTTGACCAAACCGTTTTAAATAAGCTGAGAATTGCACAAAGATGGATTATCATCTGTTTAATATGTTAAAACTAAGAAGGAACAACTAAATTATGGACTGTATGTAGAATTAATTGCCTCTGGAAAACTTGCAACCACAATGCTATCTGTTCTTTTTTTGCCAGGGGGTTGCTATGCCATTAGTAAGGTGTTTTGTTGCTAAGACATTACTAGATAATTGCTAGGGAATTCAGGGTTGTTGCTAAGGTGTTATTTTAATTTTTTAAATAATTAAAATAATTACATTTCTTAATTTCAAACGTTTCAAGAGCTGAATGTTCTTTGGGATTCACTCTTAATGACCAATGAATTTACTTTTGTATGTTTTTTTTTCACTAACAAATAGCAATTTCTACCTGATAAAATATTTTAGCACTTGACATCATTAGAAAAACAGAAAAAAAAAAGAAAGAAAAAAATGTCTTTTTAAGATTTTACTAATTTCCTTGACTTTTCCAGGTCTAGAAATTACACTTTTAAAATTCCTTTATATAGCAGGTTTTCCAAGACTTTGGGAACCCGGTTTCTTAAAATAAATAGTTATTGAGGGAACAAGCTTTTTTGTCTTATTTTAAATAATTTTATGTCATCTTACAGCCCCCTGGTGGGTCCCAGCCCCAAAACCACTGTTCTAGATGGCTGCTAGGGTGTTCTGGGTCATGCTCAGATGTTGCTTACTGGTTCAAGCAAAAATAAAGTCATGTCTCTATGATACACTGGCCTCTAGATATGACTTGGGATTCTTCCTTCAACATAACTGCATTTTTAGGCCCTGTTTACACCTGGTATTAAAATGCATTTTGGTCGATTGGACCACAAGACACATTCCCGTTTACACCTGGTGTTTTAATCCATTTCTTTTGTCCACTTTTGACCACATCTGTCCTGATATCTTTAAAGGGAAGGGTGTATAGGTGGGTAAATGTTTGGGCTTTCTATCTAATGGACGAAATAAGCTCACGTAATTTACCTATGAATGGAAAAACACAGAGAGCAGTATCTTTCATTTCTGCTCTGATCCCACAAGACCACATCGAACATGGTGAGTGTGTTAGAAATCAGGAGTGGTGAGAAAACATTGTGCTTGGTACGTTTTTCGTTTTCAACCCAAACTTGGGTCAAAGTTTAAATCCCATCTGGCTAGCGGGCTTTCCATAATGTTTACGCATTAAGTCAGTAGGCGGTCTTTTGTGGCTGTTTGAATGCATTCGACCACATGAGCGTCTACACTACGAAAGAAATCCAGAGTCGAATGTGTTTTCAACTACTCTGGAAGTGGTCAAAAGTGGACAAGCTCAAAACGTTTACACCTGTATTTAGCATTGTCCACTTGTGATCTGGTGTAAATACCAGGTGTATACAGGGCTTTAGTCAATTATTGCTTTAGTCTGACTGAAATTACACTTTCAAAGTGCACATAAATGCACTTTCAGAGGCAATGACAGTGTCACGTATTGAGGCTTTTTAGAGTCTCGCTGGAACTTTATACCATTATGATTTGCAGCAAAAACTACCCAGTAGTTTTTCTCTTAGAATGGGAAATGTAGCAAGGTCTGTATCTCCATGTTCCGCTGCCTAGGTAGGGCAACAGTACTCACACTGGAGTCATGCAGCTCAGGTGGTCCTTGTCAAATGCTTCAGTGGCGTTCTGGCAGTTTCTGCTTCCTGAAAAAAATAGATGTGTTGATAGGTAACTGGAATATCAACATCTGCTCAAGCTTCTAAAGCTGAGAAGTAGTATCCAGTGACGCCTAAAAGGTGTTGACGACCGCATTAGATTTTCCAGACAGCTCACACATAACAACACGGCTCATTTAAATCCTGATTTTTTTTTTTCTCTACTTTTCTAATTGGTGGGTGGTGTGCCAATTCCTTATAATTCCAAATGCCAGGAGAAAAACAGGGCTAATTCAATATCAATATAATTTAAGTAACAATGAATGATTATTTTAGCTCCACCTTTTTTCACAGATTTTCTCACTTTTGTTTACAATTCAGACTGAACATTGTCAAATTTAGCAGAGGTGAGATGCCAAACTAGCGTTCTTCCTCTGTGGAGAAATGCACTTGTCTAAATGAATCAGATTTTCTCAATTTCACCTCTTAGCAGACTGTCTGCTCTCCCTCAGGCTTGAATGAACTGAACTTTTTAAGTGTGCTTGACAGAAACTGACATGTAGGTGCACCACCCATCAGCTCTAATGTATGTCAGCTGAGAGCTAAACCCAATGGCTACAACTAAATAATTTTGTTAAATTTTGAGTGATTATTTAATCATGCTAGCCACCTTATTGGCCCAAAACAGTCATGTCTATGTCATGTCCTCCTCTTGTGATAATAGCTAGTTCATTGAAAATAAAGATTCTATGGTCTATGACTTTAAATAATTTTTTCCCCAATATCCTCAAGTAAAAAAATTAGCCCATTTTGTCTTTCCTCTGTCAACACTTTTGGTGAAAATGAAAAATAGCACCCAATTCAGATTTTGAAGGTGTCATAGCCTGGGGAAAACTTACACCATATCTAACATTATCATTTTGTCTGCTAGCACAGTTATCTTACGTGATCAGAATTAGGTCTGTCTGAGTCCCATGAAACTATGTCCTGAAACGATGGGCTTAGATGAGAGAGATAGGAAAACAGGACAGAGGTAAAAGCCATATCTTTCTCCCTCCCACACTGAAAGAATGTTATGGGACATCTTGCACTTACCAAGTTTGCAAAGAGCATCTGTGGGTCACAAACTCATTGGTTTTTAATGTATGGTAGATACTATGTGCGCTATGTATTTTAGTGGAAAAACCTGCATCTTATTCCATAACTGCCCACAGTCTCATGTAACCTGATAAATGTACTGAAATAGCATTGCACCATATTAACATTTATCTTAACAGGCCATTCTTTTCAGAGCAAAAACACATTCTATGTAAATTAGGCTCATTATAGATTACCCCATATTCAGGAAACCCAGCACTATTTGTCTGGGGCACTTACCATTGCGCTACTGCCACCCACAGAAAGCTGGCAGTAAACAGAAATTAAAAAAAGATTAACATTTTCTACAATTTACATATTTAATGGATGTTAAAATAATGTAGATAATGTGCATAATTCCTTTAATGAAATGGCTATTAAAGCTAAATTTGCTACGTCTTGTGGAAATCTTAGGTCTATGCACCTAAGATTGCATAAAATTGTATTATACAAAAGTATTACTGCCTAATGATCAATTATTTTTCTTTCTTGCAGGTGGCAAACCTTCTTAGACTCTTCCAGATCCCACAGATAAGCTATGCTTCCACTAGTGCCAAGCTCAGCGACAAATCCCGTTTTGATTATTTCGCCCGAACTGTCCCACCAGATTTCTATCAGGCTAAAGCCATAGCTGAGATCATACGGTACTTCAACTGGACCTACGTTTCCACTGTAGCCTCAGAGGGTGACTACGGTGAGACGGGCATCGATGCGTTTCAACAAGAAGCCAGAGTACGCCAAATCTGCATCGCAACTTCAGTAAAAGTCAGCCGCTCAGTAAACAGAGGAAATTACGAAAATGTTGTTCGCTCACTACAGCAAAAAGCCAATGCCAAAGTGGTGATCCTCTTCACCAGAAGTGAAGATGCAAGGGAACTGCTTGCTGCCGCAGCCAGGATGAACGCTACCTTCATTTGGGTGGCCAGCGACGGCTGGGGAGCACAGGAGAGCGTAGTCTATGGCAGCGAGAAGGCTGCTAACGGGGCTTTCACCATTGAGCTTGCCTCATACTCCATCAGGGAGTTTGAAGACTATTTCACCAAGCTAACACCGGAATTGAACACACGGAACCCATGGTTTAGGGAATTCTGGGAGCACAGGTTTGGCTGTCGTCTACACGAACATGGCTGCGCCAGTAATAGCCTGAGGAATGGGTCATTTAAGCCAGAATCAAAGATCATGTTTGTGGTGAATGCAGTCTATGCCATGGCCTATGCCTTGCACAATATGCGGCAAGCTGTGTGCCCCAATACCACAAAGGTGTGTGATGCCATGAAGCCAGGCAATGGAAAGAGGTTCTACCGGGAGTTTATTCTCAAGACTAAGTTTGATGGTGAGTAGAATTAGCAACCAATTGTCTTATTTCTTGCAGTAGTCACACTTTATTTTAGGGTTACTATTAACTATGGCTTTTGCCTTAATAAACTCCTATTACTGATTATTAATTGTTAATAAGGTAGTTGTTAAGTTTAGGTATTGGGTAGGATGGATAAAGAATATGGTTATGCAGGATATGGCATATTTGCTTTATAAGTACTAATAAACAGCCAATATCCTAGTAATATGCATGCTAATAAGCAACTAGTTAATAGTGAGAATTGGACCCTAATCTAAAGTGTTACCCTTGCAATAGAACATTTCCTCCCATCTATGAAGAAGCTCTTCAGTTATTTACCTAAAATTAGATCTAACCAATAATAGAATCTTGGAGCATTGAAACTTAATTTGCCACTCAGATCATGTTGTCTACCACTGAAAGTATCAGATATTATTACATTTACAGAACTCAAATTATCAGAGAGTTCCCAAATGGTCTCCAAGAGAATGCAATCTCAGACAGGATAATCAGTTTGACAGACCTTGGACAATATACTGATTTACTGAATGTGGTTTAAACAGATTAAATCTTTGTTTAAATGTTGAGAAATCAATAAGATTAGTTTGTGAATTGAGATGAATAGCACATTAACTTGAATTGAAATTAATTAAAATGAATTAATGTTGCATGTAGTCTATGGCTTCAAGCTGCTACAAAAGGTGCTGTAATGTTTTTAAACCTTTTTCAGCCCCTTTCAGGCCTGCTGACACTGAGAATGTGGTGCGGTTCACCTCATCAGGTGACTGCCTGGGTCGTTACAACATCTTCCACTACCGCCAAGAGGACAACAAGTTTGTCTACCGCAAGGTAGGCTACTGGGCACAGAGCTTAGTGCTCAATACCAGTCTGGTGCCTTGGGCTGGTGGAGCAGTTCCTACATCCCAATGCAGTGACCCATGCCAACCCAATGAAGCTAAAAGCATGCAGCCTGGGGATGTGTGTTGTTGGATTTGCATCCCATGCCAACCCCACCAATATCTCCTAGATGAATTTACCTGTATGGACTGTGGATTTGGAGAATGGCCCCTTGCTAACCTGACAGGGTGCTATGAGCTTCCGGAGGAGTACATCCACTGGTCGGACGCATGGGCAGTAGGACCCGTCACCATTGCCTGTCTGGGGATGCTGTGTACACTTGCTGTGGCTGGGGTTTTCTTACGGAACAACGACACTCCGGTGGTAAAAGCTAGCGGTCGAGAACTTTCATACATCCTGCTATTAGGTGTACTCCTTTGCTATGCCATGACCTTCATTTACATTGCCAAACCTTCAGCGTTTGTATGCACCCTGCGACGTCTTGGCCTTGGCACCTCCTTTGCAGTTTGCTACTCAGCTTTGCTGACGAAAACCAACAGGATTGCTCGGATATTTGGTGGGGCAAGAGACAGTGCCCAACGACCACGCTTCATCAGCCCTGCCTCTCAGGTAGCAATCTGTGCCGCACTGATCTCTGCCCAGCTGTTGGTCGCTCTTGTCTGGCTGCTGGTAGAGGCACCGGGGGTGAGGAAAGAAGTGGGTCCAGATCGGAGAGATGTGGTGACTCTGAAATGCAACAGCCTGGACTCAAGCATGCTGGTGTCCCTCACTTACAACTGCATCCTCATCATCCTCTGCACCTTCTATGCCTTCAAGACCAGAAAATGTCCAGAGAACTTCAACGAGGCTAAGTTCATCGGCTTCACCATGTACACCACCTGCATCATCTGGCTGGCCTTCCAGCCCATCTTCTACGTCACTGCCAGTGACTACAGAGTAAGTAGGAGATATAGTTAGAAACAAGTTTCAAGGTACATGCCAGTCTATTGTAGTGATATCATATATTTCAGTGGTTCCTAACTGTGATGCTGGAGTACACATTATGGATGTCTCCCTTATCACGCACTCAGGTTTTGGAGTCTCTACTTGTGTACTTGTCTCTACGTGTGTTGAGTAGGGTAGGGGAGTCCAATCGTGCTCCTTAGCTCTAACTTGCCCCAACACCCATCTGGAAGTTTCTAGCAATCCCAGAGACCTTGATTAGGTGTTTAAGATGTGTTTGATTAGGGTAGGAACGAAACTCTGCAGGAAAGTTGACCTCCAAGAGCAGAAATCAAGAGCAGTGTTAGTTCTTCCAGGTCACATTAGTCAAGCTTGCATCAGCCGACTCTCAGCTGATTCACGTCTACCTATAGGAATACAACGCCACACCATCCCTATATAAGGTCCATTCACTATTATCAGCAGCTTTATCGCGTTGCTCAGGAGCTAATTGCCTTTTTCCATCCCCAGCTCCTCCTTCGTCCAGTCAGGACTTGACCTTCTGATATTCCTCTTCGAAATCAGACTCATTTTCTTGAATTATGTTGTTACATTAAATTATTGTAATTAAGAACATTAATGATATCACAAAACCTTTATGTTGGTTCTGTTTTTTTTACCCTAAGGGGGGTTATCACTGCCTTCCCTGCTCTCATCCATGCTAGGCTGCATGGATGGGCAGGGAGCTCTTGCCCAGAACAGAACCACACTGCCAATCCAAACTGTATGCTAATTGTCAATCATCTTTGACGATAGTGGTCCTGACCAAATTGAAGAACCCTGCATTATGGTGACAATGAACCTGGTAGTGACGATTCTATCTGACCAATCAGTGATCTGCAGTGTTTACACATCACATTTTAATATGGCACGGCTCGCTTGGAACCTCAGCCAAGGTGGTACTATTTAAGTGAACCGTACCGAGCCGTACCATGCAGTGGAAAAGCACCAAATTTGCAGTGTTGGGGATACTCCATGACCAGAGGTGGGAACCACTGATCTATTTCATACAGACATGCTCCTAAAAGGCACATAAAAACAAAAAGCAATGATCAATGTACACATCAAACATTCACTTCTTGTTTATGTGTACAGTTCTTAACCAGAACAAGCTGCAAAATGGACCAGAGTTTATGCCAGCAGTCAGTAGTCTGGCTATGCATGAACCTCCACACATTGATCCAAACAGATATTATTATTAGAGATTATTAGATCGTGCAGTGAATACCCTATTACCTATTAGCAAAACATCCTTGATGATGTTTAAGATTCTAAGAATTTGCTTATTTAGAAGACAGAAGCAGTTGACAGGGAATTATTTTTAACTTCTCATTTAACTCAAGACACTTCAGTCTTGAAGTTTTCTGCAAGTCATGACACCAAACATGAGATTACTTTTAGAGCTGGCCTCTGGCTCTTATAACCAGACAAACTCAGTGTGCTACCTCAAACATACAGTGATGTGAATGTCTAGTCAATATAGTAGCATTATCTGAGGGATGAGGGCTGCCTGTCGCATGTTATCAGGAGACTCTCATCGCTGTGGGGCGAGAGATGTCAGAGCTTTGTTAGTGACACGGTAGACACGGCCATCAAAAATGCCCCCTGGCTGAGAGTGGCAATCCCTGCACCGCAACAGCAAACAATTTTACAGCACAAACACACTATCCACAGATAATTATACCAGTTATTATACCAGAGAATTATATTAGTTTGGTGCTGTCAATATCAGTGCTGAAGTGCTATGTAGTGTCAGCCAGTTAACCTTTGGAGGGAAAGGAGATTGGACAATACCTAAAGGTTAAGTGTTAGGAAAAAAGATTTATTTCACCACTTGTGAAAGATTTTTTGGCTTGAAAGGTTCTCTGTCTGAATAAACTAGAGCTCTTCGATCCTGCTCCTGGAGACCCAGTGTCCTGCAAAGTTTATTTCCAACCTGCTTCAACACACCTGCCTGTGATTTTCAAGCGATCCTGAAGAATTTAGGTGTGGTTAACTAGAAGTGGCACTACTCAGACTGATCAGTGTATGACATCAAAGTACCACGAGAGTGATTCAAAAGGTATCACTCTTAATTTGATGTCATACACCGATCGGTCTGCGCAGCACCTCTTCAAGTCGAATACACCTAATGATTAGCTGGTTCAGGTGTTTTATTAGGGCTGGATTGACACTCTACAGGACATAATACACAAAATAAGCACATGCAATTTACATATGAATGTGCCCAGAGGCAACGGAAAAACATGGAGAGCATCAGCTTTCGTTTCTGCTATGCCAGCCGCAAGACGACGCCGAACGCAGTGAGTGCATGTTAGAAATCAGGAATAGTGAGAGAACATTGTGCTTGGTACATTTATCATCTTGGGTCTTCATCCAACAAAGTTTAAATCCCATCTGGCTAGCTCTCTTCACAGAATGTTTACGCGTTAGGTCAGTAGGCGGAGTGTAGGCGATCTTCCGCTGAATGAACATTTGACCACATGAGCGTCTACACTACGAAAGCAATCCGATTGAATGCGTTTTCAACTATCTCTGGAAGTGGTCAAAAGTAGACAAGCTCAAAACGTTTTACACTCTGTTTACACCTGTATTTAGCATCGTCCACTAGTGAGCTGGTCTTATGATGCATTTTGGTCCATCAGGTGTAAACGGGGCCCTAAATCTCACAAATGTGACATCTTTCAATAGTGACTTATTTTTTTACTTTTAGGCAGAAACAAGCTTAATATTATCAACATAAAATAAGATTGATACAGAAGTCATACATATATACAACCATAAGCTAAGACAAAGTATTAAATCTGGTATTACCTAATGTTATTTGGACATGATTATGATACCATGTTTTTAGACATCTCTCCTTGGCATTCTTTGAAGTACCAATGTAAATACACCGGTACATGAATTTAGTAATCACTTGGTACCATGGTAAATATCAAAGTGCTAGGGTATCATCTTGTATAATCATTTTAAAAAAAGCTACCACCACAAAACTTTTTTTCTCTAAAGGTGTACTAAAGAAAATCTGCTGTAAACCATGGTAATGAATACAGAACATAGTTTAATCAAAAATCAGTCCTATTTAACCTCAAAATCAAGCATTAGGAAATTATATCTTGCTTAAAATTAAGACTTTAAAAGGCTTTATTTTCTTTTGTTCATGCAAAATATAAAATGTTTTCCTTTTAATTTTGCAGGGAAATCTGACCAGAGGTGTTCATGAGATTCACATAAAAGTTTTGAACATAGTTGCCCAACAAACTGTTGTGATCAAGTTGAATGATACACTCATCTGAACATGTTAAAACCGGTGCATCCCTGTACAGGTGCAGACAACTACCATGTGCATCTCCGTCAGTCTTAGCGGCTCTGTGGTGCTCGGCTGCCTCTTTGCCCCCAAGATCCACATCATCCTTTTCCAGCCGCAGAAGAACGTGACCTCTCTGAGGGTCAAAGAAAACCGATTCTCCACAGCAGTCACCGCACCGAGCTCCACCTACTCACAAGGTAACCACATTCACTCCTAAAGCTTCAGCTATAATGATAATTATTGGTCATTTATTTTATTGCAATTATCTTATTCCACAGCTTCAGCATCTACTATAGTACCAACTGTGTGTAACGGGCGAGAGGTGGTGGACTCCACGACATCATCATTGTGAAGACGTATTTAAGCAAGATGGGGCCAATTTTGTATCACATCATCAAAATGAGGAGTTGAATGCAGTTTCTTACACTTGTGCTCTTTATTTGATACTCTAATCAAATATTTGTAGTCAGTCTCAGTTTATTTCATGATCCTGGACACCTATGCATCATTCTTGATGGTGTCCCAAATGATCCTGTGGTCACTTCTATCTTGAACAAGCATGTTTTTGTCTTTCAGTTACACAATAAAGCTATTCTTTATGATCAAGAGCTTGGAAAGAACAAGGACCATCGTAAATGTGATTATAAATCCGTGTGGTAGTAGATTTAAAGCCACTTGACACAAGAATGGAAGAAACATGATGCTGAAACTAGACTTTGCAATATGTGTTCCTGATTTATGTACACTACAAAAGATATTGACTAGTCTTAAGTAATGTTAACAGTAGACTTTGATTTCTCAGTCTTTATAACTGTATTTCGTTGGACTTCAGCGAGTCGTCGTTGGGGAAAGGCACGATAAAGGAATGTTTCAGTCTTGTGACTACTACAACCACAGGAACTTGATCACCCATGAGACTTGCACAAAATATATCATGATTTTTTTTTTTTATGTACCCCAGGGTATGTGATTTTAGATGCTGTATTCTCAGTAAATGGGAGACTGTAACCAATTTGTTCTAGTTTGGTGGTAAAATAGTCCAATTTCATTTTGGAGATGAGTTTGTCTTTTTAGTGTTGTGGTAAAAAGTCTCACGTTTGGTCCTCATGGATTAGTTTAGGTGTCATTGCAAGATGGAAAAACTAACTATATTCTGTATTTCCCTTTTTTTGAACTTGCATTAAATTCTTAGTGGTCAGTTTTGGAAAAAGTAGGTAACAATACAGATGTTTTAATGTGAATTTTGGTGAACCGGTCAGTGTTATACTTGTAATATATGTAAATAAATTATTTTTTAAAAAAATAATCACTGAAGTCTTCATTTGGCTCACAGGTTACTCTTCTAATCCTCTACAAATCAATAAATGCATTATTTCAAGTTTAAAATGTAAAGACTCTACCACTAATAACAAATTTGTGCTTGTATATAGAGCTCTAGACATAAGTAACGAAACAGATCAACACCATAGAAATTTAATCAAAAGCTTCTCTTTTACATCATGCTTTGACATGAAAAGAAAACAAAAAGGCAACCAGAAGTTCTCCGAAACCAAATTCAAGTCCTATATCAGGCCACATTACTGGACCACTTCTTGCTCTTTAGCTTGTCTTTTAAGAGGAATGATATACAGTCCGTTCTTAGCTTCCTTTACTCTCCACCATCGGCCCAACCTGAAAAAGACGGAACACAACAGGATACGCTGAGCTCAAGAATGTCAACATGATGAAATGTGTAAATGCTGCACACAGGACCAACTCACTTCACATTAGTGCCATCTAGTGGTAGTACAATGTTATTGCATGCATTAAATATTTTATTAAATTTAAAAAGTAAAAAATAAATATATTAATATTTGTATTCATTATTAATTAATTAATAAAAAGTTACCTTTGAGTAATCTTCAGTGACTGGTAGCTGAACTCAATCTTTTTATCAATATCACTAATAACAAAATAAACCTCCTACATAAGATCAAACTCAACATATTTATACATTATGTAAAGTATATGAGTTTTTTAATGGCCAATACTATCGATATGATTTTGATAGTTACTGACATTTAAGCCGCGTTTCCACCGCATGAACTTTCCCCGGGAACTAAGAACTTTGGAGTGGTACTCAGTGTGTTTCCACCGCAGGAACCAGGGTCTAAATTAAGTTTCTGGGAAAAAAGTTCCTGGGATAAATTGTTCTGGGTAATTTCGTTGGAAACGCAGCTTTAGAGACTAATGGTTGATATAGTGTTGATTAAGGGTTTGATCCGTGATCCGTATGGACCAGGCTCCAAAACCATTCCAAAGCTGGAAGAGGAAGAGGAGAGTTTAACGCGGTAGTCGCGCACTGTTATCTATTACGCACAATTACATAAACACACCCGAAGCGTGCGCGCACACAGAGAGAGGCGCGTTTCAGAAAGTGCGCGAACTCTGAATTGATTCCTCTTTCGTGTCTCCTTGCACTTAGATGGACACATACACACAAAATTATGTTAAAATACCTATCTCGGCAAATATTCTCGAAAACACAGTCGGTTGTGTCCTAAGTGAACACGGAGAGAGTTGAGAAAGTAATTGGATGTATATCATTATTCTGGATCAGTGCGTGGGGTCTTAAAGCGACCGCAGCCTATAAATACCTCCTGTTGTCTGTCATTGACGTTAATCAAACAACAAAACACGGCTTTATCAAAGATTAATCTATATTAACTTTATACAGTGAACATAGTGTTTAATTTTTACATTTCTGTACCCAAAATGAATACTACAGTTAGACTTTTCTTTATTTGTAGCTATGTTATATTGTATTTATCTATGCTTGTAATTAGTGTATTTGTTCTTTTTGTGGACTCTTCACTTGCCTTTAATAATGTTTTAACTTTATTAGTTAGGTTAGTAGTTTTTGCTGTGGTATCGGAGTACTTAAAGTGAGTTTTAAATGGAAAGCAAAGTTACCCCCTAATTTTTTCTCTCTTGCTGATCTGAAAAATGATCCTATCCATGACACAAAACTGTGAGTTTTGTGATCCGTTGAACCACTAGTGTTGATATACAGTATACCATACAACCACCAATAAAATGCACACAAAATAGCAGAATTTCAATTTACTAAAGAATATTTGAAAATGCGCACTATCGACTGACAAAATGATTGGTCGATTTTTGCAAATTACACTACAAGAAATAATCATTTGTCAATCAGCGAATGCAGATAATCGCTACTCTTAAAAACAATTCACCTGTGCTCCTGTCCAACTCCCGCCACGAGAAACTTCCCAGAGTTTGAGAACTTCAGACTGTTCACAAATCCAGTCTAAAAGAGAAATAATAAAAGCTTATTAACATTCATTATACAGCAGGTTACACTTACTGTAAGAGACGCACATCTGACAGGCACATAATCACTGTGTGTACACTGTGCAGTTGTGAAAAATTGTGGTATTATTAACTGATCCATTATTCATCCTCTCCAGATGAAGTGTGCTGCTTTATCCGCACACACAATAGGACGGGATTCAATAGCAGACGGACTATAACCCGTCTAATAGAGCTGTATGGATCTGTACTGCTCACCACAGGGATGCTGAAGAGCGGCTCCAGGCCTCTGAATCCCTGCCCACACTTCCACAGCTGCACCACTGAATTATGGGAGCCTGGGGAGGGACAACAATGATGTTGATGGTAATCAGGTGTTTGGAGAGCAGTCTCGTATGGAAATACAGAAGGCGGAGAGCTTTGTGAACAAGGTCAAAGTGGAACGAGAACAGATTATGATGGTAATATTGTACTTGAGGGTAATCTGTGTGTGTATGTGACAAAAGAACAAATGAGAGTTGGTGGGCGGCTGTAGATTTAAGTGCACTGGGTTTGTTGCCTGTGAGTGATAGTTGGTGTTTGTTGTTTGTGTGTGTGTGTGTGTGCACCTGAGGCACCTGATGCCATGGTGTCGGAGTTGTGCAGCGCCGCCACAGACGACACCCAGTTGGGCTGCTCCAGACCCGTGTTGCCATGGCTACCGTGGGCTTTCTTCACTGTGCTCACCGGCTTCTTCTTATTAACCGTCCAAATAGAAATAGAGCTGGAAAAAAACACAGCAGGGTGACATTTCATCATTATGCATTAAAGCATGGATTTACAAAGTTTTTTGACAACCGAAATTCTTTGACATAAAAACAATTTACTTAAAGCACCCCCTGAGATTTTAAGTTAATATTTCAGTAATATTTGTTATATTACTGAAATATTAACTTAAAATCTCAGGGGGTGCTTTAAGTAAATTGTTTTATCACATTAACACATTTCACAATGTGTTAATTCGTTCTATAGATTTTTATCATCCCAGGATAATTTAATTGATTCTATAGAGCACAAAATCTGTTTTAGTATTGTTTATTTACTATTGAGTATTTATTCATATTTTGAATTAGTTTTTTATATATTTGAAGTTTAAGTTTTCATAATTTCATTATGTGCTTTTGTCATTTTCATTCGATTTTTAATATACATTTCTATTTAGCTTTATTTTTATTTCAGTTTTAGTAATTGTAGCACAAACATATTTTGTTAGTTGCCAAGGCAATATTTTCAATTGTCATTTAAGTTTTTTAAAATGAAGTGTTTCATCAAATATTTATTTTATTAAACATTTGCTATTTAAGCTGCTTCTTTTGAGCCAAAATTTAAAATGTATCTCCTCCTAGTGCTTTCAAGCTACAACCAAACTCAGGTCAGACCTTCAGGTGTTTAGACTATCATGCTAAAACATGCAAACAACATGCTAATTCATGCTAGTAGTGTTAAAACATGCCAATTCATGTTAGCAATGTGCTAAATCATGCTAGCAAAGTGCTAAATCATGTTAGTTCATGTTAGCAAAGTGTTACAACATGCTAGCAACATGCTAATTCATGTTAGGAACATGTTAAAACATGCTAGCAAAATGTTAAAATGTATTAACATGCTAATTCATGCTTCCAACATGCTAAAACATTCTAATAAGTTTTTTTTTTTTTTTACTTTCTCTGAGTAAAAACTTCAAACTTCAAGCTGTTCAAACATATTTTAAACTTCCAGACCTGGCTTTGTCAAGCCAACATCAAAGTTTGTCATCAAACTTTACTCTGTTTTACTTAATCTTTAATTCAAATGACCAAAAAACTATTGTTAATAGTTTTAGGGTACATTTAGACAACAACTATGTACTAAAAGCTGAAAAGTATTTCCTTTGCTTTTTTCACGTACAGACGACAACGTTATCATAACGATCCCCATTCATACAGATCCACGAAACGATTAAAAACGCTGTATTCTGCTGCCAGGCCAGTAGTTGGCGATGTTACTTTGTAAAGAAACACTACACGCCTATTGACTGAACACGTAATACGTATGCGCATGGCGTCACCATTTTCACAAATCCACATTTTTGGATGGTGTCATTTTAAAAACGTTTTCAAAAGTTCACATTTTCAGGCCCCCAAAATGCCGTTGTCACGTAAATGAACGGACAAAAAGCATAAAAAGTAATATAAACGGCCCCTTAGTTCTAACAATAATAACACTGGTCAATGACAGTGTAGGATAATGTAATAACGCTTACTATTAATGAAAGTTGTGCACTCTTTAAAAAAAAAAATCTAGCCCTTGGAAAAGCTGAATTGAAAGAAAGTCTTACCCATCATCTCCACCTGTGACCATGTGTTCTTCATTTATAAGCTGGACACAATCAATGGAGCCCCTTCAGACAGACAGAAGACAAGGACAAAAACATCATTACATACAGGAAGATGAAAAAAATTCATCTTTAAATATGACAAAAGAAGTCTCAACTCTTGACTGCTTTACTGCTTTAATATGGGAAGTTTAGAGGTCATAACGTAAGAAAAGTACGTCTCAACTACAAACTCACTCGTGTCCGTGAAAGATGAGCTGTGATTCTTCTGCAATTTTCCACACTCGGACTGTTCTGTCTCGTCCTCCTGCGGTCACGCATCTCTCTCTGCTCAAACAGTCCAACCCAGTGATCATGTCCTGATGGCCGAACCTGACGAATGTGAATAACGAGTAAGTACAGTTCTCTTGTTTATTATAACACCCACATCAGCTGGTGTACCTACAGGGTTTCTACATAAGCGTTCTCGTCCACACTCCACACTTTTATTGAGCGGTCATGTGATGCGCTGTAGAGGGTATGAGTCCCTCGTCTAAAGGCCAAACCCTGTGGAGGAAGCAGTGAAACAGAAGCGTTGATAAATTCAGTCAAATGAGTACAAACAGCAAGCAAATGAAATAAAGCCAGGAATTTCCCATCATCTATAACAGGGGTGTCAAATCCTGCTCCT
Source organism: Hypophthalmichthys nobilis (assembly GCA_037950665.1). Taxonomy (NCBI): domain Eukaryota; kingdom Metazoa; phylum Chordata; class Actinopteri; order Cypriniformes; family Xenocyprididae; genus Hypophthalmichthys; species Hypophthalmichthys nobilis. Next base: position 23,247,633 of record CM075487.1, read on the forward strand.
GGAGCGCCAACGTCTTGCAGAGTTCAGCTCCAACACACTTGCCTGGAAGTTTCTAGTGAGCCTGAAGACCTTGATTAGCTGGTTCAGGTGTGTTTACTTGGGGTTGAAGCTGAACTCTGCAGAAGAGTGGCCCTCTAGAAGCAGCTTTGGAAACCCCTGATCTAAAGTCATAAGGATTCATTAAAATGTGTGTATCCATAAGAGATCTTGTACTCACCGATACAGCGCCTCTGTGTCCTGTAAACTTGTACAGATGTTTACATGTCACTGGATCCCAGATCATGATGAGTTTATTCATGTCCCCACTAGCCTAGAAAATAAAGACAAACATACCTATTAAATTGCATCCAACTTTGTGTTTTCAATCAATTGACAAAAAAAAAAAAAAAAAAACCTGTAACAGATCAAAAAAAAAAGCACAAAATTAACAGTAAAATCACTCTGAAACAATGCAATCCACAAATATAAGATAGATAGATAGATATTATTTGAAATGGAAATCTTTTGTAACATTATTAATGTGTTTCCACTTTTGATCAATTTAATGCATCCTTGCTGAATAAAAATATTAATTTCTTTAAATAATAATAGTAATAATTTTGAACTTTTGAACGGTAGTGTATACATATACACGGATACATATATACACATATAAAAATTCTTCAAAGTCCAAAACATTTACTGAGCTAACTGAAAATATTACTGAATTTAAAAGAATTATTATCTTGGGGATGAATATATTAGCACATGGCAACAAAAATAAAGCCAGTTTAACTCTAAGGATCAAATCATGTGCAAAAAACCCCTTGGGTTAAGGAAAAATTAACTGATAAAAAGCTAATAAAAAAAGATGAACCAGTGAATCCCAGCAGACCAACAATAGCTGCTCTCACCAAGTATTTCCCATCAGATGATATGGCCATACTCAGGACGTGAGCGGTGTGTCCCACGTGACGTTCCTCTGTTCCCTTCCGTCCTCCTGCCATCTTGTGCACCTTCTTTCCACTCTCCACCTCCCCTGCAGATCATATACATCATTCATTCAGAAGCACATACTCTACAACACAAGCTTAAAACGTCTACTCAATCTAAAACGTAGAGCATTAAAGCAGAGCGCAGTGGACAAGTCAGACTCACATTTGATGATTGAGCAGTCTTTGCTTGCAGAGAAGATGTATTTCTCATCTGGGGTGATGACGAGACATGTGACAGATAGTTTGTGTCCTCTTAACAACCTGATCTCCTCTGGGTCTGGAGCTATGAGCTAGAGGAGACAGGGTGATGTCATAAACAGGAAGTAACAGTGACAAATAAAGATACAGTATCTGCACAGCAGCTAATGAAAAACATCACTTACATCTTTGGCTATGAGTCTTTGCAGTTTGCCTTTCTGTTCCAGCTGTGGAGGATGAATAAAAACAAGTGATTAGAGGAGAGCAAGGAGAATTATAACACTCAAATGTTACATTAGTAATCATTTTATGCACAATACATTCACTGTAGCCATATATAACATCCTCCAAAATAACAGTTTTAGTAAAAATCAACAGATTTTAAAAACTTTAAATAAGTAAAAATATCTTTTGTAATTTTTGGTTTTAATTTTTTTTTTTTTTTTTTTACAATGAATCCAACCATACATCCTTTTAAATTATTCTCAATGATTTGAGTCTGATTCAGTAGCAATATTACAAAAAAAGTTCCTTTCTTTATGACAATGAAAGCATGAATAATTCAACAACATTCATTTTCTATAATTGTTAATATTTAAATGCTGTAATTCACTGATGTTCCTATCTATTTAACACATCTCTGGAGTTTAAAGTTTATTAAAAAATACATATTTTAATATCTTTTCATAACAGTTTGGATAAGAGCATCTGCTAAACCACGGTGCATTTATGAAATGCTAATTAATTAAATCATAAAAATGTGAAATTAAAATAATTGTAATATTTTTAAAATAAAAACAACGTAAAACAATATGAAATAATTTATTTATTTACCTGCATGTCATTAAAGAAACATGAAAAAGTGAATGAGTTGTTAATTATTGAAATATTAACCTAAAATCTCAGGTGAATTCAAAGAAATATTTTAGTCAAAGGGGTCCAGAAATTTGGGAATTAAATTTGGGAAAGGTTTTGCAAATGTTCATAACTTGTTTTTCTTGCTAGTTGTGTGTTTTTACATGTAGTATTTAAAGGGTTAGATCACCCAAAAATGAAAACTTTCGTTCATCTTCGGAACACAAATTAAGATATTTTTGATGAAAATTGATAACTTCCCTCAATTGACAACTTACTTAACTAGATTAATATTTTTGGGAAATTACGTTTTTTTTTTTGCACAAACAAAGCACTTGCGTCGCTTCATAAAATTGAGATTAAACCACTGGAGTCACATGGATTACTTTAATGATGTCTTTATTATCTTTCTGGGGCTTGAAAATGGTAGTTGCGTAGCTGTCTATGGAGCTCTCAGATTTCATCAAAAAGATCTTAATTTGTGTTCTGAAGATGAACAAAGGTCTTACGGGTTTAGAAAGACATGAGGGTGAGTAATTAATGACAGAATTTTCATTTTTGGGTGAACTAACCCTTTAAAGCCTCACCCTCTTTGTTTTACTTGATGTTACAATACATAATATAATGATTTACATCAGCAATTTCATTTATCAAATAAAAGCATTCAGAGAATAGATTTCAAAAAGCAAATGATAACTGTAATGAAAGCCAGTGGATTTACCAGATCCTCCTGCAGTCTTCCAGCTATGAGATCCGCTTCAAATGATTCTTCCTCAGCTTTCTTGTCCTCTGCCAATGACAGCACAGATAACACGGGTTCAGAAAACAGTGGGAATTCATTCTGTTGTGGATGATGGTGATGATCTTACACACCTTCCTCTCTCAGCTGCTCCAGGTAAAGTTTGGCCAGGCGAAGTTTCTTATCTTGCGGCGTCTCCTCGATCTCATCGTCTTCATCGTCCTGTTTTCTTCTGCTTGGATCAGCTCTGCAGAAGAAAGGCATAGGTGATCTTATTCTCTTTAGCAAAACAACATGACATCAACGTTCATCCACCACAACACACTGCATTACCTTTCATCTTCTGAGTCACTCGATATTTCTTCATCCGCTCGTTTATTGAACTTTTTTGATCTCCCTTTGCCATCATCTGCATTGCTCTAACGTGGATATAAATATGGTAATATTTTGTACAACATCAAAGAAGAAAAAAGTATCAAATAACAAGAAAGCTGAAAGGATAAATACAAATTCATTTCTCATTGCAAAAACGTACCTTTCTTTTTAAATCTCCTTTGTTGGGAGCTGCAGAGATTACCCTTTTCTTTATAAAGAAAGATGACATGATGACGTTTAAAACTACTTGTTTTTACCTAGTAATTTAGGATTGCCTGAGTTTATTTAGCGCTACTTGGCTGCCACACGCATGGCCACAAACACATGCTTCCTGTAGTTCTTCTTCTCGGGTGGTTAACGTGTGTGTGTTTGCGCTACAGCGCAGCTTAATGGTGGGACGATACATTACAGCGACCACTTCAAATGAGCTGCTGTGCGATTGTTTATAACTGCACACTGCAGTGTGACTGAAACTGATATATAATAATAATATATATAATAATAATAATACATAAAATAATACACACATATATACAAACATGCAATTAAACCGCGTAACTGCTACTACTACTACAAGTACTATTACTAATAATAATCAGGGTTGCCAGGTTTTCACAACATAACCCACCCAATTGCTGCTCAAAATTAGCCCAAAACTAGCCCAGTCGTGTTTCAGGGGGGTCCCACAGTAAAATCCGTGTTGTTGGCGGGGCTCCTAGGGTAAAAGTCGCATTCCAGGGGCTGAATATCATGTTAGAGACCATTTTCAAAAACATGCACTTTGAAACCAGTTTTCAAAAGTTTGCGTTTTCAGACCACCAAAACGCCGTTGTCGTGTAAATGAATGGTCAAAATGCATAAAAAGTTTTCCGTTTTTAGTTTTGTCGTGTAAACGGCCCCTTAAAGGGTTAGTTCACCCAAAAATGAAAATTCTGTCATTAATTACTCACCCTCATGTCGTTCCACACCTGTAAGACCTTCATTCATCTTCAGAACACAAGTTAAGATTTTTTTGATAAAATCTGGTGGCTCAGAGTTATCTTGCTAGCAAGATAATTAACACTTTCAAACACCCAGAAAGCTACTAAAGATGTATTTAAAACAGTTCATGTGACTACAATGGTTCAATCTTAATGTTATGAAGTGACGAGAATATTTTTTGTGCGCCAAAAAACAAAATAACGACTTTATTCAACAATATCTAGTGATGGGCGATTTCAAAACACTGCTTCATGAAGCTTCGAATCTTTTGTTTCGAATCAGTGGTTCGGAGCGTGTATCAAACTGCCAAAGTCACGCCCCCCAGTGGTGAACCATTGAAATTTCGAAACGCTTATGACGTAACACGTGACTTTGGCAGTTTGATACACGTTCAGAAACACTGATTCGAAACAAAATATTCAAAGCTTCATGAAGCAATGTTTTGAAACCACCCATCACTAGATATTGTTGAATAAAGTCGTTATTTTTATGCATTGCGGCATTACACTTTTGATTGTCACCATTGTTGAGATTCATGTGCTGAATCTTGATGTCTTTGTGTGTCATCTATAAGTGCCTTTTTTTAAATATATAAATCTTCTGATCGGTTTTGTTCCATTATAACATTTCAGTGACGGTCGGTTTTGCTGGGTTACGAGATCTCAATAATGGTAGTTTTCAGTGTCAGTCGGTTTTGTTTTGTTATGAGATTTCAAAGATGGTCGGTTTTGTTTATTTGTTCTTTTACGAGATTTCAAAGACATTTGGTTTTGTTTCATTAGGAGATTTCAATGATGGTCAGATTTGTTCCGTTACGAGATTTAAATGATGGTCAGATTTGTTCCGTTACGAGATTTAAATGATGGTCAGATTTCATTGTCAGTCAGTCAAATTTTCATTTGTTCAGTTATGAGAACTCAATATATGTTTTGTTCTTTTACGAGATTTCAATGATCTCAATAATGGTATGTTTTCAGTGTCAGTTGGTTTTGTTCTGTTATGAGATTTCAAAGGTGGTCGGTTTTGTTTATTTGTTCTTTTACGAGATTTCAAAGACATTTGGTTTTGTTTCATTAGGAGATTTCAATGATGGTCAGATTTGTTCCGTTACGAGATTTAAATGATGGTCAGATTTGTTCCGTTTCGAGATTTAAATGATGGTCAGTTTTCATTGTCAGTCAGTCAAATTTTCATTTGTTCAGTTATGAGAACTCAATATATGTTTTGTTCTTTTACGAGATTTCAATGATCTCAATAATGGTATGTTTTCAGTGTCAGTTGGTTTTGTTCTGTTATGAGATTTCAAAGGTGGTCGGTTTTGTTTATTTGTTCTTTTACGAGATTTCAAAGACATTTGGTTTTGTTTCATTAGGAGATTTCAATGATGGTCAGATTTGTTCCGTTACGAGATTTAAATGATGGTCAGATTTGTTCCGTTACGAGATTTAAATGATGGTCAGTTTTCATTGTCAGTCAGTCAAATTTTCATTTGTTCAGTTATGAGAACTCAATATATGTTTTGTTCTTTTACGAGATTTCAATGATCTCAATAATGGCATGTTTTCAGTGTCAGTTGGTTTTGTTCTGTTATGAGATTTCAAAGACGGTCAGTTTTGTTCCGTTACGAAATTTCAATGATGGTCGGTTTTATTCGATTATGAGATTTCAGTGTTGGCTGGTTTTGTTCTTTTGTTAATTTACGAGATTTCAAAGACAGTCAGTTTTTTCTTTACGAGATCTCAATGACGGTAGGTTTTCAATGTCAGTCGGTTTTGTTCTGTCATGAGATTCCAAAGACGGTCGGTTTTGTTCCTTTGTTCTTTTACGAGATATCAAAGACAGTCACTTTTTTTTCCATTACGAGATTTCAATGACAGTCGGTTTTCACTGTTAGTCAGTCAAATTATCACTTGTTTTGTTGCAAGAACTCAATACGATATGTTTTGTTATTTTACAAGATTTCAATGACGGTCGGTTTTATTCGATTATGAGATTTCAGTGTTGGCCGGTTTTGTTCCTTTGTTCATTTACGAGATTTCAAAGACAGTCGTTTTTTTCTTTACAATATCTCAATGAAGGTAGATTTTCAGTGTCAGTCAGTTTTTTTCTGTTACGAGATTTCAAAGACAGCCGGTTTTGTTTCGTCATGAGATATCAATGATGGTCGGTTTTGTTCCATTACGAGAATTTGATGATGGCCGGTTTTGTTCCATTACAAGATTTCAATGACAGTAGGTTTTCAGTGTCAGTCGGTTTTGTTTAATTTCAAGATTTCAAAGACGGTCGTTTTTGTTTCTTTGTTCTTTTATGAGATTTCAAAGACAGTCATTTTTTTTTCTTTACAAGATCTCAATGATGGTAGGTTTTCAGTGTCAGTCGGTTTTGTTTCTTTGGTCTTTTACGAGATTTCAAAGACAGTCGGTTTTGTTTCGTCACGAGATTTCAATGATTGTCGGTTTTGTTCCATTACAAGATTTCAATGATGGTCAGTTTTATTTCTTTATAAGATCTCAATTACGGTCGGTTTTGTTCCATTGAGAGATTTCATTGACGGGCGGTTTTATTCTGTTATTAGATCTCAATGATGTAAGAACCAAATAAAGTACTACATCATTTGTGATGTGAAACTAAGTAACTATCTACCTGCATTGTATGTGATGTAATGTAGGGATTATTTTTGCCCCAGGGTTATACCCCTTATTTTCTGGGGTTTATTTTAACCCTTTATTCAGTACAGTTTATGGTGACTGTATTGGGGCGTTAGGAGGTATATGATGTGATGTATGGACTATTTTACACCAGGGTTACACCCCTTATTTTCTGGGGTTTATATTAACCCTTTATACAGTACAGCTTATTGTGACTGTACTGGGGCATTAGAACCCACTCAGACCACAGGTTGATCAGACCTGCTGGCCTTTCTAACACCTCTTCCCACAGTTACCCAGTCTACCAGGAGATCTCCCATCCAGATATAGACCAGACTCAACCCTGCTTAGCTTCAGTGGGTGTGCAGGTGAAAGCTTCAGGTTGACCACTGTAGGGCTTATTAAGTATTTTTCCAACCTAGACCCTCTTACTTAGAAATATAAATCTCAACAATGGTGACAATCAAAAGTGTCATGACGCAATGCATGCTGGGAACAATAGTACAAAATTCCCAGCATGCATCACAGCATGAGTACATTATGCAGCTGAATTGTCCTATTATTTTATTTAATTCTAACTATTTGCTTTTATTTTTTGCTGTGGTTTTTGTTCTGTCTTTTATCAGCTTTTTGTGATGTCCAGAGTTGATCTGATTGTCTGGATATTTTGTTGTCACCATTGTTGAGATTCATACGCTGATTGATCACATCTGTGTTTGTCAGTGTAATTTATTACTTTTTGTTCATGGTTTTAATGTCAGGTTTTTTAAGCTGATTTCTGAAATGCAATGTGGTCTTGTGTTGCAGTAAAGCAGGGACTGTAATTTATGTTTATCACTGACTCAGGCTGTTACACAATGATTATAAAACCATCAATAACTAAAAATCATCATCTGCTCTCATTTCAGTATTTTTGCTACTGCAAATGTGTTTGACAAACACACTATCACAGCAAGAGTGGCCAAACATTATAAGAGTTAAGAGCCCAACTAATGGAAACACCAGTCACCATTATGGTAACTTTAAATGAAACAAACATGAGCGTTAAACTTCTGTTAATTCTCAATAAAAACTTCAGTAGATGAATGACAAAAATAAAGTCAATCTGGTTAGTATTATGTGAAGCTGTTTGTGGAGTTGTTTAATCCTCCTCTGCTGAGATCTGGAGAGTTTTAATGTCTTCTTTTATCTTCAGTTGATTTCATCTAAGGCTGTGGCTGAAGTTAGGCACCGATATAATACTAATACTAATATAATAATATACAAACACATAAAATAATATACACAAATATATATAAAACATATGCAATAAAAATATTGTATGCTGTACTGTATATTGTATATTGTATAAAGTATACTACTACTATAATATAAATAAATGATATATACAAACATATACATTAAAACACACATAATAATAATTATAATAATAATAAATGTAATTTATTTAATCAATGGCCTATATATTAACAAATTTATTATCATTATTATTTTTATTATTAATTATAAACTATGTAACTAATATTCTATTTAATTTTACTCATATTTGTATTGCACGTTTGTGCTTATGTGTGTGAATGTATTGTACAGTGTGAGTGACTGTTGCCACTGGTGACTTCCCCAGTCCTATTCAGCTGTGTCCCTCTCTCTCCCTCTCTCCCTCCCTCTCCCTGTCTCTCTCTCTTTCTCTCTACTGTTCTGTGTTGTTGAATTCACCTGCAGCTCTCTGGCTCCTCAGTGAGGGGAACTGACACGTTGTAATTACTCTGTCCAGATGATGCAGTAGAGTCTCCTAATGGACTGACCTGCACATCACGTACATCTGCCTCTGTGATGGCTTCCGCTTGTCTTAAGTGCAAAGACCGCAGAGCCAAACACAGCTCCATCAAGCTCTCCACACCACAGACAGAGTAAGTGCTGGACAAACTCCACCGACTCCACATGACCGACGGACAGATCCAGGATTTCGGAACATTTAATGATGATTGACCAGACTTAGTTGATGGACTTCAGGTAAGATTGTTTTTATTGTCATTTGTTGTACTGTTAAACATTCAGCTTATTACTTTAAAATTTCAAGAACTGTCCCAGAATTTCAAGTCCAAATTGTTGAAGGTTTAAATAATTCTCAGTAAACAACAAATTTTACATAACTGATAATATACGCTGGACAAGTACAGATTTTTTTTTATTATAATTAATTACACACACGCACACACAAAAAGTAGTTTTTCTTGGTTATTTAAAACCACAAACAATGTAGAACCCTAAAGCTCTGTCTGATTTTTTTTCTTTATAATGCAACAACACATTTTGCAGAAGTTATATGTTCATGTTGATGTGGGGTAGTGTGTTTATGTTAAACAGCACATAATAAAAGCAGGGCGCCTCTTTCATAACACAAAACCTGCACATTGCACATCTGTTTATTAGATGACCAGACAGTCTGGGCTGAGCAGAGAGATTACTGACTAAAAAACATGTCAGGATTAAAAGTGGAAGTCACTGATTTGTCTGAATCAGGGGGGGGGTGTAGAGGTGTTATTTGTTGTAATTTTCATCCACTTTTCACCCAGAAACCTCTTCTGAAGTTATTTTTTGCTGTGAAAATGGAGGTAGTGTGAGGTCAAGGCATTACCAATCCATCAAGATAAACAAACTGATTAACCTAAAACACGCAGGAACGTTCTGTGCAGCCGTAATGGTGATGTAATACAGTCGCTTTGCTTTTTCATGCCAAATTACTCTGCATTAATTTTCTAGCCCCTATGGACATGTGCTGATGAGACTATAAAAGATTAGAGATGCTTTATGATTGTTGGCATGATGAAATGACTGGTGGAGATCATAATAAAGCTTGGCTGGTCAACATAGAATGATTGACAGTGTAAAAAAAATACAGAACAATTTAAAGTGAATTACTGTCATCTTTAATGCTCTTACAAACAAAGTTTTACAAGAATTCTGTTATGTTCACCAAGGTTGCATTTATTTGATTAAAAATATATTTTTAAAAAAAGAAATATTATTGCAATTTAAAATAACTGTTTTCTATGTTAACATATTTTAAAATGTAATTTATTCCTGTGATGCAAAGCTGAATTTTCAGCATCATTACTCCAGCCTTCAGTGTCACGATCCTTCAGAAATCATTCTAATGTGCTGATTTGCTGCTCAAGAAACATTTCTTATTATTATCAATGTTGAAAACAGTTTGTGAAATCTTGGATTAATAGAAAGTTTGAAATACAATAGTAAGTTTGATCAATTTAATGCATCCTTGCTGAATAAAAGTATTCATTTTTTTTTCTTTTTTTTTCGTTTTTAAAAAAAACCTAATTCCTATATATAATGTTTCGACTTTTTACAGACCTACAACAAATGGCTTACCTAAATTTGTCTCTGCTTTACACACAGTTTGCGATATAGATAACAAGTGATCAGGAGTTTTCTAGGCATTACAGTGACACTACAGTAAGTGACATCAGTGAGATGATGTCTGTGGCTGTGTGAGAGTGATTATGTGCACAGTGACGTCTGTGGCGTGAGCGCATTGTAGTGATGTGCAGGTGACAGTGAGCTCACGCTAACGCTAATGCCAGAGAAACCCCAGCAGCTGCAGCCAAACAAGTGAGCTCATTATGCTCCGCTTCAAAAGGTTAGAGCACCACGAGCACCATGAATTATTCCAACTGATCAAGCCTCCCTCGCTTTCTCAATGTTTATCCACGAGTCCAAAAAAAGAATCACGATAACGCACTGGACATGTTATGCTAATAACCTGATAATTTAGAAATTTTGCTAAAAGTACTATGGTATCACCAACAGTTTTTGGATAGATGGATGGATGGATGGACATTACCATAATGGTAATACCACCATGGTATTCTTTGACATAGTTGAAGTATACCATGGTACAGTATATAAATACAGTACTCTTACAGTGCATCTGACACATTACTGTACCATGGTACTGCCATAGTATTTTTAGACCCTAAACATAAGAAAAAACATATGTAGATGTGTTGAATGTCCCATTTTTTGAAAGACCAAGCATGAAAAAATACAAAAAACATCATAGCTTGCTGGTTTTTAGTCAAGCACTTTTTGAAGCATATTTATATATAATAAAAAAAATCGAAAGCCAGAGGAATCATTCAGTTATGGCTGTGATACCACAGCCAAAGGCATTTATTATTATACTTACTTGTATCTAATTTTCTATTTAATTTTTCTATTTTTTCTATTTTATTGCATATGTGTGCATGTATATGTATACACAGTTGTACATATATTATGCATTTTGTAAAGCACTTTGTAATTTGTAGTATTTAAAAATTTTATTTTATTTTTATATTATTTTATTATTTTATTTTACTTTTTTGTTATTTTATTTTTTATTTTATTTATTTTATTTTTATTATTTTATTATTATAATTTTTTTACATAATTCTTTTATATATATATATATATATATATATATATATATATATATATATATATATATATATATAATTTTTTATTTAACCTATAATCAAAAGTGAATATCAAGTTAAAAAGTAAAAAAAAACAAAAACAATAAAAGATCCCAGATTTATTTATTTTATAATTACAAAGTATTTAATCTTGATATTAATTAAATTTATAAAAATAAAAAGCATGTGATTTCCAAAGGCGAACTGCAAATACAGTTTTAAAAAAAAATGTAAAAAAGCCAAACATCTAAAATCATTTAATGCACCTTTAAATTTGTAAACTTGTTGCTGTGAATGTATTCAGCTGTAGTTATAATGATTTTTGTGTTTCATATTATTCTTTCAACAGCGCTGACCTTTGACCTCCAGCCAATGAGTCCCCATTTCTGACTGGTGGAAGATGGAGAAGCCTGAGTTTCTGCTTTGTGTTTGGTGCGCTACACTGTAAACAATGGAGGCGTCTGGATTACCTCCGACAGCAGAGCTTAACGAAACTGAGCTTAATGAGACATTGACTCATGGCCACCCTATGCATCTGGCTCCCAGCATGCAGTTAGGGAGCATGTCCAACCCACAATCTCGTTTACGAGACATGTCGGGGCTCGTCGTCATGGTGACTCTTAATGCCGTAGCACTCTTGGCCAATAGCGGAGTACTCGCCGTAGTAGTGAAAGTGCCCCATCTCCGCAAGTTCAGTTTGGTGTGTCACCTCTGCATCGTGGATTTGCTTTGCGCCGCCCTCCTCATGCCTCTCGGCATCGTCTGCGGCTCGCCCTTCTTCGCCGGCGTCGTCTTTTCCGTACTCGAATGCAGACTGTACATATTCCTCAATGCCTTTCTCATATCTGCCTCTATCTTTACAGTTACTGTGATTAGTATCGAACGCTACTTCTACATCGTGCATCCCATGAGGTACGAGGCTAAAATGACGCCTTGGTTATCCGCAGTTGTGATGGGACTCGTCTGGGTGGCGTCTACTTTGCTAGGGCTTGCTACCGTCTTCGGATGGCCCAGTTATGGAAGTAGAAGCTCCATTGCTGCAACCCACTGCTCTCTCCATTGGAGCCACAGCGGACATCGACGAGTATTTGCTATTTTATTCTGCACGGTTTGCTTTTGCGTGCCAGCTGCCATTATTATTGCCGTCTATGGGAATGTCTATAAAGTCGCCCACACGGCTGCCCGGGAAAGAGGGCCGATCCCGAGCTGGACGATGGAGACCGTTCATCCAAAGCGTCGGTCTGATTCCGTCAACAGCCAGACCACAATCATCACCACTAGCACGAGCATCCGCAGAAATCCAGTCCCTCGCAGGAAGAAGAGAACACTGGTTGGCGGGAAAGCAGCACTTACTTTGGCCATCATCGTGGGTCAGTTCCTGCTCTGCTGGCTGCCTTACTTTGCCTTCCATCTGCATCTGTCCTTGGGATTCTCCCATAGTACCTCTGAAGAAGCCGAGGGACCGGTCACCTGGCTGGCATATTCGACGTTTGCGGTAAACCCATTTTTTTATGGCCTACTGAACCGTCAGATCAGGGAGGAGTTGTGTAAGATGCTCTTGTGTTGCCGATCAGCCGGCAGGCCTGTGCGGCCCTCAGTGTCGGGCCACGAACGGTCAGGGCAAGAAGACTTTTTTCATTTTTTGCACAGGAACGGTGACAGGGACGGGGTTAGATGCAGCTACCACATGGCTACACAGAGGAGCACGATGGACCAGACTAGTTTTAGGATACCGGGGCAAATACCAGAAGAGATTACCTAAAATATTCATGAGATTTTCATGACATTGAGGACTCAAAAACATTCAAATTCTCAAATTTTGAGTCATAATCATTCATTTTTGTAATGCATTTTTATTACTTTACAAATGATGGTTTTAGCACTTTTCAGCTTTGCTTTAAAGATTCTGTTTTCTAAAGTGAAAGTGAAGTGTAGCCAAGTGTGGTGTCCCATACTCGGAATTTGTGCTCTGCATTTCACCCATCCAAGTGCACACACACAGCAGTGAGTAGTGAACTCTCACACACCATGAACACACACCCGGAGCAGTGGGCAGCCATTTTTGCTGTGGCACCTGGGGAGTGATTGGGGGTAAGGTGCACCTCAGTTGTGGGTAATGAGAGTGGAAGAGAGCTCTGTTCATTCACTCCCTCACCTACATTTTCCTGCCGGTACTGAGACTCAAACCCACAACCTTCGGGTTACGTGTCAGACTCTCTAACCATTAGGCCACAACTGCCCACAATGCACATTATTGATCTTATTGTGAATGATTCATCTATGCCAGGGCTCAACAGTGCGTGTTTGACTCGCAGTTACGCTTAAAATAGTAAAATGTATTTAGGAGTATGTGTGCAAATAAAAAAAGTCCTCATAGGAGTCCTCAAAAATCGGTTTTGTGAAATTTAAGGTCATTACAAGTCTTAAATATCTTAAATACTATACCAAACATCTTAATGATCATTTTAAGAGATCCTAAATTCTGGGATGGAAAGACAGGAATCACGACACAGCCTAATGTGGTTATTAAACTTCAAAAGGCTATGATTCATTAAATAAATATAAGCGCCACACACGTTTCCAAGTAAAAATGCGGCACTCCAGTTTGGAGCAGTTCGCAATCAATGAATACTGCGTATTTATGCCCAATGATTTATTATGATTTACCGTTAAAGAATTATGATGATGTTTACTTTATGGTGTTTATATTGTAAAATGTACAATAGTATAGCAAAGACACTTCAAAATAAGAGTTCTGAGAAAAAAAAAAGAAAAGAAAAAAATATATATATACAGTTTAAAGTAGGCCTATAAATATTTATTAAACCGTTTGAAGCAGAAAACCTAGTGTACTTTTTTGTATTGTAATAAATTAAATAACTTTGCTTGTAAATGTCTCCTTTTGTCCCTTTATTAAAAAAAACACATTATTTGATCAATTTTCATTGTGCCCCTAATGTTTTCTAATGCACTCCTAAATTTTTCACCTGCTCCTTGGGGAAAAAGCATCAAACCCTGTTTTACTTTTTAAAAATTATTTTTGCCCTCGTAAATCATTTTGAATCAAAATGTCATAACTCAATCTTCCTTACAATCGACTGAAAACTTGCATTCAAATCTGCAAGTTGCATTTTGTTGTAAGACAAATAAATGGTTCACAATAAGATCAGCAACATGCATTCAGAAAGCAATCAGGGTAAATTTTGATGTCATATTGACTTGACAACATGGCGACAACCAATGATCAGTAAATGCCTTTAATCCAATCACAACTCTTTCTAGTGGTGACTCCGCCCACATGTTTACAAACACAGAGCTGATAAGGGTTTGATTATGAACAGAAATTACTTATTTGTTGCCTAAACTTTTTATGCCATCAAGCATAACCAACCTTTAAATAAAACATAGTCAGGGTAGATGCCATATTTAATTCACATGCAACATCTGTTGTAAAAATGATCTCCAACAGCCTTGTTTTCATTTGGAAAAATACTGATATAATATATATGGTATCAAAAATATGGCATCAGTCCTGACTAAGGTTTATTAACATATTCAAAATTATTTAAATTAACTAACTTTTTTTCTACTGCAGTATTTAATTTATTTAAAAATTGAGTAACAAATATGACAAAAATAACTTATAAAAGGTGTTTTGAATCAATTTTTATTTATTTATTTATTATTTATAATGCAAAGGAGGACCTTGTCTGTCTGCTGTATTTCTTTTCAAACTGTAGATATCACACATGGGATGAAGTGACAAAGCCAGTTTGTTTCGTTGTTCAATAAAGACACTAGTCACAGAAAGCTTGACATATACTGATTCAGTTCAGTGCAGCATATGTTGAGTTGTGTTGCATTTACAGCTCATTGTGCTGATTAATGTGGGCCGTCTTTACCCTTGTTTTGAATGGTGTGCTATATGGAGCCACCCATTACATAATACAATGTATTTATTTGCACTTTCTTATACAAAACAATGTGACCATTACTATCTTTTGCTGTCATGGAGAGCTGTATCATGTTTTTATGGGAGGATGGTACTGTACGTAGAACTGCTTTCTTCCATTGTTTATTCAGATGTACATCTTCATGCAGGCTAATTAGTTTACTCTACAGAGTCAACAATGGCCTAAAGTATAAGCCACATCACTATCAGTAAATAGTATTTACAGATTACCATTCAAATGTTTGAGATCAGCAAGATTTTTCCAGCAAAGATGCATTAAATTTTCCACAAACATATTAAGCAGCTTAACTGTTTTCAACATTAGTAATGATACAAAATGTTTCTTGAGCAGCAAATCAGCATATTAGAATGATTTCTGAAGGATCATGTGACAATGAAGACTGGAATAATGATGCTGAAAATTCAGCTTTGCATTACAGGAATAAATTACATTTTAAAATATTCAAATGGAAAACAGGTATTTTAAATTGTAATAATATTTCACAATATTACAGCCTTGGTGAGCAGAAGAGACTTCTTTCAAAATCATTAAAAAAATCTAAAATATTTCTACTCTCTTATATTCTTGTTGTCCTACTGAACTTCTGCCTCTGCATGTTTATGAAAATCATTTGACTTAGGCCAAAAACAGGGTTTTACATAGTAAATCTGTTTCAGAGTATTGGTGCAGCTACATATTTAAACAGGCAGAAAGATGATTTAAGCTGAATTTTATGCAGTTGAGATCAGTTCAGCTCTCAGTCTATCATCTGAAAGAATGTTTCATGTAATTATATCTCCATCATTTTTATGGACATGTTTTGAATTCTAATGGGGAGATTTGAATGCAGATTAGGCTTAACGGATTAAGCAAACTAAACCAGGGCGCCTGCCAAAAGAATGATTTTAAAAAGCGATAGTCTGACCACACAATCCAAACTGAGCAAAGGTGAAATGGAAAAAATGCCACACACTGCGAGATTAAACAATGATGGTGATTAATATGAGAGCTTTCCAGAATTAAACACCACAAGGACCATGATAGTACAGTACAACCAACCAGAACACCCTGGCAACCACTCACAACTAGGGTGACCACCCGTCCCGCATTTTGTGGGACAGCTCCCAATTTCGGGACTGCAAGACTTAAGTAGTGTCCCGCATTTCAATTATGTCTGAAATGTTTTTTCGCGTGTGCACGTGTGTATGTGGTTCAGGTAAACCTTACGTTACGGGGACAAAATGTCCCCACAAAAATGGCAATATCCAAAATCCTTTACCTTGTGGGGACATTTTTTGGTCCACATGAGGAAAACAGCTTATAAATCACATTAAGTGATGTTTTTTGAAAATGTAAAAATGCAGAGTTTTCTGTGAAGGGTAGATTTAGGGTAGGTGATGGAATATATAGTTTGTACAGTATAAAAATCCTTATGTCTATGGAATGTCCCCATAAAACATGAAAACCCAATGTGTGTGTGTGTGTGTGTATGTGTGTGTGTGTGTGCGTTTTGTGACATATCAGGACACAAATTTGTATAATGACATGGGTATGACATAGGTATTACAAGGAGAGGGTGACCTATGAGGACATAACCCCATGTCCCCATTTTTCAAAAGGCTTATAAATCATACAGAATGAGTTTTTTTTTATTTTATTTTTTTTGAGAAAGTAAAAATGTGCACAGTTTTCTGTGATGGGTAGGTTTAGGGGTAGGGCGATAGAAAATATGGTTTGAACAGTATAAAAACCATTACGCCTATGGAATGTCCCCACAATTCACAAAAACAAACCTGTGCGTGAGTGTGTGTGTGTGTGTGTGTGTGTGTGTGCAAACAATAAATGGCAAAAAGCAGTTTTGCTACTGGATATTACAAGTTCTGTCCAGTGTTATTTTGTGATGCTATAAAGTTTTTTATTAATATTTTGAATTAGTTTTCATTTAAATTTTAGGTAATATTTTAGTCATTTTTCTTAATGTCTATATAGTTTTTATTTAAGTTATTTTAGTACATCAAGACAAGTTAAACTAAATGAAAATGAGAAATATTGCTTTGGTAACTAGCTGAAATAAAATGCATTTTTTATATTTTATTTCAGTTAATGTTTTTTTTTTTATTTCAAGTGACAAAAACACTCTTTTTATGGTTTTAGTTTTAGTTAAATATAATAATCCTGGTTCTTTCCTAAATACTACTTTCTAAATTCTAACTTCTAAATTTTGTATATATTTTGTTAATATTAAAATAAAATATATTTTGTTATATAATAAAATATCATTCTTAATATTAAATATTTTTGCTTCGTTTTCCTGGAAGAGAAAGTCTTTTCATATCTGCTAAAACATTATTTTGGCAACTTTAAGTATATGAATGGCCTCAAAGCTATCAAACATGTGCTAAAAGCCTAAAAAGTCACATACACATTCACAGATAATGTCTAAAGAGTTAAATATTACAATCTGTGGACCAAATTTAAAATCGCAATACTACACGCTGATCCAACCTAATCCCGATCAGTGTTCAAAATCAATGCTTCCACTCTATTAAATGTCATTGGGTTCTTGATCCGCAGGTTCTTTTAAGAGCTCTTCTAAGCTTACCAACCAGCAGTCTGCATTTGTCCAGTCACTAATAGGGTATTTATAGCAGAAGTATCAGTGGGGGCTGGCATCTTCCCATTGGGGCCTGTTTGGGAATGCCTACTAGGGCACGGTCACTTTCCTAATATATCCCATATCCCCGTTTCAGCTTCAAGACAGCGCTCCGGCTCTGCATTCACAGTGTATATGTGTGAGAGTGTGTGAAACTGTTTATGCGTGTTTTGATGCTGTTGATGACCCGCTTTATGAACTCACAACCTTCATATTGATGTCGGGCACCATGATGCAGAGTATGGACGCAAAGGAAACTGAGATCGACCTGAGGATGCAGGGGATGGAGAGGATGACGAGGGACAACAAACGTGGAAGACGCAGCTGGAAACTGTCCTGGAGGAAGAGGAAGAAGAAGATGTGATCTCTACACAGAGTGACACCAGGCCTCTGATCAATGAACGGGACCCAAGACAGATAAATGAGTGTCTTAAGGTAATCACTTTGTGTCCGTCTACAATATTTCTTTATTGTAGCACTATAAAGTCTATAGAATGTCACTTTTGATGGTGACAGTGACTTTTGTGGAGCTTCTGACCTGATAGGAATGTTATGATATAAAGAAATCTATCTTGATTTAAGAATTTTTAGATATTTGTAATGGGAAACAAGATAAGACACTAAGTAAGAAAATCATTTTTTGCACTGCCAGATTTTGATCGATCATATTCCTAAAACCTTTGCATTTCATGACATTTTGGTAGTTAGATTAGGTTAAATTAGATTGAACTCTAACTCTAATCCAAAGTAAAGAACATTGTCTTGACATTGTAGACAACCGCAGCTGGTAGCAGGAGATGGATTAGAAGAACATGTGTGAATATCTTCAATGATGTGGACAATAATAGCAACAGCTTCTTGAATGAGCTGACCAGACTAATTACACAACTACGAAAGACTTGCAGTAGCTTTAGGGCTGCTGTAGCATTGTTTATGTTATAAACCATTGCCAATTCTAAATTTGCTGATTGCGGTATTCAATTCTAAACACTCGATTTAAGAGGTTAGAATACATACCAAAATACGATGTAGTACAACAAACAGAAACAGGAGGAGACGGAGCATTCGTAGAGAAATAAATATACACTCAATATTGCAGCTGTAGCTGTAGTAATGAAGACCCGCCTTGGATTTTAAACAGCCAATCAGCTTAGCTCATTTGTTTTAAGACATACATGATGCACATTAGCCTAATATGAGCTAAAAAAAGAGCTAAATGTATTATTTATTACCATTGTTGTCAGGTATATTGGTACTGTACTGTGTTAGTGAAAATTAGCATAGCCAATAATAGCTTAGCAAACTTTGTCTATATTAATATAGAAGCTAAATCATATATTTAAATATAGAATCATGTCTAAAATGCAAAATCAAATCTAAATCATGATTTTTGACTACTGTTGTTAGGTTCATTGGTGATTTAATATGTTTAGCCTAGCCAGTGTTAGCTTAGCCAGCTTTGTCTTTCCCTGTTCATGCAGAAGCTAGCCTAATTGTATTCATACATTTAAATGTAGAATCATGTCTAAAATGTAAAATCAAATCTAAATCATGACTATTGTTGACAGGTTTATTGGTGGTTTAATGTATATTAGTGAAAAAAAGAGGCTTAGCCAAGATGTTTGTGTAAAATTTACTGTATTTGAATGAAGCATTTATACTGAATAAAAAAAAACAGCTCTGAGGGGGCATTTTCCAAGATGGCTGTCAGGTGACCTATCATTAAAGCGACATATTCATTTTAAAGCAGATGAAGGGTGCTACTATCCTGAATTTTCTCTTTCGACAGGTTAGTTTTGAGGATGTGATAGCAGAGCCGGTGTCGGTGCGCAGTGGGGATCGGGTGTGGATCTGGAGTCACGCTCTTTTCGAGGTGTCCAGGGTCTGGTTTTACCGTATCATCACGGCTGTGCTGGCTGTTCCAGTCTCCCTCATTGCTGGGATTCTCTTTGCCGTCCTCAGCTTCATTCACATCTGGTATGAGCAGATTACATTTATGCTTTTAACCAAAGCGTCTACTGCATTCAAACCCATGAACTTGTCATTGCTAGGAGAGGAATGCACATTATGGAACACTTTTGGTCTTTCATGCCAAAATCTCCAGCATAATTTACTGTGTATTACTTTTTACTCTGTTTCAGGTTCTTTACGCCATGTGTGCAGGTTGTCTTGATAAACACTGGGTGGTTGCAAACTTTATGGAGCAGCGTTTTAGACATAATCATCCTACCCTTCTTCCAAAGCGTAGCCAAGTGCTGCAGAGGGATTAGTGTTGTTCTCACACGGGAATGAGAAACATTCACTGGAATCTGTTCAATCAATTCAAATGGGAATTCACATTGACCTTTTGGGCAGATGTGTGGCCATCTGACTACTGGTGCATGTCAAGGGGGACCATGCCCAAAGCTAAGCGGGATGAATGTTAACTTGCTGCCAAAGACTTTTTAAAGGGACTGATCACCCAATAATGAAAATTCTGTCATTTACTCACCGTCATGTTGTTCAAAACTCATTATTATCTTTCTTCAGTGGAGCTTTTTGTCATTTTTTTAATCACCTTTTATGTTCCATGAAATAAATAAAGCCATACAGGTTGGGAACAAAATGAGGTTGAGTAAATGATGACAGAATATTTGTTTTTCGATGAACTAACCCTGAGTGTTTTATACAGAATTCATCAATGTTTTGTTTTTGTCAAGTAATTTTTTAATTTCCTACCAACGGTGCCATAAAACGTGTTTGCAGCTGGTGCAGGTCGAGAAATCCTGCCTTTTAGCTAATCATTATGGTAAAACATACTGCTATTAACATCTATTGTGTATTCTGATGACCTGTTTTGCATCGCATTGAGGACACATTGTGTGTTCTTTGAAGTATTCTCAAGGCAAAAGCCCTTTCATTTGAAAAACAACCAATTGTTCCCAACTATCCAATTAAATGGCTCACTCTTCATATGCTAATATGAGGCCACCAAAATAATGATTGATTTAGTTATATAATGCTCTCTGCTGTAAACAATTAAACTGCCATAGTCATTTTAATATGATTAGCTCCATTCTAGCGCACCCTAGTGTTGGGGAGATCAGATCCATGTGCTTCCCATCTTAAAATATCTTCAAAATGACATTTTAATGCACATGCAAAAGTTTCTCAAGGTCTTTAAAGGGATAGTTCACCAAAAATGAAAACTTAAAATCACTCTAAACCTGTATACCTTCCTTCTGTGGGACATTAAAGAATAAATGATGACAGAATTTTTATCTCTTTAACCCCAGTAAGACAACTCCAGTAGAGCTCAGGGTACAGCTGCATCATGGATCTATAAATAATGGCAATCAAATGGGTGTGTCTGTAACTTGGCAAAGGGAAACAAACATGGCTTGACACATCCCAAGAGAATGTGTAGATGCTAAAAATTGTCTAACATATCAGTGTGAAGCTTCATTGGATGTCTAAAATGTTGCATTTAAGTTTAAAAAGCAGCTTTTGCAACCATGTACAGAATGTCAACCTTTATTTAGAAAATACAAAGAGATAACTGAAGGTTTTCAATAAAGGGAGTGTTTGAGTGCGGGTGGATGTACAAATGATTGGTGGATCAACTAAAAGCGCAAGTGCATAGAAAATCCTTAACATTTCACAGTCTGATCCAATATACTTAAAAACAACCAGTGGCACATCTCATAGAACAAAACTGAACTGCAATTCACATTTTTGTGATTCTAATGTTATGTCACTTTTTAATTAAATAAAGAAATATGGAATGAAATGCCTATACAAATCATGAACACATTCAAATGAAAAAAGTCTTTCCTCATAAATACAGCAAACACCTTGTACACCATCTTTCAGCCTTGTGAGACTCAAAGTTCCCAATATTTCCATGTTCTACCTGGCACTATTGGATATCTAAAACAATTGTTCAGTCTGAACGAGAACTGAAACAAAGCAAAATATAAACAGGACTTCAGGGAAGTCAAAAAACCATGTGTTGAAATAAAGAGAGTCTCCTTTTTAAACGAGTATAAAGGACTGACTAAAACGTGGAGGAAAGGGTAGTTTATGCCACCTGAATCATCTGGCCTACTGTGTCCTCTTCAACTTGATCCTGCTCAGATTTCTGTGAGGAAAAAGGAAGATAAATAAAGATCATGAAAATTTAATCAATATGATGTGCTATTAGGGGATGACTGGTGTTGAGTGAACTCTTACCTGTTTGAACCATGAGAATATTCAGCTAGTGATCAATGTGTCTGATATATACAAAATATTAGTGATTGACTCAACTCTAAAATACATTTTAAACCATCTATGAGATTTATTCATCAATTAATGAGCCTAAAAATATATTACATTTTATACTGAAGAATTTGTTTATATGCAACCCTTTGAACAATAAAAATTGAATATTTAACATGGGAAAAAACTGCATTACTAACAAAGTATAAATCAAGAACAATGGTTTATTTGCATAAAAAGGGCATATATCATCAAGTAACAAACATAACTGCAATGTAAATGCAAACAAGAGCCCACATACAGCCCCGCTGTAAGAAACATAAAATGGCAAAAGCGAAAACAAAGCCACAGCTCTGGGCAAAGACAGAAGAGCATTGAAGGGTGCAAGCCAAGCCATACATCACAAATGAAAACAGATCATTTTGAATGACTATTTATATCAGCAAGATGGTAAAAAGGACAAATAAACACAGCTTAATACATCTCAGCATCCAGTGAGTTTCACAAGCAGTTTACAGCATGGAAGGACAAACGGCAGAAATGCAGACAGAACAAAGACGTCAAGGTTGAAGATTTCCCTTTAAAGTAGCAGTTTGACATTTAAGACAAGAAACCTTTAACATTGACAGGGTAAAATGTGCCAATCACCCATGTTTACATCTGAAGCTTTTTGGAAGAAGCCATTTTAAATTAGCAGAGCTCAAACATAACATCTTTAGGCTGCACACTAAGTTATGCAGCTAAATAATGAAATTATTAAAGGAATTTAAAAAAAGCTACAAGGAAGCATAGCAGTTACAAACATGGGGACTGAGCTGTACATTGTATTTGCTTATACTATACACTAGAACATATATACTAAGATCTTAGTATGCATGTTCAGTTTAACTAGTTGGAAATGTCAATAAACTCACGGACAGAGACAGTTCGGACATGAGTATGTCACAGACGCATGAGGTAGCTCAGGCACAGAGCTGCAGCGTATGGATGATCTAAGTTAAATTAGGTGTATACACTGAGTTCAGTCTCTCGGGTGGGACACGGGCTGGGATTGGATAGTTTACCCCAGAGGCGGGGCAGAGGTGGCTGGCCAATGAGAGCTGAGCTCAAGCCCCTCGCTCACCTTAAGAGCCTGCATGGCCATTTCTTCTTTTTCCTTCGGGGAAAAGAAGCGTCCACCGTCTCCACGCTTCCTGGCCATGGCGTGACGATGACGGGACTCATGCAGGTATTTCTGGAAGGGGATGGTAAAGAAAACATATTGAATAAATGGTCACAGTACAGGATTATTCGCATACATGCTGTGTTGAACAGAAACCTGTCAAATACAATTTAATAAAGTCAATGAAATGATTAATAATAAAATACAGAAAATGAATAATCAGAGCTGCTTTGCTGTTCCTAATGACGAAGATAATTGCGTAGTGAAATATTAATACTGATATCACATTATATAGTGCTATAATTTAAAGAAAATGTAAGAAGTTTTAAGATGAAGCATGTACTTAAGGTTTAGCTTGTAAATAGACAAAAAAATTAAATAAAAATAATATATTATATAATATATAATTATATTTAAAGAAAATAAAAAGAGATATATATTGTAATTTGTGTATATGCCAAATGTTATTTTTAATAAATTATAATTTATAAAGTAACGAAAATTAATAATTAGAACTGCTTTGGTGTTTTTAAGGTGATAAAACAAGAACAAAAGAACAATCACATTTCAGTATGGAAATTAAATTAAATATATAATGAGTCATATATATTATATTGGTCACTGCAGATAAAGCATTAGTTATTGCAGTAAAATTATACATACCCTTCTCTCTTTGGGTATTTTGCCTTCAGCCTCTAGTTTGGCACGGGCTTGTCTCCTTTTGAGAATCCGGTGATACTGTTTAGCGTTGACATACAGAGGTTCCTCCTCCAGCATCTCTGCTCCAGGAAGAGGAATGCGCTGCATTGTGGGAACTGACCCGCCACCCCCTGGGACCATCTGATTCAATTATAAACACACACACAAGTCTTAGGAAATATGGATTAAATAGATCATCTGTATAGTAAGATGTCCCTTTCGGTTATAGATAAAAGTGACCAGAAATGCTCACCATGACCATTCCTCCAGCATTGACCATGTTTCCTGCCATGGGAAGAGTGACCGTGACTGTGCCCTGACCGGTGTTAGTGGTGTTTGTGTTGGATCCAGCTGAGACTAATTGAGCTCCTGCTAAGGATGCTGCTGGAATGGTGATCATTCCTGGATGGAAAAAAAAAAAAAAAAAGGAATTCAAATGAATTGCATATCATAACTAATGCTTAAATCCTTAAAAGTGCTTGGTAAGTGTTTTGCAGTGGAATAGCAGTGTTACCTTGCTGCAGGATGGTCCCATCTGCATTAACAGGCTGGTAAACGATGGTCTGTCCTTCAGCGGTTTGAGCCACCTGCTGACCCTGTACAGTGATCTGCTGCTGACCCTAAGAATATACAAAGGATGAGTGTTTATTTACCTGCAGTTTGTATTTAACTGCAAGAGAGTAGCTTCTAGCAGGTGATACTTTGTATTTGTTGAAATATGTTTCAAAATGAAGTTAGCAAACCTGGAAAAGATCGTAGGATACCTGGTTCTGTCCTGCAGTGACCGCAGTCTGTGGCTGTTGAATTATGATCTGTTGGGTCTGTCCCTGCTGACCCTGTAGCTGTAATGTCTGTCCACCCGGAAGCTGGATCTGACTGGGTTGTACCAACTGAATCTGTGCCAAATTTAGCAATTTCATTACAATTACATCCCCAATATCTTGATGGAACACTATACTGCTGTGGCTCTCAACCTTTTTGACTCCATGCCCACAACTATTTTTATAGACTGCATGACTTTTCCAGTTGTTACTGATTTACTGGATAAGATTTTTTTTTATTATTCTTTACTCACAATTTCTATCTGATAAAATGTTTGAGCTTGTCATAAATGTATATGTACTATAAAAATGCCCATAGAGTTAAAAATGTTAATAATTTACATGTTTTTCCACATCTAGAAATCACACTGTTAAAATAAGGCTTCCTCATATATCCAGGTTTTCCAAGAATCCTGGTTCTTTAAAGACAAAAGCTGATTTAAAACAAGAAAATTGTTGTTTTGTCTTATTTTAAATCAATTTAACTGGTTGAGAACCACTGCTATATAACATTACAAAAGCATTAAAATAAACAGAGAAGTTAAATAAGTTGGTGAAAATGTTGTATTTTTAAACAGCAATTGTGTGTAAAATTAGCTCCACCCACCTGCTGCAGCCCCTGTGTACCAGATACTGGTACTTGCATGATGGTTTGACCTTGTCCCCCTGTCATGGCCTGTACCATTATGGGCTGCCCAGAGGAAGTGATGAGCTGACCCCCGCTGACTTGTACCATAAGAGGCTGCCCTTGGACCTTAGAAGAGGATGCATTCAAAAAAATCATTCATTTTATGTAAACTTTAAGATAATTTACCTGAGGTTAACCCAGAATTGCATTACTTTGGAAGACCATTTCCGCCACATAAGAAAAAAAAAATCATGCTCTGGTAAGTCATAATTATGACATTGAAAGTTGAAATTATGATATACTAAGTCGAAATTGACTTACAAAGTCAAAATTATGACATACTAAATTGAAATTATGACTTAAAAGTTAATTACATGATAAAAAGTCTAAATGTCATAATTTCAACTTTTTACATCAGAATTTTGACTGACTATGCCGTAATTTTGACTTTTTAATCTTATAATTCCAATTATTTAAATCCTAATTTTGATTTAAGTCATAATTTCAACTCATAATTTAGACTTTTTAAGTCATAATTTAGTTCATAATTTTTAATGTCAATTTTTACTTTTTGTCATAATTATGACAATAATCTTGACTTTTTACATAATTTTGACTTTTTAATCTTATAAATTCAACTTTTTATATCATAATTTCAATTTTTTTAAGTCATGATTTAGATTTTTATCTATCTCATAATTATGACTTAGTATGTCAATAATTCAAGTAATAATTTCGTCTTTTTACATCATAATTTTGACATTTTAATCTCATGATTTCGACTCTTTAAATCATAATTGCGACTTTTTAAGTCATAATTTTGACTTCATCTCATAATTACGATTTAGTATGTCATAATTTCAACTTTTTATGTCATAATTTTGACTTACCAGAGCATGATTTTTTTTTTCTTATGTGGCAGAAATTGGCTTCCATACATTACAGGCATTATTAATATGAAATATTTCAGTTTGCAAATGCTGATTTTATTATGACATTATGATATACAATGAGACAATGCAAAACACAGATGCATGCAAGAAAATGCAGTGCATGTGAATGTCAGAAATGCAAAAAGTTGGTGGAGCAGCTGTTCTGTACAGTTTACAAAACAAAGCATGCTAAAACATGTGGGTGTCCTTTGGACACTGAAATTCTTGTTGTAAATCATAGTGAGTGATAAACTTAAACTGAGACAGATGCAAAAAGCACACAGGTCACAGATATCTGAACATTGCATTCGACTCAGATCAGAGGCAATGTGAGTTGAAATTGCATGCATGGAGATTTGGAGACAGCAGAGGGGCTCAGAGAGCCAACCACTACCTGAAGAACCTGCTGGGCTGCAGTCTGGCCTACCTGAGGCTCAGTCTGCAACTGCACCGCAGTCACTGTGCCCTGAGCCAGAGATAAGGGACCGTCACCATACTACAAACTGACTAACGTGACTTGCAGATTAGTAAAAACACACACAAAAACTTTCCTTCTATGGTTTTATACCACACTGAGATGCTTTATCACTACATTTTATTGCATCTCTGAAATACAGACTTCAATACAGTACTGCATTATCAGATACTGTCTTTAAATTTCACACATTACCTGTTGTTGGATCTGTCCACTGCTGGTCTGCACCACTATCTGCTCTCCACTAGTTGTCGTTGTGGTGGTGTACTGCTCCATGTTTGCTGTCTGACTTCTGTGGGTTGAGCGATGAGATGAAACTTAAGTCTGAAAAATAGCAACAACATGTTGTTGCATAAATCTGATCTCTTATGCAACAGCACATGCATCTGATGAAAGAAGCTTAAAAGATGATGCTTGACAGAATTGCTGGATTACAACATACATCATTTCAGTATCGAGTCAGCTTTTTAAATTATTATGTTAATCTTTAAAAATAATTAGAAATTGTTTAAAAAAAAACATCTGGTAATACAGTGTATTAAATGAATTCCCTGTATTGTTAGCTTTGCATATTTATTGTTTAAATTACTAGACTTATTTAACTGCAAGTTAACACACAAAAATATTTTAATCATTTTAGGCTTGTAGCATAATGGTTTTCTTTCAAATACTTTGGAGTACCATATAAATATAAATGGGAATCAAAGCAATCCCAACTGATACCACAACTGTATCATGGTACAAACATAGTACATTTTTAAACTTGAGTTCAAGATAGAATCACTTTTATGGTTATTTTTACTCCCTCTCCCTGAGAAATATGAAATATGCATAAAAAAAAAAGAAACCCTAGATATTATAAATTTCTGTAAAAACCTTTGTTGTTGTTATTATTTTAGTGATTTTCATCTCTTAATATAATTTTGTTTTTCTTTGTGTCCTGAAGTTTTTCTATACTTAAAAAAGGAGTATTAAATTATAAAAAAAAAAAACTGAGGAATAGGACAGTTTTCTGTTAATGAAAAACATTTTTCATATTTTCAATTTGAAACTGTCTTCAGTAAAGAATTTTTTTTTTCAAAAAGAAAAATCTGTTTATAATCAGATTTTATTCTGCACGTTAAATATATGCAAATCTTATCCTATTTACATGACTGAAATATAAATGCTATGCTAAATGACATTACATATTGTTGTTGACCTTGTAGATTTGCTACAGTCATGTAAATAAAATACAGGAAACTACAAGAATTTTTTCTATTACTCAAATTAAAAAGAAAAACACTGTGTTTTGGGTTTCGGTGCTACAGTTTCTATTATCATTAACGTTAAATTGATCTGTTCTTCAGTTTCACCCGTCGAGTCTTTGTATCGTCACAGACGCTTTTGTTGTGTTGCAACATGCATGTTTCTCACAAACGAAACCCTTTTTTTATTTAAACAGCACATTTTAAACATGACTACTCAATACTGAAGTGTTTATATGGTGTTATTAAAATAAATGGTGGCTTGTTTCTCTTTGTCTAACATTGCTGGCGCTGCGTTAGCACATCGCTCTCCGTGTTCTCATGCACGAGCATATGTTTTCAGCGTAAACCAATGATTAAAGCCAAACAAATACTAACACTTATTAACCCTATTTTGGTTGTTTAAAACTAATACATCAGCCAAATGGCTCCAATCGACATTTTAGACAGTGCAAAAGTCAGAAAAAATATAACAAAGCCCGGCGCAAAACTGGGCCTATTTGAGACGCCAGCGCTGCTTAACGGAAAAACAACGAAAATAAACTATTTGTTTTATCGTTTTAACCACATAATTAGAAACATACACGTGCATGCCGTCCACAGAGTGGACCTTGACATACACAATCCACACTATTCCTGTTTATAATGATTTTAGTCATTTGGTTGGTCGGTCACACACCAATCCCCAGCTAACCGACCGAGTCCCGTCCCCTCCCAGCAGCCGCGCTCACTCACCGTCTTCGCCGCCGCCCGATGCACCTCTGATTGGCTCCGATAGTGGCGCCTGGAGCCCAATCACACGACGCGTCTCGCACAGGAGCCAAAATGGCGCACTAAGAAAAAAACCGCTATGTAGCTCAAACGCCCCTCCTACAAGACAGACCACGCCCCCCTTTCTACCCCTGCATCTCCCTGACAGATGAAGAGCTGTGAATTAGAAAAAAATTGCGGATAATAAATAAAGAAATAAAATAAAATAAATACATACATGTAAGAATACAGCCAGTGCATAAAAATAAACAAGTTAAAAATAAATAAGTTAAATAAACAATTACAGAAATTAATGAATAAATGAGTAATTTAATACAAATCAGTGAATTCAGAACTATTTTTAATATTTATTTTATTAGATTATCATTTGAATTTCTAAATTGATTGAATGATCCATTAAAATAAAGCTAGCTAATTTTCTTTTTTTATTTATTTATCAGCTTTAGTCCCACATGATATATGTGTTTTTTTATTTTTTTTTTCATGATTTCATTTAGCTTTTTCTCTCTCTGGAAAATATGAAATGGTAAAAACAAGAAAACCTAGCCATTATACTTTTCTGTAGCAAACTTTCCTATGCTATTATTATAGTGTTATGTATTTCTAAATAATCATTCTGTTTTGAGTCTTCAGGTTATTTATTTATTTATTTTTTTAAATACTTACATATAATAAATAGGAAAAATATTATTGAATATTGGTGTTCTTTGTTAATGTTAAATATTTTCCATGTGATGTTCTTATTTTTTATATGGAAGAAAATTCTGTTTACAATCAGATTTTATCTGGCACATGAAATTCATGCAGCTCTAGTTCTATTTACACAATTGGAATACAAATCCTGCGCTGAAAGACATTAGCCAACTGCTGTTTATTGACCTTTTAAGTTTCTCAGTACAAAGCAAAGTAGGAAACATTAGGCTACAGGCTGTACAATATCCAACTTTAAGGATGTTTATGTACCCTTGTACAAGAAAAAAAAAATGCAGTTTTAATAAAAGAGACACAAAACACCTTTTAAAGTCTTTGTGAATTCGGTTCACCTTGGTGCATCAGGGTCAAGAACCCATTTGATTCAAGTCAATAAGCGTGGACTTCAAAAAGATTTATTTTTATTGTTCTCGGCAGTCACATTTAATGGTACAGCATTTTACACTTTGACTTATGAAAAGCCATGTTCATCTCAAACTTGAGGACCCTTCTTTCAACATGCAAACCCATCAATGAAATGTGTGGTCCACTGTGATCTATAACCCCTGAGGTATCTATTTAATTACCTTAAAAAAAAAAAAAAAAACACTCAAATCTTAATCAGCTTACTGACTACAAATTAGCTTATTTATGAGTTGACAGTCAATACAGTCCAAAAATATACATTTTCATATTTGATTAGGCTGCTAATTAGATGCATTTAATATTGTCGACATCCCAATTAAGGATGAGTTGCTGTTCTGAAAAAATAAACATTTAATGTCACAGTCACAGATAACATTAAACATTTTGTCTTGTTATTGAATATACAACTATTGCTGACTTAGCAATGAGGAATCAGACTATTATGTATAATGCACTTATTCTCTATGACTCATGTATTAAGATGATTGAAAACCATGCAATGTGCCATTTCTCAAATCTTTTCTTGCATCAAATGACCAAACAGAGAATAGCATTGGTAATATTGAACAGAAAGAAAAAATTATCATTATTCGTGCATAGAAGATATGCAAAGTGCAAAGTGTATCTAAGCACACAGCAATGGCAGGGAACCAGACAGACGGCAAAGTGAGATTTGATTTATAGAATGACTAAAGTTTGGCTAAACTAGTTTCTCAAAGATCCAAACTGTAATCTCCAGAGTGTTAGTATAATGAAGTCTAAAAAACAAGTCTCAATGTATGTCTATGGTCTAATATTACCTTTAAACACTTTTATCTGGATTTGCTCACACAACAACTCTGGAATGAATGAGCAGGCTATTTTCTGAAGATCTTTCTAATTTTACATTGGATGTAAACAAAAAAACAAAAAACAAACAGACTTCTTCAACGAGACTTCAAATACGCAAAATAAAGAACAAAGCTGAAAATCCTTTGGTGAAGTTAAATACCTGATGCAGGAAACCAGCAATGAAAAAATAAGCACTTACATAAGTTTAAACCAAGCTTCAAAACTCATGTCTGTGTGTCGGTTGTATGTGTGTCAACTTGAAATATATGGCAACAAAATCACATCAAATCCTCTCTTTCAGCAGTGGATTAGAAAGCCCTTTTGGAAGAAGCTTTTGCAGGTTTTTCTCTGTTCCTGTCCTTGTAGTCAAATCCTGCTGGGCTGAACGCTGAATATTTGTCCCCAAGTAGCCAAAAACAAATCGATTATGCAGAATGTGTGTCATTATCTGGTAGGTGCTGGAATGCAGATACACACACACACACAGAAGGTCATGGGAAGGGTAGGCATTGTGGTTTCTCTCTTAGAATTTGATACAGTCTTATGATGATCCATGTGTCTGTCACTCAAGAAGGTCCTACAGATGTCAAAAATATAATGACAGGATTAATTCAATGACTTTGTTGAAATAAAATATTGTGTGTTTAGCAGAGAGGTGAAGTTTGTACCTCATCTGAATCATCATGGTAGTGCGTCTTGCCAACCTCCAGTGTGTCCAGGTCATCCACACCCTCGATACCGTTAGCTTCAGCGTGCTGCTGTAATACAGAGTACCTGTGAACCAGGAACCTATCGGAGACATCAAAAAAATGCTGTGACACAGATACTGTATATATGAACAAAATGGTAATTGATGCATAAGAAATCAAAATGAAGACATTGTACTGCACGATACATATTCATATAATAATAACAACAACACAAATAAACATCAATTAAAAAAATAATATAAAAAAATTATTTTAAAATGTAAAAAAACAGTTCATGTTCTGCTGTGTGTGATGTTTAGGAAAATGGGGGCACAAACCTTCCTCCACAGACATATTTTTTGATGAAAATAACCCCAGCAACGGCACTGATCAACAGAACAGCGATGACCACAGCGATTATAGGAGCTGAATTGAATGAATGTTCCTCTGTCTGAGAAATGCATAATGGGAAAGATTTTTTGTGTGGCTTTTTTCAAACAAGCACTGTTCATGGTGTAAATGATTTGATGAAATAGAAAATTGAAATATTTCAAAAATGCATCAAAAATCCATCAAGTTTCCACAAAAATATTAAGCAGCACACGTTCTCAACATTGATAATAAGAAATGTTTCTTGAGCATCAAATCAGCACATTAGAATTATTTCTGAAGGGTCATGTGACACCGAAGACTGGAGTAATGATGCTGAAAATTCAGCTTTGCATCACAGGAATAAATTACATAATAATAACATGAAAATCATTTTTTTTTTTAAATATTTCACAAATATGTTTTTACTACATTTCTGATAAGACAAATGCAAAAGAAACAGATTTCAAATTATCTATATGTTTATGTATAATAATGTGCATTATGTTAATAAAATAAAAACCTACCGGTAGCTCTGACCTCAGCAAGTTACTGACGCATTTCTTACTCAGATCGATCTCTTTTCGCTCTGGAATTATTCCTCCTTCACAGTGATCCCCGGGAATTTTCCGATAACTACGGTCATAGAAAACACTTTAGGATATGTTTTCTAAACGTCTCAAGTAGTGCTGTCAAATCGATTAATCGCGATTAATTGCATCTACCATAAAAGTTTGTGTTTACATAATATGTGTGTGTATATATATTTTTACATATATATTGTATATATGTCACACACACACACATTATACATATACATATATATATATATATATATATATATATATATGTGTGTGTATATATATATATATGTGTGTGTGTGTGTATATATATATATACACACACACACACACACACATATATTATGTAACAAACTTTTATGTTAGATGCAATTAATCAAATTGACATTCACTGATATGAAAAAATGTATATGTGAATCAGTTCAGTCAATCAGGCTCAAACATTAGCTAGAACAGCAATATATGTATTAAAAAAAAAAAATCTGCTGAACACTACAATACAACTCTCGTGAATTTGGAAATAGAGTGATTTGTTACCCGCTGGTCTGAAGCTGCTCTTTGCGTCCGTGCAGGCAGATCTCCAGTGAATGGCCAATAAGGTCAGGCTGCTCCACACACACAGAGCTGTTTTCCGCATGGTAGAACCCAAAGTCACTGTAGGAAAAGAACAACAAGGATTGGAATCACAGACTGAATGTACATCATGAATAGTATAAATGACTCACATTGTACTTTGAGTGTATTTGATAAGTTTGTATATGTTTGTACCACTGAAAGTCATTTAGGGAGCAGGCACATGTTGTGGGCTCCATGGTCACCATGTAATTCCGGCCGTTCCAGCAGACTGAGTCCTTTCTCAACCGTAAAAACCTTTCCTTGTATCCCAATATGCATCCGTCAGTGGGGTCGCTATTATTGCTTGAGTGAGCGAGCCACTCTATGTAGTCATTATCCTGGCCTGTAGAATGAGTATTTGGTCATTTCAGGGCAATATTTACACATTTTAAGATCTACTGAATGCTAATAGATGTGTGCATACCATACTGGTAAAAGACGGGATTTGTATAGTAGTTTATAAAATGCTTTTTAGAAATATTAGGCCACTCACAGTCTCTAGAGAGCAACTGCCTGAAGTCGACAGTGACAGAAACCCAGTACTGATTCAGGATGGTTTCTCTGTAGCCCCACAGGCTGACGTTCATGGAGCGGGCACCAGGTTCTGATGCCAGGCCAGTGAAGTATATTGGCTCATCAGTGAAATTATATACATGCCAACACTGACCTTCATCAGTGGAAAATCTAGTGAAAAAAATTAAAAGAAAAAAAAAATCATGTAAAAAAGTATTATATATATTATACATATTTTACATAATTTTTTTAGTGTTAATTTATTACAAAATCAATTACATTATAAACTATTTTCCAGACAAAACCACTTAAATAAACAGGGCATCACCAGTGTTTCATTTGTTATAACTTTGAATCATTTATCTCACATGCTGAGGTCAAATCACTACAAACATACAGTAAAGTTAGAGCGAAAGCTCACTTGATCTGTGATATGGGGTGTGAGGGGTTGTGCTCCACTGCTACTAGCAGTCCTCCTGAATCCAGTATGGCGTAGTGATGGGGGCCTTTTAATGCCTGAAACCATGTGTAACCTCCGTCATCTGACACGTACACGTCTGGAGAAAGCACAGAAACTGCGCCTCCCACACTCCCTGATGAAAGAGCAGATGGAAAAGAGACGTGAGTCAGAGAAATGCAGTGTGAAACAGTAAAATGT
Organism: Hypophthalmichthys nobilis; assembly: GCA_037950665.1. Lineage (NCBI taxonomy): Eukaryota > Metazoa > Chordata > Actinopteri > Cypriniformes > Xenocyprididae > Hypophthalmichthys > Hypophthalmichthys nobilis. The sequence continues at coordinate 23,281,830 of CM075487.1, forward strand.
ATGTATAATTAATTATTACTTATTTACTTTAGTTCTGCAATTGAAGAAATTAAAAATGATGGAGTTTGGGGGATTAGCTATACTAAAATCACAGTGGGTTTTTTGTATAAGCCAGTGGCTAAAGTATAAAATAAAATAAAATAATAAAATAAAGATGGTTATAAAAAAGGTTTACAATGAATATGAGTCAGTGATAGTTCTGCCTTCTAGAAAGACATGTGATGCAGAATGTGGGCAGTAATCACCATGTGCCAGGATAAGTCCCACTGCATTTGGCTCTGAGAGGGGCTGCATGGGCACGTTCAGTTTCATAGAGATGCTGTAGGACGCGTGAATATGCAGACTACACTGCAGAAGACAGAGATGCATATGAGATTTACATGAAATCACACACACTGCAGTTTTGCATGATTTGCATATGAAGTTAAAAATTTTAACAGAAGAAGCAACTTTAAAGAAGTTGAAATTATTGCGGTTTCACAATGCCAAGTATTTTAGCTCAGAGAAAGCTCTTAGAAATGTACTATTTTAAGCTCTTAGAAAGATCTTAACAACAATAATAATGACTCTGATGCAACAAATGCTGGACATGTATTAAATTGCCAATCTATCCTTTTATGGCCAAAGAGACCAAGGGCCAGATTTACTAAACAGGGCAACTTAGTGTGAGAGCGCAATTCCAAAAAAGCGTAGATGGGAATGGAGAGTTCTGCACGTAATCTACTGACAAATTAAAGAACACAGACGCAGCCGGATCATTTCCATAATGACCAACGTAATCTACCAAGAGCAGTGCAAATTAGCGTCTGGTTTAAGACATGCTTTTTTTGGGTGGTAAATAATGGCGCAAATACCAGTAAAGTGACTGCCGCAAACCTTAGTAAATCACCTTGATTCATTTAAATACTCTCCTCCCATAAATTTTGCGTCTGAAAGGGAAATTCCTACAAATGCATAAGCAATAAGGTCAGTCACAATTATAACTCAGTCCACGCCTTTTCAGCGCTAATGTTTCACTGCGTGTCTTTGGTAAATCCTGACAGTAGTTTTTTAACGGCAAAAGAGGGTTTGTGCTGCCGCAAGCTGTTAGTAAATCTGGCCCTAAATGTTTGCTAGTTTTGTGATTTTGTCCTTAATGTTTACACAAAATAAACGCAATATGAAAGTCTGTATTTATCAGCACATAACCAAGACTGGTGGATTTTCTTTTATAGCCATGAACATTGCAAATCTCCCTGGAGGAACTGCCTGGCTCAAGGACATAATAATAATTGCTTACTAGTTGTTTTTTTAAAGGGAACAAACCAGAAACCTTCTGATTACTGGCTCTGCTACACTACTTCTCCATGATTTATGTAAGTTCATTTTGTGGCTGTGCTGTTTATGTGTGGCCCTCACTTTGCCTGGGTGCTCGGTTGTGGAGTCACACACTCCGTTCCAGGGCTTCTGCAGTGGTCGCCACCCTCCACCTTGATTAAATGTGATCACTGTCTGCACAGAGCCATCTGAAGAGGGAAGATGGACATCAGCAAATATGAGATTTGTATAAATGTGTTGTTATGAATGCAGTCACAGCCTTACCCACAGCGAGCACACTGGTCATATATACGCCCCTCAGAGAGGTGATGTTGGTAAAGTCAGTGTCTCCGCCCGTAGTGGTGTACAAATGGCGTTCCAGAGACTTGGAAAACACTGTACCTCGGTCATCAGACACATATATGGTACCAACACCTGAGTCTGATGAAGTAAGAACAATTGTTAGTACCCAGGTTCTGATGTCATGGTTATGTAATGGAATTTTTAATTAATCATAATTAACATAAATTTTTCTTGCAGGAATAATATTTATATGCTTTTGAAACCTAAACCTTGGGCCAAAGTCAGTGTGTGTCTGAATCATACCTGAATATAACAAAAGGGGAAATGAAACTTAGGGATAGCTAGATATAATATAGGGGGCTTTCACACCAGAGGAACCATAGTTCCATAGTTAATTATATAATTTCATAGTTCTTAAAACTATTGGCTGAAGTACCCGGATTTTGTGGTGTCTGCACCGCAGGAACTAGGAACGATTTTAGCTCTAGAAACTCCTTTTGGGGGAACTAAATGGGCTTTCGCAACCGAACAGTTCTAGGAACTCAGTTAAAGGAACTACAGCCACTAGGACAGTTTCCCGAGAATTAATTTCTCCCCCGGGTCATGTTCCTGGTTGCATTCGCACTGGGAATAGAAGCGACCGACAGCGGCGTCTTTAAGCGAAGCATTTACAAACGCTAAAAACCGGTGGATGGAGGATGCCGTGATCAGAGCTGTGTTTGTTGTGTGTCGTGGGCTTCAGAGTTCCCTATTCCTGGTGTGAATGCAACCAGGAACATGGCCCGGGGGAGAAATTAATTTCTGGGAAACTAGTGGCTAGTTAATATAACTGAGTTCCTAGAACTTTTCAGTGCGAAAGCCCCTTAGAATAGCCCCATGACATATTGAGTAATCAACAAACTAATAAACTCATGATTTGGGCAGATCTAAATTTGCTTTTACCTAGTAACAGAAGGGTTGGAACCAATCAAATTGTAGAATGCTTTGCTATGCTCCTGTCTAATATAAACTGTTGTATTCTTTTTGTCGGTGGGATTCTCTGTGATTGATATGAGGTCCGGTCGTGATTAAAGCATATTCTAAGGCATTTTCTGCTGCAAGTTTGGGAACACTAAAGACCTAATTTCCAAGTGCTAGGGTTTAAACAGGTTGAGACATCATCCGACTCGAAGCCAGTTGTCGACTGTAGGCGCAGTGATAGAGTATAAATATTGAGTGTCGACTGTAGATGCTCGGGTGTCGACTGGAGACACCCCAGGTAAACTTAAGTCAGGTGCGTAGGGGAAAATCTACCACAGCTACAAATTACATATTCATATAATGGACCCTTTGCACATTTCCGGAGTTCTCAGAAGCAGAAGTCATCATAGTTGCGTAAACTTCTATAGTGGTGAAATGGAGATGACAGCAAATGTAATTTTAGTATTTGTATTTGCTCTAATAGCCAAAGAAAAAAAATCTGTGATAGCGTTTGCACGACTTTCCAAAAGAGGGAAAAAATATAGAGATTGATTACAGCAGTGAGAAGAGAGATGGATGTGAAATTTGCCATTGTATTGGAAACACTTTTTCAAGGTAAGTATAGCATTATAAATGTGTATTGAATAAAAAAAAAATATATGAAAAACTTTACTAGATTTGCTATGTTGCAAACCGTGGAAAAGTGTCATCACAGTCCATGAAAAGGGTCCATATTGGCTAGAATATATGAAATTCTGTGCATAAAATAGAAATTTTGCCTTGGCCACTACCTAAAATTAAATAAGATTAAGTTGAAGCACTCAAACTACCAAAACTAAAACTGAAGTAAAAAATAAATTACATAAAAGTAGAAGTATTTAAAAAAAAAAAAACTAAAACCAAAAACTGAAAATATAAAAATAAATCTAATTTAAAATATTAATAATAGTATATAAACAATACTAAAAGAACACTGAACCAAACCTCAAGTCTAAGTAACATGATCCATATCTGGATATTGCATAGCAACATTTTTATTTAATATATTGGAGATTTTTTTTGCTGAACAATAAACATTGGCTTCACCTCCAGGTTCATCTACGTGCATGAAGACCATATCGTCGTTTGCGGCTAGAATGGAGTAGAACTGTTCATGGCCAACAGTGGGAAGCTGAGCCATGTCCCATGTCTCCCCCTGATCTACTGAGACATGAATCATGCGTGTGGAAGCCTGCAAAAGAAAATAAGTGTTTTTGACATCTGTATGTGATTTCAACCTTACACAACACTACAGCTCTGGTCAAAAATCTGATATGCCTTGCTACATACAGCCTACTTGGCCAGCTTTAATACATTTCAAAATATTTTAAAATAGAAAACATATTAAATTGTAATAATATTTCACAATATTACTATATTTTTGATCAAATAAATGCTGCCTTGGTGAGCATAAGAGACTTCCTTTAGAAACACGAGGCCCAAACTTTTGAACGGTAGTGTATATGCAGTGATTTTGGTCAAGAGAAACCATCTATGATGTCTAAAAATGTTATCTAAGTGGGCAGCACACAAGGTTTTGTAATAGAATGATACATTAAGATTTTAAGAGAGCTCACCGAGTCGGTCATGATTGAGGCAAAAACAAAGTGTCCACCCAAGCCGAAGGAATAAATCCTGCTTCCAATAGTTTTAAATGTTCTGCCATAGTCTAATGATTTTTTCAAATCCAACTTTCCCCGGTCACCTGAGAGAAAGAGAGAAAGTGAAATTCAAAAATATGCCTGAATGAGAAACAATAAGCAGGAAGCATCTATCCATTTGCAGCATTATTCAAATGATGGGGCTATAACAAAGCCACTCACTGCAGGATCCATTGGGATTTGTAGTTAAGAAAATGGTGTCATCAATTCCCCTGAAATGACAAGCAAACAGATATACAATCAGAAATTTCCATCCATCCATGCTGAGTTCACCACTGCAAACAAAAGCTAAGGACATTCCTTACTTCAGATCTAACCAAAGGCCTCAGTTTCTTCAGTGTAAGAAATCAAATGAGACCAGGATCATATTTATGAGTGTTCGGATTGTAAACCTCAAAGGAATAATTCATGCAAAATGAAAATTGCTTTATGCATTTTATGGTGCTTTTATGTTCTTTTTTGGGTAATGAAAATAAAACCTCAAACATTCTGCCTAAGGGATCTTGTTTTTGACTGAAAAAGTAATAATTCTGGGCCATTTCAAAACCATACGTTCCAAGAAAAAAGCTCTAATTTGATATAAAGATAAACAGACAGAATGAATTATATTCTGGTGTGAGAATCCTAACCTCAAAACCAATGCACACATTACAAAAATGTAATTGCAATAGATTTTGCTCCATTTGACAATCAAGAGAAATGAACTGTTATTAAAACAATTAAATCTAAATTAGCTCTAGGCAGCGATGAGATTCAAACCCACATCAAACTGTTACATCAGAACCTTTCAGCACTTGGACACACAATGACCGATCACAATGAAGAACAAAAATGACTTTTTGGATGAATAACTCTTGCAAATTGCACACAAAAATACCAAGATCTTTCTCAAAACGGCGTGCTCTAAAATGACTGTTTAGCTCTGCACTATTTCTTTAAAGATTTATTTTTGGCGCTTTTTGCCTTTATTATGATGGGATAGTACAGAGTAGACAGGAAGCAAGGTGGGAGAGAGAGAGGGAGGCGGGATTGGGAAAGGTCCGTAAGCCGGGACTGCATGTGGGGTGCTATATGTTGGCGCGCTGCCCACAAGGCTATCGGCACCGACAGCTCTATACTATTTCTGGCAGTCAGGATCGATGCACAGCTTTTTATCAAATGGGAAGCAAAGTTGTATTTACAAGTTCTCAGGCTGCAGGGTTCATGACATTCAATCTTGGAGATATATTAGCAAGTTTAGTATGAGATAAACTTTGGTGGTAGATAAACAAGCTAAACATTAGCACATCTTCTTTGCACCCAGAGTTATATCAAATTTCATATTTATCTGCCACTAAATATCACATAAAAGCAAACTTTGGTCATTCAGATGGTAGGGCAGAATGAGCTGCAATATGGCCCTGACATTGCCAGTAGAAAATTCTGGCTACATGAGACTGTTGTTACTGATTCATTTATGTACTGTATGTTTACAGTTATACCATTTCACAAGACAAACAGTCTCATGGATCTTCCTCCAACTGGCGCCGAAGTCCTCAGACAGCCATAAGTCATACTGAAAGAAGAAGAAAACAGCATTAGTACATGTTCTTTTGCACAAAACAGAAAGGAAATATCTAATTAGAGGTCTTACATTGATGCTGTAGACCATGAGTATGTTGCTGTCTCTGGGATTGTATGTGATCTGCATTAATGGATGGAATGGAAGCTCAGAGGTCACAAAGCTTTTGCCGAAATCAACTGAACGGAAAATTTTGGTGACTCTCCCCTCGGTTAGATCACCTGTGAGGATCACCTGTGGGACAGATCAGGGTCCTGTTCAGTAATTAATTAAAAAATTACATCAGTGATCACTGAACTTACTGTTCAATTATTATACAATTATATTAAGTTATTGAAAGAAGGTGTTTTTTGATCGTACATCAGAAATAATCATTTTAATGCATTTGTAAGTAAGCTCAGTAAATACACTTATGCTTCTCTTAATGTTTAGTCTCTTATGCTCACTAAGGCTGCATTTATTTGATTAAAAACACAGTAAAAACAGAAAAATTGAAAAATTTCTGTTTTCATTTTGAATATATTTTAAAATGTTATTCCTGTGATGCAAAGCTGAATTTTCAGCATCATTATTCCAGTCTTCAGTGTCACATGATCCTTCAGAAATCATTCTAATATGCTGATTTGGTCCTCAAGAAATATTTCATATTATTATCAATGTTGAAAACAGTTGTGCTGCTTAATATTTATATGGAAACTGATTTTTTTTTTTTTCTGGATTTTTGATGAATATAAAGTTCAAAAGAACAGCATTTATTTGAAAAAGAAATATATGTCTTAAATGAAAGATATGAAATAAATGTCTTTACTGCCATTTTTGCTGAATAAAAGTATTAATTTCTTTAAAAAAAAAAATGACCCTAATCTTTTGAATGGTAGTGTATGTTTGCTACTAAAGCTCATCCTTTTGAGGTGACACAACTTTCCACCTGTATGAACTTGTTTGCTTGTGTGTGTACACGTCAAAATTTCACAGTCCATATACATTACATTGAAAAAAACCTGGAATATTCCTTTCAGAACAGTTCAACATTACAGCAGAGAAGTAAATATTCACCTTCCCAGAGTTTTCAGGACCGATTGCGATGCCAAACTCTGTCTGTATGAAGGTGTTGTTAATGAGGTCGGTGATGTCCTGGAATGTCTTTCCATAGTCTTCACTGACCCAGAAGAGATAAGGGGGAGTTATGGATCATGTGATACAGCTAAACAAAAAAACCAACCAAATGTGTCCCAACATTTATATTACGCAAACACAGAACTGGATGAAGAAGGACTCATTACACTCTATTAATCGTGTTTTTAAAGGGTTAGTTCACCCAAAAATGAAAATAATGTCATTAATTACTCACCCTCATGCCGTTCCACACCCGTAAGACCTTCGTTCATCTTCGGAACACAAATTAAGATATTTTTGTTGAAATCTGATGACTCAGTGAGGCCTCCATAGCCAGCAATGACATTTCCTCTCTCAAGATCCATTAATGTACTAAAAACATATTTAAATCAGTTCATGTGAGTACAGTGGTTCAATATTAATATTATAAAGCGACGAGAATATTTTTGGTGTGCCAAAAAAACAAAATAACGACTTATTTAGTGATGGCCGATTTCAAAACACCGCTTCAGGAAGCTTCGGAGCATAATGAATCAGCGTGTCGAATCATGATTCGGATCGCGTGTCAAACCGCCAAACTGCTAAAATCACGTGACTTTGGCGCTCCGAACCACTGATTCGGAGCGCCAATATTGAACCACTGTACTCACATGAACTGATTTAAATATGTTTTTAGTACCTTTATGGATCTTGAGAGAGGAAATGTCATTGCTCCCAATGGAGGCCTCACGGAGCCATCGGATTTCAACAAAAATATCTCAATTTGCGTTCCGAAGATTAACGAAGGTCTTACGGGTGTGGAACGGCATGAGGGTGAGTAATAAATGACAGAATTTTCATTTTTGGGTGAACTAACCCTTTAAGGCAAGACACTTTTGAGACAAAAAGACAAATATTTAGATTTTGGGCTATTTAGCTTTTCATAATGTGTTGTCTCAGACTAGTCGGGAAAAAAAAAAAAAAATCTAAAATACACATTAAAGTGTTTATATTATTGCTCTTTATCTATTTGTGTCTGTAGATTTTAATTACAATACAAATCTTTAAAGTATGTTTTCTAAAATAGTTTTTTTTTTCTCATGCACTGAGCCAGAAATCTTCATCTGAGCATCACTTACATGCATCAGACATTACAGTTTTATTTCTATCTACTGTATATTCTGAAGGTTTTTACAGAGGGTTTTGTTAATAAATCATTTGCCTGACTTTATACAACATTTTATTCCTAAAACATGGTGAAACTTATTATTTTTCTGTCTGTTGACAGAATTTTCTGATTTATGGAGTGATCAAAAAAGAGATATGAAAACTCTCTGTAAAAACTTTTGAATCTAATATGTCAAAACCTGGCTTTGTACAATGCTCAGATTCCTGTTCTGAATAATTAAGCAAATTAGTGCATATTTAATTAGACAATGCTAATTTACATATTTAAACATAACATTTCAGACAACTTGTAATGCAAAAAATTTTAATCAGTCAACTTGGAAAGTATGGTGACATCTATTAGTTTTTGTTTTTTTACCCTATTAACCTGAACTGTCTTGCCTTAAAAACTCCTTAATTCTTCTAGCAAGATCTTGGACACTGTCCTAAAAGACACTCTTACCTTCTGTACAGTCTGGACTGACCAAACCGCATGATAAAAAGAGGAACCTGGAATGTGGTCAGCACCAGCAGTACCTGCACAGGAGAGGGACACGGTGAATATTATAGCATGTGCATGTGAATGACTCAGAGCTGCTCAGAAACTCACAGTGCAGTGAAGCATTCATAGAGATTTAAACTCTGGCTCGGCCGAGATGCTGCGGGACACATGCCTGGACTTGAACACAGCCACAATCTCACCCTTCACACTTGATTTATCCAGCCATCACTCAAGAACAGGCACTTGCTGCTTGCAGAGATGATTCTGATTGGTCGGTGCCTTGTTCTCATTTAACTCCTGTCTTTAATCCTTAAGTCAACTTGAAATGGTATTTGCAGTTCATTTTACTTTCATAATGTGACACATTTTCCCGAGAATAAATCAATAATTAACATTCACCAATAGTCCACACAGTCTAGGTGATATCAAAAAATGAAAGCAGTTTCAGAGGCAGAGTAATTTATAATATTTGAATGAAAGATTAAAAAGACAAACATTTCTGATGAGCCGTTTATAAGAAATAACCCACCAAAAGCACAGGTGACTTTTAGTTCATGACTATGAGCTTTCAAGGTATCTATATATGCCTATATTTAAAAAATATATATACATACATATACACATATATACATACAACAGTTTTTTCTGGTTCTCGAATCTGATTGGCTGAGAGCCGTGTGATATTCTAGTGATAACAGCACTCCTACATTTTCACCGTTTGTATCACTCCGTTTGAAGAGACTGTCATGGCGGCCGAACAAATCCACCGTATTTTTTACAAATACTACACTTGTTGTACCACGAACTGTAGTTTTAAGAGTTTCTTAGGCAAGAATGTAGTTGTTTAGACCTGAAATATGTGACTCATATTTAATCATAGAGCCTATTTTACAATTTGTTTAAACGTTTTCAGAGATGCGAGCTCCAGCTCCATGGCTATATATATATGAAAAAGTAAACTAAAAGTTATTTAAAACACAGGACGAACACTTCATGATGTTCCACCCCAAAATCCTGTCTTTAAAAAAAGTAAATAGGGTCCATTTCAATTCATGTTTCTTCTTACAAAAGAAAGATTTGTGGGAATTTCTTTATGTGCCTGAAAAAAGCTGGACTATTAGAACAATATTCGTTAAAGGTGCAATAAGCAATTACCAGAATGGTGCTAACTCTGACACCTCAAAAGTGGAAACAGAGTCTCAAAAGACGCCACTCTTTGAAAATGTTTGCACAGAGTTAAAAGAAATGTATTGGAGTGTTGTTGTTGTTGGGTGAAGGCTGTGCTGGAGGAGTAATTACAGCTTGTACATGTTTTACAGCTGCACTTTGGTTCAGTTCTATAAGAGACGGAGTCAGCCTCCAGTGTTGTTGGCCCTAAATGATGGTTTGAGGTCTTGTCAAGCCAGGCTCTGAAGAGTCTTTCAGCTGCTGAAGCTGTAATTCACTCGTTCTCATTTCACATTGATGTGTGATTGTAGGAGCCACATTCCTGTGAGTCAGATCATGGAGCTGACCACAGAACAGCTTGGTGGATAAAAAAACTTGGGGTAAATGAACAATTACACATTTTTTTGATCGGTTACTGGTTAGTAAACATAGTGGTAGTAACCTAGTGGATTAGAAGGATTGGGATAAATCAAAGGTTGCTGGTTCAAATCCCAAAGTAGCTGGAAATTTCAATCAGGGCCAAAATATTTCTATGCGATTTTTACATTTCTATGAAGATGTTTTTCCTGTGTTCACATATCGAAATTATTTGCACAGCTTGGGTGGTTTGTATTCAATGAGAAGGATCAGATGACATTTTTATAGGACATCAGCAAATCAGTAATTTTGTGGTGGCAGTTTTTCAAGCCCAATTTTAACTTTTTTGATGCTGTTCACACAAAAATACAATGACTTTTCAATTTTGTTGTTAGTGCCGCATTAAAAACACTCCTGCTATGTTGTGGTGGGTTTATTACAAGAATAGTAAATTACTTTAATTAGCCCACAGACTGAAGTAATTACAAGAAACATCATCTGACATTATAACACCCGGTGGCAGTTTTCTCAAAATACCATTTTGCATGACACACTACATTATAAATCACTCGCAGTAGAGTATATAGATTTTTAAATTTTTTTGAAAGAAGTCTCTTATGCTCACCAAGGCTGCATTTATGTGATCAAAAATACAGTATACACAATAATATTGTTGTTATTCAAATTTTAAACAACTATTTTCTATTTAAATATATTTTTCATTGTAAATTATTCAAATCTGAATACTCCAGTCTTCCGTGTCACATGATCCTTTAGAAATCATTCTAATATGCTGATTTCATTCTTTCATAGCTAATATAGTGTTCAAAAACATTTCCTTCCTATTTACATTTAATATCAATTTAATAAATTCACCTTTAATTGTTGTATACAGCTGATGTGGACAGTCCCATATTTTACAGAAACTTGATGCATTTAAAACTAGATAATGTTCATGCTATGGTACTGTATTTCTGTGTAGATAATTATCCAAACTCGACTCACCCCAGTACTGTCTCCAACCCAGGCCAGAGACACCGAGCCACTCAGGTCATTGAAGTTATACTGAAAAAGAGACGTATAGAGACATAATGAAGTATCATTGCAAATAAACACTGTAGTTAAAATTCTGTAGATGGATGATATTAATAATCCCTACACGGCCAACATGGACTTTTTCCCTCTAAAAATATCCAGCATAAATCAAAACAAATTCAATGTAAAACAAAACAGTTCATTTTTATTAACATCACCGCATTTTGGACTCTAAAATCTATTTTATTCTAATATTGTTCTCTCTCTCTCTGTCTAATGCAGGTTTGTTTTCAGAGCGCTTCTGTGGTGAAACTAAACACCACAGGCTTTCACTGAATCCACAGGGATGAGATTACAGGCTGGAAACTAAAAATATATAAAAAAGAATAATAATAATAATAATGACTGAAAATAGGGCTCCAAACCATAGCTTTACATAGCTAAAAATAAAGAAACATCCAGTACAGAGCAGAAAGTAGTCATGCAAATACAACAAATAAAGCTAATATGAGGAAAAAGTGCTTGGAAATGAAAAATGTATTATTGTATTAAAGACAACAAACAACATTTTATATGCACATTTTGTTTGCAAATGTATGGAAGCTTGTTTGCACCATGAAATAATAAAAAAAAAGGTTATTGTGACTTTTTATCTCACAATTCTGATTTTTTTCCTCGCAATTGCAAGTTTATATCTCACAATTCTGACTTTTTTCTCAGAATTGCGAGATATAAACTCACAATTGCGAGTTATAAAGTCAGAATTGCAAGTTATAAACTATATAAAGTATATCTTACAATTCTGACTTAATAACTCGCAACTGCATGTTATAAAGTCAGATTTGAGAGATATAAACTCGATATAAAGACGCAATTGTGTTTGTATCTCACAATTCTGAGGAAAAAGTCAGAATTGCGAGTTATAAGGTCAGAATTGCGTGACAAAAACTCACAATTGCAAGAAAAAAGTCAGACGCAATTCTGACTTTATAACTCGCCAGTTTAAAAATACTTTAAAATTGCCAGGTTAAATCTCAAAAAAAAAGTCAGAATTGTGAGATAAAAAGTTGCAAATACCTTTTTTTATTTAGTGGCGGAAACAAGCTTTCATACAAATCTATCAACAATTTTTTTAATTTGACAGTAAAACCTTCCAAGTTACTAAATATATTCTTAGAAGACAAAAACAGACATAAAAAGACATTAGCTGATGTACACTAAAAGTAAAGAGCTATAAAATTAATGTAGATTCATTGCTCAGATAATTTAGAGAGAAATAACTGTGTTAAATCTGTTGATGTTTCTTTTAAAACACTACACATAGTATCTTTTCATCTAGAGAAAAATCAGAAAAGCAGTATACAGCACTTCTTCTTTTAATCTCATTACTCTATATCACTACATAAACATTAACTGAGACATAAAAGAGAGAAGTTAAACTGATCACCAATCAGCTAAATATGTACTAAATTTAATTTAGTAATGCCTTATAGAAAGCAATGTCTAATAAAAGGCAACTAAGCAAACATATTTACGATGCTTAATCAGAAAAATCCTGGTGATTCTAGGAAGAAAAACACAAGTGCTGGGATTTATCTGTCCACAGGGAAGCGGAACCATGTAGCGACATGCACACAGAAACCACTGCTGATCCGACAGATGGCTGTGCCGCTGTCAGCCGACCCACACTGCTAGCAAATGTGTGTGTGTGTGTATGTGTGTGTGTACGGGCACATTTAAGAGGACAGGCCCGCTGTCAGTCGAGTGTGTAACCTCCCTTTCAGTTTCTCTCGCTGGAATGCGAGACCCAGATGGTGTGTGTGTGTATGCGCGAGGAACAGAGTGAATGCCCCACATTTTCATCTGCCTTACACACTGAGAACAAGAGAGCAACTGATGTCAAAGAGATTGTGGGAGAGAAAAGGAGGGAAAAGAATAAAGAAAGTCCAAGCACACATACATGGGCTCTTTTCCAAAAGCTAGTGAGCTGCCTGGCTACTTGCTACATTACTTCATAGGCTTTTGCCTCTGATATGGAACCTCATAAGTGACCGATTTGGATGCTCTGCATTGACAGCAATTCCGTGAGTCTTTACATGAAATGCACAGGAGATTCGATTCAACTAGTTTCAACTAGCTTTAGTATTTTGCTAAACTAACTGCATATGTATAGCACACATGCTTATTGAGTAAAATATAACAATTGCAACATTTTTAATTAAAATCAACACATCAGACTTTGTCAACTGAGCTTGTTGCAATGCATTCTGGGATTACTTTTTTTTTTTTTTTGCTAAGTGCTTTCATAGAATTTGGCTTAAAGTAATGTTGTTAACATTTGGAACAGTCTTTGTGTCAGGAGCGTTCATGGTGTCTTAAAATGGTGCCTATGTAGACAGTTCACTAGGTTTTGGAACAGAGCCACACATTCCTGGGTGTTTTTTTTTTTTTTTGTAATGGGGAAAATAATGTGGTAAAAGGGTTGGTTGGAAAATATGCTAAACCTTAAGCATTTAAAAGTAATTAAAAATATCTTTTTTATTACAATGGTTTCAATATGAATGTCAAAATAATGACAATAGCAATGCAATTTATTTATAAAGAACAGTATGCCAAAGTGCTGTAAAAGTAAAAAAAAAATTCAATTAAATTAAAAAAAATAATAATAAAATAAAACCTATTTCAAATACAAAACATCAAATTGCATAGGCACAACCAAACAAAATAAATAAAATAATAAAAATAAAACAAAAACAAAAAAATGTTACAAAACATCAAAATGCCAACCAACCATAGAATAGAGTCACAACTGAATACAATCAATGATGTATGATTTTAAAAAGGTAAAGTGTGAAATTTTTCTATGATGTCTTTAAATGCTGGGGGTGCATTGCGTTTTGGCACAGAAACCACTCACAAACCAGAAGTGGAATAAATAAAAGTAAAAACTTTTGATAAATGATGACACTCCATCCACACATATTCAGATCCATTTTGAGTATCTCATCTACTATTTTACGGTCCATATGGACATGTTTGTCTAAGGAGGCCTCCACCACACTCCTTTCTACGGATCACATCCTCTCTGCATTTCTGCAATTCCACCCAAGCCCCTGGAGATCAATGACCATGTCACAGACTACTCCGTTTCTCACTTCTCCTCAGTGATGACATTGTCTTACAATTTTTACACGTTTTTTTTTCTTTCTTGAAAAGCAGCCGTACAAGGTCCAGGGAAGCAAAAGAACCGCAGCATTTTTGAAACTCACTAGCGTCCAGGCCCAATGGAAATTTGCACTCTCACAATCCAAAGTGTGAACAAAAGTTTCCATGTTACCAACCCAGCCAACGTCCTTCTGATGCAACCCACCTCAAAACAGACCCTGAATGGTACATGTGTTCTAGAACAGCAAGAAAAAGATGTCTAAAACACCTGCTTAAACTCCAGGGCTAGTGTTCCTTCTCAATAATGTGTCTTTGAATAATGGATATAGTGGTTGCCTCTTCATTCCTTGCCATATTTAAACCAGAAGGAAAGAAACATGCTGACATCCCATACTGGCCAACAAAACAGGCTTGCCAAGAATGGCCTGCACCACGCCAACAAGTCTTTCTTAAATGGGGGATTAAAGAATGATGTGAAGACATTGTGAACATTCAATGTTCCTTCAGTTTGGAGAAGACCAAAGAACACATGACTCAAAGTAAGGCCCTAAACAAACTCTATGGCTTCACACTAGTGGGTGCTAGAGAATCTGCAGAATTAAAAATAAATAAATAAATAAATAAACTGAACACATAAAAATTATTAATTTCTCCTCCTCTATACATACTTGTAGAAAATAATGAGATGGATTACTCAAGGCTTGACATTAACACAGTCACTTCTACTAGCCATTTTGGCAGGTTGAATTTTACATATAATATATACACTTTTCAATAGTAGTCTTTTGAAAAGGCAACTGAAGTTATAAACTAAGTGCAATGTGTTGTCAAAAATATAGATTTTTCAATACATATCAATACTGAAATATCTGAAAAGCTTTCAATACTCATTTTCCGCACAATAGATACACGATACCAGCTGCGCTTTCTCGCTCTCTCATCTCTCTGACAGTGAGTTGACACACAGACCCGCCTCCCCTCACTCACTCATTTCATTTGCTCCGGATGAATACTGTTGGTGTTACAGGACTTGAATTTCGGTGTGGGACTGCGCGTATTGCGCATAATTTTACTCATTCCCGCAGATTTTGTGCTCACACCCAGAGGCGCACATAAAGCCACCTCTCAGAACTAAATTGAGTTCTTTTTCACTTCTTATTGCTCTTAAACAGTCAAATACACACAAAATAATGTCAAAATGCCGGTCTTGGCGAGTATTCACGTAAACAGTGTCAGTTATGTTTTAAGTGAAGGTAAACAGTTGAGAAAGAAAACACATGTATAACAGTATAATGGATCCCTGTGCCAGGTCTTAAAGTGACAGCAGCCTAATATACACTCTAAAAAATAATGTGTTGGTTTAACAAAAAACAATTAACACAACAGTTTGCATCAATTTTTTTGAGTTATGACAACTTTGAGTGAATGCATGTTCCACTAACAAGCTGCATTGAGTTAGAGGAACTTAATAATTTGTAGCATAAACACAAATTTTTAAGTTGATTACTCAAAAATTAAGTTGCTTCAACTACCACAGTTGTAGCCCTGGAACCAATTCATCTTATCTATTTCAGTTCAAATCAACAGCTATCATAGCACATGCTAACATTTCAACATTTATTCTCCTTATCCAGTCCTATGCAAAGCATGCTGAGAACTAGAAATCCACTGCCTTTCCGAAGTTAAAGACAATTTCATTACGTTACTACAACTTAATTTTTTGAAAAAGTAAATTAACACAGAAACTTGAGTTTAAATTACAGACGATATTAAGTTGATGTATTATGTCATTATTATGTCAACAGAACTCAACAAAATCATGTTTGCAACTTAAAAGGTTTGATTAAAACAATAAATTGGAATTTTTAACTTGCAACCATACATTTATTTAAGTTGTGGTACCAGGTCCCCTGAATTACTTTTTGGAGTGCCTGCTAAAGTGCCTAAAGGGTTTTTAAAAAAATTGAGAACAGTGCTAACTGAGATTTTTTCAGGTATATTAGAATTCTTTAGTAACTGCCACAGTAATACAAGAATACTCCACACAAGCAATGCACTGGCCAAGTATTAGCATCTGTGTTTGTGTGTATGTGAGTATGTGTCTGGCCTAAGGCAATGGTATGGTACACAATCCTAATTGGTTGTGTGGTAATCCTGGCCAGGAATCAGACTCCTTGTATCCCTACCATTAAAGGGCTTGCAAACTGGTCACAGGTCAACGGTGGATTACTAAGGTATGTTTTCACAAAGTTGAGTGATACAATCAACCCGATGGCCCAGTGGGGATATTTGCAGAGAAAATCCATCCTGCGGGGAGAGAGCCAAATAATATTAAAGCACGTCTGCTCTGTTAAGACTTAGAGAGGCCACCTGAGCATGGAGCCACTGAAATCCTCCAGAACAATAACATTCAGACACGGCAGACATGCTTTTCCAAGAGAAATATCTGAAATATATTTTATAATGGCAGAAATGTATAGAAAACTTCAGTATACACTCCTCAATAAGTCCTCTCCAGTGGACATGTTAGAACCATGAGGAACGTTGCTTTTCTGGCATCTCACCAACCCTGAGCATTTCAGAGAGGACAGAAAATGTTCTCTGTACATTCTCCCCAGGACTGGGAAGGGGAAAAACCTGGACGCCTTTCCCTTGTGTTGAACTGGTAAACAGTCTTTGAACCCCAGGTCCAGCCAAAAGAAGCTTTAGACTTGATCCAAACGGCTTCACAGTCTGAGGACCAACAACAAACATGACTTCATTTCTTTTCTAGACAGTAAAAAACATTGAATTTGGGTTTAATAAGAGACACTTCTCAAGTCAGCCCCAAAATAAGTGCTGTTTAGACAGGTGGGCAAATGCTAACACGTGATTCCAAAACATGCACAAAAATATCCTGGAACCAAGATCTTAAACCATGTTTTCCTAACTGGAATGCCACGCCAAAATGGGTAAGAGGTCAGCAGTTCGTTAGATGGAGCCGTGTTTGTGTTTTCATTGGACTCGCATAAATAACTCCCTACTGGCACAACTTGGATTTAAACATCCAGAGCAGAGTCTTAAAAGTCTTCCGGCGTCCAAAAGAGCATCTCAAATCATTCAAATGCAAACTTCATCCACAATGCTGTTTGAACATGCGTACCGTTATAAGTTCACACAGACTTCATTAGAAGAAACTACAGGCAGTTGTTAAAAAGACTTTATTGTGAGCTTGTAAAATTTCTAATTGCTCTGACAGGTCATAAATTCCATCGGGCAGAAGATGATCAACAGCCAGTTTTCACGTTGACCGACCACAGACTCTTGCACAACACCGTGGTTGCGCATTTTGGACTGAAATAGATCTGGAATTTTATACCTCAAACTTAGCACTGCAAGCATCCTAATAACTGCTTTTTAGATCATAAACATGATGCTTCACTGATAACTAATTATATTTTATCAATAAATCACTGGGTAAATAACTAGTGTTCATTGCAGTGTTGATATTTTGTTGGATATCATTGGACACAATAAGTTGGTACATTTAGAAAGCATATCAATGGCAAGTATTAAAGGATTAGTTCAAAATTTTCTAAAAAATTACTCACCCCCATGACATCCAAGATGTCTTTCTTTCTTCAGTCGAAAAGAAATTAAGGTTTTTGAGGAAAACACTCCAGGATTTTTCTCCATATAGTGGACTTCACCGGCTACCAACGGATTTAAGTTCCAAAATGCAGTTTCAGTGCAGCTTTAAAGAGCTCTAAACGATCCCAGCCAAGGAATAAGGGTCTTATCTAGCAAACATTTCCAATGTGATTACGTAATGTATAGCGGATCGCAGAGCAGCACAAGACAAGCATTTGTGGTTAAAAAGTATATACATTTTTTTTTTTACAAAATAACGCTAAACAAGACCCTTATTCCTCGTCTGGGATCGTGTAGAGCCCTTTGAAGCTGCATTGAAACTGCAATTTGCGCCTTCAACCTGTTGGTAACTGTTGAAGTCCACTATATGGAGAAAAATCCTGGAATGTTTTCCTCAAAAACCTTAATTTCTTTTCGACTGAAGAAAGAAAGACATCTTGGATGACATGGGGGTGAGTAAATTATCAGGAAATTCTAATTCTGAAGTGAACTAATCATTTAAACTTCCTGGAATGACACCTTAAATCATGCAGCTAGTTGAAAAGAGGCCTGCTATAACTTTTTTTTTTTTGGTTTTGCGTTTCCAGCTAAATTAAAACTTTAATTTCGGTAAAAAAATCAATTTCGGTGCATCACTAATAAAAAACGTGGGATTCAAAAGTCTAGTTGCAAGCATTCTAATCAAACAACCATAGTTTTATAAACATTATATTATTAATATAGCACTGTTAAGCAGTTTGGATGTACATGCAATGAAATCCCCACCTCAAGAGGGGCCTTATATAAATATTTCAATCATAATAAAGGTTCAAAACAGGCTCTAACTACAGGAACTTTACAAGTACTGTTGGAAGGAACTCTACAGTACATGTATGCATGCAAGCTGATGTTCAAGACTATCCAAACAGGTGTTAAAAGCACTGAAGCTGAATTTAACAAGATGTTTTTGAGAGACGTTGCCTTAAATACTTTTCCCACTGTTGTCATGCCCCAAGCCTTTTCCCGTTTCAGAAACATTCCTTTCTTGGAGGAAGCATTTCACATCTACAGTCATTTATGCTGGACGGAATGTGAGAGGACGAGAGCCAAAAACACTGGCCATAAAAGAACTGGCTCGGTGTGCTTTCTTAACAACAACAACAGTCTTTCTCTATCAGCACTTAGACTAAACTCATGACTGATTGCCATAGCTTTTCCAAAAATGTCAATGTGCTCTGTATTTGGATAAATAGGTGATGCTTTCCACAGAGCAGGACTGATATGAAAGATATAGATTGGCATACATGTAGCTTATCGTTTACCGATAATTCCTGCCAAGCGAGAGGTCGTGCCAACAGCTGGTAAAATGTAATTGATGTGCTCGGGGGAGAGAGTTAGATAAGAGAGATTTATTTGAGGCAGCGTGTTTCCTGACTTCTTAAGGGTTAGTAATCAACCACGGGCCACTGTAATGAATGAGCTCTGACTAGATCTAGTTAAGCAGAATCACCTGACCCTTCTGGACATACATACAGGAGAAACACGTCGCAGAGACATGAAGAGGATGAATGCATTTGTTCTCTTGGCATAAAGATGAAATCTGTGGAATGCCTTAAAGGAACATCAAACACAAAAACTCTGGCCCATCCATCGTATTATAAGCTGATACATGTTGAGTGATGTTTTTAATCAAGCGTATGGAAAACTTCACAAATATCATTTTATTTGAGAGCTTGTTTTCATACACTTCTAAAAACGTAATAAACATTAATAATTCCATTAGAGACATGGAAGCCTTAAAATGCTGGTGTGGTGTGGCAATGCTATGTGATATTTGACTGAAAAAATAACATTCACTTGCTGAGAAAGGTGATGTAGGTACATTATTAGGTAATCTCAGACCAGAGGCCAGTAGTATGATCTCACTTTTGTGATTTATGGTCCCTAGAAATTTAGGAAGAGCTTCCAAAGTAGGAAAAAAAATCATTCTCAATTCTACGTATAAAAAAAGAAGAAGATACTAACTAAATTAAGAGACTTAAACTTAATAAACTTAAACAAGAGTGTTAACTAGTCAAAACAGAAAGAAAAATCATAAAATAAAAATTATATACACAAAGTTTTCATTGTATTATATTATATTATGTGCCTATACTAACTGTGATGCGAGTATAAGGAGTAAGAGATGTTTTGACCTACCGTATGAGTGTTGTTTTTTAACGTAGAATCATAGCCGTGCAGTGATTCACATTGATTTTGTACGGATTCTTCACTCCTTTTCATCCTGACATGATCCGGCTGCTGTAAATCTCTCAAACTGAGCAGATTTCGTGATTTGTGACTCTTTAGAAACATGGTTTGCTCATTCCTAGAGCTGCTGGGTCTCTCTTCAAAGTCCATGCAAAGAGCCACTGAGAATAACACAACCAAAACCCAGCAGAATACGGTGCTCATGGTTTCCGTTTTAATGTGCACAAAATTCTTCTGTCTAAATATCCATAAGTATCAGGTTTATTGGTAATAGAAGAGAACGTGCAGTGTTTACACTCTGACGCATGTCTGTAGAGAAGCCGCTGTTCGCACTGCTAAACTCACGGATTGTTCAAGATTAGGATGGGCCGTCCGTTCGACACGCCCATTTTCATGAATATTAATTCAGGCGCTCTGACGTTGCCTGGTAACCTTTTCAATGGCCATAGGTTTGCACCCTATGGTTTGCACGCGTTAGAATTCCAAAGGATTAACATTAATATTAATTAGGAAATAGCGACATTGCATCGCAATTTACCAATGGCGAAGGCCTGGTTTATGAATATTAAGAGACAAGCATTCACTATACTAGAATTGGGTTAACCACGCCTTCTGCTGACCAACCTATCTTACAAATTGTGACACCGTCTGTCTTCCTTCCGATTTAATATGACAACAAAACTACCATGTGTTTGACTATGTGCTGTGAAAAGTTGAAAAGTTTTATTTAAATGTCATCATTATTATTATTATTATTATTTTTATTTCATAAATATTATTGTAAGCCGTCATACTAAAAACATTTGATATTACAGAAACTGGCTAACACATTTAATTTAGTGCTGTCAAATCGATTGATCGGATCTAACATAAATGTTTGCATAATATATGTGTGTGTATATATATATAATTATATTTATATATTTTTATATGTCTGTGTATGTATATGTACACACAGATATACACATATAATATATATAACTATAATAATATATACGCATATATTTCGTAAACAAACTTTTATGTTAGATGCGATTAATCAATTTGACAGCACTCAATTGATTACTGTATATTATAATTGTTACGTATATTGAATACATTTAATTTATAAAATATTACTGTACTATATTAAATGATAAATAATAGTTTCTACATATTTTAAAAACCACTAATAAAATGAACAAATTTGTGACATTGACCATGTTAACTCCTTCGTACAAAGAGCCATTAAGTATAATTAAAAAATATTTTATATATTTTTATATTTCATAGAAATATATTTAACAATAACATTTGAGTTTCACACAAATATGTTTACACCTCTTTTAAATGCATGGTACTATATTAAATTATAAAAATGAGCATAATATTTACACACACACACACACACACACACATGTGGTTCAAAGGTATATAATAAATCCTTCTTTAGGCTTTTGTGAATTTGCATGTAATTAAACTGCTGTACTTATAATAAAGATTTACAGCACATGATGCTGGACGGAACCTATAACAGCATATATGAAATTTTCTTAATTGACAATTTTTTTTTATTAGTCTATAATTGATTCATAAAAGAAGAAAAAACCAAACATCAGTTTTTCAACAACAGTTTATTATCTCAGTGATTGGTAACAAAAAGAACCCCCCCATTTACTTCAACTACAAGATCTGCTGTCCTGTTCTTGTACAGAACTATAGAAATTTTGGGATTGACAGAGGAAAAAAAAGTATAAAGACTCAATTCCTGTCTGAACAGGCAAACCGTGGGATGCAGCCAGAGTATTCCGTATGCAATTGCTGTGTGATGATTCACACAAAATTACACTGGATATTTCGTATTGAACATCAGTCAGGCTTTGCAGAGCTCTGTTCAGCTCTAGATATCCTTGATGACATCCTCAAGCTCTTCTTTTGTGTACATGTGAAAGGTCTTGCCAGGCTCTACTGTGGCAAGCTGCAGGCAGAGAGAAAGTAATTGTCAGACCTTCAAATACTTTTACATTAAATTATATTTCAAATGACCAACACCATGTGAGGTGAAGTGCTTGTGCATTACCTCAATGTTAGTGGCATTGAGTTTCTCCTCCATCACTTGTTTCAGAATAGTGAGAGAAGACTTGATGGCATCTTTTAATGTCATGGACTGAAAAAGATAAAGAGACATTTCATGAATGTTTAGTGAAGGGAAAGAAGCGACAAGTATAGCATGAATTTTTTTTTTTTCAAAGCAATTAGATTTATGGAGAAGTCTTTTGGACACCGGCCTCTGCTTATTAGATTGCAGGGTCACATGGGTGAGTCTGGTGACTAAAGTTACATTAGTAGAGGCATGACATACTGGAATAGCAAGATGGGTTGGGTGGATTTAAAAAGGGACTCTTATTTCCTGAGCACGTGGCTCAATTTGCTGCTATAGGATTCTCTCAGGAGGAACACTTCTCTGTGAGAATATCACCTTGAAATAACCTGGCTGTGAAATTATGGATCAGATGGCTGAGTTAGAGCTTAGAATTGTGTTATATACACATGGACATGAGGAGATGATTTTGCATTATAGAAAAAGTACATAAGTATAATACACACTAAACTACCATGTTCAAGATTAGGATGGGCCGTCCGTTCGACACGCCCATTTTCATGAATATTAATTCAGGCGCTAAGTCAAAAGTTTGGAATCGGTAAGATTTTTTAATGTTTTTAAAAGAAGTTTCGTCTGCTCACCAAGGCTGCATTTATTTAATTAAAAATACAGTAAAAACAGTAATATTGTGAAATATTATTACAATTTAAAATAACTGTTTTCTGTTTGAATATATTTTATAAAGTAATTTATTCCTGTGATCAAAGCTGAATTTTCAGCATCATTACTCCAGTCTTCAGTGTCACATGATCCTTCAGAAATCATTCTAATATGCTGATCAAGAAACATTTATTGTGTACAATTGTACAAAATATTTGTGTACAATATATATATATTTTTTCAGGATTCTTTGATGAATAGAAAGTTCAAAAGAACAGCATTTATTTGAAATATAATCTTTTGTAACATTATAAATGTCTTTACGGTCACTTTTGATTAATTTAATGCATCCTTTCTGAATAAAAGTATTAATTTCTTTCATTTCTTTTCAAAAAAATAAAAATAAAAATTCTTACTGACCCCAAACTTTTGAACGATAGTGTATAATGTTACAAAAGCTTTGTATTTCAGATAAATGCTGTTCTTTTGAACTTTCTATTCATCAAGGAATACTGAAAAAAAAGTACACAACTGTTGTCAACATTGATAATAATCATAAATGTTTCTTGAGCAGCAAATCAGCATATTAGAATGATTTCTGAAGGATCATGTGACACTGAAGACTGGAGTAATGATGCTGAAAATTCAGCTTTGCCATCACAGGAATAAATTACTTTATAAAATATATTCAAACAGAAAACAGTTATTTTAAATTGTAATAATATTTCACAATATTACTGTTTTTACTGTATTTTTAATTAAATAAATGCAGCCTTGGTGAGCAGACGAAACTTCTTTTAAAAACATTAAAAATCTTACCGATTCCAAACTTTTGACTGGTAATGTATAATATAGGTTTTCAGTTATTAACTGAATTATTTGACCCTGAATTGCCTATATTTGCCTTTAAAATTAAATTATACAACTTATGATGCAAAAATGGTTGCTAGGCTAGTGCGATTTGTTTTTAACAATATTTACTTAATATCAAATTAGACTTCACTAAGATGTTTTAGATAAAAGAAAATAATAATAATGCTACTTTTGAAAGTTTGTGCAGGCTCAAGGGATGTTGAGCTGTGCATTCAACTTGAGCATCAAAACTGAGCTTTCAGATTACCATTTCATTATTAATTTTACCATAAAACCTTAAAACGTAAATGGAGATGAAGAGGATAGAGTGGGTAAATGTACCTTGTGGTAAACCTCCTGCAGAGAGCTCTGAGCACCTTCAGATGCTGAGCCAATAGCCCTGGCATCACACTGGACAAAAGTGCCAGAAGGATCCATGTGGTATCTGTATTTAAAAAAAAAAAAAAAAAAAAAAAAAGTTTTTGGTGTGATTTACATACTTTACAAACCAAACAACTCTGTACAAGTGCCTAATAAAGAAAAACCCAGGTATTCAAAACTTCTCAGAACTTTTCGGATCTTGGAAAATTTTGAATTGTAATGGAATATTAATAATATATATTAATATATATTAATAATAATTATAATGCTTTTGATACTGATTTCTTCTAGAACTGTACGCTTCAGGGGAAAAAACATCTAATTCCGTTTTTGTGATTGCAAATTAAAATGTTCTTTAAAAAACATAAAAACTTAACGTTTGCTGTGCTTGTTAATAGAACTGCACAATTTGGCCAAAAAATCTGTTATTATATATCACAATATATATAACTAATAATTGTATTATTATCATTATTATTAAAAAAAGAACACAGTGCTGCAATACACTGAAACATGCAGCATGTTTATATAATTAAATCACAGCCTTGACGATAATAATTGATAATCGCACTAAGCCATGTTGCTGTTTAACAATATTTACTCTATCAAATTAGACTTACAGACAAATCACTAAGATGTTCTAGATAAAAAATAATAATAATAATGCTACTTTTGAAAGTTTGTGTAGGCTCAATGGATGTTGAGCTGTGCATTCAACTTGAGCATCAAAACCAAACATCAAAATCTGTTTTATAATTATATTGATTATAATAATTATGTTTTTGATACTGATTTCTTGTAGAACTTCACGACGCAGGAAAAAAAAGAATTTTGTTTTTTATGATAACTATTGTGATTGCAAATTAAAATGCAAAAAAAAAAACCTCCAGGTTTGCTGTGCTTGTTTGTAGAACTGCACAATTTGGCCAAAAAAAAAAAAAAAAAAAAACCTGATTATATCATTCTACCTAATAATTATTATTATTACTGTTATAAAAGAACAGTGCCAGGATTCACTCTGAAATATGCAGCACATATACTTATATAATTAAATCACAGCCTTGGCGATTTGATAACTGCACTAAGCCATATTGCAATTTCATATATCATATATCCCTCATTTCTTGGAATGTACATCAAGCAGGATAAAACATTGAAAAATAAAACAAACCAGCGAAATTTGTATAAATGTGTTTTTTAATATCTATTAAAACAAACTGCTCTACATTCACCTAGCTAAATATGCTAAAAGCAAAAAGAGTACTTACAGCTGAGGTCCTTTCTCATCCACACCTCCAAAAAGCAGAGCGACACCAAAAGGACGGCTCTAAAGTTGAAAAAAGGAGGACATTTGTATTTAAACCACAACCAGAGACTACCGTCCTCAGTGAACTGAAAACAAGTGCAATAAAATTGAAGCCAGATGGCTCTTACCATAGCGCCAGGATCAGCGTCCTCCTCTCCAAACTGCAGAGCGAGGTTAGACACGGCCTGCGTTACGCTCTCCACTGTCATTGTCTCATTGTAGGTAAACCAATGGTTCTGCAGAAACACTAGAATTCTTACAATATAATCTTTTGCATTTGGAGTGAAAACTTTCTGCCACCTTGTTACGTTCTATGCATTTGTTTTTCTTTTTCCCTCTCTTTCTCACTATGTCTTTCCCACTCGCTATCTCAGGTTCACTGTGATAAGCCGTGTCAATCATCTTTAGGGCGGTTCTTCTGCGTCCAATCCGCTGCCGCCCCGCTGGTTTAAAAGCCTTCCAGCGTGCAGTTTGGCAGCAGTGTGTGTGTTCAGTGTCTTGAGTTGTGTAACTTGTATCAGCTGTTTATTGAATCCCATTTGTGTCTGTGTAGTCTAACCATTTGTTACTTTAGTATTTGTTCTTGAAATGCCAATGTTCTGAGTTTATGGTTCTTTATTGGGTAAAAGAGAACAGGTAAGCAGATCGCACGATGTACACTGTGCCCGAAGTAATGTCAAGTGTTAGAAACACTAGGTAAGAAGTGTACGCCACTCTATGTATTTTTGTTCTTAGTTAGAGTAGAATTCGGTTTATTTTTCACATTTTTCTTTTGTTTAGTTAGAGGGTTTTAGAGAGTAACTTTAAGGGAATTATTTTTGGTTTTATTTGCAGCCATTTAAGTTCCTTTTCCCTATGACTATATGTATTTTATTTTGAGTCGTCTTATGCATTGTACATAGCTCATTCATTGTATTTAGTGGCTTCGGCTTTGTGTAATAAATTATCAAGTTTTCAACGCTAATAGTAGCCTATTCATTGTTCTTTTTACTTTTTCCAATTTACCAGCAGTAGTGCGAAATATAATGGTTACGTTCCATCTCCTTGACCTTTAAAGACCGTCACACACCTGTACACAATTATTACTGAATGAGGCTTTGGTGACAATAAAGATTTTGAAGAAACTTTCACTAACCTGTGTTTCCACTCTTGCTTTGTCGATAAGTGTTTTTGCATCAGCTATTAAGCCACTCATGGCACAGCCTGTAATGAGAAATGAACATGATCATTCACTACTAGCTTTATTACCCTTATCCTCACTGAGAATATGTAATATAACATGTTTTATAATAAGAGTTTGTCATACCAATATGAGTGTCGATCTCTACAATCTTTTCAATGCTGCTGGGCTCCATCAGAGGAGAGGTTATTCTCTTCTCCACAGCGAGACACACTCCCTCCGATGTCTGAATGCCAATGGCTGTGGACCCCAACTGTAAAGTCACACAAAGCAAAACAAATTAGCGCCGACATTCATGAGAAAAGCTGAAAAAGACACAATATTTTGGTAATAAGATGTATTACACATCATATTATTGAATATACTGAAAATATTTACCTTGATGGCTTCAATAGCATATTCAACTTGAAAAAGCCTTCCTTCTGGTGAGAAAGTGTTTACTCCTCTGAGGATGGAGAAAAAAAAATGTTAATGTAATACAGTAAGTGTATTCAAATATGCATTAACAATACCTGTCATACACTGTAATGAACTGTATGTATGTGTATAATGAGTTAAAGAAGGTCTTATATCGGCAAGCAAAACAAAACTGAAAGTGAAAGTTTCAAGACAAGACAGTGACATTACACGCTTTGAAGAGATTTGTGTAAATATCCTATATATGTATAAAGAGCAGGCACTGACACCACAAGAATGAAACACAAATGATGGAAAGTCATTCAAAGCAGTGAAAGCATAAAGTATAGATAAAGGTCATTCTTCATCTTACCTGTCATATTCTGATCTTGTCAGGAACATTTTGAAATGCAAATCTAGAAAAATCAATACGAAAATGTTAAAACAGACCTGGATTTTCTAACTTTAAATGAAATGAGTTAGCGCAAAACAGCTCGCTATGTTAGCGGCGCGATGTTGGCATTGGAGTTCATAACCAATCAGAGACCGGCATCCCTTCCACTGATTGGACGATTTTGAGATGAAAGGCGGGACTAAGAGTCAACTGTCTATTTGATTGGCCGAACCACTATTCACTCAATGACAAGGCATGTTTCATTTCAACCAAGTCATTTATATGTTGTGAGCTCTTTAGAAATACTCCCAGCGTATTTATTTTCATCTATGCACTTTTAAAAACTCCCAAAGGCCTCAATAAACAGTTTTCCCATAAGGTTTTTATATATTTTGTTATTTATTTTGATAAAACCATGTGAGAACACACACATGAGCATCTGCCGTTAGCTAACCGGTTTACTACTAAATAAACAACACATGAGCCGTTTAAAACAACTTTATACAATATGCACTGTTGTTTCAAATGCTTTTGTCTGCTGAGCTGCGATTTGCTGCAGTAGAACACAACAACAAATGTATGTGATGAATCTCTTACCTTCTGCAGTAGAGGGTGAGTTTGCTAGTTTCAACAGTGCAGGAAGTGTTTATACATAATCGACCGACAAAAACATTTCAGACCAACTTAGGTTCCTACCCTATTGAGTCCATCATAGAAGTCTTTAGCACACTGGCTGTGAGTGGTTGTAATACTTTATTGTTCCGTATGACGACGATATATATAAAACATCGAAACAACATAATTATTTACAAATAAAAGACACCAAAATATGCAATCAAATTATAACATAAATTAAATTTCTCATGTAACATTTTTATTTTAAGTCCAAATACAACATTGCCAAAATTGTTACTAATGCTGGTTCCTATTAAATAGAAAATATTTGTGATTTCTTAGGATAAAATGGGTAATTGTAGCCCACAATTATAACATTATATTCGAAAGCCATCATTTAAAACATTTAAGAGGCCTAAAATTCAGATTATCATATTTTTGTTTTTGTTTAGGCTATTAATTAGAGAACATGATCAATTTAAACAATGTTTATTGTAAAAACACATAACAAAGGTCACACAAACCTTGTTTTAATAAACTTGCTTAATGAAATAATCTTTTAATAAAGTAAATATTTTTTTAATAAAAATATTTTTAAAATAATAAAATATTTTTAATATTTATTAACTATTTTATAAAAGCAATTAGATTAATGAAACAAAGAAATAATTCATTTCCACTAATAAAATCACAATCTTTTGCTTATTTAGGCCATTTTGTGCATATTTCTAGAGAGATCTGGCAACACTGCAGTGCATTTACGCGTGTGTGTCACTTTAAGGGAAAGTTGAAATCACGTGTTTCACTGTAGAAAGTTTGACAAGTTGGTCGACACAAGTCCTTTATTTTTCCCGCTATCGAAAACCTTGAACGTCATTGTCTTGTGTCCTCTTTTTCTGTTAATAACGAAATCGGAAACTACCCTGGAGTCGACGTCTTTTCTATTAGCGTCAATATAAAAATACACCCACAACATGGAAATCCTGCAGGTAATAAACTAACAGCAGTTTGGTGGTCTTCGTCTTTTCCGCTCAGGAAAATCGATTAAAAGATTTCGTCTTTATTTTCTCCACTTACAGAAAGTCATGTCGGGTTTTAGTCTGGATTTGGGACCTGTGAAAGAGCCACTGGGATTTATCCGAATCCTGGAATGGGTAAGTTCCTACGATCATTCAACAGATCCAAATGTCACATTGTATCTTTTTGATGGAACGTTCATTATGACAAATGATACATTGTTGCAAATGTTTTTAAACGCTGTATCATTCGATCATATCCATGTACCTTTACACGATGATGCAAGTTCGTTTCAGTCACATATGGTGCTGTTGTTTTGTCAATAAGGGGCAACACCCATGTCAAAGTAATGTCAACTGGACCAAAACTCGTATATTGTCCATTATTAAGGTCATCTACACACATACACATCTGTACATGTGTCATCTGATAGGGACTGTGCTGTAGAAATTTTCTCAAGCATACAAATGCATGCAAATTTATAGAAGTCCTGCCTTGTACACTGTCTCTTGAGAACTGAATGGTGTTTACTTTGCCAACTGTAGAAGCAACCAAGACAGCCCTGTTTGCCACATGCGCATTAAGAGGCTCCTATGGTGGACTTTAGACTTATAACACATATACCTCTGCAAACAATGGAAAATCTAGGCTATAAAACACGCCTACCTGCGGGGTTCTCCGACTGATGTGGGTAACTAGGCCTCGACTCGCTCTCTGGAGGTCATTAACCTACTAAGAAATCAGGCTGGATATGAAATTAACTTTTTGATTCAGTCTGATCTGGTTTACGTGCTATACAATTAAGTTTCGATGATCTGGAAAAGATTTAATAGATTCTAGAATGTAGAAGCTTCCTTCGGAAGGGCATCTCATCTACTGTTGCATGGCTTGTGAGCTAAATATATTTTTGTTTGTCCTCAATTTAGTTGTAGACTAGACTGAAATTCAATCCAGTTGGTCTGGTATAGTTTAGAAGTCCGGAAGTAGAAGCTAACTGCCACAAATTTTAGTGTTGACATGTGACACTATACCTGCATAAACACTGACGTATATATCCGACAGCACTAAAAGCAGCCAAGATCATTTTTAGAAGTGATGTTGTATGTACAGAAAAGAATCCCAGCTGCTGTTGCTGAAATAGCATGTAGTTTATTAGATATTCACTAACAGGACTGGTATCTAATTCACCGGGCCATGTTGTTGCATTATTGATCCTACGGAAGTAAGTTGCAATAGTCTTTCCTTCCTTATTTATATATCTGTATCAAAGTAAAACAGCTTCTTGAACAAGAAAAATTGTGGGGCGGGACTTGATTTTGTCCATTGAGAATTGATTTGATCATTGAACGGTTGTGGTTTGCTATTGGTCAATATCAGGTGAGTGACAGGTTGTCCTGCCCTCGCGCCAGTAAACACGTCTTCAGAGAAGAAAATAGTGATGGGATATCTGATTCTTTTCCGCAAACTGGTTCTTTCGGAAAGTTCGTTTCAATGCACTGGTTCAAAAAAAAAAAAAAGGATTCACCAGTTCGTTTGCGCAATGCTGTTATTAAATCACCCAATAATGATATGAAACGCAGATGTTTTACATCTCTAGTGAATAAACTAGTCTTAATCAACTCACCTTTTTACATAAACCATAAAAAACCATTAAAAACATTTTTAATTTAAGCCCCTGTTTCAAGTCAACTGCTCAGTTTAGGCTTGCTTGTATCAGCAGCTCATCTTTGCGGACATGTCCAAGTCCGAACTGTTTCCTCTGTTCAGCATACTGGTGATTCGAGAACCATTGTAACCATTAACCGACTCTTGAACTGCTATCAGTTTACTGCTGTTGACCTGAGAACTACTGCCATTGGATCACTCTTCCAATGTTTTATTTGTTATACACTTTATGCTTTTCAGCAAAAGACATCAGAAACATATGTTTTGCCCCCTTTATGAAACCCTCGGCAGACAGTACTCATCATGTCGGACAGTTCAGTGGACTAACTGAAATGCTGAATGAGTTGGCAAATAAAGACATTGTAGGATCATATACTCCTGGATATTGACTCATTTAAGTGACCTGACGTGTGTAGCCAAGTATGGTGTCCCATACTCAGAATTTGTGCTCTGCATTTCACCCGTCCAAGTGCACACACACAGCAGGAAGTATTGAACACACGCACACCTGGAGCAGTGGGCAGCCATTTTATGCTGCGGGGCCTGGGGACCTGCAATTGGGGGTTAGGTGCCTTGCTCAAGGGCACCTCAGTTGTGGGTAATGAGAGTGGAAGTGGAAGAGAGCGCTGTTCATTCACTCCCCCCACCTACATTCCCTGCCGGTGCTGAGACTCAAACCCGCGACCTTCGGGTTATAAGTCCAACTCTTTAACCATTAGGCCGTGTGTCCACCAGAGCGTTTTTATCCAGCTGAAAACACCTAGCTGTGAGCGCTTGAGAGCGCTTCGGCTGCGCAGCATTTTTATTTATTTTTTTATTTTTTTTATTTTTCTTTTAAATCAAGTCACTTTGCTTGCTATGATACGGAATATCCTTGGAAGTGTTACTAGTATCTAATTTCACAGTTTGTTTCTGTACTATTTACAAATGTCGATACAATGTCAAGTATTTGCTCTGGCTCTTGTTTTAAATAATTTGTTCTGTTATTATGCTTCTTGTTGTCATCTGTTGATGTTGTACAAACAGAATGTGATGGTTGGTCGGTGTTGTATTTGTCCCGCCCCTACTCCTCTGTGATTGGACGGCTGGGTACAAAGTAGGCATGTGACGGTATCAAATTTTCATGTTGCGATTAATTGCTGAAGCTTTTATCACGGTATACGGTATTATCACGATGTTGAAATAAGTTGCAAAAAAAAGTGTTGCCATAGTATAACAGGTTTAAGAATTCTTTTTGTAATAACAATAACAAAGAACTCTGAATGTTTAAATACAATAATACAATACACAAAAAAAATATAAAGTAACATTTTTAAACAGATTAAAGTGAAAAAGAATTAAGAACAACTATAAAGAACAACAGGTAACACTTTACAATAAGGTCTCATTATTTAATGCATTAACTAAGATTGAGCAGTAGCTACATTTGTTACAGATTACAGAAAGTATTATTATTATTTTTTTGTTGTTGTTAACACAGAAATACAACTGATCATTGTTAGTTTTATCTCAGGTCCATTAAATAAGTTCTTTTTATTTTAGTAATGTTATTAAACAGTAACTACGAAATTAACATTAACTAAGAATAATTAATGCTTTATAAGTATTTTTTCATTGTCAGTTTGGTAATAATGAATTAGCATTAACTAATGAAGCCGTATGTCTCAAAGTTTTACTGAACAATAACAAATAATCAGAACATTTCTAATCATTAGGGCATGTTGTAGTCCAGATTAAAATATGAAAATGTTTAAGTTTGATACATAAATAGCCTATTAAGTCTTTAAGTATTAAGTATTCGGTGCTGTGATGAACAACACTGAGATTACAAAAAAAAAAATGAATGGCTGTTTGAAGCTTTTTAAAAACTTCACTATCGCAGTTGCTTTGTTTGCGGGGTTTCCGGGGTAACCGCTGCATTCTGCTGTTCCATCAGCGCCCTCTGCATCAGAGAGTGAACGTGCACTTTCATTTAGGGCGTCTCCTTCACTCGTTCCTCCCTGTGCTTCTCATGCACGTTGGGCTTGTGAGCGCGTGTCACTTTCACGCAGAATACAGTGGTGTTGTGCATTTTATACGGTTGATGGGGAAAGTATTCTTAAATGCATTATAAAAATGATAATAATTGGTAATAAATTATTATTTACGGTATTTTGAAGTGCCCACGATAACAATATTGTGCATATTCATTATCGTGATATCGCATTACCGAACATCGGCACATGTCTAAGTATAAAGTGACAGTGATAAACTCTGCGTTTTACCCAAAGTTGAACATTCTTCAACTCTCGTCTCGGCGACTGGTAAACAACGCTGAGCGTTTAGCGATTTAGCATGAAATAGGCGCTCAGTGCCTCGTTACACTCCTGGCATTTTTAAAAACGTGGCGCTCCAATTGAAAACAATTGGAAAAATATGCCTTAGGCCACAAGTGCCCCCATACATAACATACCTGTACAGGGTATGTTTCGAGATGGAGTGAGTGTCAGGCATGTCCAAAAGTGAGTTTTGATTAAGTAACTTGTAGATCTGTGCTGACTCAAGTCACAAACTGTTTCAGACGGTTCAGTCCTAAAAGAACTGGTCCAAAAGAATGATTCGTTTGCAAACTGGACACAGAGCCGGCCCTCCCTATAAGCGAACTAAGCAGCTGCTTAGGGCCCCGCTGCCATCAGGGGGCCCCCAAGAGCAAATTAAATGACAGCTTGATTTTTACAGCGCTTATTCTATCAGTTGCATTTCTAGCGCCTCCGTCCCAATACTGTAGGCTACAACTCGACGTACATCACGTTGCATCACGTTAACGCAGCGGTAGAGTTACACTCACGGGACTCTGCACTTATTCGCAATCACAAAAGTTTATTATTTGCATGTGCTTCAATGTCTTGCTGGTTGAACATTTCATTCTGACATGCACTTTTTCTGAGCGCGTACACCCTAAAAACACTAAAAGCCTGTCAAACAGTGCCTGAATAGCGGACTTTATCTTTCACATCTGATTGCACTAATACTGTCAAATACACACAAGGTTTACATAAACATACCTGGTTATGTCTAAAGTGAAAGTAATCAGTTGAGAGAAAATCGGATGAGTGTCTGTATTTTAGATGTGTGCAGGTCTTAAAGTAACAGCCGCCTAATAGTAAACATGCTGCCTTTGTCCTTAAAGTAAAAAAAATTTTTTTGTCATTATTCACTTTTTCTCATGTTGTTCCAAACCTGTATTAATTTCTTTCTTCTGCTGAACACAAAATAAGATATTTTGAAGAATGTGGGAAAACCAAAGAGTTGGTGACCAGCAACCCTCATTCTTCAAAATATCATATTTTGTGTTCAGCAGAAGAAAGAAATTAATACAGGTTTGGAACAATATGAGAGTGAGTAAATGACAGAATTGTAATTTTTGGGTGAACTTTTCTTTTAATGTTAATACATTTATTATTGTTATCTTTCTACAGGTCCATCTGAACTGTTAATTTTATGACATTATTTAAGTATTTAATTTAATATTGTCCATTTTGTACATTTACATTTATTTTTTATATAAGAAGATACTGTTTATCTTAAGTTATTTTAACCAAGGGGCCCCCAAATAAAATTCTGCTTAGGGCCCCATAAAAGCTTGGGCCGGCCCTGACTGGACATCACTAGAAGAGAATATATTTTGGTGCAAGAGGGAGAGGAAATTATTTTGATTTAAAGGTTACAAGGGTACATTAAAAAAAAAAAAAAAAAAAGATGCACAGATAAATCATTTATAATAAATACTGCAATATTCCATGAAAAAACAAGAATTGTCGATTTTGATTTCATGGTGACTTTAAATGATGTCTAGGCCTTTGTTTTTTCAAGGACATATTTTTTTTCTTCTCTCACCTGGCAGGTCTACTTCACTTTCACTTTTAACCCTTTGTAAACATTTGCACTTGGCACACAATTTTGCCTTGTCTTTGCAAGTCATTATAATTGCGAACATGCAAGGGTACAAAAAGTAAACGTGCAATTTTACACAATAGTGCGCTGTTTTGGATCCTTTGTATGGGGAGGTGATGGAATTTCAGCAACTTAATCCAGGCAGTTTACAGGTGGGGACTCCTTTCATCACAGGCTCATTTGAAAAAATCCCAGAAAATGAAAACCCACGTTGCAACATAATTTGAGTTCATAAGGTGTAAATTAAGCTGTTATCTTTTTAGGTTAGAGATTACATTTGGAAGTCTAGACACGCTGAATAAGAAGTAGGAAATAAATGTGTGCTTCTTTAAGGTGTAAGGTCTGGTGTTAGTTGCGTAAAAGTGCTTGGATGTGGAGGAGGATATGGCTTGTATGCATTCATAAGCATTTTTCCTAGAGAATGTCCTGAATTGCAAAAAAATTGAAGGAAACGGGCGGTTTGACAAATTATTTACTTGTAAAGCAAGAATGTCAGCCACTCCCTAAATCAGCATGTGTCCGCAGTGATGTTTTTCCTTTTAACAACCACAGCCCAGATCTCCCAGTAATAATACAGCAGTGGAGATGAAGTATTGGTCATTTAACAGGTAAATCGACCTCAGATCATGCTGACAGTGGTGGCAGGGACGGTTCATTCACACAAAGGCGCTCTTTAATAATCACTTGCTGTGTGTAGGTGTGCATTCCAGCGTGAACGTGGCATCAGCCCACCATGTGGTTCTGTTTGGTGCCAGGCACCCTTAGTTGGTTCGCTGTGCTTCTCTGTGCCAAGCACCTGCACTGCATGCTGGCCAGGAATGAAGCCAATGTCTTGGCGGGGTGAAGATCACACACCCACTCTTCAGAATGCGGAGTGATTTTCATGGCAGCAAAAATAGGGCTATTTTTAGAATCATTTTAGGGTGCAATACAGACTAACATGTCTCAGAGGATCGGATATCTGGTTTAATGAAAGAAGAAAACAATCTAGGCTCTGTTAGAAAATATACTGTTAAGTCTGTTCGAATATATCTTGATTAATTTTTAATTTTATATAAGTATATATGTGTGTGTGTGTGTGTGTGTGTGTATAATACATATATACATATATATATATATATATATATATATATATATATATATATATATATATATATATATATATGTATATATGTATTATACACACACACACACACACACATATGTCTGTGTACTTCTGTATATGTACAGATAGTTTTGACATTTTTTCCGTGAATTACATAAAAGCTGTCAAGAAATGTCTGTCATATTTCAAAAATGTAATTTTAAAATTAAATATTTTTATATATATATATTTTTTGTATTTATAATAATTATGTAAAATATTTTTATTTTAAGAAAAAATATAATATATTAATTTACATAAAATACAAAATTAAGCCTATTTTAGGACTATTATAATATTTTGCACTGTGACATTATTTTCATGACCAATTCATTTTTGCACATCCCCAGCGTTATTATTTTTAGTATTATTTATATACTATATAGCATTTAATTTTTTTTTTTAAATAAATACTTAAGTGGAATATAATGAGCTTTTATTTTTATATTTTCAGTTTTCATTTTAATTTAAGTGTTCGTAATTTTGCTAAGTGCTTTTGTCATTTATTAGTTTGTGTTTTTTATTTATCACTTTAACTTTATTTTATTTCAATTTAAGTCATTTTAGCACTTCATCTTAAATTGGAAACGTTATCTTGGTAACTAACTGAAACAAAATCATTTTTAAATTTAAGTTTTTTACTATTTTATTTTATTAAAGCTATATTTCAATTATTAAAAATTATTTTGATTAGTTTTAGTTAACAATAACAACATTGATGCCCATTCCCCCCCATTTATACATTTTTTTCCAAGACATTTTCATGAGATTCACCCTTTTAAACCGCAGAATTTTGAAAATATAATTCTCACAAAGGACTTCTGGGATGGAAGTTCTGCATCCCACTATTGTGTTTCCTGTGTGTAACAGCAACTGCTTCTCTGAAGATCCGTCAATGTTTCTTAAACAGGGGGTTCCACAGACACACTTCAGTGATCAAACAGTCCTTGAAATTCTTTAATATGTAGCTGAAATGTAAAAGAAAGGTTGAAGTTTAACTTGGTTTGAACATTCGTGTTTCGTTTCCAATGACTCAAGCTGGGAGTAGAGCTGTCTTAAAGGGATAATTCACACAAAAATTAAAAGTCTGTCATTTTACTCACAAAAGAGTCATATGGTTTGAAACGATATGAGGGTGACAGATCGCTTTAAGCATTTTCCCATTAGTTCTTCCCAGTATGTTTAATCCGAGATCCACAGTGTTCTTCCATTTTACAGCACGGCTCTTAAAAGTTTATCTTTTTCATTTACAGCAAAACACCTTAGATATAGGGGGAAAGACTGGCTCCTGAAGAACTGAAAAAATGCCTGCAGAATCTATAAATCAGAGCTGTGCTAATATAGTTATTCTCAAAAATGTCTGCAGAAGCCACTTCCTGT
The DNA here is from genome assembly GCA_037950665.1 of Hypophthalmichthys nobilis. NCBI lineage: Eukaryota > Metazoa > Chordata > Actinopteri > Cypriniformes > Xenocyprididae > Hypophthalmichthys > Hypophthalmichthys nobilis. Next base: position 23,319,003 of record CM075487.1, read on the forward strand.
GTGGAAGTGGGGCGTTTGTAAAAGGAAAGCAGCGAACCACGCGCCAGGATATGTGTGAGTCAGCGAGGGAAAAAGTGTTGAAGGATCAAACACTCAATCCATCACTGACAGCTGGTTTAAACTGATGTTGAGTTCATGTTTTTGAAGTCGTATTTTTGCATGTTAAACCCTCACTAATTTGGCTGCATCTATTACTGTTTTGATGTTTCAGAAATTTCTGGAAAATTACGACTTGATTTCTGAAATAAAAAATAATAGAATTCAGATACATGTTTATATGATCACACAGGAAATGCTTACACAAAATTGCTTAAAAAAAAAAGAAAACATGTTTATTTTACTACTTGACTCTGAATAAAATATTTTGACTTTTTCAGACTGTAAACTGACTAAGTGTGCATAGTTATAGTCAGTGCTGATATCAGAACCGATGCATGACAACTGCTCTGTTATGATTTTGTGGAAAATGCTACAGAGATGTCTTATTTTTATGATTGTTGTGTTTTCAGGTTTTCACCATTTGTGCCTTTGCCACCACTGGTGGTTATGTTGGATCCACTGTGCTCACTGTTGATTGTGAAAGTAAAAAAGACATTACTGCTAAGTTTGGATATCCTTTTAGGTAAAACAACCACATTTCTATTACAAATTATTTCAAAATAAAGGTGTCATTTTTTTTCAGTGTTAAAATGCCGTCCAGCTGTAAGTCATGCAATTATTGTATTTTGTAGAGGTGCACCGATACAACATTTCTCTGTCTATACCAACAGCCGATTATTCAGAATGATATCTGCCAATAATGATATTTTCTTAAGGAAAAAAAAATCTCTCCCAAATAATGCTGCAAATTATACAGGGAACCCTCTCATTTAGTACATTACTATAATATTAGAGGTTAAAATTAACAACCGATCTATTCAACTAGTATTTATTTTCAGATATAATAATTACACAAATAATAACTGAAATGTTTGTATTCAACTCGGCTGCACATAAGGTAACACTTGTCTTCATGAGAAATTTATTCAAGCATACATACGTATATAATTAACAGTAAATCAGTTGTGTTTTTTATAGCTAACTAATGAACTGTGAACATTGGATAACTTTCCTGAGGTAAATGCAAAGTTAATTGACATTGTTCACAAGCTATTTTATTAACAATCTTAAATGTTTGTATTTCATGATAAAATGGACAGACTTTAAAACTTTAAAAGTGGTGTTGTAGGCAGGGTTGCCAGGTTTCACAACAAAACCCGCCCAATTGCAACTTAAAACTAGCCCAAAACTCGTGTTCCAGGGAGGTCCCCCCGGGAAAAATCACGTTTCCGGGGGTAAAATCCATGTTTTTGGCGGGGTTCCCCTGGTAAAATTCGCATTACATGTGCTAAATATCATGTTATTTGGAGTTGCTTCAACCCATGGACATGAAAAACAACCCACAGCAACAGTGATAAAGTAGCCCAGTTCTGCGGGAAACACTAGATGTAGGGAAAACTGCAATCCTGGCAACCCGGGCTTGAACTACGGGTGATTCATAGGGTAAAATAAAGCTTGCTCTAACGTCGCTATTTTTTAACTGTTAATGCGTTATTGTCGCATTAACTTGCCCTAAATTCAACACGAGAACTTTTCTTCACACCCAGTATTAGTAGCAGTCTGAACACATTTTGCCCTGATCATCGGCTGTTTTTAAACAATTGGCCGATGACTGATAGAGAAAATAATTGCTTTTATCGGCCGATACCAATTACTGGCAGATATATCGGTGCATCTCTGGAATTTTGCTTAACATACACATGTTAAATATGTGACTTTCAATTATCAGGCTCCCAAGTCAGCCATATGAAGTTATTCATTGCAATGGGACCACGAACACGACCTACCTGCAGGGAGATTTCTCCTCCTCGGCTGAGTTCTTCGTCTCTGTGGGCGTCTTGGGCTTCCTGTATTGTACTTTCACCCTCATCCTGTACTTGGGCTACCAGCATGTTTACAGGGAGTCTAACCGTGGCCCCACCATTGTGAGTCAGCAATCAATTAATTTTTTATTTGAAACATTATGAATGATTGAGAGCGTATGATTTTTTTATGTCTGTGCAATTATGTCATGAAAGTCAGTGGTCTTATTTTGTGTTGTATTTTTTTTTTTGTATTGTCAAGAATCAATCAAAATCAAAAGCAAGACATTAAGAGTTTGTGACTCATGGTTTGGAAGAAATTATCTTTGTGATACAGGATATTTAGGGGTGTGACAAGACCGTTAGCTCACGAGAAGGAGACGAGATGAGATTTTTACACAGTATTTTTAAGAAATCCTCAATGACGAAATGCATGACTAGAAAATAGTCTGCAGGTGCATTTGAAATGTTTTAACTAATCATCTTGTAATGAATGTCATTTCAGTTCTACTTCAGTTCTGCTGTTCATGATTTATGAGCATCTACAAGTTTTGACCTCCTAACTGAACTCCTTTCTGCAAATTGATCATAGAAATAAAAACAGTATAAATAAAAATCTCTTAGTCTTATTAAGTGCAAACAATTAATGCAATCATAATCAAAGAACTCTCTCAATATTCAAAGTGCAAATAGAGAGCAAATTTTTCTTTAAGCATGATACAGAGCTATGAGATGGTTACAACTACACAGCTTTCATATTGGGAGATATTTGCATGCATCATGGAGCCACTTTCAAAATGCGGGGTATTGAAATTGCGTTTGAATGCGTGCTTGCGTTTTACTTTCGCTTTCGATTTTGCGATTGCGCTTACTGTGTAAATTGGGAGCGACGGTACTGAGCTTGAAGATAAGACATTTGTCAAAAACTTGCGCTCTTCTGTGCAACGAATCCTCTGCCATGGTCTTGTCAGTCATCGCTTTTGACACGTGATCAGTGAAGAGTTATGTACAACTCTGCAGCTCGTGTTGGATGAGCAGGATGGAATTGAAGTGACCGTTATCCAACTGAATTAAATAGTTTTTATTTCTATAAAAAGAAAAACGACAGTGGAGGTGTACTGTATACGTAGCAGTGGCATGTTCTATCCTAATTTCACCCTCACACTCCGTCATGGCAATATCGCGAGACAGCTTTTCACCTTGACGAGAAGTCTCGTCACATTTAATTCTTGCGAGATCTTGTGGCCTGAGATCTCGTCACACCCCTAATATTTAGTATAGTATTAAAATATGTGTAGTGAGGATTTTTGAATTGGTTTGTTTTACAGTTTATTAATTTATGGCCAACCAATATGCATTTGAGTAGACGTGTTCTAGTAGGGCAGCCAATATAATACCTGTATCATGCAATTTAAAGGGTTAGTTCACCCAAAAATGAAAATAATGTCATTTATTACTCACCCTCATGTCGTTCCACAACCGTAAGACCTTCATTCATCTTCAGAACACAAATTAAGATATTTTGATAAAATCCGATGGCTCAGTGAGGCCTGCATAGCCAGTAATGACATTTCCTTTCTCAAGATCCAGAAAGCTACTAAAAACATATTTAAAACCGTTCATGTGAGTTCAGTGGTTCTATGTTAATATTATAATAACGAAAAGTCGTTATTTTGTTTTTTTGGTGCACAAAAAGTATTCTCGTCGCTTTATAATATTAACATAGAACCACTGTACTCACATGAACTGTTTTAAATATGTTTTTAGTAGCTTTCTGGATCTTGAGAAAGGAAATGTCATTACTGGCTATGCAGGCCATCGGATTTTATCAAAATATCTTAATTTGTGTTCTGAAGATGAATGAAGGTCTTACGGTTGTGGAACGACATGAGGGTGAGTAATAAATGACATTATTTTCATTTTTGGGTGAACTAACCCTTTAATGGTTGCAAATGAGATTTTTATTTTATTTAAAGTGCCCCTATTATGCTATTTTGGAGGTCTTCAACTGTAGTTTTACATGCCTCCAAAGTCAAATTTTTCTCATAATACACATTGCAGCATCACCTCTTTTCTTACAGTGTCTGAAACAATTTGATAAAGGATTCGCTCTCTCTAAACCCCTCCTTTCCAAGAGCCTACTCTGCTCTGATTGGTCAGATGGCCCAGTCTGTTGTGATTGGTTGACCACTTACAGCGCATGTCAGAAACCAAATGGCCATTATCATATCTGATCATATCCTATTACACTACATGAAAGTTAATATCCGAAAAAGCATAATGGAGGCACTTCTAGGAATTTTGAGTATGTTTTACATTATTTACTCAAAATTCACTAATAAAAATTTAACTTCAAAAGTTTAAGTTCGATTACCTTCTGTTAATTGTCCAAGTGTCTGTTATTCACATCTTCTCATGCCATGTGATTTTCTTTGGACTACTTTCTGTTGGACTACTTTTGTGCATTTTTGTCCTTTTGACAGCAACTTTATCAGAATATCATTTTCTCGTACAATTCCCATGAACAAGGATTGCTATTCCAAACTTTCATCTGTTTCCTCCCCAGGATCTGATCGTGACCGGGATCTTTGCGTTCTTGTGGCTGGTGTGCTCCTCAGCTTGGGGAAAAGGTTTAACAGATGTCAAGTTTGCTACAAATCCTGAAAGGCTAATCGTTCATTGTGTGCCTGATAAATGTGAAGTGAGCAGCTATCCTGCTATGGGCCGTCTCAATGCCTCTGTGGTGAGGATGATTACTACCTATTAGTTCTGCTCTCATATTTTTTTTTTTTTTGTCATAACTTACTCACCCTCAAATTGTTCAAGTTGTTGTGTGGTTAAAGTTTTTGCAACACGTTTTAGAAATAATCTCAATGACCTGTGGTTCATTGTGATGACATAGTCCTAATTTATTTGTAAGCAGAAATGAGCAGTTGAAGCACTAAATGTATTTTTTTTATTTTTTTCATTTCTTTTCTGTATCTTCTAGCTTTTTGGATTCCTCAACCTGATATTGTGGGCAGGGAACTGCTGGTTCATCTACAAGGAGACTCCGTTTCATAAGCCGGCCAATCTGCCACCCAATGCAGAGGAAGGAGTTTCCACCTCCTAATTAAACAAGATGGCCTCCTTCCTCTCCTTTCCATCCGTTCATCAAGCAGAGGACATCACCGTTTGTTCATGCAAAAGCTTTGTTTCTAGCTCCATGCATTGCAGTTCACTACATTATAAATGCTATAAGCTTGAATTCATTTCTTTATGGATTTGTTTTTTTTTTTAGTGTCTGTTTGATGGCACTGCCGGGTGATAATTTTGTCAAGCAGGTCGTCTAAAGCAAGGCAAAAATAAACCAAATTTTATTAGATCAGTAGCATTTTTATTACAAATTAAAAAGGTAACTTGTGTTCTAGGTAAAAAGGATCGTTCACCCAAAAATGAAAATTCTTTAAATTGTCTAATTTGGTATAAAGATGACCTGCATTTCAATAACTCTAAGTATCCACTACAATCAGACCTCTTGAGAAGCAGACGTTACATTTGAAAGCTCTTATGTGAGCACTTAAAACACTAGCACACTAATATCTAGCTCTAGACATTTAAAGCTTCTTTCTCTGTAGTTTTTAAAAACTATTTATTGGTTTAAGTGCCTTTTCATTTACGTTCACGATGTTTATTTCACACCCAAAACACTTTTGACAACTAAGTCACCTTACTTTTGTCAGAAAATGAAAATCTTGTTTTCAGCCATAAAGCCTCTGATATTTAGTCTGTAACCTTTATTTTAAGTCTTTGTGTGAATTCTCCGAGTTGACTCTTTTTGAAGTGGTATTTGGTAACAAATTACTACGCCAAAGGCCATTTTTCATTTGCTATCAGGAAAAATGTTAACTATTCAACACTAGTCATTGTTCAACAGAAAGAAACATTTGTTTCATTGTTTTTCTACTGTTCAGAGTAGTAATGTTGTCATTATTTGTATTTGGCTGTTTGACTTGACACTGTAAATGAAGTGTTTGTATCACATGGGATGATGTGTATATTTACAGAAAGAACATTTAATTTTGTGCATCTGTGGCATGTTTTACCATCCTATTTTTTTACGGAAAAATACATTTGTGGGGGATTATGTTCAGTTTAATCCTAAAATAGAGAATAATTGTTCAATAGCTGTGATTTGTCTGTGTGCAGCTTATGTTCTGATGAAAATTGATTGGTATTTGTTTAATTTTAAATTGGCAATTTTGTTTTTTTTTTATTATTATTATATTAAGTAGTTGATTTAATTATAAGATGAAACTTTCCAATTAATATTCACTGCCACATCTAAAAATTTTAATCCAATTAACTGGTATGTCAACATAGCTAGACTTAAACACATTAAATTATTAATATAAATTATTATAGTTGTGATTTAAAGGGGAAAAAGTTTCAAAGTGCCATCTAAAAAATCTCAAAGAGTATTTCCTCAGATCACATATTGTCTAATTTTTGTCCTGGAGCAATGCTCAATTTTGGTTGTGACTTTTGGAAAATATAGGCCTACATTTTTGTTGTTGTGTTTTTGTATCTCTATGCTAAGTTCAGAAGGAAAATCTCCACAAAGGCTGTTTGCAGTTTTGGTTAGTATTAAAAGAGGAGAGCTGTAAATAAATATTGGTTCGTGTTTTATTTCCAAAAGGCTGCTGTTTGCTACATAACCACTAGATGGTAGTATTGTAAACGCAATAAATTCATCAAAAACAAGGCAAAATCACAAAACACGTGAAAGATAAACGCTGATGTTCTCCATGCTTTCATAAATTTGAAGTCATTAATATGGTATTAAAACTAGAATACCAACGATTAAGTAAAGGAAAAAAAAAAAGATATTTCTCTGTATTACATAAGAAAATGAAGTCTATTTTAGAACCATTAAGATTTATTTTTGTATTTTGTATGTGCTTAATTGTCACGAAAATGTCACAACACGTACTAAAAACCTATAAAAAGTAAAATATAATTTGTTGATATATTAAGAATGTGAAATATTAAATTTCAGTTTAATAAACTATTTGCATGACATCTGTATATTTGTATTACTAAAGAGTTTGAATCATCGTACAGTAAAAATAGTGAAAAAACAATGCAAATAAAAAGAACGAATAAAAACTACATGAAAAAAAAATCTTCATTTCACAGAACAAGTGCGCGCACACGCAGGTTCCCCCTCCGCCAACGGGAGCGCGCAATGTGACGTCAGCGCCTTGCCGCGCAGTGATGATGGCGGTGCGTGAACGCGCAGTTAAAGTAATGGCTGCTCTGGAACGGCGGGTGCCTTGTCTCGATGATTTCGTGGGCCAAAGCTGGAGCGTCTGGACGGAAAGAGCCAACCTGACAGCATCGGAGGGTGAGTGAGTGCTTCGTGGCCGGTATTTCTAAATAAACCATAAAAAAGTTTTAGGGATGTGCTTTATTTTTCGTGAAAAAGGCACGGCATCCCGAACCATGTTACCCAAACAAAGAACCTGCCGGGTCCTAGTGCCGGCCGGGTTACGCGCTTGCGCTCTCTCTCTGATGAGTGTCGTCATAATAGAACGTGTTCCGTGTTCGTTTTGTCTGGAACTTCAAATGTAACAAACGCACTCAGTTTGAAACCACGAATCTTCTTTTGTCGACTGGCACATTATCACATCAGATAATAGTGTAGAGATCATTTGCAGGTAGTTTTTATTTTGGCCCCACCCACAAAAGAGCTTGTGCTTCACAGATGACCAGTTCATGGCACAGATTGCATCTTACATTGAAAATCTTGGGGAATAAAACCTAAACAACTGGCTAGATCTCATATTATTACTCTCATTAAACACCACAGTATGCATAATTCAGTACATGTCCTTTTTTTCTCACAGGTTTGACTCAATATAGTGCATTTAGGACTGTAACCATATATTCTGGACCAAATATAGTCCACCTTTGAAGAACCCATCATATATCTGAATATTGGAGGGGACGCGTCCTTTTCAGTGTTACCATGGTTACGGCTCTTTGAATTGTTGGGTTTGAAGGTTGGATGTATATAAGAGGCCCATAACCCATAAGTGCTGGTAAAGCATTGATTGATAATGCTTCTGTAATGGTCATGTTTTATGTTCCCTCTCTCTACACTTCCTCCAACCATAGGGTCTGATGGAGATGAATACAGCAAGAATGGCAAAAAAGCGATGGAAACCATGACACTGAGGAAAGAGGGTAGGCGTTATATAATTTCCTTTGATTCATTGGGAGACAGCGGTATTAACATGAAATGGACCCATTTATTGATGGACTGATATATAAGATGATTAATTGGCTGGTATTCTTCCTGTCATGTACCAACATCTATAAACAGCCTTATAAATGTATAATGAACATGTTCTTTTGTGAAATTCAAATTCATATTTTTTCGTTCAGTGTCATTAGTTTCAATTCAACAACTATTATTACAATGTTATATAGTGTGAACTCTGGTAAATTACCCAGTTTAAACAGTGCAGTTTACCTACATTCAGTTTATCAGCATTATATCAGCCATCAACCACCCTTCTCTTTAAATTTTGGCAAAAAACATTGAAATTCTCACATTGGTCGTCCTGTAAACCCATTCTAACATACTGTAATTTCATCCTTGTCATAAAACCGCTTATAATTAACATTTCTCTAATGATTTTTCCAATTATGATAAAGCAAGTAGTGGTTAACCTATATTTATTTTCTTTAAACAATACCAAAATGGTAGCTATGTCAGTATGCACGATATTTGGCAGGTGACACATATTAAATATTGCTGAAATTAAATGAATGCTTATTATATAAATGTAATGATACACAGCCTTTAACGTGGTTATTAGCAATATGCTAATGGTCAACAATTTAAAAAATTCATGACAGCCTAGTCGATGAATAATGTATATATTTTTTCTGTCTTCAGTTTGAACTTAATTGTGCAAGCATACATTGCTTTTGGCCAATGCTGATAACCTTGAGATAATCAAAAATGGTGTAACATTTAACATAAAAGGTCTATTTTCTTTTAAGTAAAACACAATTTCATATTTTTGTGATGATAATGTGAAATGTTTCTGTTCAGTTTAACCTTAAGATTGTCAAATATTGGACGGTCACTAGTATGAACTGCTTTCGCATGTTTAGTTAACTTGAATAATTCTCTCTGGAGAAAATGTGTGCAAACATTTTCTGTAGTTTTGAGTTTTTGAACAGAGCTAATTTGTCCTTACTGTTTGTTATGCTTCTGCAGATATGTCCATTTTTGGTCATTATCCTGGGCACGATGACTTCTACCTGGTGGTGTGTGGCCACTGCAGTCAGGTGGTGAAGCCTCAGGCATTCGAAAAGCATTGCGAGAGGAGACACGGCCCTCTGGGTAAGCTCTATGCACACCTCCGCTCCACCCCACCTCCACCTCAGCAGCAAAGACCCCGCCATGGACACACCCCGCCCTCCCACGGAACCTCCTCTTGGAGCGGCAGGAACCAGAATGTCGTGCCCCGCGGGCCTCTCCACAATCTCCCTCCACGCCGCCTCAATTCAGACACTCAAAACCTCCGAAAGATGGAGTTTGGTAAGATTAACGCATCTTTTATGTTTATGGGATAGTTCACCCGAAAATTAAAAAGGTCATTTATGTCATTCCAAACCATAAGACATAAGATATTTTTGTTGAAATCTGATAATGTCTGCCCATCCATTGAAAGTCTATTCACCCCAAACTCTGACATTTCTAAAGAGGACATAAAATAAATTCATATGAATCTACCTGTATAATCCAAGTTTTCTGAAGAGACACGATCACTTTATACGATGAACCGTTTTAATTTCGGCTTTTATTCACATATAAACATTGATCAGCAAACACAAACAGAAGCTCAACCGTGCTTGCTTGATGCGCGAGAACAAACCGGATTGGTTCTTGTTGAAGCTCAAATGTGCCGCGTAACACACAAGAATGAACCTCATTGGTTCTCGCACGTCAAGCGAACATGCTTGAGCTTTCGTTTACCAAATTTGAATATGCTCGTTTGCTGATCAAAAATTAAATCTGTTCATCATATAAAGCAATCGTGTCTCTTCAGAAGACTTGGATTAAACCACTAGATTCATATGTATTTATTTTACATTCTGTTTTTGATGCGTCAGAGTTTTGGGTGAATAGACTTTCAGTGGAGGGACAGAAATCTCTAAGATTTCATTAAAATTTGTGTTCCAAAGATTGAAAGTCTTACAGATTTGGAACAACATGAGTGAGTAAATGATGACCGAATTTTCATTTTTGGGTGGATTGTCTCTTTAAAAGAGTGTCTGAAGTGTAAGAGTCTGATAATCTGTGGTTATTAGCAACATATACAACCTGTATAATTTATAAATGACTATCTTTTCCCCAGGCACTCACCTTCAAACTCGAGTCATTCAGAATCAGCTGTTTTTAAGCAGCCCCCTCCTATCGAACCCACGCGGAGCTCCCCTCCCCCTACTCACAGAGACCCCCCATGGCCACATGGAGGCCCGTCGCCCAATCGGCCTTCCTCAACTGAGAGGCCTCAATCCCAGAGAGGCGAGGTTGCCTCGGCCCCTGTCTCCTCCGGACACCTCCGTGGGCAAAGGACATACAAGATGGTCTCCAGTAAGTCCTGACTGAGGTTCATCATAGCCATCTCTCCAAATTAGGCTGATATATTATAAAATTTGCACTTGATAATTTAAAATGTTGCACACATTGATTTTTTTCTCATGTGCATGACTACTCTGGGTGTACAAAGGCTGCATCTTTTTGCACTTCCTGACATCTATATGTGTAATCAGCCCCCAAAGTCACATGATTAGGCAGTAAATCTAAACATAAAACCAAGTTTTAGCCACAGAATGGTCCTTGAATGCTTTATGGAATTATGGTGAAAGGAATTTTATATGAATTTGACCATAAAATGCTTTTCTCGTTTTTCTGCAGAAAAAGAATGTGACCTTGACAAGCACTGTGGTGTGTTAGACCCCGAGAGAAAGAAAGTTTGTACTCGACTTCTGACCTGCAATGTGAGTTGACCACCTATTCATCTAACCATATCCTGTTATCAGTGTGCAACATTTCTTATTCATAGTGAACATATCACGTATTGATCTTTATTCAGACAGAAGCAGAATTGTTGCTTTTTACTGTCTTGTAGTAGTGGTGAAAATGCCATCAGAGTTTTGAAGCCCTTCACTGGAAGCTGGTTTCAGTGTGTAGATAGACAGGAAGTTCAGCCGACATGACTAACAGGAAATGGGGAAGGGATTACAGGAAAAGCCTCTCTTCATTTGTGTAGCACGGCTTCAGGTTTTTGTTAAATCAACAGAAATGATCTGTCTGATACATAAACCTCTTTTCCTTTCTTCTTCTTCTTCTTCTTCTTTTTTTTTGTTTTTTTTTTTTACAAGAGCATTGTAGTGCATGAGAAATATTTCACAGGAACTTGCATGACAATTTTTGAGTGATGAATGACTATAAAAGTGTATTTGGGTGATAAAATATGTTTAATGCTCTAATACTCATGAGTTATGAGATGAGGGATTGTGAAGCTATCTATAGGAGTAATAAAAAGCACATTAAATGGCATAAAAAGTGTATTAAAATCACTGAATATTGCAAAGTGCTTGTGAATATTTGAGATATCAGGCATCTTTTTTTTTTAAGAACTCAGGTACTCAAATAAAGGAAGAATATGTCTTGTTTTACAGCTAAATTATGTTTTTTAAAAACCAGGGCACGGTGCTACATGAGTGTTATATAAAATGTTTTTTTGGCCATGAATTTATAATAACGCATTGTTTGCATTGTGCAGTCATCAGGGAGAGCGCTTCCTCTAAATTATTTATTCAAACTACACTATCCCTTAAAGGCTTTCCAGTGCTTAATATTCTACAAAAGCCAAAAAAACGCAATTCCTGATGAAAGCGCTTGCGCGCACATCAGTTCAAACCAGTTAGCATATGTTTTATGAATGAAAGTGTGTTGCAGGGTTTCAGTCCAAAAAAAAAAGCATCATCTCTCCTCCAGATTCATTCCATTCATCAGCGCAGGAAGGTGCAAGGCAGAAGTAAAAACTTTGACCAGCTGGTGGCTGAGCTGAAGATGAGTTCAAAGGCTCGTGATCGTGTATCTCAGGCCCCAGAGAGTTCAGCTGCTCCAACTGTAAGCCCAGAACCTCCCAGAGATGCACCTGCACCGCCTCTCTGCCGGAGACCTCTGACCAACAGCCCTGCATTTAGGTTAGAAACCTCAATCAAAAAAATCTCTCTATAATATATATATTACTGCTATCAAATTTAACGCGTTAACGCATGCGATTGTTTTTTCATCATCAATATTCATGCAATTGCTTTTAAACCATTAAAGCGCAACAAGACATAAAGAGAACACAGTGCGGTTCTGGCGAATAATGCTACCTATTAGATTGTGCTACCAACACTATATTTGCATTGTTTTAGGGGAAGGCTTAGTGTAGGGGTAGGTAAGGATGTTAATAAAGCCTCAAACCACATGAATATGATGGTGGTAGCACAATCACAGACATATCTGTTGAGCGTGTGAACACAATGGCCAATCAGAGGTGTTTACAAATCCACTCAACGGCACTCAGCATCACATTTTTAAAATTTCAGTATCGACTTGGTTTTGAAGTCAGTACTTTTGACAACACTAATATAATTTGATTTTTAGCTTTTTTTTTTAATGTGAATTTAAACTGTAAGTTAACTGTTACCTGTAGTAACCATTCTACAAAATGGTTACCTGTAGTTTGCTGGAGTCTTTAAAGTCCTCTAAACTCTGAGACTAACTGCATCTGTTTGCCTCTGTTTTAATGGCAGAACGCCCACATTGTCTGAAAGCGTGGAGGAGGATAAACCCCATCTGGAGGATGGCAGCACACGACCACACTCTCCTCTCACCCAGGCCCACATCTCAGGTGATGAGAGCGAAGGAGAGGGGAACGATGACCTCGCAGACTGGCACTCAACTCCATGGCATCCCAAACCAGCCGCGGTACAAACAAAAACTTACACAGTGTCATCTAACATTACTATAATTATGTAATAGGCAGGCAATAAGAGTTATAGAAGTTATTAAGGTAAGCATCACTATTATAATGGTTAATAATTAGGCTTATTGATTTGAAGAGTGTCGTCTGAAGAGAGCGACGAAAGGCTGTAAAGGAAAAGTTGTGCTGAAAGCCCTTATATGGAGATGGTTTGGCCATGTTTTATGCAAAAGTTCTCCTGTGCATACAAATAATCCACACAATTATTAGTGATTGAGACCCATTGTCTGTGCTCTTTATACAGTCTTTATATTTGAAAGAAAGAGTATTAGTGTTAATGCTTGGCTTTCCCCCCATAGCTTTGTTCATTTGGGAGTCATTCTCTGGGTCACGGTGTCTTCACTTTCGACCGACGATTGCACCATCTACGGTCTGCCATGAGTGTCATGGTGGAGAACCACCTCAGCGCACATCTGTGGAAGTAAGAACCTCCCAACTTATACGTGCTGTATCATAACAGAGTACGATTGTGTCATTGATGCAAACAGTGTGGGGGGGTGGGGGGGATAAGAAATTTAAATTAAATTTAAGGACATTTCTCAAATTTCCATTACTGTAATAAGAAGAACATGTTTAGACATATATTAAAATCATAAAAAAAAATTTAAATATATACTCTGTGAACTTTATTTAAATTGAAAGTATTCATCATTGTACTGGCTTTTTTCCTAATTTAATAATTGTATTACAGCAATGAGAATCATCATTGCGAATGAGAATCACAAAAACTGACAAGTAAAACACCAGATGATACAATAACAATGCAATAATAATAAATAAATAATAAGGATTTGGGGGAAATGTGCTTAAAGGGATATCTCACCCTAAAATGAAAATTAAGTCATCATTTACTCACCCTGGTGGTGTTTTAATGTCATATTCTTTCTTTTTTGGACAACAAAAAGAGTGGGGAAAAAATGTCCTGCTCGCGCTCATCCATGTAAAGGCAGTGAATAGCAAATGTATCACAGAATGGTCCCATGTGACCTATATTCCAAGTGTTCTGGGGGTACATGATAGGGTTTGGTGAAAATATTTTTGATTTCTCACAACTTGTGTCGGAGTGAACTGAGGCGCTAATAGTCTCACGAATGCACAGAAAACCAACAGCCAAGGTCAGGATTTTCGTTAAATAATACATTAAATTTCGGTTTGTTTTTCACCAAACCCTATCGTATACCCACAGAACACTTGGAATATATGATGCGTGTTGCATGTGACCATTCTGTGATACCTTTGTTTGTTTTTTTTGAAAAGCTTGATTCACTGCTATTATATGGATGAGCACGAGTGGGACTTTTTTTTTTTTTTTTTTTTTTTATAAAGAAGGGCATACGGCATTAGAACAACACTAGTGTGAGTAAATGATGAGTTCATTTTCATTTTAGGGTGAAACATCCCTTTAATTTTAATGAAAATACTGTTGTTTTTGTCCATTGATTATGGGTGAAATGTGAGCGGGACTTGTTCTTGACACGTGTCATGAGATTCACTCACAGATTGTGCTCTGAGACTGTTCCAAGATCCACTAAGGTTAATCTCCATTAGATAAAGCTCTTCAGACCCTAACGAAACCTATTTCTTCTTGATAAAGCTGTCTTTACTCCCTGTACTGCATGCGAAAGTGAATATTCTTCTGATTCCCTCTTGCTTCCTCTTCTACTCACAGAAAAATACCTCAAGCATCCGATCCTCATTCCCAGAGTCCCCCAGCCAAGCCTGCAGCTGTTCCTGCCTCTCCTTCCTCCATTTCCCAGCATTCCAAACAGAAAGCAGGAAGTCACAACCCAACTTCTCTCAAGACTTCCTTCTACTCTTCCCACGGACCAGGCAAGGAGCCAAACCCGCAGAGTTCATCCACCAGCAAGGCTTACGGTCAATCCGAGAACTCTGGGGGCGGTCAGTCCACAGCTCCCCCTTCTAAACTCGCTCGAGCTCCTGCTCAATCGGGCCCCGGTCGGCCCAAGAATCCAGTCGGCCGCCCCAGCAAACAGCAGCTGCGTCTCAGGGAAACAGAGCGGACGTCCACGACGGACGCCTCTGCACTGCGCAAGCGGAAAGCCTCTTTCCAAGAGTCGGACGCTGTCAGCCCGGACAAGAATTGCATGTCCCAGAACAAGGGGCGGCCCCTCATCAGCAAAACGCCACCGTCAGCCTCTCACGGACAAACTAACGGCTCGCTTTCGCCAGGAAGCAAGCCGCGTCCCCAGCTCACTCCCTCGGATCCCCACGCGCCCTCCTCGTGGGCCTTTAAGAGGACTCATCCCCCGGCCCACCATTCGGCACCGGACGCTGCCCCGCACAGCCGAGGAGTGGACTCAGGACTGCACGGCAGGGTGGCCAGCTTTGATCACAAGGGTTTGGGGAAGAAACGCAAGAGCAGCAGCTCCTCTCCGCCCTCCAAACCCCACCGGCTGCCCACCTCCCCTCATTCCGGCTTCTATCCCTGGAAAGAAAGCAAAGGGGCGGGACTCTCCATAGGAGGGAAAAGAAACTCAGCACACAAAAGGTGAGTGCATGTTTAGTTTTGTTAATTTTAATTGTTAATTTTGTTTCCACTATAACTCTTGAGCTATGCTAAAGTGCTTAAATCAAATTTACCAAATACACTTGTATTAGTAGGCCCAGATTTAAAGGGTTAGTTCACCCAAATATCTATTTCTGTCATGATTTCCTCACCCTCATGTCATTCCAAACCCGTAAGACTTTCATTCATCTTCGAAACACAAATGAAGATATTTTGATGAAATATGAGAGATTTCTGTCCCTCCATAGACGGCTACGCAACTGACACTTTGTCGCTTAAAAAAGTTTATAAAGAGATCGGGAAAACTAATATGAATTGAGCGGTTTAGTCGCAATTTTCTGACGAGACACGGTCACGTTATATGATGAACCAATTGAATTGGAGTCAATTGTTTTATTTGTGATTACACAATGAAACATGCCAAATTATACAGATACAGCTTTTGGCCAGGCTGTCGTACAAAGAAATTATGAAGACATGCAAAATTGAGAGAACCAACGAAATATTAATAACTGATTATGCTGTATTTTTTTTTTTTTTTTTGGCATAGTAAAATAAACCTGTAGCTGTAGTTTACCCCCTTTTTGCCAAAAAAAATTGTCAGATAAATACCGTAACCTTAAAAACTAGTGTTTAGCTCTTCCGTCATATTTAAAAAGAATATAAAATATTTTCCTCATATTGTGATTGTTTAATCTAACTTGTAGGGTTTGGGTCAGTTAATTCCTCTTCCTGTTTTTTCATTAGAACATCATGTACATATTCTGAAGTCTTCCTAAATCATTATGAATAAAAGTGTTGTAATTGTTGAAATCTGTGGATTTCTCATGGAAGAATGCATTATTATGATAAAAAGTGACATTAAAAATATCTTTCAAATAAATGCTGTTTTTTTTTTTTTTTCTATTCATTAAAGGATCCTTAAATGCATAATGGTTTCCATTAAAAAAGCACAACTATTTTCAACATTGAAATGTTTCTTGAGCAAAAATCATCATATTAGAATGATTTCTGAAGGATCATTGTGACACAGAAGACTGGAGTAATAATGCAGAAAATTCACAGGAATAAATTACATTTTAAAATATATTCAAGTATAAAGCAGTTATTTTAAATGTTATTTTTACTGTAATTTCGATTAAATAAAATAATGCAGGCTTGGTGAGCATAAGAGACTTTTGAACAGCAGTTTTAAATTCAGTTTTACTTGCACATGCAATGTTGCCTTTACAAGGGGCTTGGGTATAATATTAGACACTGATGCTAAATATGGTTTATTATCATATTAATTGTTTTATGTTGCCTTTTCCTGCAGCCAAAATTGCACCACTGAGAGTGCCAGCCTTACAAGCCACTAAAAGAGCGAGCCCTACAAACTCTACCATATAGAACTATGGACGCAGGACTCCGGATTTTTGACTGACTGTTTGAATTGTGTGTGTGTGTGTGTGTGTGTGTGTGTGCGCGCGCATGTTTAGCTACTATGAATGTGTGTCTGTCTGTATGTATGTATGTATGTTGACGTGTATGAAACAAGATGGGGGAGTGAATTTCTCTGTGAATTCAGAAAATACCTCAGAATCTACTGAATAATGCTGCTACGTAAATGTTGTTTATAAAATGGATTAAAATATTCTTTATACTCAGCACTGTCTGTCTATTTCACATGATGTCTTGTGTAAAAAATGTAAATGTAATTACACATGAAGTCTCACCAAAATATACACAGCATGCATATATACATATTTCAGTCAATGATTTGTTTAAAAAGCAGACTAATTTTTTATATATAAATATATGTATAAAAACATATATATAAAAATATTTATATATAATTTATATATAAAAAGATTATATATAAAATATATTATATAAAATATATATAAAAAAATATTATATATTATATATTTTTATACATATATTATTTTTTAAATATATATATATATATATATATATATATATATATATATATATATATATATATATATATATATATATAAAATATATAATATCATATAACCATATATAATCATTGGTCCTAAAATTTAATTCGCTTGAATGTGCTCTTTTTAAATTTAATCTCTATAAATCTATTTAAAAAAAAAAAGAAAGAAAGAAAAAGTCTGTATCCAGTAATCATGAAACGCCGGAAAAAATAATGGAAATCCATTGGTCAGAGCACCACACCTTTTCTGCCAAGTGTACAAAAATGAGAAAAGTTGGTTTTGTCTGTGAAAACGGATCATCGGTCCGCCTCTAGATGTCTTCCTGCTCTGCTTTCTTTTTCTTTTTTCACTTTTAAATATCTTACGCATCCATTACACTGGCAAAAGCTTAGCTCATAAATATTAAGTAGATTGCTGTTACGTATCATGTATATTTTGAATATTAAAAAGGCTATGCCTACGTTCCTCGGCGTCTGTCCTATGGCGAACGCTCGTCTTATGAATATTTATGTGGTCATGCTCGCGTTGCTTGGTAACCTTCCAATCGCAACTGCATGGCTCCTGAATATTAAGAGAGAATCCTTTACCGTAGTAGGATCCCTATCCAGGAAATGCGTTTCTACTTACTTTCACAACCACCAAACAGGAATAACAGCTTTCCTACCGCCAGTGTTTTTTTTGTTTGTTTTTTTTTAAACCCGAGCGAGTTGAAATGTTATACATCTCGGTTCTAAAAACCCCGGATAAACGTGATTTTGTGAAGCTCAGTGGGAATGACACTTGAGATGCATGTTCTGTTGTGTACTTTGGACTTAAATGTAAATATCTGAGTTGCTCAGGAATACCGCTCGGGATGCGCTCGTCGTCGGATGTGGAGTACAGTGCGGTTGGAGAGGGGCTCGGGATGCGGGACTTCTGGCTCTATGTGTGGCTGCGCAGAGTGTCTGTGGTCGCTGCGCACATCATTTCACTCGGCCTGTTTATTCTCATATCCATACTGTCCAGACCAGGAACAAGTGAGTTATTTCACTTATTTTGCATATATTTACATCTGCATGTATATATTTGATACGTATATGATGCTAGTCTGGCAGTACCTAGGTTACATAGATCAGTGGTTCTCAAACCTGTCCTGGAGTACCACCTGCCCTGCACATTTTGTATGTCTCTCTCATCTATCACACCTGATTCAACTCAGAAGCTCATTAGTAGAGACTGCAAGACCTGAAATGGGTGTTTCAGATATAGGGAGACACAAAATGTGCAGGGCTGGTGGTACTCCAGAACAGGTTTGAGAACCACTGACATAGATGATAATATCATAATACTGAAATTTAAGTGGCATTTACATGGTACTTAAAGGGAGTTAAAAAATACCACGATACATGTCCAAGAATATGGAAGAGCTCTGGTACTTTACGGTGTTAAAAAGTTTTCGGAAAACTTTACGAAGCACGTACAAATCCTGACTAATAATAAACCTACAGACCTTGGTTTAATAATAATATGTATGAGTATAAAGTATATGAATGAAAGTGTGTCATTTCTACACCGAAAGTAGACATTTCCACATCCAACCAAGAAGTACCTTGTTTACCATAGTAGTACTAGGTTTTGGAAGTGCACTGTACTATTTTTCATGGTATTATTTTATATATTGGCGCGTGAATACAATAGCCATTCACTGCCATGGTATATCTCAAAGTACATTGAAGTTGTGATATTATGGGATGTTTTGGACATTTTACCATGTTTTTAAAGATGTATCATGGTTCCATGGTATTTTTTTTTATATACCAAAATGGAGTACCATGTAAATACCATTGTAGCTATATATGAAAATACAAAAACAGTACCATGTTATTACTGTTTTTTTTTTTTCTGATATGTTCTATAGTAATTCTATAGTAGGAACATGAACTAATGATGTTAAGCATATGGAAGGTTTAGTATTGATTAAAAAAAACATGAATATAAAGTATTTCTAAATATCATGCTGTATTGATTAATTTCAGGTCTCTTCTCTTGGCATCCTGTCTGCATGTCACTTGGGGTACGTTTTTATATATTCGAATACACAAGATATTATACAATTCATTATGTTTTTAGCCATAAGTCAGATTTCTTTTTTTATAGTCACTCCTGCAGTTTTTAATAATGCAGTCTCATTGACGTTCAGCCTCTCAGGGAATGAATAAAATATGTCTTTTGTAAATAATGAATAGAGTGTGGTGAAACACAAAGACAATGGAATTAGCCTCCGCTGCTTTACCATGAGAATCTGGTTACACTGACCTTGATGACAAACATTACATTCTGTACTAATAATGAGGTGTGATGACCTGACAGAAGTCATTCTCAGAATCTGACCCATGTACAGTACACCATTTCCACAAAACAGAACTGTTTTCAACATTGATCATAATGAGAAATGTTTCTTGAGCAGCAAATCAGCATATTAAAATGATTTCTGAAGGATCATGTGACACTGAAGACTGGAGTAATGATGCTGAAAATTCAGCTTTGCCATTACAGTAATAAATTACATTTTAAAATATATTCAAATATAAAACAGTTATTTCAAATCATAATAATATTTCACTATATAACTGTTTTTACTGTATTTTTGATCAAACAAATGCAGCCTCGATGAGCATAAGAGATTTCTTTCACTTTTGAGTGGTATTGTATATTGAACTCTTTCCAAAAAAGCAGAAAAATTTGTGTTTTACTTGATACGTCCCCTTTAAACACGTCCTCTTTTCTTTCCCGTCTTAGTTTTGCCTGTGCATGACAGAAGGGATCCTGCTTTTCTCCGCTGAGGGCACCCCGTTCTGCTTCAAATCCCGTAAGTGGAAGGTCCGTCTGCACTGGTTCTTTCAGGCCCTGCTGCTGGTGTGTGGAGCTACAGGACTCTGCTTTATGGTGGCCAGTAAGAACATAAAGGAGCATTTGCACTTCACTTCCTGGCACAGCCTGCTGGGACTCACTACGATGGCTGCTACTGTGCTGCAGGCAATATGCGGCGTCATTCTCCTGTTCCCTAAACTCATCAGCACTTACTCGTTTTCTCGGTGGAGACTGTATCATGCCACCTGTGGCCTGGTGGCCTACATGCTGGCCACCATCACGGTCATGTCAGCCATGTTTACAGATTGGTTTCAGGCCTCGGTGACAGGCACAATCTGGTATGTTTTCCTACTCCTCCCACTTTTTCCCGCCTTAGTGGTGATGAACCAAATCACTAGTGCCTTCCTGCCCAAAAAGAAGATTTCTAGTTGAAAACTAAAGCCTCAAATTAGAGCCTTATTTAGGGATCCGGGGCCTCATTTATAAAGTTCCCTAAATGGGAACATACAGCAATTTCCAAAATGTTCCTACGAATGTTTTATAAAATGTCCATATGCACAAAAAAGGTTCCTAATTGCATCGCACTTTATAAATCACACTCATCATCATGGGCAAGCATGTGTATATATACACATGAAAACTCTCTGAATAGATTTAACCAGCATTTATTAATAAGAATGGTATTAGATCTGTCACGCTGCTACATGAGTGAAAGCTACTGCTGAAACATGCGCATAAATACGCAGAATAGAATGCAAGCTGCTGCAAGGGAAGTAGGGAGAACCCTCAGATCTAGGCAGGTGGTGCTGGGGAGGGAGAAGGGCTAGGAAAATTCCCATGGCGCGATGCACTGAGTTGAGCCTGTTCGGGACAGATAGAATAAACAGGTGCGTTTCCCATAAGCATCTTTAGATAACTATGATCGCAAATTCCGTTGAACTCTGTCAAAGACTATAGAATAACACAAGACGCGTCACCCATATTGTTTTGAATGGGAGAAAGTGCAACACGCAATATGACGGAATAAGTCCCGCCTTCTAAATACGAGCCAATCGCAGATTGGTAAAGTCATCACATCACTGCAGCGGCTGTTTGAAACTCCGGTTCCTATAGAAACAGTCAGACGCGCGCTTTCTATAGAGATGTGCACTTAGGACCGTGCATGCGCATTAGCTTGATCCTGCCTGAAAAATACTGTTTTTTTTGTCATGATTCGAGCATTTAGAAACAAAATTTATGAGACAGTTGTTGTCAGATTTTATTGGTGATTTCAAATATGAAATTTAATGGAAATCTTGGCAAACAGCTTTGGAGAATTTGATGTTTCCCCATTCAAGGAGATAGGAGCTGCACTTGAATGCCCGAGAGGCGTTTCAAAGATGGCCGCCGAGTGAAATGACTTTGACTCTGTTGATAACGACAGAACTTGTGACCATATTTGGCTTTGGGAAACACACTCCAGATCGACTGGCCAAAGTGGACAGCTTTAAGAGAACCAATCAGCTGCTCGGAAGAGTTTCATGACTGAATTATATATAATTATATATTTTTTTTCAGGAAATCATATAATTAATAAATACATTTCAGTGACGTAATTATCAAAAAAGTTGCTTATCTGTGCATGTAATATTAATGCGTATTGTGATTGTCTTTTTATATTTACCTCCAACAATGTTTTTTGGCAACACTTTACAATAATGTAATCAAATCCGATTGAATATGCATTTTATAAATGAGGCCCCTGAACTTTAGAAACTTTAGAAACAGCATGAAACAAATGTGATGCAATTGATTTCATTTCTTCCATTTTAAAACCACTTTTTGACATTTTAAATGATGTTCACTGACATAGGATTTTGGCCCTGTCCCAAATGGCACACTTTATGTGTACTTGCAGTCTTTTAAGGCCAGTTCACACTGCACCAGCAGACGCCAACCAACGGCAACAGATACTTTGTCGGGTTTTGTTGGATCAGTGTGTTACTCCTGTTGGCATTGGTCGACGCTTGTTTGTTTGGCAGATAGTGAAATTGTCTGAGAAGTGACGTACTGTAATCTGGTGATTGTCCACCTTCAGAGGTATAAGAAGTTGAGATAGGCCCTGCAATCGTACTAACATGATGTGTAGTTTAATTCTACTGGGATAGGAAAACTACAAATATTCATCCAAACCAGTAGGTGTCACTATAAAGTCCAAAACCACTGTTGTATTAAATAAGAAAGTCTAAATAGCATTTTTGCGTCCTTGAAGAGCACTTTCAGTGATATGGTCATTCCCACAAAAGTGAGCAACTAAAGGCAGTTAGCGAAGTGTATATAGTTATTTTAATGAATTAAATTAGCTGTTTATAATCAGGTGATCCTGCGTGTCCGTGTGATTTGTTTTGAAACCTTTATTTACCAGGGATTTGTAAACCCAAGGACTATGCACTGAAAATATATTTGCATATTTTCAGTATTTACATAATTTTTGTAAAAAAAAAGAATGTTTTACCTTCATAATGAGTATGGTGTACTGATGCTCACTTTCTAATTGAATGCTGACTACTGATATTTCGTTCTTGAGGACCTGCTTGAACATTGTAAATGAGTAATTCTATATTTGCATATTTTTTCGTAATCTAATACAAGCAACTGGTTGTGATTCACAGAGGACACATTTTTATGTTTTTTTACTATGCACTGCTGAATAGGGAGCCTTATGGCACTCTGGGAAAATAAACAAAATTGCTGTTTGCATTACAAGAATATGCTTATTGTATTAATATAAAACTTGCAAATGTTTTAGGTATATCATTGTCATGTTCTTCTCTTATTTCAACCCCATCCTTGTGAGTTTTGCATGATTTTACAGAGCTATAGTTCAGTTTGTTCATGTTGCAGTAGCATTTGATTGTGTGCCTTCCTCTGTATGAATCTTTCCTGAACAACATGACAGAAAAATGAGTTATTTTGACTTTTTTTTTCTTTTCTTTGTCTGGACTAGAGATGCAATGAGAACATTTTACTGTACTTCCCAATATTTATTTTTATTATGGCTGATAACAAATATGTTTTGTGTGTTATTTTAAGAAAACTATGTAAGCTTCAGTCTAAATATAAGCCTTAGTAATATCTGCATCCAATGATAATGATAAATGATAATGGCCGATAATGTTATATTGTGCATATTTAGTCTGGACAGTAAAATGATAACTTTTCATTATGTGGCACATAACTAGAGATTATTTGTTCCATCTCTTGTGTTTATATATGCCTGTATTATTTGTGTGCTGCGTTTTAACACATACTAGGCTAGTATAACTGTTATGTGCAGTGTCATGGACTCAGTTTAATACAGACTGTTTACTGTATTGATTTGACAGTGCAAGTTTTTTTATGTAACTGCAATGTGGTCAGGTTATAAGATTTTAAAGCTACACCTATGAATGTAGAAAACAATGACTCAGGGTTGTCTATGAATTATTGGCATATGAACTATAAAATATGAGTATTTTACTCTATACTGTATGAAATGTATTTGAGGGTTGGCGTGATCATTCTTATGAAGAGTAAATGATTGTTTTTACTCAATGCTTTGTGAATTTCTGTGAACTAAACATTATCAAATAAGAATTATTTACAAAAAGACTTGTCACATGTTTTATCTGCTGATGTCATACTTATTACAATATAAATTAATTTGCTATTTACACTTATTATACAAAGTAAATGTTTTCTTCGACAAATTTTCCCATGATTTATTTAAAATTACATTCATTAGATTTATATATGGATGTAGAAATGAAGTCAGCTTGGTCACAAAATAAAAGTTATTTTTAGCAGGAAAGCAAGACGGGCTATTTATACTTGTAAACAGACACTCCGTAAATGAATAGTAAAGCATTCCGAAACGGTCCAAAGTCTCATTTACCGAAGCCCATCAGAAACACAAAACTCATCTCTGAACATGATGCTTGATTGGAGGTAGATATAAATTCAAATGAGTGTTTTTGCTATTAAAATCAGTTTGTGCTTGTCAGAATATGTTCAATAAATAAATAAAGACCCAGAGAACATAGTTCATAATGCAATGCAATCAAAAAAGATTCAGAGTGTACTGAAGACAGCGTCATCTAGAGCTATTTTTAACATGGATTTTGCATGCTTTTGTATGCAAAGCCTCTTCCAGCAGAGGAAAACAAATCAAGTGATCCAGAGACTGATCATTAAAAATCATACAATCTTGTACAAAAACAAAGTCACATGAAGGCTAAAGCCTTTAGTATCCTGTGTAAACCAGTGTAAAAAGGAACATCATCATGCCATCTCAAAGAAAAATCATGATCATAAACCTATGTGCTTCATTGACCCTCTTCACAGATGAGTGTGACTGTGCCGTTCAGCAGATCTTCCATGCTTACGGCCACGATTCCAGAGCCGCTGGGAGTTTCCTGTTGATCACCCAGAGCGACAAACACCTGCTGTGACCCCTCAATCTGGGATTGGTCGAGGCTAATCACTTGCTCCGCCTCTTGACTGGCTGTATCCTCACACTGAATCACCTGGAATGAGTCAAGAAAACTTCAATTAAGCCTCTTTTTGTTTGTAGTGAAATATTATTTAAGGCAAGACACTATTTTGGGCTATTTTGCTTCTCTAATTTTCTTCTTTCAGACTAGTGGAAATAAAACATCCAACATACACATTTAAAAGTTTATTTAATTGCACTTTATCTATTTGCATCTGTAGATTTAAATTACAATATAAATCCTTACAGGCCATTTTAAGAGTTTTTGTCAAAAAATAATTATTATATTACTATATATAAATATATATATATATATATATATATATATATATACACATTTATTAAATTATATATTTTTATATTTTTTATTATTAATTATTATATTATATAATATCTACTGCAATTAATCAAATGGGGACAGTATGGTGATAATTATTCATTAAAATTTTGACCCTATTCACTTGTTGTGTCTTGCCTTAACCATAGGAAATATCTTTAAGTTAAATGGACACAATGTTTTGGGCATTTGGTGTGAAACCTTGACTAACATTACAAGTAGATATTATTATTATTATAAGGAAATTGCTATAAAAGAGTAAATTATGATCCTTTAAACTTTAATTGCACTGCAGATTACATTTAATTTCACTTCCCACAAATAAATGCACATTGTCTAATTTTTGACGGGTCATTGTGGGTGGTTTGGGGCGTCACCGTTTGAGAACTGGAGGCCTGTGTCTGCGCTTCCTCTTGCATGAGCTGCAGGTGCTTGGACAGGAAGTGCTGCTGGAACTCAGGCTCTGAGGGGAAGTGGAGAGAGCAGACCATGCAGCTGAACACAGAGCTGGCCTGACTGGACTGTCCGCTGCAGACGTGCTGCTGCAGCTCCTGCTCGCTCGTCAGAGTGCTGTCACAGTTCACACACTTCCACAAGCGCACTTCTGAACAACACACACATACACACAATCAATACTAGTACATCGTAACTGTAAAAAACTGTAAAAATATCAATAGTTAGTTAATACTAATTAGTGGTCATTCTTTACCTGTGTGATTGGTTATCTGGTGTTTTAACAGACTATTTCGGTTACTAAATGTCTTGTCACACTTGTCACACGGCAGCAGAGATTTGATGTGTTTGTTGCCCTGGGCAGAGGCGCTCTCAGGGTGGGCAGTGCGATTATGGTACCACAGACCAGAGAGCGTCTGAAACAGAAGAAACAGAAACAAAATGGTAACAATTTTCAAGTAAAATGTTTATATTATATATATATATATATATATATATATACACACATACACACACACACACACATATATATATATATATATAAAATTATTATTTATTATTTTTATTATATATATATCAAATATAAGTATCAATTATTTAAATTATACATATATATATATATATATATATATATATATATATATATATATATATAGTAAATTATTTATTATCAAACTATTTGTAATATTTATATAAAATATAAGTATCAATTATTTAAATTATATATAATATAATATATATATAAATAAAAAAATTAAATAAAAGAATAATTATTTATTATTAAAAACATTTGTATAATACAGAAGTCTAAGTATAAATTATATATATTAAAATATTGTATACTTACATTTTATATTATATAAATATTACAAATACTTTTTTAAATAATATAATGTTCATCAAAAAATCCTGGAAAAAAATGTATAATAATAAGAAATGTAAGAAATGTATTCAGAGGAATACATTTCATTTTAAAATATATTCAAACAGAAAACATTTATTTTAAATTGTAATAATATTTCACAATATTACTGTTTTTACTGTATTTTTGATCAAATAATTCTAGCCTTGGTGAGCATAAGAGACTAATGAAAAATAAATCTAATGACCCCAAATGTTTGAACAGTTGTGTATATTATATTATATTATATTATATTATCTATTTTGCTGAAAAAATGTGTGCTTGTGCTATATTTAAAAATATATAAATAATAATATATCAATAAATGTAACTTGTTGATATTTTATATTTAATGCAATAGCATTTATATATTTTATGTGCATTTTAAGTGTCAAAATATATTTTGGGGTCACTGTACTTACTTATTTCATGCAAATCATTGCCTATAAGCACAAAAAGAGAGTAACATGGAAACAACTTTCTATTGGAGAGAAATAATCCTATCATTCTATACTAAGAACCCTAAATTCAACAAATCAAGTTTACTGTTCTTGCCTGATAGGACTTTTTGCACATCTTGCAGCTGTAGGGTTTGTTGCCGTCATGGATGTTCATGTGTTTCTCCAGATTGGCTTCGCTGTTGAAGATCTTGCTGCACTCGGGACACTGGTGCAGCTCTTTCGGATGCACCTCCTGGATGTGCTGTCGGAGCTCGTCCAGCGAAGAGAAACTCACCCGACATTTCTGGCAGTCATGTGGTTCTGTAATGTCTAATGGGACAGAGAAGTAGTTTAGTTTGTTTATTAGAGAGTGAAATATATCATGTGACTCATTTGGAGGTGCTTACTGTGAAAGTTCTGGAGATGGACGGATAGTCCATTGGCTTGTTTGAAGCCTTTCCCACATTCCCTGCAGACATACGGTTTGTCTCCGGTGTGTGTGCGGACGTGACGCGTCAGTTCGATGGACTGCGCGAATGAGGCTGAGCAGTACTGACAGCAGTACATTTTACCTGCACATGCAGAATTTGCAGAATGTTGTCATGCTGGTTTCCACACAAAAGCCTGATATAATAATTATTAGAGAAACCATTTAAACCACCCCACCCTCAGCATGCTTCTTCTTGGTGTGGTAGGACAGAGCGGCGGCCACAGAAAAGCTCATGTCACAGTGTTTGCAGTGGAAGGGTTTTTCTCCCGTATGTAGACGCATGTGGTTCTTCAGGGACGAGGTGGCAGCAAACTTCGCCCCACACTCCTCACACGCGTATGGCCTCTCCTCGAAATGTTCAGTGCGTTTATGATACAACAGACCTGAAAGATATAAGAATTGAAATCATAAAACAGTGCCGATGTAAGAGTGATTTGTGTCTAAGGTTCATTTGATATCCAAAAATGTCCTCAGACAAGTGCGATTTTTCTTTTTTATTGTATTTTTAGAGATGGTGATATAGTGTTTTCACAACATTACTACTAATTACAAATTAAATTAGAATAATAGCTTGTACAAGTACTTTTCACATCATAATCGAGACACTAAATTATTATTTAAAAGAGAAGAGGAATGGGATCAAGACCAATCTGCATCACCTGTATGAGCACCACAGCTCAACATGTCTGGAGCACGTGCATGAACAACCAGTGTTTCAAAGTTTTAAAAACGCTCATCACCCACCTGAAGAGTGTTTGAAGGTCTTGCCACACATGTCACATGGTACTTGTTCTGTTTTCTTCTTCTTAGCCGGGGGGCCGCCGTGGGCATCCATGCAGTGCTGGTGAAGGCTCTTGAGTGTTGGAAACGCCATTGAACACTCTGAGCAGCGCTGCTCCTTCCCCGGTGCAAGGGCACAGCCTTTCTTATGCTTTATCAAACGGCACTTAAAGTCAAACGTTTTATTACACCACTCGCAGCGGTAAGACACAGGCACAGCCTTCCTTTTGCCTTTTGTTTTGGAGTCTTCCCCATCATCATCCTCAGAGTCTGCAGTTGATCCTTCTTGCTCAACCTCAGATTTCGCAGGACAGTCAGAATCTGACAGAGGCCCTGTTTTCAATATAGACACAAAGAAAAGGTTTGTTACGGTTTAAATGCAATGCCAAACTATCATATCATCACATGGACAGAAACATCTGTGTTCTATAAAGTCCTTCACCAGTATGTTTGAGGTGTTTCATGAGAGTGGTCAGCTGAGGGTTGGCAGACAGCAGCTGGCACAGTGAACTGGCAAACTCTGAGTCATGACTCAAAACTCTCTCGACAGTCTGCTGTACTGACTCCAGCTCACCATCAGCTTTCCGACAGCTCTGGAGAAACTAGGACACACAAAAATAATGTTATGTAATGTTATATTTTATTTTATATATTGTATATTTGCTCCTCTGCTGCACACAAAAATCTTTTGGAAATGCAAAGCCTGTGAGTAGTGTATATACATATATATTTTGTTAAATATATACATGCACACACATACAGTATATTATACATATATTATACATTTATTAGGTAAACACAAATTTTATATATATATATATATATATATATATATATATACACACACACTGCTTGTGCATCATACTAAATAGTGTATATACATATGCATTTTGTTAAATATATACATGCACACACATACAGTATATTATACATATATTATGTAAACACAAACTTTATATATATATATATATATATATATATACTGCTTGTGCACCATTTAGTATGAGTACGCAGACCATAATTTTAATATATTTTTCTCCATTTCTTACCTCAGCAAATCGCTCTGTTCCATGATCCTTTGCGTCCAAACCCTGTTCGAGCAGGGTAGTGTCAGTGACCGTTTCCAGAATAACTGATTTGTGCTGGAAGAGCACATCTATGTCTTTAACTAAAAAAAATAATAAACAAAATAAAAATAATTTTTCAGAATTCTCACACATTCAGAGAATAGCAGTTGTAGTGACCAAAAGCAGCTTGTTGATTTAAAAGCTGTTTGACACTCACTGGTTTGGAGAAGTTTTTGTGCGTCTTCTTTCTCCTTGACCTCTTGCATGAGGAGCCCCAGCTCTGGACTATGTGTCTCTGTCCACAGGAGAAGCCTCCATACAGTCATGGCCTGCAGTGAACCTTCCAATGCTGCAGATATCAGCCTTTCAACCACTTTGCCATCTCCTTTTGGTCCCAGCAGGGCTTCAATACACTGAATGGACACAATTCTGTTAAAAATGGTTCCTTGCATTGAATCCACTGCTAAAAAGTCATTTTGTAACGCAACACGTGTACCTCTCTCTCCTTTGCAGGCATGTCAGGACCCATTTTAAGGCTCTGTTCGATGAGCTGGAGGTCCAGATTCAGCTTGATGAGTCTGTTCTGATATATTCTCAACAAATCCATCCCACTGCTGTCTTCCGCTGCGTTACCTGAAAAAGTAGCAGTCATTAGAAGTGTTAGCTGAAGGAATATGCTGTATGATGAAACGGATTAGATGTTTTTGCTGTGTGTACCCCTTGTGTCTTTTAGGTTCTCCAGAAGTTGAAGCAGATCGGAAGAGCTTTCCTTCATCTCATTGAGCAGGTTCAGAAATGTTTCTTCACTTATGGCCTTCTCTCTGAGTTTACATAACAACCTTTCCACCACCTCCACAGATGATGGAGAACAACAGCACTGCAGCACTGCCTTAAGAAGAACAGACACATACAGTACCATTCAAAAGTTTGGGGTCAGAAAGTTTTTTTTTTTAAAGAAATGTTTCTTGAGCGACAAATCAGCATATTAGAATGATTTCTGAAGGATCATGTGACACTGAAGAAGGGAGTAATGATGCTGAAAATTCAGCTTTGCATCACAGGAATAAACTACATTTTAAAATATATATAAATAGAAAACAGTTATTTTAATTTGTAATAATATTTCACAATATTACTATTTTAACTGTATTTGAATCAAATAAATGCAGCCGTGGTGAGCTTAAGAGACTTCTTTTTTAAAAAACTACAAGTCTGAAACTTTTGATTGTAGTATTTATATATGTGTTCTGCTGTATTGTTTTATAAAACAAACTGTAAGGGATAAATTTACCTCTTTTTCCATATCATTGGTACATCTGTTCACTGCATTGGTCAAAAGCTCTGAGAGGTTGTTAACACTGGAGAGGTGATGAGTTAGTTCTGATATGTGGTCTAAAAGCCCACCAGACCACCGAACATCTGTGGATAAACAGATCACAGGACAAGTTGTACAATCACTCGAAGTTGAGCAAATTCTGCCACCCAAAAATGAAAATTACCCCATGATTTATTCACCCTCAAGCCATCCAAGGTGTATATGACTTTCTTCTTTCAGACGGATACAATTGGAGTGATGTTAAATAATGTTGTGGCTCGTCCAAGCTTTATAATGGCAGTGAATAGAGGATGAGATTTTGAAGCCCAAAAAAGTGCATCCATCCATACACAGTAAAATCCCCAGAGTTAAATCAACTCTGCTCAGAGTACATATGGTCCCTCTATAAATAGTGTTAAAGTTACACTGAAGCAGAGTTAAAATTAATGAGATAATTAAGCAATTAATAAGGCTGTGACTGAAGTCAGTTGTAGTTCTTGTGTTTCTCTTTTCTTCAGTGATTCTGCTTGTTAACAGCAGGTGTTCATCACTAATGCACAATCATCACTTTATTAATTGCTTAATTATATCATTAACTTTAACTCTGCGAGAGGGACCATATGTACTCTGAGCAGAGTTTATTTAACTCTGGAGATTTTGCTGTGTAACAGAAGTAATCCACACAGCTCCGGGGGGTTAACTGAGGTCTTCTGAAATGAGGCGATTCATTTGTGTAAGAAAAATATCCATATTTAGAACTTTGAAAATCTTAAATAACTGGCTTCTGGCAGATGGCTGTACACACGTCGATGCCAAAATAGTAACCCATGACGCGATGTAGGAGTAGAGTAAGCTTTGAAGCCTCTCGCCGTTCAAACAAATAGGGCTGCTCCTCTTCTCTTATATCAAAATCAAACGCATCGCTTCGCTTCAGAAGGCCTTTATTAACCCCCGGAGCTGTGTGGATATCTTTTATGATGGATGGATGGATGCACTTTTTTGAGGCTTCAAAATCTCAGCCTCTATTCACTGCCATTATAAAGCTTGGAAGAGCCATGATATTATTTAATATAACTGATTGTATTCATCTGAAAGAAGAAAGTCATATACACCTAGGATGGCTTGAGGGTGAGTAAATCATGGGGTAATTTTCATTTTGGGGTGAACTAACCCTTTAAATATATAGTCTTTTTTGTATCCTATTAATGTCCCATGATTAAACACTCCCCACTTTAACCCAGGTCAGTTTACCTTTTGGCTCAGGGCTGCTCTCATCTCCCTGCTCGTCCAGAACTGATCCTGGATCAGAATTTAAACATTTTAGCTGTTCTAACAAAGCAAGGACTGTTTGAGCTGACAGAACTCTCTCAACTTTCACAAGATTTAGCAGCCGCTGGTAAACTTCATCTGCTGATGGATCTCCTCTGAAGCTCTCCAATATGACCTGCAGAAGATCAGGGGGCAAATCTGAATCCAATACTACATTTTAATTGTGAAACTGAATCCTAAATGCTTCTTTAGATCTTCAACATACTGTATGTTAAGAAGTGAATTATCAGTTACATTCACTGGCGGCCAAAAGTTTGGAATAATTAAGATTTTTTAAATGTTTTTTTTTAATGCTTTGATCACAGGAATAAATTACATTTTAAAATATATTACAATAGAAAACTGTTATTTTAAATTGAAAAAAAATATCTCAAAATATTACTGTTTTTACTGTATTTTGATCAAATAAATTCAGCTTTGGTGAGCAGAAGAGACTTCTTTCAAAAACTTCGTAATTATCCCAAACACTTTTTTACTATTATTTTACCTGGCGCTCCTTGGTGGAGATTGTATCCCAGATCTCAAGAACCTTAACATATGACCGTCCACTCTGTAGGATCTTTGTCATACCAGCTTGATTTTGTGAGATCAGCTCAACTGCACTGTCCTCTGAACATAGAAATACACATAATTCATACAAAACACTTGAATGAAGTGATCTCAATCCATTAATAACTCAATCTTTACCTTGCAAATTCTTCTTGTCCCTTTTAAGCTGCTCAGATTTAGATTGCTCCTCATGTTTTATCACTTGAGAGTTCATTGCCTCTGTCTTAGTTTCCACAGAAGTCTGCTTCATGAGGTCAGTGAGAATGTTCTTACAACCAACAGCCACATCAAACATCTGCAGGCTGTCGGCAGCGGCTATGAGTCGGGTGAAGTTGTGCTTCCCGGGAGGCAGTTTACCAGTGTACACCATGTCCAGAAGAGAGGAAAACTCTTGAGAGGACAGTAAATCTATATCGATGGAGATAGTGTCAGAACCTTCCAGAACAGACTTAAATAACATACTGGAGGCTGCCAGCACTAGTTTGTGAGCGGGATGGGGAGTCTCGCCCACCAGGATGAAGCAATCGCAGAACTGCTTCTCTTTTCGTAAAGCATGCAGTTGCTGCATGAGCTGTCGACTGTAGTTTGGGAGCTCCATCTTGTACCTGTAGAGGTGGACAAGAAGAAAATGCCGAATTTATGCTTAAAACAAGAAAAAAATCTGTCAGTTGGCTAAGAAAAATAATATTGTTTTCCCTCTGAATTAAATCTATTTTTCTTGCCCTATTGAAAGGATTTTTTTTTTTCTTGTTTTAGGGATAAATAAAATTGATAAATTTTTCAGAAAACCAGACTTAATATCTATAAAGTCATTTTGCTTCTCAAGTAAATGTATCTTGTTTTAAGAATGTTAAGATAATTGTACTGGAAAAAGGGAGTTTATGCTTAAAACGAGAAAAATATTTGTCAAAGAGGTAAGAAAAAATATATTTTTCCCCTTCAAATTAAGTTTATTTTTCTCACCCCATTGACATCTTTTTATCTTGTTTTAAGCATAAACTCATTTCATTTTTTCGGAACAAAAAAAGACAATATCCTAAGTCCAATATCCTTTCTTCTTATTATACTGATTCAAGAATTTCTATATATTTGTAAAAATTTTATAAAAATTAAATTTTTTGCAGTGTGATATAAGGGGACCCCCTTACGTTTTGACAAAAATATCAGCTCAAAAAGTACTTCATTGCTTCACATTGTGCTTAAAGATGACCTCAAAATTATTTTTGAGTAAAATATTCCTTTTCTATTCCTAAATAAAGTACATGCCTTAGCAAAGACCTACTTGTGCACAGTGACTATATGTTTAATAACATCTCATATGCCATAACTTCTCTAAAAGCACACGAATATTTAGACAAATAAATTGTAAACAATGACAGTACATGAGGTGTGTCATTATAACTGAAGGGGAGACATTTTAGCCTGTTTATTTCAAGTATAAGATAAGGAAACAAATGTACACGATATATAACAATTTAGAAGGCAAGATAAAAGTGCATTTAGAGGATTTTTATCTCCATAGCAAGAACAAACTATGCAAACAACAAATATTTGCGATGCCATAAACACATGCAATGGGTGACATTTCAGCGTTCGGCTAAGCTGACATGCTATCTAATGCTAATATAAAAAAATAAAAGCAGTTAAAAGTGCAAATAGCACAATATTAGAACCAAATGATTGTGCCTCACACAGCACACCACAGCTAAACACTTCCCCTTTACCTTTAAATTCAAAAGATCCGGCTCTTTATTTAAACTCCTTCGAAGGACAACATTCCACTTCGCAATAAAGATTCGGCCCAAAACAGCGCGACAAGCTTTACAATGCGCATGCGCGTCAAGGCTTGCGGTACTTTTACACGCATGCGTATAATGAACAGCTGGTATTTAGGATCATTAGAAACATACAAATACTCCTCCATAGACATCAATCACCTAGTCACGTACATGCACCCCAAAAGCTTCGCTGACTTTATGTATAATTAAATGCACGACCAACGTGTGTATCTTTTTAAATACCTATTCATTTTATGAAAATACGCTTGTTTATTTCTTATTTTGTCGTGTATCTATACACAGAAGGTTTAATAGTTGTAAATCAGTCCAAAACATGTTTACTAATGGTGAATTAACCTCTTGGGCTGTCATCTGCAAAAGTAATTTAATTCAAATAAAATGACTCAATCATCTCAATTCATATATGCTTAATATGTGAAAAATATGATTTTTTTTAAATACAAGCCCCTAAAATACATTAATATAAACATTTGCCACTATGTGTAAGTTGGGAACACAGCTTTATTTGCATATGCTAATAAAATTGTGTAATTAATAAAGAAGTTAACATTACATCTTTCATAACAGCTGAGAAATTATATGTAACATTTGGAATGTGAGAGTTCTGTCAAAATATTGCAAAACATTTGAGTTTTTCAATGGAGGTTAAATGCATGCACTGCTATTTCATAGTTATAGTAGTATGGATACAAAATATAAACATTTTTTATCATATCAGTCAGTATGATAACATTTTTTGGTATTTCTTTGCTGGGTCTCAAGATGTTGACTGACTGGAGCAGAAACACAACAGTAACAGGAATATGTGCATTCCTACAAGCAGCACACATAAAAATGTTAATATTTATATAAACATTCCTACAAAAACACGCTGCAGTTGTTCTACACATAAAAAACACATCTGAAGATGTAAAAAGAATATTTATTGCCCATATGAAAGAACATACAGAAAAGTTCACACAAATGCCTGCTACATATTTCAAGTAGCAGAACATGTCTAAACTATTTAGCAATGCTGTAATATTTCCACATTCGGAAATGTCTCCTATTTATCCTCATTTTTCTAGACTTTTCTTCACTGCTGTATTTTGATGAGGTTATTTACATTAACGAAACAAAGACTAAATATTTTTTAATATTCAAGTTGCTCATGCATTCTTAAATATGTACGAGCTCTATTGCAGTGCCATCACAAGCTTCTTTTCAACAAAGGATTTACAGAGACTTACTGTTTTACACACAAAATATCATCAGACCATAATCTCTGAACATGACATTGCAACAAACGAGGAATTCAGATTTTCCTTGAAATGGAACGTCCTTTGAGGAAATCTCGACCCGTATTTTTCACAGTCATGGTAAGCACGACCACAAAACCTTGCAGAATGCATCAACATCTTTCAATATTAAAAGCCAGCACAATGTTTTAAAGCAAAAAGACACTTTTGAAGTTGTTGCAACATTCAAAAACAAATAAAATAAAAAATAACAAAAAAGAAGTCATCCCAAGAATGAATATCTATGTGTAATTCAAGCTTTATCCTTGCTCAGACATTGTCAGCATTGTTCCACATCTGAAGCCTCCGTCAGTGTCCTAATAGTCCAGTGCCTGAACAAAAAGGAAACAAATACAGTACAACGTGAATAATGTTTGACAATATCATGTTCCTGATTCTTTCACAAAGGTTTTAAAGATTAAAATGCATGTCAGAAATTATCACAATAATGTATTCATACCTTTAAATCCTTCTTCAGGCATACAGACTACAAAAACAAAAAACTCAGCATCAAAAAATGCAGACTAATGTGTTTGAAAATGACATACTGACAATAGAATTTAAGCTGACATAAACAGCACTTACCTTGATAAACATCATCCATTGCAGCATAATCAGCAATGGGCTCATCAGCCTGTAAAGAAAAATTCAAGCAGTTTTTCTCAGTTTTAGAAATTAAAAAAAAAAAAAAAAAAAAAAAATCTACCCTTAGAACGAAAACAATCCACTTTATAACTATTATATAATAACTATATAAATATTGTATATTAGTGAAAAAAATTCATTTAAATATATTACAATAGAAAACTGTTACTTTATATTGTAATATTTCACAATATTACAGTAAGCATAAGAGACTTCTGTCAGAAACATTTAAAAAAAATCTTACCGACCCCAAACCTTTGAACGGTAGTGTATTATGCCCAAAAAAGGCTGTAGGCAGCTAATTATGTTTTGAAACGGCCAATGTATCTGTTTCCATCAAAACAGAGTTGAGAGTTGTACCTTAAGGCAAATGATGCTCTCTGGGATGACTCCAAGACTTCCTAGTGTGGCGGAGTCATCTGTTAAACAGCGTCCGTCTATGGAAAGGTTTTGATCGAATGGAGCCACGGAGAATGCATGCATGATCTGTGGATGCAATTATTTTAAATAAGACAACATGGGGCATTACACAAAATCTAAATAGTTCATTTTCGCTGTACTAACAGACCTGGATCTTTAGCTCTTTGAGCGTCTGGTTGGCAGAGACGATGAGGGCCTTCTCCCCACGGAGTTTCCTGTGCCTTGTACTCCTCCTGATGCCCGACTTGGAGGCGGAGGCAGAGGCAACAGCGGGTGTAGAGAGAGAGGTGGTCTCGTTCAGCTTCTGCCGTTTGGCTCCACCCTCAGACTGATGTAAAGAAGGGAGCTTGAGCCATAGATAGATAGATAGATAATCAGGTAGACAGATGGATAGTCAGACGGACAGACAGACAGATATTTGGATAGTTGGATAGACACTCAGACGGGCAGATGGACAGAGAGACAGTCGGATAGTTGGATAGACAGACGGACAGACAGACGTACAGTCAGATAGTTGGAGAGACAGTCAGATGGACAGACAGACAGTCGGATAGACAGATGGATAGTCAGAGAGTTGGATAGACAGTCAGACGGACAGACAAAAGGACAGTCAGATAGTTGGAGAGACAGTCAGACGGACAGAGAGACAGTCGGACAGACAGACAGACATAGTCGAATAGTTGGACAGACAGTCAGACGGACAGAGACAGATAGTTTGATAGACAGACAGACGTATAGTCAGATAGTTGAACAGACAGGCAAACAGATGGATAGACAGACAGACAAACAGACAGACTAATAGACAGTCAGACATAGACAGATGGATAAACAGTCAGATGTTCGGCAGACAGATGATAGTCAGACAGACGGACATTTGGATAGGCAGATAGATGGATAGTCAGATGATAGACAGATAGGCAGAAATATAGATGAGATGTATAGACAGAGGGACAGTCGGATAGACAGGTAAATAGATGGATAGTCAGATGGATAGACAGACAGACAGATAAACATGCTAGATGGATAAACCATCAGACAGTCAGGTGGATAATCGGTAGATAGATGATAGTCAGACAGATGGATAGACGGATATCTGGATAGACAGATAGACAGATGGCTAGATAGATAATTAGAAAGATGGATAGACAGACCGACAGATCAAACATACCTGACTGAAGTCTGGATCTTTCTCTCCATCTATCTTTGGCTCTTCTCTTTCATCCTCAACATCTGACCCACTCACACTGAACTCAGGGGCAGATTCCTTAATCATCTATAACAGAGAAAGCAAAGGGCACTCATGAGTTATTCCTGGTCGTACAATTGTAAGGTTTAGGGTTAAATTGAGGACATGTGACTCACCATTTTCTTGTCAATGACTTTGCGAACATACACAGTGGCCTGCGCATACTCCCTCATGTCCCTCTGCTGCTGGAATATGAAGCCCTCTCGGCATTCTCGACACAAATCTGAGAGCACAACACACATTCTCACATGAAATACAACGTCTGTTTGAGGAAACTACTGGCTAAGGGTTGACCGTTTATCTCACCTGGATGAGTCTGGTATTGCACATTGCCATTGTCTTGCGTTTTGTCATAAATCCGACATATGGAGATGGCCTGGTCCACCAGAAACATTTTGCTGATTACTTCCCATTCAGCAGGCCACAGAAGAGCTATACTGTGCATTGACAGACACAAACACTCAGACTTAACTCAGAGTTGCTCTTGATAGTTGAAAAGTTGAAAACAATGCAAATTAAACTATTTCTGCAGTTTTGTTTAATGACATCTGATATCAATAATTAAAAGTTGAATATTATTTCTGTTCCAGGACATGTGAGGGGTCAGGGCTGAGAAACTCACTGTTGGCCGTCTCCTTGCAGCATGGAGTCATAGGTGAACATGAAGCCTCCATGAGGGCAGAGCAGGATACTGTTCCCCACATTGGACACTGGGTTACTCTTTGCTGGCCTCCTGTGGTGTGATCAGGTATAACAGGAGACATTACAATAATTTAGGACATACTATAATGGTCGATATTTTAACTGCAAAATCATTTTAGTGATTACAGAAAAAAAGTATTTTTAAAAAAATTAATTACCTGATAAATTTCCTCCATTCTTCTACAAAGTAAAGGGGTACAATGAACAGAACATCTGTGTCCTAAAACACAATTCAAACCAAAGTCAGCTCTACTGAAAAACATTTGAATTATTCAAAACAGCAGGGGAAAAACTGAAACACAATCCCTTATTTGTGGAAAATGATTACCTGTGGCCATTTTTGCAGGGTGGGCCGATTTTTCTCCTGGAAGAGGTTGAGCAGGGAGCTCTTCTGTTCATTTGCCATCATTCTGTTTAAAGCCTCGTTCTCTTTCCCTTCCCTTTCCAGCCTCTGAAAGAAACAGTATATCTTAAAAAAATACTTTTCCCAAAAAATAGTAGGCAGATCACAAGGTTTTGAGTGTCCACTACACCTTTTAACCATGACAGCTGTGCTAATTGATCAATTTGTTACCATGCACTGCTGACAGGGCTCGTGATGTTGCGTGAACTCTGGTGCTTTGGGGAAATACATCCGCAGTTTATTCCACACCTCTGCAGAAACCAGCCGTCTGTCATTCTCTAGTATACTCAGACCACCTGCGGGAGAAAGAATCAGCACAATTACAGAGTATCATTATAAAAACCAACCTTGCTAATTAATAATACACAGTTTCAATTTTGTGCATCTCATTTGCTATCATTAAACCAGTTACATGTACTATTCAATTTGGAAAATGTTCATTTAGTTTTCAGTTTTATCCAGAGAAAACAAACCATGATAACAGAGAATGTCTTCATTAAAGTTCTTCATCTCTTCACCGTCCCTGTCATCATTATCTCCTTTAACTCCGTCAGCTAACAAAGAGAAAAAAAGAGAATAGAAACAGCTAAAAGACAAGCCTTAAAGTAAAAGATAGAAAGACCGTCTGTAAGCTTCAGTACCTTTAGCTCCTGGGCTGCTGCTTTTCTCTCCGTTAATTTTGCTGTTGTTGTGTTTGGTTTCCTCCTCATCCTCCTCTAGCTGGTCTAATGCCAATTGTCTCCAGCTCCTTAGAGATGCCTTACCAATCCAGAACCCTAATTCATCACTAAATACACCCAATATAAACACAAGATCAGCTTCATCAAACATCTAATGAACTGCAGTAGCAGTATCTGCTGGAGATCCAGGTTAAAGAAGCAGCTGATTCAGTACTCTGTACCTTTTCAAAGAGGCTTTGGCAAGATTTGTGACCTCTTTGTAATCTTCATTTAGCTGGTTTTTCAGTCTGATCACCCGACATCGCTGAGTGACACAGTCTCTGCAGAGGTATGACCCTAAACACCATCCAAGAAGAATGAATATGTGGAACAAAATGGTAATGAATGATTAAGGAGAAGTTTGACAAGAGAAACCCTTACGGTCTAGTCTGGGTCCTCCTCCGTAGCGGCCAAAAAGGAGATTGGCAGCCTTCAACGATATTCTTTTGGCCTCGCCAATCTTGTCTGGGTGCAGTTTGCTATGGGAGCACAGGAATTGGCTGTTGTCAATTTCCTTGATGGCCGTGGAGTCATCAAGCCATTTCTTCAGCCACTCCAGAGGCACAAACTCATATGACTGGCCTAAAAACACAAAAGGAGCCCAGACATTGATTCCTTATTGAAAAACAGATGCTTTCACACTAATACAAAAGCCTTACTGTTCAAAAGTTTGGGGTTAATACGATTTTTTTAATTAGGAAATTAATGCTTTCATTCAGGAAGCATGCACTGAATTGATCTAAAGTGACAGTCAAGACTTTTACATTGTTAATAAAGATTTCCATTTCAAATAATTTCTGTTCTTTTGAACTTTCTATTCATTAAAGAATCCTGAAAAAAATCCACAAACATATTAAGTAGCACAAACTGTTTTCAACACTGATAATGATAATAAATGTTTCTTGACAACCAAATATCACCAGCATATTAGAATGATTTCTGAAGGATCATGTGACACTTAAGACTGGAGTAATGATGCTGAAAATAAAGCTTTGCATCACAGGAATAAAATACATTTTAAAATGTATTCAAATAGAAAAAAGTTCCAATAAATTGTAATGATATTTCACAATATTACTGTTTTTACTGTATTTTTGAAGTCTTGATGAGTATAAGAGATTTCTTTCAAAACCATTAAAAAAAATCGTTCTGACCCCAAACTTTTGAATTGTAGTGTAAATTAACACCAAAATGTTCAAAAATTTAAAAAAGGAAGATTTAACAGTTAATATTGTCAGAGAAACTGATGCACAGGGCAGTTTTACGGACCGTCTTCCGCGGGTAACAATTCGTAGAGCTCCTTCACCTCCTCATGTTTGGCTTTGCCTTTGTCAACGCTCTGCTTTCGCATGTCTGCCATCTCATTACACCACTCCTCAAACTTCTTGTTGTCCTGGTCAACTAGCTTCTGGAGAAAAACTGAAAAACAAATAAATACGTCTTAAATAGACATCATGAGAGGCTTGAACACTTCTACTTTAATAATGTTGTAAATAGATAGCACTTTCAAAAAATATTATGTAATAATTAGGGGGAAAAACATTTACTTTCCTCTTAATGACAATGACAGTTGTGTAAATTTACATTGGCACAATAAAACACTCATATGTGAATGTTTAATCCATAATGTTCACACAGTTAATTTTACCTGGTACTTCAACGTTAGATTCTGTTTGGTCAATCTCTTCTGTCTGCTGTTTGTACACTAACATGTATGCGTTCCTCGAACAGTGATAGCCTTTGCTACATTTTGGCTTTCGGGTTTGAGACTTGCCCGTCTCGGCTGGAATGTAAAGGATAAAAAATAAACTATATTTTTATTTTTTATAATTTTTCATTTTTAAGACTGTGAAAGCAACTGCACTAACAAGTCGCTACAAAAATGAGACATCATTCAAACTAAAACCAAAATGTCTCATTACCAATGTCTTCCTCAACGCCCAGCTGAAGTTTCTTGCCCTCCATTTTTTCAATCTCCTCATCATTGAATTTGTACCAGTCATTTGTGTGGGCATCTCTTACGTGGGCAATGTAGTGACCAGAGTAGGCGCTCACGCCACGATGAATCAACACGGCGCTGAGCTCATACGTGCACTTCTCTTCTGAATTTAGAGTTGGAGGGAGAAAAAAAGAATCAAGTAATGTTCATTGATTACAATTTCTATTCCTTATCTATGATTCTGAGCTGACATACACTACCATTCAAAGCGTTTGGGGATAAGATTTTTAATGTTTTTGAAGAAATTTATACTTGTAGGATGCATTAATTATCAAATGTGACAATAAAGATTTTTACATTGTTTCAAATAAACAATGTAAAAATCATGTGACACTGAAGACTGAAATAATGATGCTTTGCACCACAGGAATAAATTACATTTTCTAATATATTAAAACAGAAACAGTTATTTTAAATTGTAATAATGTTTCACAATATTACTGTTTTTACTGTATTTTTTGGTCAAATAAATACAGTCTTGGTGACTGTAAGAGACTTCTTTCAAAAACAAACAATCTTATCGACCCCAAACTTTTGAACTGTAGTGTATATATTAAATGCACATTAATGCACAGTATACCTTTTCCTTCCAAAAAAGGCCCCATGTCAAGAACTTCTGGAAAACTAATGAAGGTGTTAAGTTTCTTCTTATGACCACTTTGCCTACAGAAGCAGAGAAAGATGAGAAACAAATTATTAAAAACGGCTATAAAACATCTGGTAACAGATCTGATAATGACATATTACAATACTCACCTATCAAAAACAAATCGCATGAGCTGAAAGTTGATTGTGCGGGGAAGACTCTGGAGCTTGATCCGACGGGTGGCGTTCTGTTTACTCTGACAGCTCTCGCAATAGTAACGATTATCACCGTCCAGCTTCTCCTCCTAAACAGCGGGTGGAACAACACATTGAGACCCTTAATATCTGATCTCCATAGACATATGGAGCTGTCAGGCACAAGAAACGTGAGCAGTCACCTTCAAAAACTCTGTAACGCACTCCGTGAGGTTTTTATGTCCTTGAATGTTCAGCTCCAGCTCATAAAATCGTGATGGTAGAGGAGACTCACGTCCACATTTGTTGCATCTGACATAACACACAAAAAAACAAGCACTAATTACAATATTATAACATAATTGTACATGTCATTGTACACATCACTTTCAAAGTGACTATAATAACCTATAATTATATACATAGTGACTATATATATGACTATAAATATATCAAGTGACAAGAAACTTATGAATCTGAAATAACGTTTGTTTAACTTACACGGTAACATAAGAGAACTGTCCACAGAACTGCTGTTGGATGACATTTTGGAGATTTGGGTCCTTCTGCTTTGAAAGTGTGTCTTCAAGAAGTGATAGGAAGAGTTTGGAGAATTCCTGAGCATCCTAAAAACAAAATAAAAGTGGCTTTTGAGATTTCACATGATCCACAGGACATTCCAACATGATCCATCTTATGCTTGCTCACCTGCTGTTGCCCTGTGTCGAGCCCAAGAGCCTTCACCAGCCCTGAGGGGTCGATATACCGTCTGTTGCTGTTCTGTAGCAATGCAAACAGATACTGGAGATGTTCGCATATCGTCCGTGGCTCATAATCTGTTGGTATGCAGAATAATGTGCACAAAATAAGTCAAATTCAATAAATAAATATCCTTTTAATGCATATTTTAATGCTAAAACTCATGCTTTCAGCATTGTACTCTTGATGCTTAGCTCCAAAGTAGCTCCAGAGTGATAATTATAATAGTAAAAAAAAACATTTACTAAATGGCAACTGCCACTGCAATACAATTGCATGCTACACAAAAAAAAAAAAAAATCATGAATCAACTTAATTAATGTGGTTCAGATAACATACTATTTTGAGTTTCTGTTGATTAAACCAATCACCATGATTGTATTAACTCAAATTTTTAATTTCAATGAACTCAAAATTTTAAGGCAACCAGGTAACTTACTTTTTTAAATTAAACCAACAATTGTTTTTTTGCAGTGTACAATGGCATCATAATTGCCTAATGAGAAGTAAAGCAATAGCTGGACAATAAAATCATTTAAGCTTTAGAACCTCAAGCTCACCTGAATCTGTGTTGTGTCCTTCAGCTCTGGAATTTTGAAATCGATATAAGGCTCTGCGGAGCTCCAGATTGTGGAACCACACCTGGAGGAAAGTGTTCACGTAGCATGTGGCGCCAAGATTCGTCAGGCCCACAAATGTGTTCTGAAACAGAGAAAGCATTCACATAAATGCTGATGATGTTGACATATTAGTGTTTAAGGGTTAGTTCACCCAAAAATTACATTTCTGTCATTAATTACTCACCGTGCATGTTGTTCCACACCCGTAAGACCTTTGTTCATCTTCGGGACA
This sequence comes from Hypophthalmichthys nobilis, assembly GCA_037950665.1. Lineage (NCBI taxonomy): Eukaryota > Metazoa > Chordata > Actinopteri > Cypriniformes > Xenocyprididae > Hypophthalmichthys > Hypophthalmichthys nobilis. The sequence continues at coordinate 23,363,107 of CM075487.1, forward strand.
CAAATTAAGACATTTTTGATGAAATCCGAGTTTTTAAAATCCCCCATAGAAACCAATTTAATTACTGTCATTCAAGCCCAGAAAAGTAGTAAAGACACTGTTGCTGTCTAAGACACTGCACTGTCTATGCAAAGTAAACAGCGTAGGAGACTGACAGGGGAGAGACGAAACTGTTGAATAAAGTTGTTATTTTTGTTTCGTTTTTGCGCACAAAAAGTATTCTCATCGTATAACATTAAGGTTAAACCACTGTAGTCACGTTGACTATTTTAACGATGTCTTTACTACTTTTCTGGACCTTCAATGTTGTAATTACGTTGCTTTGTACGGGGGATAAAATAAACCTCTCGGATTTCATCAAAAATATCTTAATTTGTGTTCTGAAGATGAACGAAGGTCTTACGGGTTTGGAACAACATGAGGGTGAGTAACTAATGACAGAAATTTCATTTTTGGGTGAACTAACCCTTTATTAAAGTTGTCCTAAGGTAGTTGACAACCCTATCATTCATTGTTAACAAAAACTAAGGCCAATAAAAAACATTTTCAGTAATTGAAACAAGATGTCATTTGGCATACCTTATCTCGTCTTTCTGAATTTGGGTCATCAATGTTGTGGAAGGTATTTTCATCAATTTCTCCTAACCATGATTGTTCCCCAATACCAACTAGACAATTAGGATTCCCTTTACAGTTCCTCCTGTTCAAAGCGTTCAAAGCGGGACAGTGATGCGATTACAACAACGTGCAGAAATAAAACATGTTTTCACAGTTGTTCCAATAAAACAGTCACTTTAAATGGAATTACAGTTCCTAGAGTTAATGCCATTCTGAAATAAATAAACAGAGAGAACAGTAAACACAGATCATTATCACCACCATATTACCTGCATGCCCCTCTTTTGCACGCCGGCACTGCGATCCTATAAGCTAACTCGATATGTTCATGTGTGATGTCCTCTGGTTTGACTGTCTCTGCCCACCGCCAAGCAGCTTTTTCCAGCTGCAACCGAGGAGCCATTCTGCACAAAGTACAAACTGTTAAAATGACACACAAAATCACAACATGCAGCTGAACAGACATGTACAGACACCCTGCAGTCAGAAAGAACACATCACACACAAACTTTTACAGAGTTATACAGAAATCGTGTACAAAACATACACAGCCAATAACATACACATAAAAAACAAACAAAAACATCAAAAATCACATCACACTCACTTGACAGTTACACACATCTGTGATGCACAGGCCTTGCATCATTGGTCCAGCATGCACAACACTTTTGATTTTACCCCATACATCAGAAAAACACTCTAATGACAGCCAATTTATGATAACAAGCAAGTAATTGGCAAGCACAGAAAATAAAATTCAAGAAACACCACTGAGTCCCAATTAGCACACACATTTTAGACTATCACATCAACATAATTCACAGTTTAGAATAAAACATACCGTCAAAAATAAATACGGCGTTTTACGGGCTCGACACAACTGTATTGTCTTATAAATCTTTAGTAAACACAATAATATTGAGTATTTTCATCGAGGCTGCTAAAGCTACGCAGTTAGCATGCTAGCAGCTAGCTCTTGACTTATTTTCATTAAATAAATGCTCCTGGCGTAAATTTACCAGAAGATTCTTGACTGTGAAGATTCTTTTATAAATATAGGAATTTTAAATCACACTTTATTGATTGTACATTTGTATTTAGCGCCCTTGCGTCAGCTTTTATATAAATATTTTTGTCCCTTCGTCAGTTTCAAACTTCTATGAGACGTACGTACTTACGCGTGACGTAATCGCGGCGTCTGACGTAAATCCGTTGGCGCGCACAGCTCGTTCAATGTTTTGGTGTTGCACATGGCAAGTTTTCTTCAAACTTTTTCGCTGCTCAGAAACATACAACACATTGAATTGTTGTAATTCAAAACGAAGTATTTAAAGCTTTAGATAATATGCTGTTTTTGAGCCAGATGACATTTAAAAGTCCATAAATGGCTCATTTGCCTTGACATGGACAACATAACGTTGAAGTGCTCCACAAATTGCACTATACTAAACAGGTTTCTGTACATTTTATCTCTGTTGTTGTGAAAAGTTAAATAGATGTCATTTTTCACAAATCAAACTATTTTGCAGAAAATTGGTATACCTGTCAAAAGTTTGGAAATATTACTATTTTTAATGTTATTCACAGAAGTCTCTTATGCTCATCAAGCCTGCATTTATTTGACCAAAAACAAACAAACAAAAAAAAAAACCCAACACTAATATTGTGAAATATTATTACAATTTAAAATAATGGTTTTCAATTTTAATATACTTTAAAATATAATTTATTTCTGTGATGCAAAGCTGACTTTTCATCAGCCATTACTCCAGTCTTCAGTGTCACATGATCCTTCAGAAATCATTCTAATATGCTGATACTTTTTTCAGGAGTCTTTGTTGAATAAAAAGTTTTAAAAGAACAGCATTATTTACAAATAGAAATATTTTGTAACAATATGCACTACTGTTCAAAAGTTTGGGGTCAGTAATTTTTTTCCTTTTTTTTTTGTTGAAAGAAATTAGTACTTTTATTCAGCAAGTATGTGTTAAATTGATAAGTAGTGATAGTAAAGATTTATATTGTTAGAAAAGATTTCTATTTTGAATAAATGCTGTTCTTTTTCACTTTTTACTCATCCATGAATCCTGAAAAAAGTATCACCGGTTCCAAAAAAATATTAAGCAGCACAAATGTTTCCAAAACTGATAATAACTGAGTATCAAATCAGCATATTAGAATGATTTCTGAAGGATCATGTGACACTGAAGACTGGAGTAATGGCTGATGAATGTTTCCAAACTTTTGTTTCCAAAACCTTTGACCGGTACTATATATATATATATATATGTTTTTGCTTTATCTTGTGGGAATTTTGCCTGAATAGATTCCCAGGGTAGATCATGAGACACATTCACACACTCAAAAGAGAGAAGTCCAATGAAACTTTTAACAAGAAGCTCCATTCCACTCTGTTAAAAGGCCCCAAAGGTTTAAGAGCTTTTTACTGACTTCACCTTAAAACAGAACATGTCATGTAGAGGTTTCTGTCTGTGTCACAAGAAGGTCATGAATGTAGAGAGAAGGTATTTAAATGCCAAAATGTGGAATAATGCCTGGATGTTTTGTGTGTGTGTGGGTGTTTGTGTGTGTTCTTGTATATATGGTTTATGAGGACACAAATGTGTATAATAACATGGGTATTACAACGTAAACCTAATGGCTTAAAAAACATACTAAACAGTGTTTTTTTTTTTAAAATTCAAAAAATGCAGACAGTTTTCTGTGATGGGTAGGTTTAGGGGTAGGGGTAGTGTAGGGGGATAGAATATACAGTTTGTAAGTATAAAAACCATTACGTCTATGGAGAGTCCCTGTAAACCATATATACAAGTATGTGTGTGTGTGTGTGTCTGTGTGTGTTTAACATATTGTTGAAGAGGAATTTTGGCTGAGTCCTATACGGCTTGAATCAAGAAACATAAGTTTGCAAGCATGACCTGAAAGTTTCATAGTGTTTGGTTGTGTTTTTATTGTGTAATGTAAGTTATTTTGTAGGGTTTTAGAATTATTTCAAAGTTATTTTAAAGGTAATTTTCTGAAGGCTTATGCTTAAATGCTTGAAATTTGTTCTGTAGACAAATACAACTCATGTCTATGCATTACAAAACTATGGATTTGTTGGACCAAATAAAGGGCAAGCAGCAATGAGAGTCTAGTATACATGTGAACTACTTTAATACTTTTATGAAAAAGAAAAAAAGCATCCCATGTTGCTTCTCATGGAGTTAGTTGAGAGTTGCCAACGTTGTAGAAGCCTACATATAACTTCCATTTGTGTTAATAGTTTTAATGACAATTGTGAACAGTAAAGCAGAGTGAATATTTAAGTCCAATCCTTTGACTAGTACATACTTGGGTCAATGACATGATGGGTCATTTTTTTGTCCAAAGGCCTTAATAATAAAAAACAAAGATATGACATCCAAAGTATGTAAGGTAGTACAACTAGATCTCTTTTATTGAATCCAAAAGGTTTTAATTACATTTTGTGACATATATTAAAGATTTTGAAGTGTCAAAAGGTCATTCAGTTTAACTATCCAAAGGCCAATACAGCCATTTAATTTGTGATTCAAATATCTTTAAATGTAATAAATGTATATGTTTTTATTCTGGCATGATTTTATAACACCATATATCAACATAGTGCAAAATGGTATTAAAATTATGTGTAGAAGTTGTTGCTTTGCTATGAGAAAAAATGTCCGGATCCATGTCATTCGGAGTAACCAATATAAAGGGACCATTTTCAATCAAGTCATGCGGTCAATATCATGTGACAGGATGTGACATCATTCAGACACCTGCAAAGGACCACATGGTCATGACGCAAATTAACTAATTCTCCCTTAACTATTTGAAAAATTCATGTTTTCACTTGCTCATACACATGTCCTGAAACATCATGTCATTCGGTACAACTGCTATAAAACATGGAAAATATTGTAATATTTGAAAAACTTGTACTAAATATAAAATGTTTGATTGTCCTTTTGCTAGCTAGACATCAGCCTGTTAGCATTGTTTGAAAATATCGTCATTCGGTATAACCAAAAGTGTCATTTGGTAAAACTGAAATTTTGGTGACAAATTTTGTCCATCTTGTAAAAAATGACAAAAGCAGTGTTAATTGATTATAAAAACCACATTTATTGTTAACACTTAATAAAACTTAAAAATGAATTATATCTCCATTATGTTTTTTTTTAAACACTTTTAAAAACCTTATTCGTCAATGACCCACTTAGTATACAAGTTAGTACACATGTAATTATAAAACTCCAACAGTTCCCGTTTAGTGCTCTACAAACACTTTGCAACTGTGTGCATGTCCAAATGTAGTCATTGTGACAGATGTTTACCCCTGTCTTCAGCTCTAGATGGTGCTTGTGTGGGGGGGAAACTTTGAGGGGGTCCTGCACGGCTCCTCCTTTAGATCCGTGACATTGGACCTGTTGTCATGGAAATAGTTCAGACGCATAAATTTGACAAAGAGGCTTCAAAGGCACAAAAGCCGGGATGATGAACAAGGATTAAGCTCGACGCATCTGAGACGCCTATAGACAAATATTCCCGCTTCAAAAGCATTAAAAGACACTTCTAGGGTGTTTCAGGGGCTATATGTCGTCTTTATAAATTAGGGGAATGTTTGGTTTTCGCGAGAGTAGACTTTTCGCGATACAAATGCGACAGAACAATTGCGTTTAACATTGGAGGAGCAAGTGCCTTTGCTTGGACACCCGAGATGGACACAGCGAGATGCATTCAGTTCCTGTCAGGATGGTTTGTTCTGTTCAACTTAATGACACGCCAGAGTCACTCCATTGAGACAGGTATGGTGATGGGTGTTCACTTCTCAAGATTTATCCCGTTATTACCTCGTTGTCTCAGACACTTGTTGACAGACAATCGGGTTTCTTCTCGTATTCTTAATTCATTTGTGTGTATTGGCATTTGAACTAGCTGGAGTTGCAGTGGCTTTCACAGACATTTGGCTTGTCCCATGTAGCCTAATTTGTCTTACCAAAACTGTAATCTAATGAAGTTAAATAGAAGTAGATTTAAAATTACCTTAAGTCTGTTTTCAGTTAGTTTTTGCAGTTCCAACATTTAAATAAACTAAAATAACATTATGTTAAATAACTTTTTTTAAATCCTTTTTTAAGTTTACTCGTACCAAAGCCCTTTACTGTAATATACAGATCAAAAAAAGCAGAAAAAAGGAGAAAAATATATTAAAGTAGCCTATATATATTTACAAATAAAAATAAACACTTCATATTTTCATTATTTTTTACCTCAAATTTGCTTCCATTACAGTATATAATTGTTTGTTTCACAAAAATGCTGGGTTGTTTCAAGTTCAACCCATGTTTAGGTCAAATATGGACAAACCCAACCCAATTTTAAAATTAAATTTTAAACCCAACAGTTGGGTTTGTCCATATTTGACCCAAACATGGATTGAAACAACCCAGCATTTTTTAAAATGTGAAAAACATATTTGTAAAAATCTTAGAACAATCATTTTCTACCACGTTTTGTAACTGTAGCATTATAGATATATAGACAGATCATATTTTGATGTAAAAATCATTTATTGTCTTTCATTATTAGACAATACATCTAGCTAAGGATGATTGATTTGATCAGACACCAAACATTAATGTAACACCTCCTCATCTGTTCCTGTGAAAAGCCCGTGGCATCTGTGTCATTACCCACAGAGTTGGCACGCTCTCTGCTGTTTTTCTAGAGTTGGAAATTACAATGGGAACCCGGGTGTGATTGGAGCTCAGAGCGCTTTGGTCTGGCCAATTAAAACATTTATAGGGAACTTACCATTCTGCTGCTGCTCATTTTTGTGGAAACTCAGTTTAGGATACATGGTTACGGAATATTTTGAGGTATTGGTCCTTTTCCACCAATAGAAGGTTTCTCTGGACATTCCTGGCAGTGAGACATCACGGATCCACCAGTTGTCCTTGGTAACAAAGCTAATAAACCAAGGAGAGGTTGTAAATCTTCCTATTATTTGGTTCGTATACCCCAGATGGGGGGATGCAAAGCTTGTGGTCTTTCTAGATTAGAACTGGATTTGTTCTGTTTTCCTTCCATCCCTGTGTTCTTTATTTCATTCTACACAACATGGAGTTTGGGTTCCTTGCCACTGTCATCTTTGGCTTGCTTAGTTAGGGTTTAAAAGGCATTTAATATTCAGGAATATTATCGATTTGACTGCACCGACACTATCGGATGGGAACACTTTGCATCATCAACACTGTTATTGAACTGAACTGAATCAACTCTGAACTGACTCAAGCTGAAGTAATGACACTGCTGAGATGTTTATAGCTAAATGTGAACATATTTGAAGAATTTTGCATCGATTCTGTTATTTTCCTGTTTATTACTGTTAAGCTGCTTTGAAAAAATCTGTATTGTATATTAAAAGCAATATAAATAAAGGTGACTTGGTAACAATTAACTGAAACAAACGTTGGTTTGGAGCCCCACTTCTCAATTTATCAAAGAAAATGATCATGAATCTCAATATTCCCAACAGTGAATGTGGTGGACTTCTGTGGACAGACGATACAGGGGGATGGCATGATCGTAAAGTCCCACCAAGAGTCCCGGAGGTACTACTTTGTCTCCATGGGAACGGATTGCCACCTCACCATGCAGTCTGCCACCCCCCGGGACAAGGTGCAGTTCTACTTCCGCTTCTTCCTGGTCTACAGCCTGCTTAGAGTGTCACCGCACAGCCCCCCACCCCTTATCCCAGAATCACCCAGGGGGTCCTCTTCATCTGGCCCGACGCGGCCCGACCTGAGCTTGGAGCCAACCACCAGGGAGGGGCCAGAAGACCCCTGCCATGCTGGCTCTTACATCCAGTTCTATGATGGGAGGGATAAGTCCGCACCTCCAATTGGCCCGCCACTCTGTGGGAAGAGCCCTCCCGACCGGTCTTGTCAACGGGCAAATTTCTAACTCTACGTCTTGTGACGCGAGGAACTCAGCCGAGGGTGGACTTTGTTGGAGACTTCACTTCATTCAGACTGGGTTAGAATGTGTTTACATCCACTTTTCAGTAGTGATGGGAGAAACAAAGATTTTTTGAATCATTTGAACCAATTGATTCACAAAATGATTCGCTGTTCCAGTTTCGCTGTTTGATTTTATGGAGAGCTTGGATAATCAGCTCAGTATTAACAACTGTTCTTTTGATTATACAAATGTGTCATTAAAAATGTTTTCCACATATAAAACTGATCTGAGATCAGGTAAAAAACATAGAGACAGAGATTTCACAGAGATTGGCCGGTAGCGTGAACAATTGAAATTTCTAAATGTTTCTAAACAGTTATGCTAATGTAATCCGTTACATTACACATTAAAGGTAATATAATCTGACTACTTTTTGATTACTTTTACATTACTTTTGACCAAACTCATTTATCACATTGATTTGAATAGTATAATCTTGTACCATATTGATATAAAAATAAAAAGAAAGAAATTAATTTCCATTCTTTATCAACAACATGAAGGGCATTAAATATTACATTACATCAGGGTTAAATGACTTTAGTCTGATTACGTGTATTTTAAAAATATAATCTAATTACAAGTACTTAATTTTTGGAATCTGATTATGTAATCCAGATTTCATGTAATTACTACCCAGCACTGGTTATGATGTAACAAAGGATACATCCTTCATAAAGGATTGTTGCAAAAGCGCCCGCCCATCCCTACTTCTCTGTCAGTTTAACTTTTTTTTCTTGAAGTTTAAGCATGATAGAAACTGCTCTTATTTTTTGTCTCTCCAGGTTTTAACCAATCAGAGTGCAGTGGACAGCCTTACTTCAACTGTCGGAATGGGAAGTGTATTCCCATGAGTCTGGTTTGTGCAGATGATAAAGGCATTGACAACTGTGGTGATGGCAGTGACTTAATTGATTATCCTGGTTGCAATGGTCAGTAAAGAGGTTATTTATAGTAGGCTTTTCCAACTGGGATTTGTTTCTGATAGGTCTTGATCTTGTTTTTGTGTCTTTCAGGTCCTCTATCTACACCCAAGCCCCCGCAGCACCCTGTTACTCAGCCAGCACGGATGCTGAACGTGCCTACTCTGACAGTATCCACTTTAAAGAACTGTGCCACTCCGAACGCAGTTCCTGATCCGCATTCTGTGACTGGTAAGCTCTCCAGTAGTTCTGAAGAGCAGTAAAAAACATGCAACCAAACAGAAACAGAACAAAAATTCTCACACATTATGGTGGTTACTGGTTTGTCAAGAGGATTCATACACATTTAAAGGAGTAATTGCTAGATGAATGTAGAAATTTTTGTATTCTCCTATTTCTTCATGCATGTTGAATTTGCAATAGAAAATAAAAGCAATAGCTGATCCAAAAATGAAAATGTGGAACACAAAGAAGAAATAATGCCAAGGCTCTTTTCCATCAAGCTCAAAAAGTTACAAAAAGCACCATAAAACGAATCCATACAACTATATTAAGTCTTCTGAATTCATATGATAGCTTTGTGTGATAAAAAGTTAAAATGTAAGTTTTTAAAGTCAGAATTGCGAGGTATAAACTCGCAGTTGTGTGTTATAGTCAGAACTGCATGATATAAACTCGCAATTGTGAGTTATAAAGTCAGAATTGTGAGATATAAACTCGCAATTATGAAAAAATTCACTCTTTTTTCCCCCTCAGAATTGGACTTTATATCTCGCAATTTTTTTAGGGTTTATATCTCACAATTCTGAGAAAAGAAGTCAGAACTGTGAGTTTATATCTTGCAATTCTGGCTTTTTTCTCGCAATTGCAAGTTTATATCTCACAATCTCAGAAGTCAGAATTGTGGGATATAAACTCTAAACAAAAAAAAAAGCCAGAATTGCGAGATGTAAACTTGCAATTGCGAGAAAAAAAGTCAGAATTGTGAGATAAAAAGTCGCAATTATCGTTTGTATTGTTTTATTCCTTGGCGGAAACAAGCTTCCATACAAATGTGCATAAATTACAGCATTTTCATTTCTGAATGATCCATTGCTTTAAGATAAGTCAGTTGTTTCTTGTCCATATGGTCAAATTGCTTAAAATTAAACTTGTTTTACAGGCTTCCCAGATATGGTTAATTGTCGAAGGCCGAACTAACAAAACCAAGCACATGTTACTGTCTGTTTAAGCAGCAGCAATGTTCAGTAAATCAGTTTTACATGGTTGTGGGTTTAAAAGTCATTTCATTGGCTGTACAATATCCACCATCCAGTTTTTAGTGCATATTTAGACCTTAAAAATTAGTTTAGATAGATGAAAAACCTGTGGTGGAAGAGGATGGTTCGATTCACCCAAATATAATGACTACTCAGAACGGTGGCTCTTTTTGAGTGTCCATAAATTTAGTTTTATTGCTGTATAATGGTGAACTCTGAAAGGCTAAGGACACAAAGCTAATTGAGGAGCACATAAATGTTCATTGCAAACAGTGAGCTGTAAATCAGCTACTCGTTGTAACTTCTCAAGAGCACTAGTCTGCTAAGTAGCCACTACTCACAATTATGCATTTGAACAAATAGATGTCATTTATCTCCACATCCGATCTAAATTGCTTTTAAAAGTCTACAGGTGTTCAAACAATGGCACACTACTTGAAGGGACAGATTTCACAAAGAAAGCTTTAGTTAACCAAAAGAAGTAGCATTATAAGGACTATCATATCTTATTTTACTGTACAAAATGTGGTGAATAAACACATAGTCACCAAATTAAACAATAAGCCAATAAAATGATTAAAAATTGAAATAAAGCTGAAATAAAATATAACAAATAGATGAAAACTATCTGAAATAAGCTGAAGTACTGAGTACTAAAAAAAAAAAAAAAATTATATATACTGTATATATATATTCTTTAACTATGGACATTAACTTGGTCTGATTGGATAAGGCATAAAATGGAGATCTATTTTATGTATTTTTTTAATATTAATATAAGGCTAGGCTAATGAGCTATATTTCTTAGTGGAACAATTATTTATTCTGATAACTATTATTAAACAAATCAAACTATTTACTGAGCAAAGTGTCATTTATAATATTGCTATTGCTGTTGACTTAATCATGCCCTATCATGGGTTTTTGCTTTATTTTAAAAGATGATTCCCAGATTTTGGTCTTCTTAATAACTGATGCCATAGATGGCAGTTTGAAGAATATGAAGTGAGTGCATAGAGTGTTTGTGCTGAATTCATTTAGATCTCACTGGGAATTGTAGGTCCATTAATGAAATCCTTTCTTCTCCAGATTCCCAGTCTTCCATTTCTCTGCTGGCGCTGTATGTGGTTCTGGGTGTGACGGCCGGCGGGGTTCTCACGTGCTGGTGCTGTTGGGCCCCCGGCTGGTTCCTGTGGCGAGTGAGTGTGTTTCGTTTCTTGCCCTGCTGCAACTCCTGCTGCGCGTCCTGCCAGCTCTGCGGGCGGAGCTGCTCGCAAAACAAGGACCACCGATTGGCTAAGGTTACACCGGAAGGAGCCGCAACACCTGTGTCTTCTACCACCACTGTGCCTGTGTAAATACACTCATCTGATGTAGCCTAGCTCCATAAAAGACTCATGATGGAGATACAGAGGACAGTATGTTAGGAAGTGGGATAACAGTAGACTTTTTTTTGTTGTTGTTTTTTTTGAAGAATTGCCAGGTGGATTTTTTTTCCACTGATATTTTTTGTTTTAAAAAATGATAGAACATAATTCAACAAAATCTGCTATTGGTGATATGTATTTGATACTGGATCTGTGGAAACAACATGAGTTAAGATTTCTAGTTGGTTTTGCAAAGTGAAAAAGGAAAGAATTCCACAATATATTACCTTACAGCTAACACTAGGACAATCCAGCTTCAAAGGACTGGAAAAAAATAAAATCCAATAAAATGCTCATTACGCTAGCAGAGAGCATTATTATAGCTGTATTTTTCCAGGAGTTATTGGTCATTATCCTCTCCTGCAGATGACAATATTGTGAATGTTTTGGACCAATCTGTTTCCTGCACATGTGCAGTAGTGACTCTTAAACTTATAGATCTATTATATCACATATGAAGACTGTAGATTCAAGGTTATGCCAAAAAAAAGGTGAAAAGTGTTTTTTAAAGACCAAATCTTGCATTTTCACTGACACATTAGGTGTTTGCGAATGTGATGTGCAGGATAACTGCTGTAAAGTACATAAAAAAAAACTTTTTAGCCAGAACTAGTAAATATTTACATTTTACAAAAGTAAAATGTAACTAGTAAATATTATTAGAGGATCTACAAAGTGGCCATTTTTAACAATCTGATGCACAAATTATTTAATCCCAAGGAAAATATCATTTTAAAGGGTTAGTTCACCCAAAAAATAAAATTCTGTCATTAATTACTCACCCTCATGTCGTTCCACACCTGTAACACCGTTCATCTTCGGTACACAAATGAAGATCTTTTTGATGAAATCCGAGAGCTTTTTGTCTCTCCATTGGGATCAATGCAATTTACACATTCAAGGTCTAGAACGATAAGAAAGACATCATTAAAGTACTCAATGTGACTCCAGGGGTTTACCCTCAATTTTACGAAGCAATGCAAGTGCTTTGTTTGCTCAAAAAAGCATAATTTACCACTTTATTTACGAAAATATTGACCTGCAATCCAGTAGTGGGAGCACCATGACACATGCGTGTTGTCTCAACACCGGAAGTTGTTCTGTGAATGCGATTTGGATATTATTTTTTTATTTTGTGCAAAGAGAGCACTTGTGTCGCTTCATAAAATTGAGGTTAAACCACTGGAGTCACATGGATTACTTTAATGATATCTTTCCTATCGTTCTGGATCTTGAATGTTTAAATTGTGTTGTTCCCAATGGAGGGACTGAAAGCTTTCAGATTTTATCAAAAATATCTTAATTTGTGTTCTGAAGATGAACGAAGGTCTTACGGGTGTGGAACGACATGAGGGTGAGTAATTAATGACAGAATTTTCATTTTTGGGTGAACTGACCCTTTAACCCCCCCTCCCAATCTTTTTTTTTAAATGTGTTTTGAGAGAGTTATGCATTTGTCCACTGCTATAGAATATAGTAGGACGTATATCATATCTTATGTCAGGCATTTTTAATTCGTGTTGATATAAATATAAAATACAATGACATAAAAAAGGTGAGTCATATGGAATTATGAGAAAGGGTCAAAGGTCATCACCCATGGTGGTTTGAATAATGATCACCCTGAATATTTAAATATTTTAAATTTTATTTCCAAATTAAAAACAAACATTTTATAAATTAGAAGGTGGATTATTTCATGCATATTCAATTTCAGCGTTCTGATATTTCAGTTCAATGTATATCACGAATGTTGTCTGTATGTTAAGTCTCTTATTCCTGTCGTCAGGATTAAAGGCATGATAGAGAGTTTAGATGCCAGTAAAACTGTAAATAGACCATTTCAGTGATTAAAAAACAATTTTAATGCGACCAAGTGTTTCAGATTCTCCTTGTGACTGTTTACAAAAGAGAGGGATAGTTTGGCAAGCACTTCCATTTCAAACTGCGTCTGTTACTTTTGTCACTCCTAGCAACCTTTCAGAGCAGATCCTCTTTGCTCAAAGAAGAATTTCCTTTTCTCTGTTTGACCGATTTATATAATCACCAAACCCCCTGTTCAAACAGGCCCTAGACGTTTAATATCTGACATTAAGGTGACCTCGATGTTTTTCTCTGAACCCGGGCAGTAGATTCTTTTCAGGCCTTGAAGGCCACAGCGAAGGGTGTGGGTTGTTGTTACACTGACCCCATTAAGACCATCCGTAAACGTTTTAAATTAACGGCCCTGCATTGTTCCTGTGGTATCTCTCTGACACAAGCGGGTGCAAACGTCATCGCTGACCCACTCGCACAACACGCCTAAATTGTTTGGTCTTCAACGTGTCAATAAAATGAATGACGGGACGTGTAAATATCACCTAAAACAGAATGCTATAAAGGCCAACAATATACATTTTCTATCTGCTAAACAATGCTGTTGGCCAATATTTGCTGGGTTTTATTGATTTTTTCCTCAAAAAGGGACAAAAGCATCCCTTGCTGACATCACAGTAGACATTTTGAGCCAATGTGAGGCATAAGCATTTACTTTTTCTGTCTGTACAGGTCTGTAGGTTTTATATAGGAGAGTCTGGAGGCAATTAAGCTTGACAATGACTCTTGTGGGTAACTCATTATAAGTAACATGCATTATATAATCATCAGATTACTTTTGATGTACTTTATACATTACTTTTTAAATTTACACATTAATATTTGAGTTACTTTTTTTTAAAGGGGTCCTTGATTATGATTTCACTTTTTTAACTTTAGTTAGTGTGTAATGTTGCTGTAACTAACATAATTTTTTAGGGAGTAACAATATTGTAACGCATTAAAAGGCATTGTAACGCATGCAAAAGTAACTTGAAATATAGTTTAATTTAGACTAGGCCTGATTATTCAACATTCTGCTAGACATAAAAATTTGCTATATAGACATTGCAAAAGTAACAATAAATCTTAGCATGATTCATAATGTAACTTTAAGGACCACTGCACTTCTCGTTTTCCACTTCTGTAGAAAAACGGTGATAACAAAAGCTAATACATAAAGTGAAAGTGACTTTGTGAACTTCCTTTTTAAATGTCTTCATCACCACCCTTGTGAATTACCTGTTTCTGGAGTTTGATTCTTAATTTTCTTATTTGTGTGATCCACTTGTCAATTTTGATTTCATTCTGAGATTGATACGTGGTAACTGGTTATAATGTTATAATATAATATAATGTTTACATAGCACAGAATTCTTCTACAGACATGTCATGTTGAACAGACATTTCACCCATTTTGAGGTAGGTGTCATTACCTACTTCCCTCTCAGACACTTTCTGAGTAGCATCTATTGTTCACTTCTAATGTAATGTTTGTTCACAGTGTCTTCAGACAAAGTGAAATGGCCCTGTTCATCTTCATTACCTTTCAGCTTTTACTGCAGGTTAAATCACAAGGTAAGTGATCTCTCATGCTTTACAATGATATTAAGACAGCTAACAAAAATTTGTTCTAAGAATGTTTTGCTAATGTTCCCATTTGGTTATGCAATTCCATTTTATCATTTTGCAAATATTATGGGAATGTTACTTTTGAATGTTCTCTGAATGTTCTGAAACAAGAAGCAACATTTAAAAAAAGTTAGACGAACGTCCAAATAAAACGTTTCAGAAAAACATATAAACAATGTATAAATAATGTTTTTGTGCTAACGTTTTTGAGAACATTATTAAAGACCAGTTAACTTTGACCAAACATTCTATTAATGTTACTTGGAAGAACATTTGTTCATAACTTTGAGAGAACCTTCCCAGAATGTTAGCTAAAGTTCTGAGAATGTTCCCTTTCATTTTCCCCTTGCACAATTATTATAAAGAATACACATTTTAGATCTCTAGACTTGACTTTTACAAATGTTGAACAGATTAATAAATAGATGTAATATTTATTTGAACATTTTTATATAAACCTTTGTGTCTTAATCATATTCAAGAGTCAATAGTTTAATAAAACGATCTTGTCCAATCATATATATACTGGACTTACATTGATTTACATTGACATTAACACATGCACAGACAATTTGTATGTTTTTATTTATTTATTTATTTAATTTAAAATGAATTTAAATTGTTTTGAATTAATAATTAATTGTGATATTTTGTTGCAAAGGGGAATTTATGGATCTCATCTTTTTTTAAAGGTATTCCGAAGGCTAACCTGACAATATTTCCTACATCTGCCACCTCTGGAGAAAAGGTGCAGATGGTGTGTGGAGGTTATGAGAATCACCGTGTATCTGAATGTATGTTCTACCCTGAAGGACAGGAGAACTTTGAAAAACCAAGTGCATCGTGTCACCTCACTCTTACTAGCGACGAACTGATCCTGTGGTCACAAGATGCAGAGAGTTCACATGTCAACATCTCCTGCTACTATACTGTGTATAGCTTAAAAGCAACATCTCCTCATTCCAACAAAGTCTCAGTAAGGGTCAGAGGTGCGCTGTTTAATCACAAACTATGAGTAATAGATAGATAATGTGGTTTATTTTTTTCCAAGCTGATGTTTTTGTATCTCATAAGGTTTGGCTGCCATGTCATCTTTGCCACCAATCACAGAGGACAGCCTAACTACACTGACCCCCAATGGAACCTCTGAAGGTGGAATCTTAGAATTTTTAATTTAATTTCCTGCTTTTCTGAGTTAATTCATATTTGTTTCACATAAGAAAACACTAAGGAGCATTTCAGTTTTGATTCCTGTGCTGACATATTTCCAACTGAAACAGGAAGTTGGGTTGGGGAGAGGTTGTCGCCTCCCCTTTTTTAAAAACAGGCGATAGGCTTTAGTTTAAGCCATAATCGTTCATAAACCTTGTATTTGCATTGGAAAAACATTTGTATACACCCTTAAAAAAATAATTATGTAACATTTTAGGAGTACAACGGCATATAAACTAATAGCTAAAATAATTTTTAAAGGCTTTTTAAAGCCAGTATGTGTCTTTCTTATTCTAGCACTTTCTAAACTGATCGTTGTGATTTCATATATAAACATGAATTTCAGCATATTTTTTATCCACTGCATCAACAATGGACACAACAACATGTGAGTTGCCTTGACTGTCCAGTTCATCAACATAACTCTGTTTCATCTTATTGTTATACTTGCATTATAAAAGGTCATTTAAAAACTATTTGTCTATTAATAATGTTTAACTTGTAGTGTAACTCTTGTTCTGTGGTTTCAATAGCTTTGGCTGTAACATCCAGTACTGAAATCATAACAGATCCGATAACCAGTAAGTGCTTTTCTGTTCATAATTTTCCTCTATTTATCAAAGATTTTGATTGGTTGGCTTTAAATCTACTCATCTACATTTGTTTTGTTGCTTACAGATATGACCAGTCTAACTACCCATGACAGTCAGAGTTCAACAGGTCCTGCAAATGGTAAATCTTGAGGTCTTCTCTTCTAATCTGTTACATTACTGTAGACAAAACACATTTGATTGATTTATTTACAAATCTTCAGCATCCCTGGAATCGTCTACAGTTACTGAAACTACAGAACATACAGTTACTGAAACTACAGAACATGAATCAGGTAACTTAACTAACAAAAACGTTTTGCTAAAGTTCATATTAAACATTATTTCTGTATGTTCTCTGAACGTTTAAAAGGTTTTTTCTTTGTTATGCAAACGTAAAGGAAACGTTCCATTTTATCATTCTTCCAACATTATGTTACTTTAGTAATTTTTAAAAAACATTAGATGAATGTCCAACTAAAACATTTAAGAAAAATGATTTTATAATGTTTTGAGAACATTATTAAAGGTGCTGTATGTGATTTTTTAACTGTACTAAAGCATAAAAATACCATAATATGTTTGCAGATATTCAGAAGTTTACAGACTCATTTCTCTGAAAAACAATTGCTACAAAAATATGTGTTCCGTGTCAGAATGTCTGTTTTTGTTTGGGTAAGTGTGATTCCGCCCACTGCCAATTTACACAATAGTATTTTGACACCCCGGATTGCCAGTTGGAGTAAAACACTGGGTATTGCAGCCATTGAAGCCATCAAACAAACGGTGTCCGAGGACACAGATTCTACCCAACTTAAAAGGCCTCGGCATCCATCTAAAAATCTCTATGAACGGGAGCATATTAAAATGCTTATAAATCAAAAGTGTATAAGTCTCCTCACCTTCTGTTGTCAATTGCGCTCGCTTCTTGTTGCATGTCCTCAATCTGGGACCCTCGTGAGCGTCGAGTCTGAGGAGTTGGTAGGGGAATCAACTCTCTCCAATATTTTGAATTTGGACTGCAGTACCCATTTCAACTGCTACCTGTCAATATTACATACGGCACCTTTAAAGACCAGATAACTTTGCACAAACATTCTATTGATGTTACCAGAAGAACGTTTGATCATAACTTTGAGAGAACCTTTCCAGAATGTTAGTCAACGTTCTATAAGAACATTCCTCGTTAGCTGGGAAATTGCAATTTTATATTGAGAGAGTTGAATATGTTATTTAAACATGTTGAACACATATGCTAATGGTCAATTTCTCTTTTATAAATATCCTCTTGATGATTGAAGGCCCTGAAATCAAAAAGTACTTAAATAAAAGTAAGTAACTTAACTCAGAGGCTTATGTTATGTAACCCAATGGCAGCATTTGAAACTTAATATACAGTAATGCAACAGTGTATTACTTGCTAATCTTTTATATCTTTGTCTGACACAGAAATGTTTTTCTTTATTTCTGTCATTGCAACTGGTGGAGGAATTGTACTGACTGGACTGTTTGGCATCTGTTTATACGGATGTACACGTGAGTGTAAAAAAAATTGGCATGTCTTCCATATGGCTTATAGTTTTAACATTCTTGTTGAAAATTTGGTCAACTTGACACTATTTGATGTTTCCTTCACTGCAGGAAGGCCAAAGGACGAGAGGTAAAGATGTTTATTTTGTGCATATATGAAATAATTGGTGAAATTATAAGAAAATAAGGCATAAAGAGGTGCACAAAATAAATTTGTGAAATTTACTAGGATTTGGATTGAAAGAAAGAGTAGAAAACAAGGTAAGTTTTTACTTTTCCCCTCAAAATGTTAGTCATATCTCACTCAAAATAAGAGTCAAATACATGTTAATGTCAAGGTTTGCTTACATCTTGGTTTGTGGGAGATCCTTTACCAATGGCCGGTTCAGACTCAGTAAGTATTTCTATCATTATCAACCATTAATGGGATCATTTTACTATTTGACACTATTTAATAGATCAATCTTTGTTATTTAGTCTGGTGAGGAAGATACAGCATTTTACTCAACCATTAACTATGTACAATCCACCTCTCAACCGCCAGGTAAAGAGTAAAACCAATCCCCTCCATATTATGTACTGTATTATATTTTGTGTATTATTTTTATATAAATAGCATTATGATTTATTATAGGCTACTTATATAACACACAGCAAACAGGTTAGAGGGATTTGCAAACCTTTGCATTAGCTGGCACTGAGATGATTTCATATTACTGGCTTAATAAATAGGCTCAAATCAGAATCATTAAAAATTCCAAACTATTTCAGTTGGATAATAGTAGACTGTTAGGTTAGGGTTAGGGTTAGGTGTTAGGGTTCAGGTTAGTAGAATAAGTTGATATGTACTTGCAAAGTTACTTATAGTCAGTAGAATGTCTGTTGGGGAGCATCAAAATAAAGTGTTAGCAGATATTAAGCAGACAGTCTATACTAATACTGTAATGAGAGTTAGTTGACATGTAGGTAGTAGAATGTCTAAAGTGGATCATTAAAACAAACAGTTTCCAAATAATAATTTTGCTAATTTTGCATCTTACTGTTATTCTAATTATATACTATAATGGTCATTACTATCATGGTGTCTTGTTATGCAGGAAACAGTGCAGAATCAAAGCAATCCAAGGTAAGTAAATCAGTTGGTTACACATGTTCATGCAATTACTTTATTTATCCTCATTTTAAGACTCACTTTTTCTCCAGATGGAACTGAATCCTTTGTATTACACCGTCCTCAAACAACCACCCGTCTCCAGTGACAACAAGGATGTTCACAGTGTGGTGACGGTCCACTGATAGAATCCAACTCTGCCTGCTACTATTTTAATTTAGAACAGAATTGATCAGTCTTCATTTTAAACTGGATTTAATACTCCATAGCAAATGCATGTTAAACATCTGCTTTCTAAACAATACAAGCCTTTCAAAACTGTCATAGGTCACAAACTTCAATCAGTTCACTTGCATTTTCACACGTGTAGCCACATCAGAAGGTATGAATATGTATACTGTTCCACAATAACTGCATAAACATTATTATACTGTGTTATTATGAATGGCAATTGTATTGATGAGCACAAGGCCCATTGTTATATGCCAAAGACACTTATATTTTGTCCTTTTGCATGACTCTGTAGATACTTTCACGTGATGTTCATCATTTAAAGCACCTTATTTTTACTTTCACTCTTAGAAGAAAAGGTTTTCTCATATTTATCAAATTTTTACCATAAAGGGTTCTATAAAATTGAGTCAAAAACCTTGGGGTTCTATGTAGAACCCTTTTGAATCTTTGTTCTAAGAATTAGATATTTTTGGTCGTTAGACGTTTTCTGGTCATAGCATCTCATGGGAATTAAAATACAAAAGTTGGTACAAATTTGTACAAAAAGGCCTATTTTGTATTGTTTGCTGTTGGATTAAGTAATAGCTCATGCGTCAAAATCAAGAGGAGATCTTTATATTTGTGTGATTAAACCAAAGACCTAATTACTTTTTACAAACTTTGTTTGCATCATTGGTTATGCGAAAGGAAATGTTCAAATTAACAATTTAAATACATTTACTGGTTGTGTTTCTAGTGTGGCCAGTTTTGTATGGTAAGCCAAATACATACATTCACACAGTTTGGAGGCAGTTTTTTTTTTTTTTTTTTTTTAGAAAGAAATTAATACTTTCATTCAGCAAGGATGTATTTAATTTATCAAAAGTGACACTTAAAGCATTTATAATTCAAATATCTATTTCGAATAAATCCTGTTCTTTTGAACTTTCTATTAATCAAAAAAATCCTGAAAAAAATAAAAAAGGCAGTAAAACAAGCACTAGCAAGCACTTTTAATCATTTTCACACACAATTATGATTACAGGGCCAGATTACGGATTAATAAAGACTTGTTTTCACACAGCTCCTTGCACAACAATGTTATGACCTCAAAACTCTTTTTACTATAAAGCTTGATTTGTAAATTAATATATTTTAGAGTTTGCATCACTTACCCAGCTCCAGATGTTCAGTTTTACTGACATAACAAGCTTGCTCAGTAGCTCAGCTGGTACACAATTGTACTTGCGATGCGAAGAGCTCGGGTTTGAATCCGACATTGCCATATCCACGTTCATCTTTTCTGGAAAAACTAAACACGCTTTTAGCGCCACTCACTGGACATTTCACTTTGAAACTGTTGCAAAACGTGCACGACACAACATATTTTGCATTTTGCAAAAATGTTGACACAGGTACGTTTTTCTAATGAGCCTGGGCTGCATGATCCGGCACATCAGACAATATTCTGACTAAAGGCAGAGAACACAGGGTGAATAAACATGGAAACAAATGAGGAGAGTAATGAAGAAGGACAGGAGGGGTTGGGGTCAAGACACTAGACAGGGGAACACATGGCACATAGAAACAAACATGACTGAACCCATGTGCTGACACCAAACAAAAACAAGAGCACCTGGCCAAAGACAACTCACAGGCATTCAACAAAAACACACAAAACAGTCAAGAGCACGCAGTGAAGGGGTGAACAATCAAACTGTGTGTTCACAATAAAAGAAGAAAACATGGAGCATGAATGTCTGGAACTATACAGGAGTGCTGGTGTTATGCCGAATTTTAACTCCCTGCCAAATTATTACCCCCCTCGTTGAGACTAAACCTACCTATACTGGGTAATAATCTGGTGGGGGTCAGAATTCGGCACAACACCGGGATCAAGACACAAGTGTAACTGGTCGTTGTCTACATTGTGTGTTGTGGTGGAATAATAAATAGACAGACATCAACTGACGAGTTGACTCTTCGTTTAATCTGATAAAAGATACAACAGTCTTTTATACTGTGTGATTTCACCCTTATACATTTCTCTCCCATGCTAATAAAATGCAGAAAGGGCAGAGAGGAACAGAGGATTAAATCAATAAAATAAAGATTTAACAACATGAATGACAAAAAAACATACCTGCTTAAAGATACAAACAGTCTTTTATACTATGTGATTTTGCCCTTAACAGTGTTATAAACAATGCAATTAGCACATGCTTCAAGTTCAAACTAATCATAAACTTAAAGTGGGTCAGTTTTGGCCTAATGGTTAGAGAGTCTGACTTGTACCACAAAGCATCGGTATCAGCAGGAAATGTAGGTGGGGGGAGTGAATGAACAGCGCTCTCTTCCACTCTCATTACCCACAACCCCCAATTGCGGTGCACACAAAGACTCTCCAAACTAAGAAAAAGACCAACCTGAGTGGCAGAAGGAACCCTGACACAAATATATACTATTTGTAGCTCCATGTCTGTTCAACCCTTTACACTTTTGCAACCACACTGCTGTCCTGTGGTTCAGAACAACACAAACCACTGTGAGAAAATATATTGAGACTTTAAGATCAACATATTTTGACATTCCCTTTAGCATCAGAAAAATATTTTTGTGTGTTTTCATTTGTTTGGTTTGATATACTTGAAGTAGCTGATCATTCTACAGTCTGTGTCATATGTTTAATGTTAGAGACATGTCATCTCATTAACCTGACAAAATATTCTCTACAGATTTAACATCAACATTCTCTACAAGTGAAACAACAACAAGTAAGTAGACTAAATGTGACTCTAAATTGTGATGAATACATTGTGATGACAACTTTGAATAGTAAGTTCTTAATATTTCCGCAACTCTGGCTGCAGAATCCACTACTTGGTATGAGACCACAATAAACCCTACGGCTGGTGAGCTCCTTTATTATTAGTACATTTATTCATTTTGCTTATCAATTTGTGTCTGGTGGAGTAGAAATGATGACAGGTAGAGGAGAGGATCTAAATGCAAAGGGCTGTTTAATGAACAAACAAAATGATAACAAAAGAACCAGGAGTCAAAGAAAACAGAGAATGCAGGAACACAAGAAAACACGAGATCTAACGTGTTACATGCACAAACGTACAACTGAAGAGGAACAGGAGAAACACAAGGGCTGTTTATACACAAGGGGTAAACAAGAAGAACAAGAAAGAAAAATCAACAAGAAAACAACAAAGAACTACAAACATGACACTCGGGACAGGAAGTTACATGAAAGTTTAAACACAACACAGAACATGTAACACTATTCTAAACCAAAGAAAATATTATAATTCCTTTTTTTTTTAAATTTATACATTTTACACATTCTCGTTCAAAATATTTGAATCTACTTATTAAATAACACAACACAAAACTGCTATTCTGAATAATAGTATTCTTCGCTCAAGTTTCTTTGCATTTCAAATGTGAGAAACTGATTTGTCAGCATTGAATCAAAGACTCTGTAAAACACCTTTACTTTTCTCAATGCAAACAAACCTTAAAGTAAACCTAGTAAAGGCTCCATTTGATGGTCATGTCATGTGGTATATTCAAATTCTGATCAATTTATTTTCCTGCACACCATTTAACTGATTTAGTGCAGTTAACTATATTAATTTCCTTATGCCATATAAACAAGGATTAAAGCCTTATTTATTCTTTTGCCAGTCTCGTGGCTTTCAGTAGTGCTGGTTTTCACTGGTGTTGGTTTATTTCTGTCTGGACTCATGGGATTCATCTGTCTCTGCCACTTTGACAGTAAGTTTAGTTATGCATAAACTGAGCTCCATGATATAGAAACATGATAATAAAGTGTGTATCTGTGCAGGTTCTGATGATGTTCTCACAGAGGTGAACTACAGCTCCTGCCAGGTGGAAACAACATCTCTGTTAACTTCCTCTGTGTGCTCCTCAAAACATGGATGAACCGCTTCATTTCTTCACTTACTGCACCTCTAAAGAGAAAAACAAGTACAGAAAGTATGATAGTATGTATAGTACAGTATAGCTACTGAATTCATATACTGATCAGCAGGCCAAGTCAGAATCTGTGAAGGTTTTCCTCTCATTATGTTTTTAGGAGAAAATGGGTATTGGTAAAATGTAACTAAATGGCACCTTCAAATTGGCAAAAATATTCAGTAAATATGCAATTACACAAAATTATCAGTGTCTCATTCATTTTGTCTATATTATTTTTCTGTCAAATTACTGTACAATCAATGACCAATCAGTGCTTCCATATGATTAACTGATTAGATTTTTGCATGCAGCAAACTTCTACTCAATGTAGAGCTGATTATTAATATTTAATAGACATTGACCAAAAAGTAAAATGTCTATTATTTTTTATTGTCTATTATTTGGACAACCCTAATCAAACTCACCTACCTGTAGCCTTAGATAACAAGACTAACTAGACACAGGTGCAAATGATCAGGGAGAAATGAGGGGAACCAAAAAGAACTACAACTAGAATACAAAAGGACTACAAAACAAGAAACAGGAAAAAGGAACAGAACAGGGCAAAATGCAAACTAAACATAAAAGTCCAAATGGGAGACATGACAGTTGCATGTGCCCCGATCTGCCCTACATCACAGTCCAAAAGGATGTAAGTGTGGTCTTATGATCTACACTTCATCTGCAGTATGTCCAGTCTAACTAGTGACAGCCATATTTAACAGGTCCTGCAAACGACAAGTCCTCAGGTCTTCTCTTCTAATCTGAAACATTACTGCGCTATCCCTGAAATTGACTACACACTTATTGAAATTACAGAATGTGCATAGGGTAAATTACTCTAAAACTTATATATGTTGAATCGTGTTATGTGTCATGTTGAATACAATAGATATGCTTACCCTTAATTTTCCCCTCGATGATTGAAGGCCCACCTTCACAAAATCCACTTCTCAACCACAGGTAAAGAGTAAAACAAGTCCCCTCCATATTATATTTTAAGGATATCTTCATTTTTTTCCAATTTATTTTTTTTAAAATAAATAAATTGCCTAACACAGGGACTTACAGATGTATCTGACATGATGGCAGACTTATCATTGAACACAAGTTTACCAGAGGTTAAAGAGCACCTGAAAACCATACTTGAGTAAAAGTATTGATACCTTACATCGAAAATTACTCCACTACAAGATACAAGTAACCGATACCAATACGACTTGAGTAAAAGTCTTAAAGTATCTGATTTTAACAGTACTTAAGTATTTTACTCATGCTGAATGTTGGCTCAGAGATGCACTATTCCTGAGAGACATACCAGTGAAAATAAGAAACAATTGATTTGTAAGATGAGAAATCAAGTTTATTTTCTAAAATCAAAATAAAACTGAACACCTCAATGTTGCAATAAATCAAGGTCGACATAACAGCCATTTAAATGTCTACAAACTCTCAAGTCTCAGTTGAGCTCAAGTGCACAGAAAGGCCATAAGTAAACCAATATCCTTCAAAACGGTCTTGTCAATATAGCGGATAAATAAAACAATGTTAAGTAAAATTAAATAGCCAAAGTCTACTGTATGTGCTGGTTTGAGTCTCATCACCAGCTCCAGTCATTTCCTCATCTAATAAATAAAACATCTGCGATCAGCAACTACCTGCTAATGCACTCACATTCACGTAAAGTAGCCTTGTTGACAAGTTTTGGGTGAGTAAAGGCAAAATGCACAAGATATAGTAACTTCAATGCCCTTAGATGGCGATATTGCTTCTTTATAGCAGAAATAAACTGCTGCAGAAAAAGTTAGCTGCCATGAAAATGTAATTTGTAATTGTATTATTCACACAAATGTAGTCGAGTAATAAGTACATTTACTTGCTCAAAATGTAGTCAAGTAGAGAGTAAAAGTTGGCAATATCTTTGATACTCAGTACAACTACAAAGTAGCCAAAAAGATACTTAAGTACAGCAACTAATTACATTTACTCAAGTACTTTACACCCCTGATGTTTGTATTCAATTTAAAACAAGTCCCCTCCATATTATATTTTAAGGATAGCTTCATTTTTAGCCCATTATATTATATAATGTATCCTTTAAAATCTGTATCAGTTAAAAACATTGCAGGTAAAGAAAAGTCTTGGTTGTTTTGACTGAGCTCACAATAACAACAGCTACATAACATGTTTTCTTTTTTTACTTAGAATTGTAGTTTTGTTCAAACTTTTATTTTATTATTCTACATTTTTAAATGACTGTTTTTAAAGTTGGCAGAGCTGTTCTAAAAGTTAAATATAAAGCAGCACTGCAGCAGATGTCTTCTGTTTGTAGCTCCATCTCTGCTAGCTTCTGCAACCACACTGCTGCCCTGTGGCTTTGAAAGACCCCAGCGCTTCAGATGAAAACAAACCATTGTGAGAAAATATATTGAGACTTTAAGATGCATCATATTCTGACCTTCCCTTTAGCATCAGAAAAATATTTTTTGTGTGTTTTCATTTATTTGGTTTGATATACTTGAAGTAGCTGATCATTCTACAGTCTGTGTCATATTTAATGTTGTAGAGACATATCGTGTCATTGAGTTTATATAGTTTTCCTTTCATTACTTCTTTCTTCCTCATGTACATTTAATGTGGTGCGTGTCTTTGTGTCACTTCACTCTTTCATGTGACGCTGACATGGTTCTGCTCATCATCTTTACACTCCTGCTGGAGGTTCAACCTCAAAGTAAGTGACAATTTAAATTATTTAACAAGTTTTATCTCATATTAGTTGTCTGTTCTCCTTTGTTTTAGGATAGTATGCATATTTTTTTCTTTTCTTTGCTTTAGGATAGTATGCATATTTTTTCTTTTCTTTGTTTTAGTATAGTATGCATATTTTGTTCTTTGTTTTAATATAGTAGTATGCATATATTTTCACTATCATCTGTCATAACCAACATTTACAATAAGCATTTATAGCTCAACTGCAAAAAATGTGACAATTACTGACAAAATATGTAGAGCTGTACTGATGATGGAATAAAATTAGATGGGGAGAAAACAATTATATTTCAGTGCTTTGCATTTTGTTATTTATATTATTTTAAAATGCATATACATGTGTATTTGTGTAAGCACAAATACTGTTGTGTCTGTTAAGTACCGCGTGTTGCATGTTCCTCAGTTGATTTTAGTTTTTGTTCTGTTTATGTTGTGAGCAAAAAGTACTAATATAAATATTAAATTATTGCTTTTAACATCATCTTCATCGCACTGAGCTAGGCCTATGCTATAAACACTACACAGTCACTCGCAGGTTTATTTTTAGGTGGATGATTCACTTTGCAAGTTGCAGAATCACTTTTCTTCTAGTTGCGTTCATGAATTAGGTGCATGTTCTCAGAAATACCTTAAAATGTTTTTAATACTTTTTTATTAACAGAAACTGGGAGTGCTGATATATTAAAAATAATTAACTATGATTCATTTTGTGATTCCATAAGATTCAAGATTCTGACTTGAATTAATTAGTAAATACATCTTGATTTATTTGTATTAGCATTTGAATGAAGTTTAATATAATAAATTCAAGTCATCTCGTGTGAAGTTTGCTGAGGCCCCTGAATGAGAACCACTTCTCTATTATGGTCAGAGCAGGTTACTTTTGTTCACTTTAATTCAGTGCTGTCAATGGACATCTTGTTACATATTTTACCATTTTATTTTGACCAATAAATATCTTGTTTTCTTGCAAGAGGTGATGGAATCCTTGTGTTCAGCAGCTGTAATGTACACTGATCAGGCATAACATTATGACCACTGACATGTGAAGTGAATAACACGTATGATCTCTTCATCACGGCACCTGTTAGTGGGTGGGATATATTAGGCAGCAAGTGAACATTTTGTCCTCAAAGTTGATGTGTTAGAAACAGGAAAAATGGGCAAGCGTAAGGATTTGAGCGAGTTTGACAAGAGCCAAATTTTGACGACTGGGTCAGAGCATCTCCAAAACTGCAGCTCTTGTGGGGTGTTCCTGGTCTGCAGTGGTCAGTATCAAAAGTGGTCCAAGGAAGGAACAGTGGTGAACCGGCAACAGGGTAATGTGCGGCCAAGGCTCATTGATGCACGTGGGGAGCGAAGGCTGGCCTTTGTGGTCCGATCCAAGGACGAGCTACTGTAGCTCAAATTGCTCAAGAAGTTATTGCTGGTTCTGATAGAAAGGTGTCAGAATACACAGTGCATCAGTTTGCTGCGTATGGGGCTGCATAATCGCAGACCAGTCAGGGTGCCCATGCTATGTTCTGCTGGGAAACCTTGGGTCCTGCCATCCATGACACGTACTATCTACCTAAGCATTGTTGCAGACCATGTGTACACCCTTTCATGGAAATGGTATTCCCTGGTGGCTGTGGCCTCTTTCAGCAGGATAATGCACCCTGCCATAAAGCAAAAATGGTTCAGGAATGGTTTGAGGAGCACAACAACGAGTTTGAGGTGTTGACTTGGCCTCCAAATTCCCCAGTTCTCAATCCAATCGAGCATCTGTGGGAACAAAACAAGTCTGATCCATGGAGGCTCCACCTCGCAACTTACAGGACTTAAAGGATCTGCTGCTAACATCTTGATGCAGATACCACAGCACACCATCAGGGGTCTAGTGGAGTCCATGCGTCAACGGGTCAGGGCTGTTTTGGCAGTAAAAGGGGACCAACACAATATTAGGAAGGTGGTTGTAATGTTATGCCTGTATGTCTGATGTATATTGTTATCTACTTTATATATATGTTTACTGTATTTCTCCTACAGGACTCTCTGATCAGGTTTGGCTGACAGCATCTCCAGCATCAATGCAGAAAGACACAAACACAGCGCAGCTGACAAATGATAGACCGACAGATGCACAAGGGGCTGATCAGTCTCACTATAACTCAGTTTTAAATCAGAGTAAGATGTTTAATTTGGTACAGTAATGTGTCACATTAAAATGTGACTGTTTAGCATCTTCTATGAACAGTGTTGCTCTCTTCTAAGCATTGTCATAATCCTCTGGTTCCTCCACACTAATGTGATTGGGCTATATGTTGTTTTTCAGAAGAGAGGCCAGTCATTACAGTAACCCATGACTCTCAAACTGGTAATTTTATAATTTACTGTCAAATACCAGGATCAGATAACGCTGCTTATGCTTGTTTTATTTACATTGGAAATGAAAATCGACAAATTATAAAATCTCAAAAACCACCTGGAAGAACACTGTGCATTTCTGCACTCCACAAAAAAGATTTATTTAATCATCTAAAGTCAGTTAAGAGTAAAGTGATGAGCTGCAGTTATTCTCCAGAACCTGCATCATCCAAACGTTCACCATATAGTGACAAATTCAACCTGACAGGTATGTCATTTTAATCCAATATGAATCTTCACATTCACAATTAATTCAACAATTTTTTAAAAAAATTGCTTAATGTATGTTTTTGTCTCTATAGTTTTTCTTCCTGTGCAAATTCAGTCACCAAGCACAACAAAATCATCAAAATTATGTAAGTTTATCTGAAATATATAATTCTTATTGTTGTGATGATTATTTTGATGATTAACCTGGCAAAATGTTTTCTGCAGATTCAACATTGACATTCTCTAGTAAAACAACAACCGTGAGTAAGTAGACTAAATGTGACTCTAAATTGTTAATTTTTTTTTACAACAACTTTTAATAGTAAGTTCTTAATATTTCAGCAACTCTGGCTGCAGAATCCACTACTTGGTATGAGACCACAATAAACCCTACAGCTGGTGAGCTCCTTTATTATTAGTAAATTTATTTGTTTTGCCTCTAATCATATTCTGACCTTCCCTTTAGCATCAGAAATATATTTTTGTGTGTTCTCAGTTGTTTGGTTTGATATACTTGAAGTAGCTGATCATTCTACAGTCTGTGTCATATGTTTAATGTTAGAGACATGTCATCTCATTAACCTGACAAAATATTCTCTGCAGATTCAACATCGACATTCTCTACAAGTGAAACATCCATGAGTAAGTATACTAAATGTGACTAAATTGTGATTGTTTTTTTTTTTTTTTTACAACAACTTTGAATAGTAAGTTCTTAATATTTCAGCAACTCTGGCTGCAGAATCCACTACTTGGTATGAGACCACAATAAACCCTACGGCTGGTGAGCTCCTTTATTATTAGTACATTTATTCATTTTGCTTATCAATTTGTGTCTGGTGGAGTAGAAATGATGACAGGTAGAGGAGAGGATCTAAATGCAAAGGGCTGTTTAATGAACAAACAAAATGATAACAAAAGAACCAGGAGTCAAAGAAAACAGAGAATGCAGGAACACAAGAAAACACGAGATACATCTAACTTGTTACATGCGCAAACGTACAACTGAAGAGGAACAGGAGAAACACAAGGGCTGTTTATACACAAGGGGTAAACAAGAAGAACAAGAAAGAAAAATCAACAAGAAAACAACAAGGAAGTTACATGAAAGTTTAAACACACCACACAGAACATGTAACACTATTCTAAACCAAAGAAAATATTATAATTCCTTTTTTTTTTTAATTTATACATTTTACACATTCTTGTTCAAAATATTTGAATCTACTTATTAAGTAACACAACACAAAACTGCTATTCTGAATAATAGTATTCTTCGCTCAAGTTTCTTTGCATTTCAAATGTGAGAAACTGATTTGTCAGCATTGAATCAAAGACTCTGTAAAACACCTTTACTTTTCTCAATGCAAACAAACCTTAAAGTAAACCTAGTAAAGGCTCCATTTGATGGTCATGTCATGTGGTATATTCAAATTCTGATCAATTTATTTTCCTGCACACCATTTAACTGATTTAGTGCAGTTAACTATATTAATTTCCTTATGCCATATAAACAAGGATTAAAGCCTTTTTTTCTTTTGACAGTCTCATGGCTTACAGTAGTGCTGGTTTTCACTGGTGTTGGTTTATTTCTGTCTGGACTCATGGGATTCATCTGTCTCTGCCACTTTGACAGTAAGTTTAGTTATGCATAAACTGAGCTCCATGATATAGAAACATGATAATAAAGTGTGTATCTGTGCAGGTTCTGATGATGTTCTCACAGAGGTGAACTACAGCTCCTGCCAGGTGGAAACAACATCTGTTAACTTCCTCTGTGTGCTCCAAAAACATGGATGAACCGCCTCATTTCTTCACTTACTGCACCTCTAAAGAGAAAAACAAGTACAGAAAGTATGATAGTATGTACAGTACAGTATAGCTACTGAATTCATATACTGATCAGCAGGCCAAGTCAGAATCTGTTTTCCTCTCATTCTGATTTTGGGAGAAAATTGGTTTTATATTGGTAAAATTTATTACATGTAACTAAATGGCACCTTCAAATTGGCCAAAATATTCAATAAATATGCAATTACACAAAATTATCAGTGTCTCGTTCATTTTGTCTATATTATTTTTTTTCTGCCAAATTACTGTACAATCAATGACCAATCAGTGCTTCCATATGATTAACTGATTAGATTGCATGCAGCAAACCTGATCTGATTATTAATATTTAATAGACATTAACCAAAAAGTAATTGTTTGGTCAATGTCTTTTATTTTTTATTGTCTATTATTTGGTCAACCCTGATCAAACTCACCTACCTGTAGCCTTAGATAAGAAGACTAACTAGACACAGGTGCAAATGATCAGGGAGAAATGAGGGGAACCAAAAGAACTACAACTAGAATACAAAAGAACTACAACTAGAATACAAAAGGACTACAAAACAAGAAACAGGAAAAAGGAACAGAACAGGGCAAAATGCAAACTAAACATAAAAGTCCAAATGGGAGACATGACAGTTGCATGTGCCCCGATCTGCCCTACATCACAGTCCAGAAGGATGTAAGTGTGGTCTTATGATCTACACTTCATCTGCAGTATGTCCAGTCTAACTAGTGACAGCCATATTTAACAGGTCCTGCAAACGGCAAGTCCTCAGGTCTTCTCTTCTAATCTGAAACATTACTGCGCTATCCCTGAAATTGACTACACACTTACTGAAATTACAGAATGTGCATAGGGTAAATTACTCTAAAACTTATATATGTTGAATCGTGTTATGTGTCATGCTGAATACAATACAGATATGCTTACCCTTAATTTTCCCCTCGATGATTGAAGGCCCACCTTCACAAAATCCACTTCTCAACCACAGGTAAAGAGTAAAACAAGTCCCCTCCATATTATATTTTAAGGATAACTTCATTTTTTTCCAATTAATTTTTTTTTTTTTAAATAAATAAAATAAATAAAAGCAGTTATTAACGACAGGCTTCTGATCTCCGTGGATATGAGTCAGATGAGAGCGCCCTCTGCTGCCTAACACAGGGACTTACAGATGTATCTGACATGATGGCAGACTTATCATTGAACACAAGTTTACCAGAGGTTAAAGAGCACCTGAAAACCATACTTGAGTAAAAGTATTGATACCTTACATCGAAAATTACTCCACTACAAGATACAAGTAACCGATACCAATACGACTTGAGTAAAAGTCTTAAAGTATCTGATTTTAACAGTACTTAAGTATTTTACTCATGCTGAATGTTGGCTCAGAGATGCACTATTCCTGAGAGACATACCAGTGAAAATAAGAAACAATTGATTTGTAAGATGAGAAATCAAGTTTATTTTCTAAAATCAAAATAAAACTGAACACCTCAATGTTGCAATAAATCAAGGTCGACATAACAGCCATTTAAATGTCTACAAACTCTCAAGTCTCAGTTGAGCTCAAGTGCACAGAAAGGCCATAAGTAAACCAATATCCTTCAAAACGGTCTTGTCAATATAGCGGATAAATAAAACAATGTTAAGTAAAATTAAATAGCCAAAGTCTACTGTATGTGCTGGTTTGAGTCTCATCACCAGCTCCAGTCATTTCCTCATCTAATAAATAAAACATCTGCGATCAGCAACTACCTGCTAATGCACTCACATTCACGTAAAGTAGCCTTGTTGACAAGTTTTGGGTGAGTAAAGGCAAAATGCACAAGATATAGTAACTTCAATGCCCTTAGATGGCGATATTGCTTCTTTATAGCAGAAATAAACTGCTGCAGAAAAAGTTAGCTGCCATGAAAAATGTAATTTGTAATTGCATTATTCACACAAATGTAGTCGAGTAATAAGTACATTTACTTGCTCAAAAGTAGAGAGTAAAAGTTGCCAATATCTTTGATACTCAGTACAACTACAAAGTAGCCAAAAAGATACTTAAGTACAGTAACTAATTACATTTACTCAAGTACTTTACACCTCTGAAGTTTACACATTCAATTTAAAACGAGTCCCTTCCATATTATATTTTAAGGATAGCTTCATTTTTAGCCCATTATATTATATAATGTATCCTTTAAAATCTGTATCAGTTAAAAACATTGCAGGTAAAGAAAAGTCTTGGTTGTTTTGACTGAGCTCACAATAACAACAGCTACATAACATGTTTTCTTTTTTTACTTAAAATTGTAGTTTTGTTCAAACTTTTATTTTATTATTCTACATTTTTAAATGACTGTTTTTAAAGTTGGCAGAGCTGTTCTAAAAGTTAAATATAAAGCAGCACTGCAGCAGATGTCTTCTGTTTGTAGCTCCATCTCTGCTAGCTTCTGCAACCACACTACTGTCCTGTGGCGCTTCAGATAAATACAAACCATTGTGAGAAAATATATTGAGACTTTAAGATGCATCATATTCTGACCTTCCCTTTAGCATCAGAAAAATATTTTTTGTGTGTTTTCATTTATTTGGTTTGATATACTTGAAGTAGCTGATCATTCTACAGTCTGTGTCATATTTAATGTTGTAGAGACATATTGTGTCACTGAGTTTATATAGTTTTCCTTTCATTACTTCTTTCTTCCTCATGTACATTTAATGTGGTGCGTGTCTTTGTGTCACTTCACTCTTTCATGTGACGCTGACATGGTTCTGCTCATCATCTTTACACTCCTGCTGGAGGTTCAACCTCAAAGTAAGTGACAATTTAAATTATTTAACAAGTTTTATCTCATATTAGTTGTCTGTTCTCCTTTGTTTTAGGATAGTATGCATATTTTTTTCTTTTCTTTGTTTTAGGATAGTATGCATATTTTTTTCTTTTCTTTGTTTTAGTATAGTATGCATATTTTTTTCTTTGTTTTAGTATTGTAGTATGCATATATTTTCACTATCATCTGTCATAACTGCTGTTTTTAGGTACAACCAACATTTACAATAAGCATTTATAGCTCAACTGCAAAAAATGCGACAATTACTGACAAAATATGTAGAGCTGTACTGATGATGGAATAAAATTAGATGGGGAGAAAACAATTATATTTCAGTGCTTTGCATTTTGTTATTTATATTCTTTTAAAATGCATATACATGTGTATTTGTGTAAGCACAAATACTGTTGTGTCTGTTAAGTACCGTGTTGCAGGTTCCTCAGTTGATTTTAGTTCTTTGTTCTGTTTATGTTGTGAGCAAAAAGTACTAATACAAATATTAAATTATTGCTTTTAACATCATCTTCATCGCACTGAGCTAGGCCTATGCTATAAACACTACACAGTCACTCACAGGTTTATTTTTAGGTGGATGATTCACTTTGCAAGTTGCAGAATCACTTTTCTTCTAGTTGCATTATGAATTAGGTGCATGTTCTCAGAAATACCTTAAAATGTTTTTAATACTTTTTATTAACAGAAACTGGGAGGGCTGATATATTAAAAATAATTAACTATAATTCATTTTGTGATTCCATAAGATTCAAGATTCTGACTTTAAGATTTGAGATTTTTGTTTTTAGTATTTGAATTAAGTTTAATATAATGAATTCAAGTCATCTCGTGTGAAGTTTGCTGTGGCCCCCGCATGAGAACCACTTCTCTATTATGGTCAGAGCAGGTTACTTTTGTTCACTTTAATTCAGTGCTGTCAATGGACATCTTGTTACATATTTTACCATTTTATTTTGACCAATAAATATCTTGTTTTCTTGCAAGAGGTGATGGAATCCTTGTGTTCAGCAGCTGTAATGTACACTGATCAGGCATAACATTATGAGCACTGACAGGTGAAGTGAATAACACGTATGATCTCTTCATCACGGCACCTGTTAGTGGGTGGGATATATTAGGCAGCAAGTGAACATTTTGTCCTCAAAGTTGATGTGTTAGAAGCAGGAAAAATGGGCAAGCATAAGGATTTGAGCGAGTTTGACAAGAGCCAAATTGTGACGACTGGGTCAGAGCATCTCCAAAACTGCAGCTCTTGTGGGGTGTTTCCGGTCTGCAGTGGTCAGTATCAAAAGTGGTCCAAGGAAGGAACAGTGGTGAACCGGCAACAGGGTAATGTGCGGCCAAGGCTCATTGATGCACGTGGGGAGCGAAGGCTGGCCTTTGTGGTCCGATCCAACAGACGAGCTACTGTAGCTCAAATTGCTCAAGAAGTTATTGCTGGTTCTGATAGAAAGGTGTCAGAATACACAGTGCATCAGTGCACAGTTGCGTATGGGGCTGCATAGTTGCAGACCAGTCAGGGTGCCCATGCTATGTTCTGCTGGGAAACTTTGGGTCCTGCCATTCATGATACATACTATCTACCTAAGCATTGTTGCAGACCATGTGTACACCCTTTCCTGGAAATGGTATTCCCTGGTGGCTGTGGCCTCTTTCAGCAGGATAATGCACCCTACCATAAAGCAAAAATGGTTCAGGAATGGTTTGAGGAGCACAACAACGAGTTTGAGGTGTTGACTTGGCCTCCAAATTCCCCAGATCTCAATCCGATCAAGCATCTGTGGGATGTACTGAACAAACAAGTCTGATCCATGGAGGCTCCACCTCGCAACTTACAGGACTTAAAGGATCTGCTGCTAACATCTTGATGCCAGATATCACAGCACACCGTCAGGGGTCTAGTGGAGTCCATGCCTCAACGGGTCAGGGCTGTTTTGGCAGTAAAAGGGGACCAACACAATATTAGGAAGGTGGTTGTAATGTTATGCCTGATGTATATTGTTATCTACTTTATATCTATGTTTACTGTATTTCTCCTACAGGACTCTCTGATCAGGTTTGGCTGACAGCATCTCCAGCATCAATGCAGAAAGACACAAACACAGCGCAGCTGACAAATGATAGACCGACAGATGCACAAGGGGCTGATCAGTCTAACTATAACTCAGTTTTAAGTCAGAGTAAGATTTTTAATTTGGTACAATAATGTGTCACATTAAAATGTGACTGTTTAGCATCTTCTATGAACAGTGTTGCTCTCTTCTAAGCATTGTCATAATCCTCTGGTTCCTCCACACTAAAGTGCTCTGTATATGTTGTTTTTCAGAAGAGAGGCCAGTCATTACAGTAACCCATGACTCTCAATCTGGTAATTTTATAATTTACTGTCAAATACCAGGATCAGATAACGCTGCTTATGCTTGTTTTATTTACATTGGAGATGAAAATCGACAAATTATAAAATCTCAAAAACCACCTGAAAGAGCACTGTGCATTTCTGCACTCCACGAAAATGATTTATTTAATCATCTAAAGTCAGTTAAGAGTAAAGTGATGAGCTGCAGTTATTCTCCAGAACCTGCATCATCCAAACGTTCACCATATAGTGACAAATTCAACCTGACAGGTATGTCATTTTAATCCAATATGAATCTTCACATTAACAATTAATTCAACAATTTTTAACATTTTGTTAATATATGTTTTTCTATATAGCTTTTATTCCTGTGCAAATTCAGTCACCAAGCACAACGAAAGCATCAACATTATGTAAGTTCATCTGAAATGTATAATTCTTATTTTTGTGATAATTATTTTGATGATTAACCTGGCAAACTTTTTCAAACTTCTTCTTTTCTGCAGATTCAACACCAACATTCTCTGCAAGTGAAACAACAAGAAGTAAGTAGACTAAATGTGACTCTAAACTGTGATGAATACATTGTGATGACAACTTTTAATAGTAAGATCTTAATATTTCAGCCACTTTAGCTACAGAATCCACTACTTGGTATGAGACCACAATAAACCCTACAGCTGGTGAGCTCCTTTATTGTTATTAAAATATATTTTTTTGAAAATGTACATAAAATATCTAGTAAGTTTTGCAATAACACTTATATCATTTAAAGGGATTATGACAAAACCGTTCTCAAGGTAAAATCCAGCTTTCAGCAAACACGTGGTGGAGTTCTGATCTGATTAGATGTTTTTCCTGCACCATCCATATGTTCATGAGGATCTGAAACACTAAGTTTCATTCTGTATTTGCCCTAAGAATTGAGGAACAGTGTGTAGAATCTACTAGATTCAACCACAGGCCTGATTATAAAGACACTATTGTGCAATGTAGCATTTAAAAATATGTAAATTTAAAAAAACATGGAATTGTAATATTTTCTTCACTGGTTTAGAATATGTACAATCTTAGAAGAAAAGGTTCTATAGAACCTTAAAGGATTCTGTCAGGCACTTCATATATACAGGTGCTGGTCATATAATTAGAATATCATCAAAAAGTTGATTTATTTCACTAATTCCATTCAAAAAGTGAAACTTGTATATTATATTCATTCATTACACACAGACTGATATATTTCAAATGTTTATTTCTTTTAATTTTGATGATTATAACTGACAACTAAGGAAAATCCCAAATTCAGTATCTCAGAAAATTAGAATATTGTGAAAAGGTTCAATATTGAAGACACCTGGTGCCACACTCTAATCAGCTAATTAACTCAAAACACCTGCAAAGGCCTTTAAATGGTCTCTCAGTATAGTTCTGTAGGCTACACAATCATGGGGAAGACTGCTGACTTGACAGTTGTCCAAAAGACGACCATTGACACCTTGCACAAGGAGGGCAAGACACAAAAGATCATTGCAAAAGAGGCTGGCTGTTCACAGAGCTCTGTGTCCAAGCACATTAATAGAGAGGCGAAGGGAAGGAAAAGATGTGGTAGAAAAAGTGTACAAGCAATAGGGATAACCGCACTCCTGGAGAGGATTGTGAAACAAAACCCATTCAAAAATGTGGGGAGATTCACAAAGAGTGGACTGCAGCTGGAGTCAGTGCTTCAAGAACCACTACGCACAGACGTATGCAAGACATGGGTTTCAGCTGTCGCATTCCTTGTGTCAAGCCACTCTTGAACAACAGACAGCGTCAGAAGCGTCTCGCCTGGGCTAAAGACAAAAAGGACTGGACTGCTGCTGAGTGGTCCAAAGTTATGTTCTCTGATGAAAGTAAATTTTGCATTTCCTTTGGAAATCAGGGTCCCAGAGTCTGGAGGAAGAGAGGAGAGGCACACAATCCACGTTACTTGAGGTCCAGTGTAAAGTTTCCACAGTCAGTGATGGTTTGGGGTGCCATGTCATCTGCTGGTGTTGGTCCACTGTGTTTTCTGAGGTACAAGGTCAACGCAGCCATATACCAGGAAGTTTTAGAGCACTTCATGCTTCCTGCTGCTGACCAACTTTATGGAGATGCAGATTTCCTTTTCCAACAGGACTTGGCACCTGCACACAGTGCCAAAGCTACCAGTACCTGGTTTAAGGACCATGGTATCCCTGTTCTTAATTGGCCAGCAAACTCGCCTGACCTTAACCCCATAGAAAATCTATGGGGTATTGTGAAGAGGAAGATGCGATATCCCAGACCCAACAATGCAGAAGAGCTGAAGGCCACTATCAGAGCAACCTGGGCTCTTATAACACCTGAGCAGTGCCACAGACTGATCGACTCCATGTCACGCCGCATTGCTGCAGTAATTCAGGCAAAAGGAGCCCCAACTAAGTATTGAGTGCTGTACATGCTCATACTTTTCATGTTCATACTTTTCAGCTTCAAAATCCTTTCTTTGTATTGGTCTTAAGTAATATTCTAATTTTCTGAGATACTGAATTTGGGATTTTCCTTAGTTGTCAGTTATAATCATCAAAATTAAAAGAAATAAACATTTGAAATATATCAGTCTGTGTGTAATGAATGAATATAATATACAAGTTTCACTTTTTGAATGGAATTAGTGAAATAAATCAACTTTTTGATGATATTCTAATTATATGACCAGCACCTGTAGAACCTTTTATGGCTTTCCATCATGGGATTATTTTATGGATTTAGTTTTAATTTTTAATTAAATTTTTTTTTTTTAAAAAATGTATGAATTAAGCAGCTTGTAAACACTTTATCTGTAGAAAAAATACAAAATAACCCATTAAACATGAAAGTGTTATGCAATCAATTAAACACATTTCTCCTTATATAGAACCTTTTTGCCATAAAACATTCAAGAACCATATTAGAACCCCACTGACCCTTTTTTTTTTTCTAGGAGTGTAGACACAAATAGCGAAATTAATTCCAGTAACTTGATTTAAAGCTGCTGTCCGTGTCTTTTTTTGGTTAAAAATTATCCAAAATCAGTTTTTGTGCAAGTACATAACCAGCCAGTGTTCAAAACTATCTCCTTACCTTAGCCCGATTCATAATGTTTTATAATCCAGGTGGTACTGGTGGGTTTTCACGGGAAATTCGAGCATGCCGCCGTTTGTCTTTGCGTCACGTCTGTTTACATAAAGAACGAGTCCCAGATAGTAGGCTATATGCATGTGAGGCAGATCATTTATAGCCTTTTGCTACGGAGCCCTGCACATGACATGCAAGAAAAAAAATTAAATAGTGCGCATGATTTCCTATTTCGTTCCCTCGATTTATAAATCATGTTCATGTTCATGATTTATAAATCGAGGGAACGAAATAGGAAATCGTGCACACGTTTTAGTAAATCGAGGGAACAGAATAGGAAATCGTGTGCATGATTTAGTAAATGGAGGGAACGAATTAGTAAATCGTGCGCACGATTTAGCCTACTATTTTTTTTTTTCTGCATGTCATGTCCGGGGCTCCATATTTTGCTCACAGCAGCTGCAATAATTAAATTTAATCATTTTGATGGCGGATTGTATGGTATGACAAATTAACGTTAGACTGTATAGAAATTAAAATCTAGAGGTAACGCTAATACACTGATGTATACACTGATGTTGTTAACATTAACAATTTGAAAACAAAGTATAATAATAATAATAATTTGCGGGTTTGACGTGATCTGAGCTAAGCGATCGTTAGATTTAATCACCATTGGCAGCGTGATTTATTGTAATTTTTCCCCTCAGTTGGTCAGAACAAAAGTGGCAGACATGTTACTTACTTGTTCAGATGACATTTTCTGGTAAAAATTCTACTGGTAAAAAAATACTTCAAGACTACAATCTGTGATTTCAAAGTACCGTATCCACACCGGTGTGGTGATTGACAGCAAACATTAGATTCATCCGCGCTGAGGCACAACCCACGTAACGATAATACAGTAATTCCGCAAACAACTGCAATTGCAGGTTTCAAACAGAGATGGCGACAGAGGCAAATCTTACGGTCGGCAGCTTTAAAATGCAGGTTAACAAGAAATATGTCAAATTATTTGTAAATATACAGCTACTTGGAGATGTTCAAATGAAGTCTAAAATATGCAAAGTAACTCTAAATCATTGAAAAAATAAGAAATTACAGAAATAAGAAATATTTGTATTTAATTATTATTTGATGGACTGAATTTCTACATTTTAGAATCTACTCATCCTTCACATCCTCTCAATGTCACAATGAACACAACAGCAGGTGAGTAACTGCTCTAAACGTCTGAGTTACTGTACTACATTAAAGCAGATGATATTTTTAAAGGATGTCAGTGTTTAGAAATGTCTCTCTTCCATTTTATCCTTTTAGTTCTCAAAGCTTCAACTCCTAGTAAAACTCCTGACCATACAACGCCAAGAATAAGTATGTATTAACAATCGATTAATCGCTGCAACTGAAAACTCTGCATATGGTTATCACTCAATTTGATTTCTTATTGACACAAAGAAACATGGCTCATCATGGCACTGGCGGCCACCAGCGGGGGGATTTTCCTGACCGGACTCATGGGCGTCTGTCTGTCCTGCATCAGTAAGTTACCGACACATGCGGATAAACTGACATTTTTTAAAACCTGTTAAATGTCACCCCTCTTTGAGCATAGATGTGAAAATGCACTAAACTTAAATGGTTGTAATTCATGAATGCTTTAAAATACAGATCTGTTGGTCTCTTTTTAAAGAAAACACTCAGCAGATTATTGCATAAGTGCACTTCAAAAAATGAAAGTGTATAAAAGTTATAGAAGTTTACATTTACTGTAAAGCAAATGTAGTTTGTTTTTACAAAATATATATTAAAAAAATAATTTGAACTGTAAAATTGCTATAAAATCAAAGCTGTATGTCTAATCAAGTTGTGCTCCAAATTTGATATTGATACCTCAAAAATGGAGGTTCCTGTGGGATGTTGGCTGCATCTGAAATTGCATACTTTTCTACTACAGTATATGACAAAAGCAGTATGTCCGAATTCACAATATTCATAAAAGAGTAGGCAAAAAGTACCCTGGAGAGGATTTGTAACCGATGCTGGTAGGTCATGTGATAAGGGCAACATGGCGAATGTAGTATGTCCAGATTACACTCATACAACTCACATATCTAGAACATACTTTTTTAGCGGTCGTGAAGTAATTACTTGTTCAAAATAAGTACCTACTGGAGAGTATGCGATTTTTCAGCCATAGTTTAGGTGCTAAACCAAAATAGCCACTACTGAATGACACTCACACTTTTGATACGTTAATTTGATACGTTCTTCAGTCACAAATTAATACATTTCTGTCACAGTATCACTCCTCTCACAAAACAGAAACACCTTGAGTCTCAGACCTTTCCAACGATGTGTTTTGTCAAGATTAGAAAAGGGTTTAATTCTAAAATAGTGCAATAATTTGGAACACAACACTGCCCACTAGGGGAGAAGCCTGCTGTTACAACCCTTTAATTTAATTTAGTTACACCAATGTCCAACTTCA
This sequence comes from Hypophthalmichthys nobilis, assembly GCA_037950665.1. Taxonomy (NCBI): domain Eukaryota; kingdom Metazoa; phylum Chordata; class Actinopteri; order Cypriniformes; family Xenocyprididae; genus Hypophthalmichthys; species Hypophthalmichthys nobilis. The sequence continues at coordinate 23,404,551 of CM075487.1, forward strand.
AAACGTTTTTTACAGGATGAATTTTGACTGTTTAGGCTTTCGAATTCTACCTAATTTATGATGATTAATAAAATATGTAATAGGGAAAAAAAGACAATAAAAAGTGCAGCAAGTGCAGTTAACAGGTTTTAATAATCACTTTGCTTCACAACACATTAATGCACTCGTATGGTATATTTTACTAGGACAGAAACCAAGAAATAAGAGGTAAGACTTTTCTAGTGTACTTTACTTTATATAGGTGCTTATTTGTTTAGAACATCAAAATAAATGTGTACTTTTATTATCTTTATAGTCCTTTGAAAACCTCTGTAGCAGTTGCTTCCCAGAGCCCAGGTAAGTCATTATCTGCTATGGAAATTGTGCAAAGTATGTTTTATAATGTTCATACAGAAGTTCATACAGTACAGAAGATAAAAAAAAAAATTAACATTGCTTTGTTACAAATGTCAGAATGGTTGAAATTAAGGTATTGTATTTCTAATGTGGCAGATGAAGATAATACTGAAGACAATGAGAAACATTCTGAAGAAAACGAGGCGAGTACTAGAGAGCTGTTTCTTCTAACTTTTACCATATTTCTCTTTCATTTCTATATTTATTATCTACTTTCTTGTTTCTCCAGGAAAAATTGTGCCACATATACTGCACTATTCCTGATGTTTCTGAAGACACTCATGAGTTATACAGCCTGGCACAGATGCCAAATCATTCTCTGCTAATTTAATTTCTCTGTCATTAAATCATTATAATTAAACATTGTAATTTAAAGAGATTGTGTTTGTGTATATAAAAACATACTGACCTGTGTCACACATTCAGTGGTTTCACTGTATGTCTATGAGGTCAGTACTGTAAAGCACTACTGTACATTTCTACCCTGCTTCTTATTTTTCTTCTTGGACTTTTTTCTTTGTCCCGCAGATAAGTTTGAATCTTTAATTTAAAAACTAATTTTTAAACCACATGCTTTTATTTAATTGACCCTTTGTGCATTGTTGCACTTAGTCAAAGCCAAAGGACATCAAACAATTCCAGTTTTGACCTCATTGTATTACTAAGAAAATAAAATTACAGCGAAAACCTGTGAGGTGGACATTATGGGACAGGACACTAAAAATTGAATTTTCACAAAAGCTTTACATCAGGGGTCGGCAATTAAGTTTGGCATCGGGCCAAAAAAAAATGTCTCCACTAGATGGCGGGCCAGAACATAGTCAAAGAAGACTTGAATAATCCCATGGCATGTTTCAGTCACGCTCTTAACGAACTATAGCTGTGTCTCATTTCATTTAATTTCGAAGGCTGCATCCTCAAGAGGACGAATCCTGTGAAGGATGCGGTATATGGAGTGTCCTTAGCCAGAATTAAATGAGACGTCCTTCGTAGGACACACAGGCAGGAAAGGAAACAGGAAGTATATCGTTGCTATGCCAACGCGTTCACGGCAGCCTCGTTGCGCTCTCAGCAAATAAATGAACATTATTAATAAATGTGTAAAGTAATTTGAAAAGAAAATGTACTTGTTTTATTTTGGTTAATGCTTGAGGAGCTGGCTTATGTACAACAGATATCTGTTACAGAGACAAAGGAGGAAGATATTAAGAAGAACAAAGTTTAAAACAAAACAAGCTTGAAACTACTTACATCTAAACACATCGCTTGTATGTACATTTGCCGACGCCGCCATTTATTTTTTATTTTTTTCAAATAAATGACGGTTGTCCTGTGAAAGAAGGACGCATTCGAAGGTCGCGTTCGGAGTGTCCTACTTACTTTTCTGAAACGGATACAGCCTCAATGACGTATGCAACCTCCGGAGGATGCAGCCTTCGAAATGAGACACAGCATATGTTTTATTTCCTCTCTCCATATTGTGAATAATAAATGTGTATCATTTTAATTTGCTTGTTACACAATGGAGCCTGATAAGGAGTCACAGCCAATAAGCGTGCTTGTTACTGTGTGACGTCAGTCAGCATCAAGCGTTCTGAGGCTGAACATTAACAATACATTTCCATAAAGTGGACATTTATTTGTGAATCACTGAAACAATGTAAGTGTGCTTTGCTATACGCTTTATTTATGTTTGTAAAGTGACTATGTGATTGTATTAGTATATTACCGCTAGCTTGTTTACTCACTGGAGCAGCGATATCAAATCGCCTATACAAGTTCATCTGCTGTATTGCATTCCTAACAAGTTTATTTCTTTATTTCATAGATTTAAGTGATGTTTATGTGTACTAAATTCATAGTATTGTATATTGTATATCGTGTGGATTGTTAATTACGTGCCATTATTCATATTTACCGTTCTACTTAATGACGCAGCAAGACTTAATGACCTTTCACCTGCTTTCTATCTGTGAGCTTCATGCGCCACCTAGCGGCCTTACACAGTACTACAATAGTGTTTATTTGCAGTACGTGTTAAATACTTGAAGAATATGATTATATGTGATTGTTCTTGCCTATTATGACGATTTATTGTTATTGCTGTCTACTGATTGTTTTCTTTGTTAATTCTTTGTTAATTTCAGACCACATCCATACAAATGTCCACAACCTGTGCCTAAATAAGAAATGCCCTGTGGTCTGTCAAGTGCTGTCAATCCTTAATTACTTATTAAATTCTGGAAACTGAATCCTGCCTCAGGTGTCCTTACCGACACACCAGTGTGAACACAAACCCACCTGGACTAGTGCACATACAGTTTAAAATAATCCTTTCCCACAAAGCCTAACTTATTGTAATAATTATTTGACCTAGCCTGCTTTTATTCCTTGGCATCCTCACATACTAAACTGCATTTTTTTTTTAAATTGTTTGCGTGCTGTAGGTACGCTTTTACATCGTGTGCAGAGTGATGTTAACATTTAAGCTCTGGTGAGAGAAAATGGCACTATCAAACAGTCAAAAGAGGAAAGTTGACAGCGAAAATAGGGCATACAAAGAAGAATGGAAAGACAACTATGCGTTCATCCTACCTGGTTTTGTGAATGCAAAGCCGGTGTGTCTTATCTGCAACGAAGTTGTCGCTGTTTGCATAGAATATAATATTAGGGGCCGTTCACATGTTGCATCTAAAAACGCGTGGAAAGTGCGCCCGCGCATCTTTCCTTTCCAAAACGCTTGCGCTCCCGTGGCGTCTGTCATTGCTGTGCAACCATGAACTGCGCTCTCCAGACAGATCTATTTCAGAACCAGACGCTATCAAAATAATCTTACTGCGGGCCGCCTATTCCCGACCACTGCTTTAAATTTTCATTCAAATTGTCCAAAATATCACATTAATATAGAATACAAATAGAAATAGAGAAATCATTTTTCAGCAACTTTAGTAAAGGTTATATGGTACTCAGCATAAATAAGTGCACCCCCTCTGAAAATAAAGATATTTTTGTCTATTTCTAAGTGATTATGAAAATAGGCCTTCTAATATCTGTAAATTGAGTAAATTTGCCAATTTTGCTTAAAGGGTTACTTCACCCCAAAATGAAAATGATGTCATAATTACTCACCCTCATGATGTTCCAAATCAAGACTTTTTGATGAAATCCGATTGATTTCTGTCCCATTGACTGCCTTTGCAATGACCACTTTTGAGTTTCAAAAAGATCATAAAGAGATCGGAAAACTAATCCATATGAATCAAAAGGTTTAGTCTAAATTTTCTGAAGACACTCGATCACTTTTTATGATGAACAGATTTAATTTAGTCTTTTACTCACATGTAAACACTGATCAGTGCACATAAACAGAAGCTCAATGAACTTGAATGAGGCACAAGATCAAATCTCTTCTGGAACCTCACTGGTCACCTCACTGTGCGTCATTCAGGTTTGGTTGAGTTTCCGCTTGTGCTTGCTGGTCAATGTTAAAATGTGTGTAAAAGCCTAAATTCCATCTATTCATCATAAAAAGTGACAGACTCTCTTAAAAAATTATGGACTAAACTGCTGACCCTTCTTGGCATTGAGTGTACCAGTTCACAACAACTGCTCATTTATCTTGTTTAACTCCTTGAGTGCACTGATGTTTGATGGGGAGTATTGCTCATCTTGTAGCTACTAAATCCCCCTCAGATGCCCAGTATTGTTAAATTCGAGTGAAATACTTGTCGACTTAAGAATTTTCACCTTTGGAGAATATAGAGACATGTTGAAAAAGTGCTCAACAATGCAGGTAATTAGGAGAAGGTAGCATCTTCTGTTTCAAAATTTTCTATTATATCAGACAATGGTGTGTGAATTCATGACACCGTTGAGTAAGAAAAACTCCTTCAGCACTCATACATCCCTATATAAGAACTTTACTACCACTGAACTTCACTGTGCACCAGGCACTTCTCACGGGACTTCTTTCCTTTGCAATGCCATACATTTTGGATGCTGTTAGATCCAAAATGATTCATTTGGTCTCATGAGACCAGAGTATGGATTAGCGGAATATGTAATTGTGCCAATAGGGTTGTTTATAGAAGAAAATGGATAAAACGACATTTAACTGAGCACTAGCACTATTAGAGCAATGATTTTATGCAGACTTACTGTATGTAGGCTATGTGTCACAGTGCATGATACGCGAGTGTGGTCTCATCTTGTGATCTACATATATGGACTGCACAATATATTAAATCATTTCCTGTGGTAAAATGTTCTAATCCTCTCATTGTGTGAGACACGTTCTGTCTCTTTTCTCACACTCGCTGTAATGGAGTTGTTCATCTTCATTGCTCTTCAGCTTCTTATGGAGGTTCAGGCTTTCTGTAAGTGATCTATGCTTGCTGTATCTTCTTAAACAGTGTATGTTCACATATGAAGAAGAGTTTCATTTCATCATGTCTGATCAGTACATGTGAAGCTTAAAGTATATATTCAGCATGAAATGTCATATTCTGGGTGCTGTTTGAAACAAAGGTTCCAAAATGGTGATGCCATAGAAACACTGTTTGGGTTCCCCTAAGAACCTTTCAGTGAACAGTTCTTAAAAGAACAATTTTAATAATCTAAAGAACACTTTTCACTATAAAGAATCTTTTGTGCAATGGAAAGGTTCCATTATATTGACAAATTTCAATATATGTTTAAGCATAAGGTAATTTAAATTAATAGCTTTTTACATGGAAAATCAACTTCTTTAAAGCCGTCAAATGTTGACTGTAAACTGTCATAGAGGTTTAGGGGCGCCACATCTATCTCCTTGTCATCGTTTCATTCTGCAGACCCACAGCTTGCAAGACTATTGTTAGAAAGGCAGATGTTGCATGAATTAAAAAAAGAATACACAACCAACCCACAACTTTTCCACTGATATCCGTTTCTCATATGTGTAATTGTTCATGTAAGTAACTTGACACAACTGCGCATTGGTGTGAAAATAGTGACTCTGGTTAGAGCAGATCATTGGAGACAAGAAATAAAAATACACTTTAAAACTATGTATATCTATAATTGAAATCTGCCTGCATGGATTATTTTGTTGTTATATTTCCAAAAATTGTGGTATAAAAGCCTGGAAATGTCATGTAAATGAGTTAAAAAAATATATATTTAATGACTATAAATGTTCTAGTTTTGCCTTGATTGTTACATCAGCTTGATATTGTTTGGCAAGCCATTATGATTGTTTTGTCTGTGGAGATTCCATTCCTGCTCAATGTATTTTTTATTTAATAGATTCGTTAGATCTTCCTCAGGCCAAGTTGACAGCATCTCCTTCAGTTATTAATGAAACAGACACAGTTCAGCTGAGCTGTAACAATACTGAAGATCTGAAGATGGAGATGTGTGTCTTTAACATATATGGAAGAGACAGTAACTCAAAACTGAGCTCATCATGTCAGCTCTCACTCACTGGATCTCAGATCAGTATTTGGTCAGAAGCTCAGAGTTCATCTGTGAGAATAACCTGCTTCTACATTGTGAAGAAGTCACAAGTTCTCGTACCATCTCCTCACTCTGATCCACTGACAGTAACAGTCCAGAGTAAGTTTTTTAAATTCATATTCACATATTCGACCAGTGTATTATAGATAGACAGAAATATAGTTAAAAGGATTAGTTCACTTTCAAATAAAATGTTCCTGATAATTTACTCACCCCCATGTCATCCAAGATGTCCATGTTTTTCTTTCTTCAGTCAAAAAAAAATTAAGGTTTTTGATGAAAACATTCCAGGATTATTCTCCTTATAGTGGACTTAAGTGGCTTCCAAACGGTTGAAGGTCAAAAGTACAGTTTCAGTGCAGCTTCAATGGGCTTTAAACGGTACCAGACGAGGAATAAGGGTCTTATCTAGCGAAACGATTGGTCATTTTCGAAAAAAAGTAAATGTATATGCTTTATATTAGTGTTTCTCAACGGGGCGTTTAGAGAACAACGGGGGGCGTTGGAAGCAAGATTTTTGAAAGGGGGGTGTTCAGGTGTTCTTGGGGGGCGTTCATAAGTTTACACTAAAGATCCAGGCAAGACAAGATTAAACTTGTAATTATTTGCAAAAGAATTGCCTACAACATTCTAAAATCTGTCAGATTAATGCGACATGTTAGCTATGTATCGTTTCTTTTGCATCGACTTATTATTTCAGTCATAGACCAGTGCTCAAGCTAGAATCCAGCGCTGACAAGAATCAGCATTCACGTGCACAAAATTGTGTTTCGCGCTGACAACAATCCGGTGGTGGCTAGAATCCAGTGCTGACTAGAATCGTAGCGGAGGAATGGAAAGTTGACAAGCCATTAAAAAAGTATTGACTTAAGAACCACTTATATTCTTAAATATTTTCAATAAATCATGTTTCCATTCACTCAGGTGACGAATGTATTAAACTAAATAATGTCAAAATTATCAAAGAAATTCAATATGCAGACACAGATTATCTTTTTGTGTTATAGTTCAAATTTGACATCCACACACTGTCCAATTGATGTCAAAAAAAAACAAAACGTCAAATTGACATCAAAAACTTGACATCCATTTGATGTCCACACACTGATGTCTAATCGATGTCAAAAAAAAAAAAAAAAACATCAAATTGACGTCAATTTGACGTCCACACACTGATGTCCAATTGATGTCGGAAAAAAAAGCCATCAAATTGACGTCAATTTGACGTCCACACACTGATGTCCAATTGATGTCGAAAAAACCCATCAAATTGGCGTCAATTTTTGACGTCAATTTGAGGTCCACACACTGATGTCCAATTGATGTCGGAAAAAAAAGCCATCAAATTGACGTCAATTTGACGTCCACACACTGATGTCCAATTGATGTCGAAAAAAACCCCCATCAAATTGACGTAAATTTTTTGAAGTCAATTTGACGTCCACACACTGATGTCCAATTGATGTCGGAAAAAAAGCCATCAAATTGACGTCAATTTGACGTCCACACACTGATGTCCAATTGATGTTGAAAAAAAACCCATCAAATTGACGTCAATTTGACATCCACACACTGATGTCCAATTGATGTTGAAAAAAAAACCCCATCAAATTGACGTAAATTTTTTGAAGTCAATTTGACGTCCACACACTGATGTCCAATTGATGTCGAAAAAAACCCCATCAAATTGACGTCAATTTTTTGACGTCAATTTGAGGTCCACACACTGATGTCCAATTGATGTCGGAAAAAAAGCCATCAAATTGACGTCAATTTGACGTCCACACACTGATGTCCAATTGATATCGAAAAAAAACCCCATCAAATTGACGTCAATTTTTTGACGTCAATTTGAGGTCCACACACTGATGTCCAATTGATGTCGGAAAAAAAGCCATCAAATTGACGTCAATTTGACGTCAATTTGACATCCACACACTGACGTCCAACTGATGTCGAAAAAAACCCATCAAATTGACGTCAAAAAAATTGACGTCAATTTGATGTTTTTTTTCCGACATCCACACACTGTCCAATTGATGTAAAAAAAAAAAAAAAACGTCAGAAGCTCAGAGTTCATCTGTGAGAATAACATCAAGACAAGTTCTCTTCAAGATATAATGCGAAGCATGCGACTTGCACGCTTAAGTTTCAGAAAGCATCGTCATCAAAGTTTATATGTATAGTTTATATAAAACATTAAGTTTATATGTATTCTTTATATCACAGGTTTTCAAACCCTATGTCACGAGACTTAAAAAAATGGGTTGACAGGATAGTTTGTGATAGTTTGTAGCCTATATTAAAACTAAAATAAAAATAACAAAATTTGTTTTCATAAAATAATAGTTGAAAATGAATAAATATGCCAAATATATTTGACTTAATTGATTAACAAAGCGAAAGAAAAAACTCAAATGACAAATCGTAGCCTTTATGCTGCTGAGTTTGATTCATTTTTGTGAGGCGCTGAGCTCCACAAACAAGTTCACGGAAAGGAAACCGAGATGACAAAAAGCGCATCCTGTTTTCTTTATTTTGCAAAAGCACAATGTTCTGATTTTAGTGCTGAGTGTACACAAATAAAAGTAAACTTTGCAGTATCGAATGATGTACTTATATCTGTCAATTACAGAGTATTTAAGTTGTTTCTGCTGCTATATGGAATCAGTTGAAGTGATCGCGCCGGCGCCTCACGTGCGCACACAACATATTCTAGCATTGCAAACTTGACATCGCAGCCTGTTCATTATCAAAATAAAATACAGTCATCCAAACATATAAAAAGTTAGACTTCTCATTTTAAATACTCCGTGGTATATGTGCCGTTCAGCGTGACCACCGCTGGCGCAAAATGCGGCATTGGCATCTCGTACCGGCACTTCCGGCGGCATCTATAAAAATATTTTATAAAACATAGCTAAGTAAAACGCTGCAACGTGACAATACAAACAACAATAACATCAGAAATGGATTTTAATTGTTAGCGCTCCACTTAGAGACCTTCTGGGATTCGTGATCGCGCTATTTCAACTAGCCTAGAATTAGGCCTACAAAGCTGAAATCTCCTGCAGCCACAGACTTTCTCCGGCAGCTGTCGCTGTTTGTAGCACCTGCTGCTGGCCAATTAATTCGATGTAATATTAACTACATTTGAAAAAATAACATTAGGCTATATAGCCTACACAGGACTGTCATTACATTATATAGCATACCACAAGACTGCCATACACATGCAGTAATTTTAGCGTTCTCTGAGGCTACTGCAGCGTCAGAAACTAACTACGTATTAACAAAATAAATGATAAATGCTTACAAATGACAGTCCTGTGATATGTAATGCTATTGAGATGCCGCTCCGAGATGCCGCTGTAGCGACAGCTGCTGGAGAATATCCGTGGCCGCTGGAGATGCCACCTGAAGTGCCGCTACGAGATGCCGCAATTTCAGCTTTGTGCAGCATAGCTTATCAGAAATTAATTTCTTTATTAACTGAATATCAGTTTATATTCATGTGCATTTCAAAGCAATGGATAATACTGTAGTTTTATTTTATCAAAGCATGTGATTTACTAATTTCGTCGGCACTGAAAAACACAACTGATATTGACACTTATTACTGGATATGTATCCTAAATAAACACATGCAACAATTTCAGCTTTCTCTTGTAGTGGAGCATCACATCAGAACGTTATTAACAAAATTTGTGATAAATGCTTACAAATGATAGTCCTCTGGTATATAATGTTATTTTGATGAAATGTACTTAAAAAAAAAAAAAAAAATTCGAAAAATTCTGCCGAATAACCTTAATTTCTTTTCGACTGACGAAAGAAGGACATGGACATCTTGGATGACATGGGGGCGAGTAAATTATCAGGAAAATTTGATTTGAAAGTGAACTAATCCTTTAAATCTCCAAATCTCCAAGTTAGTGAATCTCTGCTTTGTTTCAAATTTCAATATATGTTTAAGCATAAGGTAATAATTTAAATTAATAGCTTTTTACATGGAAAATAAACACAACCAACCCACAACTTTTCCACTGATATCCGTTTCTCATATGTGTAATTGTTCATGTAAGTAACTTGACACAACTGCGCATTGGTGTGAAAATAGTGACTCTGGTTAGAGCAGATCAGTGGAGACAAGAAATAAAAATACACTTTAAAACTATGTATATCTATAATTGAAATCTGCCTGCATGGATTATTTTGTTGTTATATTTCCAAAAATTGTGGTATAAAAGCCTGGAAATGTCATGTAAATGTCTGGAGATTCCATTCCTGCTCAATGTATTTTTTATTTATTAGATTTGTTAGATCTTCCTCAGGCCAAGTTGACAGCGTCTCCTTCAGTTATTAAGGAAACAGACACAGTTCAGCTGAGCTGTAACAATACTGAAGATCTGAAGATGGAGATGTGTGTCTTTAACATATATGGAAGAGAAAGTAACTCAAAACTGAGCTCATCATGTCAGCTCTCACTCAATGGATCTCAGATCAGTATTTGGTCAGAAGCTCAGAGTTCATCTGTGAGAATAACCTGCTTCTACATTGTGAAGAAGTCACAAGTTCTCGTACCATCTCCTCACTCTGATCCACTGACAGTAACAGTCCAGAGTAAGTTTTTTAAATTCATATTCACATATTCGACCAGTGTATTATAGATAGACAGAAATATAGTTATTAGCAGTTCATGGGGTTTGCACAAGCAAAATGGTTAAATCAGGTTTTGTTTGTCAGGTATCAGGCCACATGGAATATTATTTTCAAACTTTATATTTCAATATTGTAACCTCACCCTGACACATTGTTGAACTCTGTCAGCAGTTTTCATATCTCTAACTTGTAAGTAATATTTTTGTTTGCTTAGAGATAAAACTGTACCTGACCACATCTGTATCTACTGGGTTGTCCATTGTTGTCCATTGTATTTTAGTTATAAAATTTAAATTATAACTTACATCTCTACTTGTAGATCCTTATGTTATACTGTGCACTGTCACAGATTTTACATTGTATTTAAAACAACTTTGGCTATTATATTTTTCCTGTATGTTTGCTGTTTATTTTGAATGGGTTTAGCAAACCTATTGTATATTAAAATCACTACTAAACTGTTTTATTTTCAAACTTTAGTTTTAAATGCACCTTGTGATATTGTTGAATTCTCTGTGCAGTTTCAACAGCGACCTCTACTGGTGAAGCTCTGATAACGGCCACAGAATCTTGTGAGTGACTTTTATATTTAAATTAAAACAATTACCTGACATATACCTTACACCTCAACATAGAGCTTTTCACTATACTGTACATCAGAGATATTGCATTGTATTTAAAGCAACCGTGGTTATCTTTTTGCTGTACAGTATGTTTGCTATTCATTTTGAGTTAGTTGATCAAATGCCAGGTGGATGATGTTTATCACATTAAATTATTCTGCCCAAGCCACTTTAAATTACCACATAGTTTTATGTTGTATTTATCTGTATTATGCTGTTAGAGATTTATTTTAAAACGTTCCATTTCAAACGCACCTTCTGACGTTGTTGAATTCTCTTTTCAGTTTCAACAGCGACCTCTACCGGTGAAGCTCTGACAACGGCCACACAAACTTGTGAGTTATTTATTTACAGTATATATGAAAACACAGTGAGCACAGAGAGCTATGTTCATGTTGTTTATTTCATCGCCTCTATATAAAAATGATTATTTTTTATAGTGAGATATCCTTATCTTTTTATCATGTGTCTGTCTGAAATACTTATGACCACTCTGAATATTCTGATGTCATTTTTGTATAATTGATTAATTCAGTTGAAGTCTTGCTAGTGAGAGTTTTCCAGGTCACATGCAATATTATTTTCAAACGTTGTATCTCAATATTGTAACTTCAACCTGATAATTTTGTCATTTTGAGTTAGATTCTGTTCAGGTACAGTTTTAATTTTCCTCATAGTTTTATATTATATTATTGTATGATACTTTAATATTAATACCACTACTAAATAGAGTTGTATTTCCAAATTTTCCATTTTAAATACACATGTGTGACTTAGTTGAAATCTCTGTGCAGTTTCTACAGCGACCTCTACTGGCGAAGCTCTGACAAAGGCCCCAGAAACCTGTGAGTGACGTTTATTTTTAAACTAAAACATTAACTGAGTAACATTGAAGCAATTCAGGTTCAGTAAAAGCTCTTGATCTGTGAGTTTTAGAAGTTTCTGTTTTTTCATGTCAACTAGTTGTCAAAGCCTCGACTCCTGGTAAAACTGCTGTTACTGAAACACCAAAACCAAGTGAGTATTACTAATTATCTGAAATGAATCAATCAGTACCAACTGAAAACAAATGGTGATCAATCTGATTTCTTGTTGACACAAAGAAACATGGCTCATCATGGTACTGGCGGCCACCAGCGGGGGAGTTTTCCTGTCTGGACTGATGGGCGTCTGTCTGATGTGCTTCAGTAAGTTTAGTGAACCACATGCATTCACATACTAACTATTACAAGTATCTGGTTAACAACACAACACATTAATACACTGCATTTCACTAGGTGTGATACTAAGGAGGAAGAGGTGAGACTTTTCTAGTTCACTTCATATAGATGTTTTATTTAAGTGCTTTATTTGTTTGAAACAGGAAGTCAAATTTAAATTTTTTATTTTGTTTAGTCTTATGATCACTTCTGTAGAAGCCATTTCCCAGAACCCAGGTCAGTCATTATCTCCAACACCAATAATGTGCTGCAGCGTTTTGCAAAATGTTTGTGCAAAACATTTTAATATTTCATTATGTTCATACGGAAGTTAAAAATTAAGGTTGTCATGCTTCATGTAAAAGTGTCAGAATGGCGCACTGTTTATAGGCTAATGTTTATTGTATTTCCAAAGTGTCAGATGATATTGATGACAACAAGAAACCTTCTGAAGAAAGTGAGGTGAGCAGAGATCTGTTTGAATATAGAACATACACAATAAAGAATAGATTTATGATTCAGTGATTGTAATTTTTTTTTTTCAGGATGCCGTGTACTGCACCGTCCCTGATGATTCTGACACTCATGAGTTAGACAGTCTGGCTCAGATGCCAAATCATTCTCTGATCATTTAATTTTTCAGTATATATCAGTATAAGTTAAACTCATTGTCATTTCAGGAGGATCTGATCTCTTTTAACTTTTTTTTATTCTTTTCTTACTCTTTCAAATCATCAAGATGCAAAGTGATGTCAGATATTGTTTGTCTATTAATAAAATGCATGAACATTTCAACTTCTGTTTCCTTCTGATCATCCCTGCTGTACATTACAATAAGAACAATAAATACAAATCTGTGCGCTGTATGTTTTCTATTCAGGCGTTTTAATAAATTATTAAATTCTATTATATATAATATGAAAAACACTAATAAGAGGATTTATTAGTCAGAGAATGCAGTTATAACTCTACCAGTACGGTTGTCATTAGACTTATTGAACATTATAAAACTATTACATGAGAAATTCCTGAGACTTATGCACACTCTATGATACACATTGCACGTGTCTATAAGTGTAGTATTTTTATCTACACTTTCATCTACATAAAACTGCTCAGTACATTAAATGGTTTCCTGTGGTCTAGTGCACTACTTCCTAATTCAGCCATTGTGTGAGACTCGTTCTATCTCTTTTCTCACTCGCTGTAATGGAGTTGTTCATCTTCATTGCTTTTTTAGTTTTTAATGGAGGTTCAGTCTTACAGTAAGTGGTCTCGGCTGTCTTTTTAAATATATCCACATTTATAGTGAACAGTTTTATTGACTAAAATATTTCAGCATGTCTGATATGTGAAGTTTTAATATGAACATACAAACATATCAGCTACAACCTACCTGATATATTTGTTTTACTGTAGAGCATTACTGTATACATCAGCAATAATCAGCAGCTGTCTTTTTCCATTTTTGAACCGAAAATATGTGATTAACTTTGGAATATTATTGTACATTGTCAATAATCTTAAACATTGTCAATGTAATGTAGTGATTGATCTGTTTTAGTTGTTTCAGAATCTCCTGCTGTAAAAGTATTTCCAGATGTCATAAGAGAGTCCAGCTCAGTGAAGATGATTTGTGAGACGCCAGCAGATGTTACAGTGAAACAGTGTAATTTCTACAGAAACAGAGAAAAAGAGAAGAATGTAAAACTTAGTCCATCATGTGAGCTCGATCTCACTGGTGCTGAAGTGCTCAGATGGGCAGCTGAAAAATCACCTGCATCAGTCGACATTAACTGCTACTACACAATATATGAGGGAGGCGTTGATAAACCATCAGTTCATTCTGCTGCTGCCACAGTGACGGTTCTAGGTGAGATTTTTCACTGCTGTTCTTCTGCATTATATACTGTTATTGCAATGTTATTTTTTATTATTATTAATAATGGATTATCTAACTTAAACAGGTTCACTTCAGAAACCCTTCATCAGTGTTGGTGACGATGGAGACCAGATCATCATATCATGTGAAATACCACATCCAGTCAGAGCTGATTTCACCTGTCGTCTCTACACTGAGGATGATCTTCTGTACAGAAGTTACTCTCAGAAGAGACAGTCTGGAGATCATTATTGTATGTTTTTTTTAACTCCTGGTGAACTCTTGACACAATCAGTGAACAGACAGCTGAGCTGTGATTATTCACTCAACACTGAACCTGAGATCAGATCACCGCGCAGTGACACAATCACCATCAGAGGTGAGGACAATGCAGAGGTAAAACATGTCCAAATGTGGTTAACATATCAGACAATGGCAAAACTGTAAATACATTTTTATATTTTATATATTAACAAATACATTTTTATATTTAAATATTCAGGCCTGCAAAAAGTCATGCAGATGAGTAAAAATGTATTGAATAAACATTAAAAAAAACTATTTAGTCAACTAGATATGTGAGAGCTTAGAGTGACATTTACTTGCAAGGTCAAATGTGAAAGTCATTTATAAATCTGTCCAAATATTTCTGTAATTATCCAATAATCTAACAATCATGAATGACTGGTAAGATCATGGAAAAGTCATGGAAATTTATTAGTCAAATATTTGTGAATCCTGAATATACCAATGAGACTGTTTGGACCAATGAGGTTTCTCTACCCAGATATTTCTAAAAACAAAAACCAAGTCAAAATGTTCTATTTCTTTTTGATCACTACTCAGTCTTTTTCTTTTTTCTTCATTAGGTCTTCCTCAGGCCAAATTAACAGCGTCTCCTTCAGTTATTAAGGAAACAGACACAGTTCAGCTGAGCTGTAACAATACTGAAGATCTGAAGATGGAGATGTGTGTCTTTAACATATATGGAAGAGAAAGTAACTCAAAACTGAGCTCATCATGTCAGCTCTCACTCACTGGATCTGAAATCAGTATTTGGTCAGAAGGTCAGAGTTCATCTGTGAGAATAACCTGCTATTACACTGTGAAGAAGTCACAAGTTCAAAAACCATCTCCTCACTCTGATCCAGTGACAGTAACAGTCCAGAGTAAGTTTTTTAATGCATGTTTTGAAATAACTGATCTACAACAGTAAAACTTAATCACTTTTCTCAAAAACAAATTACTTTACACCTACTTTTATTTGTCCAATAAGTGATACTTGACTGCTCAAACCTTGACAACTGCCACAAAAACAAGCGAGTAACCTCGTCTCAATATACCTGTAGAGGATTCTCATAGAGCGTTTCTGATATTATTATGTTATATTGTATGTTATGCTGTAGTATTAATACTAGTACTACTGTAATTAGAGTTTTATTTTCAAACTAATTGCATCATGTGACATTGTTGAAATCTCTTTGCAGCTTCAACAGCGACCTCTACTGGTGAAACTTTGACAGACAAAACAACTTGAGAGTGAAGATTATTTTGAAAATAAAACACACTTGACACACACACAGAGGCATTTTCTCATTTCACTTTAAATTGCTTCAAAGTGAAAATTATTCTTACTTAGTTTATTGCACAGCTTTCTTATGTGACTATAATTATTCAGTCACAGGATTCAGCAGTCAAATATTGTTATACAGTATAATAACATCTAAACTGTATAATTGACCATTGTCTCGGCTAATTGTTTCATATCTCTCATATCTGATCACACACTGTTGATTCTATCAGCTGTTTTCACACCAGCTTCTGCTCCTGAAACCACCAGAGAGACAGAAACATGTAAGTGTGTTTTGCTTTGTTGATAAGAGAATATTGTGTTAAATAAGAAGAATCCTTTCCTGACAGTGTGATCATCTAGAAACACTGATGTCTGTAATCATGATGCAGTAGTTCAGTTTTTATTCTAATATGATTTCATCATCATCTTTTCTGTTTCAGCCGCTCCTACTGATCACATTCACTCTGAAGGTTCTTCATTCACTCACAACACAAAACTGATGTTCTGAATATAAAACAAACTTTGAAATTTCCCCCTTTCGTGATTATAGGATGTGGCATGTTAATTTAAAATGAATTTAATTTAAAAAAATCGTCCCATAATATATATATTTTTTAATTTCATAAAATGATTTTTAATAGGCCTAATAATAATTGCGGTGGGTGGGGGTGTAGAGGTTTTCCTTCTTTTTTGTCTTTAGCTAATCACATGCTTGTATAATGTTTATCATATTAAATGAATCTGCCCAGCTCACTTTTCAGTTTTTGAATGTATTTATATTGTATTATTGTATGTTATACTGCATTAATAGCACAACTGAATAGAGTTTTATTTCCAAACTAAGTGCATCATGTGACATTGTTGAAATCTCTTTGCAGCTTCAACAGCGACCTCTACTGGTGAAACTTTGACAGACAAAACAACTTGTGAGTGAAGATTATTTTGAAAATAAAACACTTGACAAACACACAGAGGCATTTTGCTTATTTAATTTTAAATTGGTTCAATGTGAAAATTATTCTTACTTAGTTTATTACACAGCTTTCTTATGTGACTATGATTATTCAGTCACAGGATTCAGCAGTCAAATATTGTTATACAGTATAATTACAGCTAAACTGTATAATTGACCATTGTCTCTGGTAACTGATTTTAGGCTAATAGTTTCATATCTCTCATATCTGATCACACACTGTTGATTCTATCAGCTGTTTTCACACCAGCTTCTGCTCCTGAAACCACCAGAGAGACACAAACACGTGTGTTTTGCTTTGTTGATAAGAGAATATTAAATCTGTGTTAAATGTTAAATAAGAAGAATCCTTTCCTGACAGTGAGATCATCTAGAAACACTGATGTCTGTAATCATGATGCAGTAGTTCAGTTTTTTTATTCTAATATGATTTCATCATCATCTTTTCTGTTTCAGCCGCTCCTACTGATCACATTCACTCTGAAGGTTCTTCATTCACTCACAACACAAAACTGACATTCTGAATATCTGTAAAAACTAAAACAAACATTGAAATATCCTCCTTTCATGGTGGCATGTCAATTTAAAATGAATTTAATAAATCTGCACATAATATACCTGATATAGATATAAACATGTATTAAAGCCTTATTTTTTCTTTTGACAGTCTCGTGGCTTTTAGTAGTGCTGGTTTTCACTGGTGTTGGTTTATTTCTGTCTGGACTCATGGGATTCATCTGTCTCTGCCACTTTGACAGTAAGTTTAGTTATGCATAAACTGAGCTCCATGATATAGAAACATGAAAATAAAGTGTGTATCTGTGCAGGTTCTGATGATGTTCTCACAGAGGTGAACTACAGCTCCTGCCAGGTGGAAACAACATCTCTGTTAACTTCCTCTGTGTGCTCCAAAACACATGGATGAACCACTTCATTTCTTCACTTGTTGCACCTCTAAAGAAAAAAAAAAAATTGTACAGAAAGAATGATAGTATATTTACAGCTATTGAATTAATTTACTAATCAGCAGGCCAAGGCAGCTTGGAGTTTTTTTCCCACATTTTGATTTTGGGAGAAAATGGATTTTATTTTGATAAAATATGTTAAATAGCTGAAAGCATCTTTAAGTCATCTGTAGAGTTCAGTGATGCAGATTCAGATTTTGTAAGTGTTTGTTGTGTTTTTGAGTGTGTCTGTTCCAGGAGAAGGCGTGGCCTGCACTCAAGCCAGCAGAGATCCTGATTGGTCTGGTCCCTTCTCATGTTTTGGTGATAAGGTCCACCTCAAACACTCTATCGAAGCCAATTTTTTGGCTCTATCTTGGATCCTCTGTGATTGTGTGTGTACTTTGTAAAACTTGCTTTGTCCATTTGACTTATGATTCACCGTTTTGGATTATTTTGCTTTCATTTGTAGCTATATATTGTGTAAATATTATTTGTAAATAGGCTACTCAGTTTTAGGGAAGTGACACCATTTCTTTTGTATGTATCATTTGTTCTATGTTTTTGGTTAAGGGAGTTAGTTATTGTATGTTCTTTTGATGTGTTTTCTTTCTTTTAGGGCATTTAGAGGGTCCTAAAGTAGTTATTTTTGTTTGTTATTGTGGCCTGGTCTGAATTTAATCCCTTTTTTTTCTGGTTTTCACTGTTTTCTTGTTAATAAATCCACTTTTGTTTGACATTTACATTGTGAGTGAGCGCAAATTTATTTATGTTACGGCTGGCCCTAGACAGTCGTAACACAGTAAAAACCTGTTAATTGTTTAACAGTAAGTTCCCTTACTATATACAGGGGAAAAATTGTAACAGATCTAACATTAAATTCATGTAATTTTACAGTAAAATACTGTTAAATGTAAAAGTTTTGAAAGTAAAAAACAAAACAAATCTTTTTTTTTATTTACAATAAATAGCCGTAAACTGACATTCCCTGTGACACTTCATTTGATGTTTTTTAAATTGTAATAGTTTCTTTTTAGTTTTTTTTTATGTTACAATCATGTTATTAAACAACTGTTTATTGCATTATTTTAGTGTGTGCATGACACTGCGTTCACATATTATATATTAGTATTGACCTCAGCTTGTGGAAAAGCTACTTGTGATGAACTTTGATTCATCATGTGACTTTCTCTTTCTGCTAGTGTTATTATGGTGGATGTCGGTGGATGTTAAAGTACAAAACAGATTGCAACAGATGAGCAACTGAACTGCATGACTTTGTGTAATGTTTTAGTCCAAATATGAAGAGGATAGACAAGGTAAATCAATAACAATATTGTTGTGTTAATATGATAACACAAACAAAACAGTGTGCAACGCACAAACAATACCAGACTGAACTGAGGAAACTGAAGGGCTTAAATACTCATGATGATGAACTCAAATACAGATAGGTGTGCTAATTAAGTGAATATCCATGGCAACTAAGAACTGGCAGGAAAAAAGAACACAGGAAATGGGTTACTAAGAGAAACAAACTAAAAGTCCATGAAAACTAAAGTAAAAGACAGAATGTGACAGTCTGCTGCTTTCAAAGAATAAACATGTACCCAATAAAGTGACCACTGAGTGAATAATGTATTCCAGTGATTAATTTTGATTTTTTGATTTTCCTAAAGTCTGTTAATGTTTCAGTTATTTTTGGCACATTTAAATGTTACTTTTACAAAACTACCTTTCATCTTTCTGAGTCTGTGAGTCTACAAAAAATGTTATGTTTGCCCCAGATCTGCTGTACATGTGGTCTCATGATGTACGTTCATCTTCATAGAACTGACTGCACAAGCATTAGTTTCCTGTGGTCTGTTTCCTAATTCACACATTGTGTAAGTCTCCTCTGTTTTCTCACTCGCTGTAATGGAGTTGTTCATCTTCATTGCTTTTCAGCTTCTTATGGAGGTTCAGTCTTACAGTAAGTGATCTCTGCTGTTTATTGTTGATTAAATACTGTATGTCCACATTTGTAGTTAAAAATGTTTAATTTTCTAAAATATTTCAGCATGTGTGATCAGTATGTTTATGTTTCAGTAGAGCAAACATTAACCTCTCTGCAATGTAATTAAAATGTATAAAACCGATTGCAATTACCCAGTTAAGCTAATATTTGGGAAACTAGAAATAAGAATAGCCTATCTATATTATGTGGACATGTTCATGTAAATGACTTATTTGGAAAATCCACTGCAGTATTTACATCTGCACATGTTCATATGAAAGTAATTCTGGGTCTTACCAGAAATTGAGAAAAGTGCAGCTGTTTAAAAATATACATTTAAAAATAAAGTAGGGAGAAAAAAGGATATTTGCTTTCAAGTTGCTTTCAGTTAAAAAAGCTCAAACATGCATTTTAGTCTGGGACTAGCTGAAGCCATGTCTGTGAAACCAGACATTAATTTGTTTAAAGATTAAACCAAAACATGGACCGTAGTTGAAAAATGATGCATGTTCTGTAAACATGGTCAGTTAGGAGATGTAATGATTAATTGATCTGTTTTGGTTGTTTCAGAATCTCCTGTCTTAAAAGTATCTCCAGATGTCATAAATCAATCCAGCTCAGTGAAGATGATCTGTGAGATGCCAGCAGGTGTTAAAGTGGATCTGTGTTATTTCTACATAAACAGAGATGAGAAGAATATAAAATCTAATTGGTCGTGTGAGCTCGATCTCACTGGTGCTGAAGTGCTCAGATGGGCAGCTGTAAAATCATCTGTATCAATCAACATTACCTGCTACTACAAAACAACCGAGCACGGGATTAATAAACTATCATATTCTCCTGCTGTCATAGTGAAGATTCAAGGTGAGATATTTCACTGCTGATCTCCTGCGTTAGAAACTGTTATTGCAGTGTGTTTAGTAATATGGATCATTTCACTTCAAACAGATTCACTTGAGAAACCCACCATCAGTGTTAGTGATCTCACATCTATAGGGCACTTCTGGATGGATATTTAAAGATCCATTCAATAAGCTGTATAATGCAACACAGAAAGGACAAATATACTAAATATAGGAAAGAGTTGAGCATGGTTGATCATAATCCTTGTGGTGTGTTGAGACTCATTCACTGTGGGTCTGTGTCAGACTATGAAGTCAGAAACAACATATTGAAGCTGATTCAGTTGTGGACAGTGTGAATCAGTAGATAGTGGTCTGTGACGACAGACAAATGCTTAACCACAGTGTGACTTTGGAAAGTGAATAACCTGATACATTTAGGCAGTAAGGAAGGGTCACAAGCTGATCATGTGATCAAAGTTGAGATGTCAGAGAGCCAGAGTCAATATGTCTGACAAATCTTTAGAAGCTTATTGGATCATTCTTTTCTGCAGCACGTTTTGAACTCTGTGACTACATAAATGAATACCTGTTAATGTTAAATAAATAAATGTTGAAGTCACAAGTATATAAATTGAAATATCTTTCAAAAATATGCTTATTTATTTATTCTGAATTGATTAATTATGATTTTTAAATAATGGCAATAAAATGAACAGGATGAAAACAAAGAGCACTTGCTCAGTGAGTGATTGACAGCTTACATGAGTGTCAATCAACCTTTGAAGCATTAATATTATCATACAGATGATTGTATTTTGTTGAACCAACTAATGCCACAAAACATCACAGAAATCATCAAATCAGTTGCTGATACTGATGTTTGTGCAGTTGTTTTCCTTCCAAAAATCACACATTACAAAAGGGCTAACAGGATTAAAGTTAATATATTATTATACAAAGACGAGGCTCATGATTGTGCTGCTTTTTTCAACATGGTTACTAATTGCTTATGAATTATGTGTATATTCAAAAATTCTGTTTTAATACTATAACTACACGCTGTGGCACTATGTTTTTTTCTGCAGTTTCGGCAACCTCTACTCGTATTACGTTGTACTTACTCAGATAAGTACTGAGTAATATTAATTAACTACATCTCCTTACAATAAAGTTTAGGTTAGGGTTTGGTTTAGGGTTTGGGTACTTGTAATTATGCATGATTTACTGTCATTATTACATGTAGTAACGTGTAACTACATCACCTTAAAATGAAAGTGTTACCAAATTCTTTTTACAGTGACTTCATCAAACATTGAAGCACTGCTGTTTATATTCATCATGTATATCATTTGAGTTCTTTCTGTTTCTGTTTCAGTGGTCCACTCACACCACTACACAGAAGATCCACTCACACCACTACACAGAGGTTTTATTCTAAATCATTTTCTTCCATGTTTGAAATGATTTGACTATTGCATTCTCTTTCAGATCTCTGTAGAACATTTACTTCTTCCATGCACACAACAAAAGTAAAACAAATCTACAATCACATTACTTATCAGGTGGACTGATGTATCTAAAGCACTCATATTAATCATCATAATGCACATAAACATATATTAAAGTGTTGGTTTTGTTTTGACACAGAAACATGGTTTATAGTTCTGGTTTCCACTGGTGTTGGTGTCATTTTGACTGGATTCATCTGTCTGTGTCGGTTTGTAAGTAAGTAAAGTTTATAATTGTTCACTTCATGCTGTTCAATACAGAAATTATCATGTGAATTTATCATTAAAACAACAGAGAGTTGACCAAAATGCTGTAGAGGAGTAAAAACTGAACATAATACAGTAGCTCATTGTTTTCTAGGTAAAAAAAGAAGAAAACTGTAAGTTTTATTTATTTATTTTATTATGGTTTTAGTTTCAGTTTTAGTTAACTATATTAACCCTGATTGTAGTCTATGAGCTGTATGTGCAGATGTTTATAACCTTATCTGATATATGCATACATAAAAAGATGCCATAAAGATCAATATTTGATTCTTAGCAATAAAATGAGATCAATAACATCAGATGTTCCCAGTCAAGGAATTGGTATGGTGAGTATCTTTGTAATTAATCTTTAAAATCACAAAGTAATACACATTTATAATACCATAACAAGTAAGAATGGCTGAAATGGACATGACCTTAATTCTTCTTTGTTTTTTAGACTTCTGGACCTGCAGAGACATATTCTCTGATCACTTCTGTCCCAGCCACATCTCAGCCCATATCTGTGGGTAAGAGAACATCAATCTCAGTAAATGATCTCAGATAGCGTGAGGCTTAGAAACAGATGTGCCCAAGAAAGATAAATAAAACTGCTGAGTTAAAAACACCATACAGTGACCACAGCTTCTCAGAAACTGGTACCATTTCCTCTTTCAAATCTTCAACAGATCAGCATTATTAGCCACATCTTCTCTTAGAGGAACAGTTCACACCAAAATGCATTACTTTGCATAATGTTTACACTGTACAATGAAAGAAGCAGTGATGAAAGGCTGTAGAGCTTTTAAAATTACAAGTTTCAGTCTTTAGGAGAAGCCATTTCACATTTGTCCAGTTGTTTTGGATGGTTTTCTGTTGACTCTGTTTGACCCTCTTCATCATGCTGTTCTTCAAAGGCCTCGAACACCCAGATTCCCATCAGGACAACACACCAGATCCCACAGCAGCTTACTCTTTCATTATGTCTGAAAATCCAGTTTACCAGCCCTCAGGTAAGTTTTTTCATTAAAATGGTCTTATCATGACTAATCAAATTGTTCTCGTTCTTTACTATGAAAACACACTGTGGTTTCACAACTCAAAACTTCCTCACTAGTGCAAATACAGCATTTCTGATGTGCACATAAAAGCACTGAGAAACTTGACCCACCCAATCACAATGAGCTCATACAGAGGAAGTGAGACAAATACTAAATTCATCATAACTGTTAAACAATCAGTCTGAGAAGAGATGATTCTGCTGTGCAAAGTGCCAAAACATAAAATACATTAAAGCTTTATGACAGAGATCTTGTTCATGAAGGTCAAAACATGTTATTTAAAGTGATATGACGCTTCTGCTTTACAGATGTTTTGGTCAATACTCAACAGAAACAGGGAAATACAGAGGAAAATGAGGTAATATGTGAACAGTCACACCCCAAACCCACATAACCAATGAGACGTCCATCATGAACAGAACACAAACACATTTATCTTGTCTGTCTTTATTTTTTTTTTCCCTCCAGAATGTTTACCACCTGTACAGCACGATCCCTGACAAACCAGTTCACTGAAACGCAGCAGATGAAGTCTACAGTTTGGTGAAGATCCACTGATGAGTCTCAAGTCTTGTTTCATTATGTAGATTAATTATAAATAAAATATCTTTACTTGCAGACAATTAGGTTTTTTATTTTCATCATTTAGTGTTTGATGTGGAGTGCATTGTGAAGATTTTCTCTCAATACTGCCTTGTTAGAAAAATACGCTGAACTAAAAAATGTAATGATGAATGAAAAAATGTTTTTGCACAAACATAATTTCAATATATTTCTAAAGAAAATTAATGTCTGCCAAGTGTTTTATAATGGATGCTGGCTGAAAGAGCATGTTTTTGAGAAGTTTCCAAGGGTCAGTGGTGTTTATTTCCCACAGGATTTTGTGAGACTATGAGGGGTGGACCTGTTTGAAGGCATGTCCAATCTGGTGCATTTAAGGGATTTTCAACACTGTGCTTAACCCAAGGTTATATTCATTATAAACCCCTGCTCCGTAGGGCTAGCACAGTTTTTGCAGTGTTAACCCCACATTGCAGTGCCAAACTTGTGCTTTCTGAAACGATGCGGTGTTAGAATGTTACAGCTGGAGCCAATGGGTGGAGATAATGTCCAGCTTCCCCTCTCTGGATGTAATGGGTGGAGCTTGACGTCCAGTAACACACTAACCATAACCCTATCCCTAAACCTCACTAGGTCAAGCTCCACCCATATTACATCCAGAGAGGTGGAGCTGGACGTAATTTGCAGTGAATGTCACATATTCACATGCTTTAGACAGTCACAGAAACACTGCATGGATTTTTGGGGAAACGTGACATTCAGAATGATGAAGAGACATTTCATTCTTACCTTTATAGTCTAGAAGGTCCATTCAGGATAAACTTGGAACACGTTCGTCCAATCAGTGACCCTGACACCGCAGATAAGGATGTTAACCCAGGGTTTAGAAATATACAGTGTGAAGCAAGATAAACCAGGATTTCGTTTACCCAGAATGACCCAGTGTTAACTATTAAGTGTGAAAAGCCCTTAGAGAGCAAAATGAATAGCTCCAACCCCTTTGTCAGTGAGAGTAAAAAATGTTTGCATTGATTTAAGAACCGGCACGAGAACCAGTACCATTTTGGTGGAAAATGGATAACAGAGAACATTTGATGAAATGTGCATTAAAACTTTTAAATGTTAAATATTTATTTCTAAAATGTTTGTTAAATGAGATTAAATGTAGGTGATAGTGTATACATTAATAACAACTAAAATATGCTGTATTTAGAACCGTGTTCATTCAAAGGATGCTTCGTCTAGACACAAGTGTAGTGTACTTCATAATTTTTTCGTAAAGTTAATCAGGAAACATTAACCCATCCATGATGTAAAAACAAGCTAGTATTCCTGTAAAAATGAAATAGCATAAATAAACCCATTATGCTGAGTTAAATCAGCCACAGAACATGCAAGGTTTAGATAAACCATGGTTGGGTTTATCCATATTGGCCCATATGTGGTTTGCAAAACAATCTAAATTGGTTTATTTCAACACATTGGTTTTAGAGTGTGCACTAATCTACATAAAACTTTTCAGTGCATAAAATGGTTTCCTGTGTGATGAGCTGCTTCCTAATTCACCTATTGTGAGTCTCATTTTCTCTCTTTTCTCACTTGCTATAATGGAGTTGTTCATCGCTTTTCTTCATCGCTTTTCAGCTTCTTATGGAGGTTCAGTCTTACAGTAGGTGGTCTATGCTGTCTAATCAATGTCATAAATACTGTATGTTAACAATTGTACTCATCTTTTTGATACATATTCTTAAACCTGTGAAGTATGTAAAGGTCTTATTTGAATTAAAGCCTCAACCAGAATATGCTTTAATTATCTCGATTCAGTTTCCAATTTAAAGGGCTCACGTTGTTTTATTGTTTTATAATTTTTCCTGGGGTGCACTTATAATTTTAGTATGCTTTTACATTAAAAATTATCATAATTTAGAAATAAAAGGCATTTTTCCTACCCTGATTTGAGCGCTCTTATTTGAACACTCTATTTTAAGGGGCGTGTCTGCTGCGAGACTACAGGGTAAACGCCCAGTGCTGTGATTGGCTGACATCTTTCTATTTGAAATAGCTAAGTATTACTCTCTCAAAAACATTTAGCACGTTTTTACTATTACAGCTCTCAAAGTTAACTAATCATTAAAAGTGTTGATTATAGCATTACATTTAGATATATGGCATTATATTTAGATCGTGTCATGAGAGGTTGCAGTGATGAACATTATAGCTGATCACAGACATGTTGTTGAGCGCATGAAAGCAGTGATCTCGTCATTGCAACTCAATTTTGAATGCTTTCATCATAACTAACAGTGCAAACACGATGTAACTAAGAGATTCGCTGAATAAAACGGGAGTTTTGGTGCATGTCCAGAACTCAGTCACTGATAAACTTGAGCTGTTTGATTGTAAGTGATCTCTGCTGTTTAATGTCGATAAAATACAGTATGTTCACATATTTTTGAAAAAAAGTTTAATTGTCCAAAATATTTCAGCTTGTGTGATCAGTACATGTTTTATTAGAACTGAGCAAACACATGAACCTACAACCTCTGTTTAAGGCATATTAGATTTACTTCCTCATGAAAATTCTCTAAACTGATTGCAATTACCAGACTAAACCTGTAATGCATGTATTAATTGGACTTGATCATGTAAACACCTTATATGGAATATCCAGTGTAGTATTTATTTATATCTGCATGTTCATGAACATAATTTTGGATGTTACTTGACTGAGAAAGTGCAGTATTGAAGCTTGTTTCTGACATGGAATAAAAAGTAATTGCAATTTTTTTTTTTTTTTTTTTTTTTTTTTACAATTCTTATTCTTTTTTTCTTAGAATTGTGAGATATAAACTCGCAATTAAAAGTCAGAATTGTGAGATAAAAAGTTTTTTTAAAAAAGTTATTTTTTTATTCTGTGGCAGAAACAAGCTTTAATAGTGCAGTTATCAAAAATAATTAATAAATAAAACAGATTTTTTTTTTTCATAAATGAAATTAATATGCAAATACATGCCAACATTTTCCATTCATTGTGTAGTTTGGTGCTGTTGCAAAGACATATGAGTTTAAATTTGAGTTAAAATTTTCCAAAACATGGAAAATCAAATATATCAATGAACTGCTTCTACACAACAAACAAGCAAGACGTTAATAATCCATCTGATTCTCCTGATGCCATGTGACAGCTTTAGGTGAAATATTTCACTGCTGTGTTTCTGGTTTGGAAACTGTTATTGCAACGTTTATTATTATTATTATTAATTATGGATTATCTGACTTAAACAGGTTCACTTCAGAAACCCTCCATCAGTTATAATGGCCATGATGTCCTGCTTATCATATCATGTGAAATACCACTTTCAGTCAGAGCTGATTTCACCTGTCATCTCTACACTGAGGATGATCTTCTGCACAGAAGTTTCTCTCAGAGGAGACAGTCTTGAGATCATCATTTTTGTATGTTTTATTTAACTCCTGGTGAACTCTTGACACGATCAGTGAACAGACAGCTGAGCTGTGATTATTCACTCAACACTGAACCTGAGATCAGATCACCGCGCAGTGACACAATCACCATCAGAGGTGAGGACTTTTTACTGTTTTACTGTAATAATTTTTCATTTTTAATCAGAGACACCTGTAGAATTCTCAAGCCAGTATGATTTATGTAGGTCATTAGAATATTATGAAAGTTTGATCAATAAAATAAAAAGTCAGTATTTACAAAAAAAAAAAAAAAAATACGACTGGATCTGTGTATTACTATTTATTAAGACCCATTCAATAAGCTATAATACAATGCTGAAAGGTCAAATATACTAAATATAGGAAAGAGTTGAATATGGTTAAAGGCTTTATGGGATTATGATTAAAGGGTTAGTTCACCCAAAAATGAAAATTCTGTCGTTAATCACTCACCCTTATGTCATTCCAAACACTTCGTTCATCTTGAACACAAATTAAGATATTTTTGATGAAATCTGAGAGGTATCTGACCTCTCCATAGACAGCAGGTACTAAAGGTACTAAAGACATCATTAAAACAGTCGACGTGACTGCAGTGTTTCAAGCTTAATTTTATGAAGCGACGAGGATACTTTTGTGCACAAAAACTGACTTTATTCAACAATATCTTCTCTTCTGTTTTAACAATGTCTTTAGTACCTTTCTGGACCTTGAAAGTCGTGGTTAAATTGCTGTATTGAGGAGTCAGATACCTCTCAAATTTCATCAAAAATATCTTAATTTGTGTTCCAAAGATGAACGAAGGTCTTGCGGGTGTGGAATGACATGAGGGTGAGTAATAAATTACAGAAATTTCATTGAACTGACCCTTTAATCATAATCCTGTGGTAACAGTGGGACTCACTGTAGGTCAGTATCATCCATGAAGTCTGAAACAACAGTTGTGTGATGCTGTTACTGAATCAGTACAGTGATCTGTCAAATCTTCTTACACAGAATAACTTGTAGGTCCTTTTCAGACAAATGTTTAACCACAGCATGACTTTGACAAATGAACAGTCTGATACATTTAGACAGGAAGGAAGTTGTTGTGTTGATCATGTAGTTCAGACGTCAGAGAGACAGACAGTGTCAGACGCATCTATGGAGGCTGATGGAGTCATTCTGTTCTGCAGCACCTTTTGAACTCTGTGACTTTACAAAAATGACACTATATGTTAAATAAATGTTGAAGTCAGAAATATTTCAATTCTTTCAGAAATATGCTTATTAATTATGACTTGATTAATTATGATTTTTACACAATGGCAATAAAATGAACAGGATGGAGAAGTGTGTCTTTAACATAAATAGAAGAGAAAGAACCTCAAAACTGAGCTCATCATGTCAGCTCTCACTCACTGGATCTCAGATCAGTATTTGGTCAGAAGGTCAGAGTTCATCTGTGAGAATAACCTGCTTCTACACTGTGAATTTGTCACAAGGTCAAAAACCATCTCACTCTGATCCAGTGCCAGTGACAGTCCAAAGTAAGTTTTTTATTAATTTATTAATGTGAACCAATATGGGTGATGCACTTAAAGATTTGCAAATGATGTAAAATGACTCTATATAATGCTGATAAATTGTCTCTGCAGGTTCAACAACAACCAGGACAGCACATACTATCTGCAGGTTCAACAACAACCAGCACAGCACAGACTACAACAGCCATGACAAGTAGTAAGTTACTGATAACACCTTTACTGGTTATTGTAGATTAAATTTGATAAACAATTCCCTTCTGAAAAGTGATTCCCCTTGCAATGTGTTATTTTTTTTTTATATTAGTAGACCTCCATTCCATGTCAAACCTGACAACAAACAAGGCAAAGGAAACCATGTGTAAGTTCATTCACTCTTCCTCAGCTCTAACAGTCACTGTGTAAAATTAATATGTTGGATTCACAGAGAATTCAAAAAGACGAGGCTCATGATTGTGCTGCTTTTTTCAACATGGTTAATAATAGTTTATGAATTGTGTGTATATTTTTTTTTTCAAACATTCTGTTTACTATAACTATGTTTTTTCTGCAGTTTCCATTGTAACCTCTACTCTGCCAGATATCAGAAGTATGTCAGGACATGGTATGTATTTACTGTAGATGCCAAATTGTCAAGCAAATGGCAAAATTGTTTTGCTCCAGTAATACTGGATGAACATTGCATGTTTCACCTAATATGTTGCCTATTTTAGTGTATTTTTACATATACATGAATGTACATGAATGTTTGAATGTTTTTTCAAATAAAAATTCAATAAAAAATCTGCACATAATATGTCTGATATAGATATAAACATGTATTAAAGCCTTTTTTTTTTTTTTTTCTTTTGACAGTCTCGTGGCTTTTAGTAGTGCTGGTTTTCACTGGTGTTGGTTTATTTCTGTCTGGACTCATGGGATTCATCTGTCTCTGCCACTTTGACAGTAAGTTTAGTTATGCATAAACTGAGCTCCATGATATAGAAACATGATAATAAAGTGTGTATCTGTGCAGGTTCTGATGATGTTCTCACAGAGGTGAACTACAGCTCCTGCCAGGTGGAAACAACATCTCTGTTAACTTCCTCTGTGTGCTCCAAAAAACATGGATGAACCGCTTCATTTCTTCACTTGTTGCACCTCTAAAGAAAAAAAAAAATTGTACAGAAAGAATGATAGTATATTTACAGTATTTAGCTATTGAATTATTTACTGATCAGCAGGCCAAGGCAGCTTGGAGGTTTTTTCCCACATTTTGATTTTGGGAGAAAATAGATTTTATATTGGTTAAATATATTACCTGTAGCTGAAAGCATCTTCAAGTCATCTGTAGAGTTCAGTGATGCAGATTCACTGACAGATTTAAAGCATCAAAAATATTAAATCTAATTTTTATAGTGCCCTACTCGTTCAGTTTGTATTCACTGTAAAAAATTATTGTAATTTTAACTGTAAAAACTGTAAAAAAAAAAAAAAACTATGCAAGGGCAGATTAGAACATGCACCCTTTGATACTGTTAACACACATTCTACCTCTAGACCACTAGGGAATTCGCATGTGTGCTGCGGATCTATATATTTATTCAGTAAATTGAAGAATCTCAGAACTAACAATAAATTGAATTATGAAACTATCACATTAAACATGAGTTCTCAATGTTTTGAAATTGATTTCTGGACATTGTAATGTTTTTTTGTTTCTACAATTGTTATTGTACATATCTGATATAGCGTTGTATTAGCAGCAATTTCGTTCACTTTTTTGTTTCTTTATGTTTTATTAAAAAAAAAAAAAAAAACCCCAATGTTCAAGACATGGTTATGGCCTTGACACACACAAAAATGGAGCGTTTTTGCTCACCCTCAAAAAGTGACAAATTTAACATGCTATAAAAAAAAAAAAAAAAAAAAAGATCTGTGGGTTTTTTTAAGCTAAAACTTCACATACACACTCTGGGGATATCAGAAACTTATTTTACATCTTGTAAAAGTGGCATCATATGACCCCTTTAATTTTGTAATAATTATGTTTCTTTTTAGTTTTTTATATTAGGCCTACATCTTATGTTATTAAATAAATGTTTATTGCATTATTTTAGTGTGTGCATGACACTGCGTTCACCTTCTATATATTAGTATTGACCTCAGCTTGTGGAAAAGCTACTTGTGATGAACTTTGATTCATCATGTGACTTTCTCTTACTGCTAGTGTTATTATGGTGGATGTCGGTAGATGTTAAAGTACAAAACAGATTTTAGTAGCAGTGTGGCCTTGCTAATTCAGCAGAAAAGAGCTGTTGGATTTACAGGTTTAAAATGTATATACAATTTACATGTTGTTCTATAAATTTTTACTGCATTTTTACAGAATTGTTCTGGCAACCACAGCTCTGTAATAATGACAGGAGTTTTTCAGTGTTATTTTCTCTGTTAAACAATGTTCAGTTCAATGAACAACTGAACTGCTTGACTTTTGTCTGCTGCTTTTATGCGTCAAAGAGTGTACCTGATAAAGTGACCACTGAGCGAATAATGTGTTCCACATTATTAATTTTTATACAACAGTTCTTTCTGGTTCTCGAATCTGATTGGCTGATAGCCGTGCGATATTTTAGTGATAACAGCACTCCTCCCTTTTCACCGTTTGTATCACTCCCCTAGAAGCGACCGTCATGGCGGCCGAGCAAATCTAACGTAAATTTTGCGTACTACACTTGTTGTACCACGAACTGTAGTTTTAAGAGTTTTTTAGGCGAGAATGTAGTTGTTTAGACCTGAATTATGTGACTTATATTTAATCATAGCACCTATTTTACAATTTGTTCAGACATTTTCGGAGATGGGAGCTCCAGGCCGTCAACGGCCGTTCAGGGGTCGTGCACGCGCCGAGAACAGCTTCATCTCGGCCAGTGCTTCAGGGATTTGCCGCTGGCTCTTATAGTGGTTAAACATGAGACATAATTAATTTTGGGTACATAAAACGTGCAATCTTTGGTCTTATTAATCTATTACTTGTTCCAGAGCAAGTCGAATTGTGCTATGTTAAATATAATTTAATATAAGGCTATATTCAACTTACATCCTCTAACATTATATACCATAGCATATTGGCTGAAACTAGACGGGAGATATCAGACGAAGACTGTTCTCCGCTCTTCAAATTCACAAAACATTAGCCTTTATAAACATAGTGTTTCTTGAGCAAAGAAAACGCTTTACATTTTTTTTTTTCAAACATCAGATCTTTATTTACCTTTGCATTGCAAAAAAGAAGATCTCCAAACCGCGTGTGGCGGATTTATGAGGTTTCAACCCTAATGCAGCGGCCTCACAACGTCACGTTTATGTGTGCCTGGCTCTCCTATACCTGTTATATTACTGTTAGATATTTTTAGTATTCATACAATAATAATAATATGTTTTCTTGTTGTATCTTCAATTCCTGTCTTTTGCACAAGAGAATATAACATATGAAGCCTACCTTACTAATATATTTATATGAGTTACAGTTAAAGTAAGATATGCCATCGCAATTGTTTAGATCATTGTATATTGCTCGTAATAGTAAACTGCCTGCATATTTTGTCATGTATTGTTTTCCTGTAAACAGATTTATAGATTTTGTCTTCCTTATACAGTATGTCATTGACAAGGGTGTTGATTTATGAATTTTATCACATTTTAGCACTGAGATTATAAATTATAAAGTTAAGCAATAGCCTTCACACCAGCAAGAGTGTTTTCCCCAATATTAGAGCGATTGCAAATGTTTATTGAGCTGTTGTATATCAATATAGCAATAAGTTAATTTTGAGTGTGTGAAATGAAAGACAGTAACTTTCCGCCACCTACTGGCCATTTAAATTAATATTTCTATAACATGGATGGGCAAGTGCAGAGTTTAGCTTCAACCCTAATCAAACACACCTTAACTAGCTAATCAGTGTCTTCAGGATTATTAATACTATAGACTGGTGAGTTTTTTTAATCGGGGTTGGAGCTAAACTCTGCAGGACAGCGGCATTACAGAACTGATGTTGCCTATCCCTGATCTATTATTTTTTTTTAAAGCTATATTTAAAACATTAATCTTATAGTATTGTGCAATTATGTAGTTATGTAAATAAACACAATAAGTGTGTGAATAAATCACTGCATATCAAATCCACCTGGTTTCTGTAACACTATCGTAGTCAATACATTCAGTCTTAGAATTACTTTACCAGGTTACCTATGATCTTTAACAACAACAGTTAAGAAGTATATTAGCATCATGAGTCAAGTAATATTTTAACACTAAATACCATATATTATGAACATAAAGATTAACAATCATAACAAGACTGCACATTAAAAAGAGTATCTCAAAAAGAGGAATTGTCCATAGTTCAGATAACTTTACAGCTTGAAAGTCCTTGTAAAGTTTCAAATTAAACTGTTATCTTCCCCTGTATGAGTGTGAGCATCAGAAGCCATGAGTCGCATTGAAGTGATGTCATCTCCCTCTGGCTATTGGCTAGAGGAGGAGCTGTCAATCTAGAACTAGTGGGCCAATGGTGACGCTTAAGCCCGGCCTAATTTACATGAAACTGGAACTGCAACATTTGGAAACGCAAGAGCAGAACATGGAAAGAAGAGCAAAGAGAAAAACAGCACAAGCGTACAAAAGAGTAAAATATGAGCAGAAAATGTAAGACAGCACAAAGTACAGAGTAATAAAAGCAAGGAAAACAACTTTTAAGAACACATAAACACAAGTTTAAGATTTGTGCAATATAATTTTTAATGTGTTTAAAGTTTTGATTCATGCTTGTTATTTTTTTAAATGGGCTTTTAATTTTTCGATTCACGCTTATTATATTTTCATCCGTGACCACATTCTTTGCCATTCTGATCATTTTGCATTATTTTTTAAGTTTGTGTAATATATTTTTACATGTGTTTTTAAATTTTTGATTCACACTTATTATTTTTTGATCCGTGACTGCAATACTTTAGGCAGGAATCTAACCCCATAGTTCCCTCTACCAAACGAACCGACTTGCTCGTCCGTGATTAGGCTTATGTCTGGTAGTTAATATGCACTAGCGCCCTCAAGCGGCTCATAGTGGAATTACACTTTAACCAGATAACTGTTTTTAGGCAATAGACAGTGAAAAATACAATAATAAAAACCAGGTAACGTTTAGACCATTACACTTTAAATGTTTTAACTGATGTTTTTTTTTTTACTGTATGTGTATTGTAATATATGGTTGTATGTCTTTCAGGAGACTTTACTCTCCTGCCAGACTTTTATTGAAAATAAGAACTTGTTCTTAATGACTTGCCTGGTTAAATAAAGGTGAAATAAAACCCAACGGTTTTCCAAATTTGACCCAAATTTGGGTTGAAACAACCCAGCATTTTTTTAGAGTGTACCTTTACGAAACTACCCTTTGTCTTTCAAAGTCTGTGAGCTTATAAAAAAAAATGTTACCTGTGGCCCAGATGTGCTGTCCATGTGGTCACATGATGTATGTTCATCTTCACAGAACTGACTGCACAAGGTATTAAATGTTTCCTGTGGTCTAATGTGCTACTTCCTAATTCACACATTGTTTGAGTCTCGTCTCTTTTCTCACTCGCTGTAATGGAGTTGTTCATCTTCATTGCTTTTCAGCTCCTTATGGAGGTTCAGTCTTACAGTAAGTCATCTCTGCTTTTTAATGTTCATTAAATACAGTATGTCCACATTTTTAGTGAAAAAAGTTTAATTGTCAAAAATATTTCAGCTTGTGTGATCAATACATATTTTAGTAGAACTTTTTTTAAAATACGTGAACCTAAAACCTCTGTTTAAGGTATATTAGTTATCATCATGAAAAATTCATTAAACTGATTGCAATTATTAATATTTGCAATATTTGGGTACCTAGAAATAAGAATGCCTATATTAATTGGACTTGATCATGTAAACACTTTCTTTGGAATATCCACTGTATTTATATCTGCACGTTCATATGAACATAATTCTGACTGTTACTTGATATAGGCAGTTGAGAAAGTGCAGTATTGAAGCTTGTTTCTGACATGGAATAAAAAGTTAAAAGGGTAATTGCAACTTTTTATTTCTCAATTCAGATGTTTTTTTTTTTTTCTTTTTTCTTAGAATTGTGAGATATAAACTCACAAATTAAAGAAAGTCTGAATTGTGAGACAAAAAGTTGCAATTACCATTTTAACAGATTTTTTTTCCATAAATGAAATGAATAACCCTCATGGCCTACATTTTACCATTCATTGTGTAGTTGGGTGCTGTTACAAAGACATGTAGGCTATGAGTTTAAATTTGTTTAAAGGTTAAACTAAAACATGGAAAACAATGCATGTAAACGTGCTGAAGTGTTCAGATGGACAGCTGTAAAATCACCTGCATCGACATTAACTGTTAAACACAATATACAATCACACGACTGATGAACCATCATCTCATTCTCCTGCTGCCACATATTTCACTGCTGTTTTTCTGGTTTGGAAACTGTTATTGCAGTGTTTATTTTAATTTATTTTATTATTAATTATGGATTATCTGACTTAAACAGGTTCACTTCAGAAACCCTTCATCAGTTATAGTGACGACGATGTCCAGATCATCATAGCCTGTGAAATACCACATCCAGTCAGAGCTGATTTCACCTGTAGTTTCTATACTGAGGATGATCTTCTGCACTCTCAGGGAAACAGTCTGGAGATCATTATTGTATGTTTTATGTAACTCCTGGTGAACTCTTGACACGATCAGTGAACAGACAGCTGAGCTGTGATTATTCACTCAACACTGAACCTGAGATCACATCACCGTGCAGTGACACAATCACCATAAGAGGTGAGGACTTTTACTGCAATCGCTTTTCTTTTTTCTTTTTTTTTAATCAGAGACACCTGTAGAATTATTGATCCGTTATGATTTATGTAGATCATTAGAATATTATGAAAGTTTGATCAATAAAAGAAAGTTAGTATAGACAAACAAAAAATATAAGAAAGGGTGAATGATATGACTGTATCTGTGTATTACATCTATTGGGCACTTCTGGATGGATACTATTTATAAAGACCCATTAAATAAGCTGTATAATAAAACACTGAAAGATCAAATATACTAAATATAGTAAAGAGTTGAATATGGTTAATCATAATCCTGTGGTAACAGTGGACTCACTGTAGGTCAGTATCATCCATGAAGTTGTGTTGTGTTGATCATGTAGTTCAGACGTCAGAGAGACAGACAGTGTCAGACGCATCTATAGAGGCTGATGGAGTCATTCTGTTCTGCAGCACCTTTTGAACTCTGTGACTTTACAAAAATTAACATGTTAATGTCAAATAAATGTTGAAGTCAGAAGTATTTCAATTCTTTCAGAAATATGCTTATTAATTATGACTTGATTAATTATGATTTTTACACAATGGCAATAAAATGAACAAGATAGTGAAGTGTGTTTTTTTACATAAATGGAAGAGCAAATAATACAAATCTCATAGTTTTAGTCTTTGAATGTAAGCAGGAAGTACAGAGAGAATTCAAAAGACGAGGTTCATGATTGTGCTGCTTTTTCAACATGGTTACTAATAGATTATGAATTGTGTGTATATTTTTTCAAATACTATATTTACTATAACTATGTTTTTTCTGCAGTTTCCATTGTAACCTCTGCCAAATGTATTTACTTTAGATGCCAAATTGTCACCTTGAAATGAAAGTGTTACCAAATTCCTTTGCAGTGACTTCATCAAACATTGAAGCACTGCTATTTTATATCCATCATGTATGATATCATTTGAGTTCTTTCTGTTTCTGTTTCTGTTTCAGGGTTTCTAGTCACACTTCAACAGCTGATCCTAACAATCATCAAGACAAACCACTACACACAGGTTTTCCTCCATCTTTTCCTCATTATATGAGATGATTTGACTATTGCATGCTCTTTCAGATCTCTGTAGAACATTTACTTCTTCCATGCACACAACAAAAGTAAAACAAATCTACAATCACATCAATTGTCAGGTGGACTGATGTATCTAAAGCACTCATATTAATCATCATAATGCACATAAACATGTATTAAAGTGTTGGTTTTGTTTTGACACAGAAACATGGTTTATAGTTCTGGTTTCCACTGGTGTTGGTGTCATTTTGACTGGATTCATCTGTCTGTGTCGGTTTGCAAGTAAGTAAAGTTTATAATTGTTCACTTCATGCTGTTCAATACAGAAATGATCATGTGAATTTGTCATTAAAACAACAAAATGCTGTAGAGGAGTAAAAACTGAACATAATACAGTAGCTCATTGTTTTCTAGGTATAAAAAGAAGAAAAACGTAAGTTTTATTTTGTTTTTTATGGTTTTAGTTTCAGTTTTCATAACCCTAATTAATTAAGGTTATAATAAAACCTACAATTAGGGTTATTTTATTTACTATTTTTTGGCAAAAAAACAAAACAAAACAAAACAAAAACATATTTTTGTAGTCTATGAGCTGTATGTGCAAATGTTTATCACATTATCTGATATATGCATGCATGAAAAGATGCCATAAAGATCATTATTTAATTTTTAGCAATAAAATGAGATCAATAAATTCAGATGTGCCCAGTCAAGGAACTGGTATGGTGAGTATCTTTGTAATTAATCTTTTCAATCACAAAGTAATAAATATTTATAATACCATAACAAGTAAGAATGGCTGAAATGGACATGACCTTAATTCTTCTTTGTTTTTTAGAGTTCTGGACCTGCAGAGACATATTCTCTGATCACTTCTGTCCCAGCCACATCTCCGCCCATATCTGTGGGTAAGAGAACATCATTCTCAGTAAATGATCTCAGATAGCCTGAAGCTTAAAAACAGATGTGCCCAAGAAAGATAAATAAACCTGCTGAGTTAAAAACACCATACAGTGACCACAGCTTCTAAGAAACTGGTACCATTTCCTCTTTCAAGTCTTCAACAGACCAGCATTATTAGCCACATCTTCTCTTATAGGAACAGTTCACGCCAAAATGCGTTATTTTGCATAATGTTTACACTGTACAATGAAAGAAGCAGTGATGAGAGGCTGTAAAGTTTCTAAAATTACAAGTTTCAGTCTTTAGGAGAAGCCATTTCACATTTGTCCAGTTGTTTTGGATGGTTTTCTGTTGACTCTGTTTGACCCTCTTCATCATGCTATTCTTCAAAGGCCTCGAACACCCAGATTCCCATCAGGACAACACACCAGATCCCACAGCAGCTTACTCTTTCATTACGTCTGTAAATCCAGTTTACCAGCCCTCAGGTAAGTTTTTTCATTAAAATGGTCATATCACGATAAATCAAATTGTTCTTGTTCTTTACTATGAAAACACACTGTGGTTTCACAACTCAAAACTTTCTCACTAGTCTAAATACAGCATTTCTGATGTGCACGTATAAGCATTGAGAAGCTTGACCCACCCAATCTCAATGAGCTCATACAGAGGAAGTGGAACAAATACTAAATTCATCATAACTGTTAAACAGTCAGTCTGAGAATAGATGATTCTGTTGTGCAAAGTGTCAAAGCTTAAAATACATTAAAGCTTTATGACAGAGAGCTTGTTCATGAAGGTCAAAACATGTTATTTAAAGTGATATGACGCTTCTGCTTTACAGATGTTTTGGTCAATACTCAACAGAAACAGGGAAATACAGAGGAAAATGAGGTAATATGTGAACAGTCACACCCACAAAACCAAATGAGACGTCCATCATGAACAGAATACAAACACATTTATCTTGTCTGTCTTTTTTTTTTTCCCTCCAGAATGTTTACCACCTGTACTGCACGATCCCTGACAAACCAGTTCACTCAAACGCAGCAGATCAAGTCTACAGTTTGGTGAAGATGCACTGATGAGTCTCAAGTCTTGTTTCATTATGTAGATTAATTATAAATAAAATATCTTTACTTGCTTTCAAATAGGTTTTATTTTCATCATTTAGTGTTTGGTGTTGAATGCATTATGACCTCTGTGACCACTCAGAAGATTTCTCTAGCTCAATACTGCCTTGTAAGAAGTACTTGGGATTCAATAAGCTGAACTAAAAAATGTGATGATGAATGAAAAAATGTTTTTGCACAAACATAATTTCAATATATTTCTAAAGAAAATTCATGTCTGCTGAGTGTTTTATAATGGATGCTGGCTGAAGAAGCGTGTTTTGGAGGAGTTTGGTGGTGTTAATGTAGTACAGTGTTTCACACAGGATTTTGTGAGACTATGAGGGATGGACCTTGGTTCCTTTTGGGTGTGGGTGTGTGTGTGTGTAGTTTATAAATGGTCACTGATGGGAAACAGGTCTGAGTGCATGATTGGTTCCTAGGTGGGGAATTGTGGGAAATGGAGTCCATATAATGAAAATAGAGCACAGACCCAGGGCACATGTGACAGTAATATTGTATACATAAATAAAAACTAAAATATGCTGCATTTAGAACTGTATTCATTCAAAGGTAAATGTGTAAACAAGTGTTTACAATTTTTTTTTTTCCTACAGGATTTGTTAATCTGCAAACTTTAACCTATATATGAGGTAAAAGTATAATTGAAACGGAGGTGGTTCGTTGATGTATTTTAATATTAGCTTGGATGGGTGCGAAACAGCACAATCAGAACTGATTGAGATGGGTTTAATGTGTGGTTCTGAGGGCGCTACTAGCGCATGAATGCCCTAACTGGGCAATAAAGTGTGTATCTGTGCAGGTTCTGATGATGTTTTCACGGAGGTGAACTACAGCTCCTGCCAGGTGGAAACAACATCTCTGTTAACTTCCTCTGTGTGCTCCTCAAAACATGGATGAACCGCTTAATTTCTTCACTTACCCCTTTTGCAGCCCTGACCCGTCGAGGCATGGACTCCACTAGACCCCTGAAGGTGTGCTGTGGTATCTGGCATAAAGCCTTAACGTTATTCTAATGTTCCACTAACATT
Source organism: Hypophthalmichthys nobilis (assembly GCA_037950665.1). Classification (NCBI taxonomy): domain Eukaryota; kingdom Metazoa; phylum Chordata; class Actinopteri; order Cypriniformes; family Xenocyprididae; genus Hypophthalmichthys; species Hypophthalmichthys nobilis. The sequence goes on from CM075487.1 coordinate 23,444,502, forward strand.
ATTATAACATTCCCCTAATGTTATTCTAACGTTATAACGTAATTCTAACGTTCTCCTAACGTTATTCTAACATTATTCTAACGTTACCAGCAGATCCTTTAAGTCCTGTAAGCTGCGAGGTGGAACCTTCATGGATCGGACTTGTTTGTTCAGCACATCCCACAGATGCTTGATTGGACTGAGGCCAAGTCAACACCTCAAAGTCGTTGTTGTGCTCCTCAAACCATTCCTGAGCCATTTTTGCTTTGTGGCAGGGTGCATTATCCTGCTGAAAGAGGCCACAGACACCAGGGAATACCATTGTTATTCACTTCACCTGTCAGTGGTCATAATGTTATGCCTGATCGGTGTATGTTGAAAGCATCTTCAAGTCATCTGTAGAGTTCAGTGATGCAGATTCACTGACAGATTTAAAGCATAAAACATATTTAATCTAATTTCTATATATATATTTTTAAATCAACTAGTGCTAACAATAAAGTTGCATTTTAACTGCAGCATGTTATAAACAATTTTGCAAAATTAGCATATAGTTTCCTACTTTAGTTTGTATTTACTGTAAAAAAAATTATTGTAATTTTAACTGTAAAAGCTGTAAAATGCTACTGTAAAAACATGTTAATTGTTTAACAGTAACTTCCCTTACTATATACTTTATGCATCAAAGAATAAACATATGTGAATAATGTATTCCACATTATTAATTTTGATATGATGATCTAGTCTTTCTTAAAGTCTATTAAGTTATTTTTGGCACATTTAAATGTTACTTTTACAAAAATACCTTTTATCTTTCCAAGACTGTGATCTTATAAAAAAAATGTTACATTTGCCCCAGATCTGCTGTACATGTGGTCACATGATGTTTGTTCATCTTCATAGAACTGACTGCACAAAGTATTAAATGTTTCCTGTGGTCTAATGTGTTACTTCCTAATTCACCCACTGTTTGAGACTCATTCTGTATCTTTTCTTACACTCGCTGTAATGGAGTTGTTCATCTTCATCGCTTTTCCGCTTCTTATAGAGGTTCAGTCTTACAGTAAGTGATCTCTGCTGTTTAATGCAGATAAAATACAGTATGTTCACATTTTTAGTGAAAAAAGTTTAATCGTCAAAAATATTTCTGCATGTGTGATCAATAGTAGAACGGAGCAAAAACATGAACCTACAACCTCTCTGTTTAAGGCTTATTAGTTTTACTTCCTCATGAAAATTCATTAAACTGATTGCAATTACCAGATTATGCCAATATTTGTGCAACTAGAAATAAGAATGCATGTATTAATTGGACTTGATCATGTAAACAACTTATTTGGAATATAAAGTGTTTTTATTTATTTACATCTGCACGTTCATATGAACATAATTCTGAGTGTTAATTGATATAGGCAGTTGAGAAAGTGCAGTATTGAAGCTTAAAAAGTAATTGCAACTTTTTATTTCACAATTCTGATTCTTTTTTTTTTAGAATTGTGAGATATAAACTCGCAATAGTGAGTTATTAAGTCACAAATGCGAGATGCAAACTTGCAATTAAAGAAAGTTAATTGTGAGATAAAAAGTTGCAATTACCATTTTATTTTATTTTTTTTATTCTGTGGTGGAAACAAGCTTTCATAGTGCAGTTATCGAAAATAATAAATAAATAAAACAGATATTGAAATATGCAAATCCTACATGGCCTACATTTTAATATTCATTGTGTAGGTTAAACTAAAACATGCAAATCAAATATATCAATCAACATGAACTGCTTCTACACAATAAACAAGCAAGACATTAATAATCCATCTGATTCTCCTGATGCCATGTGACAGTTCTAGGTGAAATATTTCACTGCTTGTTTCTAGGTTGGAAATTGTTATTGCAATGTTTATTATTATTATTAAAAATGTTGACACAGGTACGTTTTTCTAATGAGCTGTTCACTGCTGTTCTTCTGGTTTGGCAAATGTTATTGCAATGTTTATTTATTTATTTATTTTATTATTATTATTATTATTAATTATGGATTATCTGACTTAAACAGGTTCATTTCAGAAACCCTTCATCAGTGTTAGTGATGATGATGTCCAGATCAACATAGCCTGTGAAATACCACATCCAGTCAGAGCTGATATCACCTGTAGTCTCTACACTGAGGATGATCTTCTGCACTCTCAGAAGAGACAGTCTGGAGAACGTCTTTGTACGTTTTTTTTAACTCCTGGTGAACTCTTGACACGATCAGTGAACAGACAGCTGAGCTGTGATTATTCACTCAACACTGAACCTGAGATCAGATCACCACGCAGTGACACAATCACCATCAGAGGTGAGGACTTTTTACTGTTTTACTGTAATAATTTTTCATATTTAATCAGAGACACCTGTAGAATTCTCAAGCCAGTATGATTTATGTAGGTAATTTAAATATTATGAAAGTTTGATGAATAAATGAAAAAGTCAGTATAGACAAACAAAAAATATGAGAAAAGCTGAATGATACAACTGTATCTGTATAATACATCTGGGCACTTCTGGATGGATACTATTTATTAAGACCCATTCAAAAAGCTGTATAATACAACACTGAAAGATCAAATATACTAAATATAGGAAAGAGTTGAATATTGTTAATCATAATCCTGTGGTAACAGTGGGACTCACTGTAGGTCAGTATCATCCATGAAGTCTGAAACAACAGTTGTGTGATGCTGTTACTGAATCAGTACAGTGATCTGTGAAATCTTCTTACATAGAATAACTTGTAGGTCCTTTTCAGACAAACGTTTAACCACAGCGTGACTTTGACAAATGAACAGTCTGATACATTTAGACAGGAAGGAAGTTGTTGTGTTGATCATGTAGTTCAGACGTCAGAGAGACAGACAGTGTCAGACGCATCTATGGAGGCTGATGGAGTCATTCTGTTCTGCAGCACCTTTTGAACTCTGTGACTTTACAAAAATGACACTTTATATGTTGAATAAATGTTGAAGTCAGAAGGATTTCAATTCTTTCAGAAAAATGCTTATTAATTATGACTTGATTAATTATGATTTTTACACAATGGCAATAAAATGAACAGGATGGAGAAGTGTGTCTTTAACATAAATGAAAGAGACAGTAACTCAAAACTGAGCTCATCATGTCAGCTCTCACTCACTGGATCTCAGATCAGTATTTGGTCAGAAGGTCAGAGTTCATCTGTGAGAATAACCTGCTTCTACACTGAATTTGTCACAAGGTCAAACATCATCTCCTCACTCTGATCCAGTGACAGTGACAGTCCAAAGTAAGTTTTTTATTAATTTATTAATGTGAACCAATATGGGTGATGCACTTAAAGGTTTACAAATTATGTAAAATGACTCTATATAATGCTGGTAAATTGTCTCTGCAGGTTCAACAACAACCAGGACAGCACATCCTACAACAACAACCAGCACAGCACAGACTACAACAACCAGGACAGCACGTACTACTACAAGAACCAGGAGAGCACGAACTACTACAACAGACACGACAACTAGTAAGTTACTGATAACACCTTTTCTGGTTAATGTAGATTGGTTGCAGTTTCCATTGTAACCTCTACTCTGCCAGATATCAGAAGTATGTCAGAACATGGTATGTTTTTACTGTAGATGCCAAATTGTCAAGCAAATGGCAAAATTGTTTTGCTCCAGTAATACTGGATGAACATTGCATGTTTCACATAATATGTTTGCCTATTTTAGTGTATTTTTACATATACATGAATGTACATTCAATAAAAAATCTGCACATAATATGTCTGATATAGACATGAATTATAATAATATATAAACATGAATTAAAGCCTTATTATTATTATTTTTTCATAATCCCTGTGGTGTGTTGAGACTCATTCAACATGGGTTGGTATCTGTCGTCAGAAATAATATATTGAAGCTGATTCTAGCAGTTGTGGGATGATGTTAGATAGTGAATCAATAGGAAGACAGTAATCTGTGACAAAAACTCTTAAAGGGTTAGTTCACTCAAAAATGAAATTTTCTGTAATTAAGGCCAATACTGAGCCCACGTTCAGACATAAACACTGAAACTCTGCAACGAAAATAGCGTAGCAGTATGACAGAGGACAGACGAATTTGTTGAATAAAGTCGTTATTCTTGTTTTGTTGTTTCGCTTCATAACATTAAGATTGAACCACTGCGGTCACGTCGACAATTTTAATGATGACTTTAGTGCCTTTCTGGACCTCAAAAGGTGCAAATGTCGTTGCTGCCTATGTGTGGTTCAGAAACCCTCGGATTTCATCAAAAATATCTTGATTTGTGTTGGACGACATGAGGGTAAGTAATTAATGACAGAATTTTCATCTTTGAGTGAACTAACCCTTTAACCACAGTGACTGGCAATTGAACACCCTGATATATTTACGCAGGAAGAAAGAGTCATGTGATGATCATGTGATCAAATCTATGGAAGCTGATTGGGTCATTCTGTTCTGCAGAAACTTTTGACTACAAAAATTAATACATGTTAAATTAAAGGTATAGTAAGCAATTTCTGAAGAAAAAAAAAAAAACACTGTTGATATTAGAAATCCAAACTCAAACAAACAAACCCTACCCAAAAGAAACCACCTCTCCCTTCATTGCTCTGCCCCCAAAATAACAAGAAACCACTAACAGCTCATCAGACAGTTCACACAAGTATGAATGAAACATCTGTGATTCAACAACAGAATATCTTGGTTATGTGAAACATAGAAAAACAAGTTACTCATATATTGAGCAGAAACAACACAACCTCTGTGTCCGTTTTCAGGCCTTCCCGCTCTCCAACGTCTCTCCAGCGCTGGAAAGCTTTTCTAATATTAATGCGGATCCTAAAGCTCTTGCCTGATCATAACCCTTCTTTTTCCTGTTATATTCCTCTGACCATTTCCTCACTTTTCTCAAAAACAAAACTTTTATTTGTCCAATGTGTGATAGTCTCTACTGGTCAAACTTTGACAACTGCCACAAAAACAAGTAACTTTATATCTCAATATAGAGGATTCTCTAGAGCATTTCTGATATTGTTATGCTGTAATATTAATACCAGTACTACTGTAATCAGAGTTTGTAATTAGTATTTGTTTGGTTATTTTAATTAAACATATGTGAGACATACACCTTACACTTCAACATACACACCATCACGGATTTTACAATGTATTTAAAAAAAAAAACCCTTGCATATTTTTTTCTGCCGTTTTCTCTTTATTTTAAAAGAGATGACTAAACCAATGATAGGTGGATGATGTTTTTTTTTTTTTTTTTAATAATGATTATCACATTGAATGAATCTGCCCAGTTTTATTTCCAAACTAAATGCATTATTTGACATTGTTGAATTCTCTTTGCAGCTTCAACAGCGACCTCTACTGGTGAAACTTTGACAGACAAAACAACTTGTGAGTGAAGATTATTTTGAAAATAAAACACACTTGACACACACACAGAGACATTTTCTCATTTCACTTTAAATTGCTTCAGAAATTATTCTTAGTTTATTACACAGCTTTCTTATGTGACTATGATTATTCAGTCACAGGATTTAACAGTCAAATGTTGTTATACAGTATAATAACATCTAAACTGTATAATTGACCATTGTCTCTGGTAACTGATTTTCGGCTAATAGTTTCATATCTCTCATATCTGATCACACACTGTTGATTCTATCAGCTGTTTTCACACCATCTTCTGCTCCTGAAACCACCAGAGAGACACAAACATGTAAGTGTATTTTTGCTTTGTTGATAAGAGAATATTAAATCTGTGTTAAATGTTAAATAAGAATCCTTTCCTGACAGTGAGATCATCTAGAAACACTGATGTCTGTAATCATGATGCAGTAGTGCAGTTTTTTATTCTAATATGATTTCATCATCATCATCATCTTTTCTGTTTCAGCTGTTCCTCATTCTGATCACTTTCACTCTGAAGGTTCTTCATTCACTCACAACACAAAACTGATATTCTGAATTTTAATAAACAAAATCTGCACATAATCTATCTGATATAGATATAAACATTGGATTAAATCCTTATTTATTCTTTTGTCAGTCTCATGGCTTTCAGTAGTGCTGATTTTCACTGGTGTTGGTTTATTTCTGTCTGGACTCATGGGATTCATCTGTCTCTGCCACTTTGACAGTAAGTTTAGTTATGCATAAACTGAGCTCCATGATATAGAAACATGATAATAAAGTGTGTATCTGTGCAGGTTCTGATGATGTTCTCACAGAGGTGAACTACAGCTCCTGCCAGGTGGAAACAACATCTCTGTTAACTTCCTCTGTGTGCTCCAAAAAACATGGATGAACCACTTCATTTCTTCACTTGTTGCACCTCTAAAAAGAAAAATGGTTTGTACTTAAAGAATGAATATTTACGGTATGTAGCTATTGAATTCATATACTGATGTGCAGGCCAAGGCAAGGTTTTATCCCACATTTTGATTTAGGGAGAAAATTTTATATTGGTAAATTATGTTAAATGTAGCTAAAAGCATCTTCAAGTCATCTGTAGAGTTCAGTGATGCAGATTCAGTGACTATTGAGTGTTAACAATAAAGGTATTAAAAAAAAAACTGCAGCATGTTATAAACAACTTCACAAAATTAGCATATAGTGCCCTACTTAAAAAAAAAAAAAAAATGTAATTTTGACTGTAAAAGACTGTAAAAATGCTATGTTAACTGGTTAATAAATTTCCTTACTATATATGGTAAAAAATTAATGGATCTAACCTGCATTACATTAATATAATTTTACAGTAAAATATTGTTAAATGTGAAATTTTTGGAAGTAAAAAAGAACAAATCTTCTTATAATTTACAGTGAATAGCCAAAAACTGGCATTCCCTGTGTGACATTTGATGTTTTTTTAATTTTAATATATGTTTCTTTTTAGTTTCAGTTATGTACATCAGGGTTTCATTGTACATGTTGTTTAATGTTTATTGTATTGATGGTTGTTTTTGAGTTTCCCTGTTCCTTGAGTGTTTGGATTAAAAGACTATTTCCTGGAATTATCCTTCGTCGTGTGCTTCATTAAAGCCATTCCATGACAATGTTTACATTTTTACTGCATTTTTACATTATTATTCTGGCAACCACAGCTTTGTAGTAATGATAGAATTTTTGCAGTGTTATTTTCTGATAAACAACTGTCAGTTCAATGAGGAACTGAACCACTTGATTTTGTGTAACATTTTAGTCCGAAGAGGATAGACAAGGTAAATCAAAATAACAACATTGTTTATTAACTAAAGCGAAACTCAGGCAATCCAATATGATAACACAAACAAAACAGTGTGCAATGCAAACAATACCAGACAATGAACTGAGGACTGAAGGGCTTAAATACTCATGATGATGAACTCAAATACAGATAGGTGTGCTAATTAAGTGAATATCCATGGCAACTAAGAACTGGCGGGAAAAAAGAACACAGGAAACGGGTTACTAAGAGAAACAAACTAAAAGTCCATGAAAACAAGAGTAAAACAGACAGAATGTGACAGTCTGCTGCTTTTGTGCATCAAAGAGTAAACATGTACCCAATAAAGTGACCACTGAGAGAATAATGTAGTAAATTTGATATTATAATCTAATCTTTCTTAAAGTCTATTAATGGTTCAGTTATTTTTGGCACATTTAAATGTTACTTTTACAAAACTTTTTTTCGTCTTTCTGAGTCTGTGAGTCTACAAAAAATGTTGTGTTTGCCCCAGATCTGCTGTACATGTGGTCACATGATGTACGTTCATCTTCATAGAACTGACTGCACAAAGTATTAAATTTTTCCTGTTGTCTAACATGTTACTTCCTAATTCATCCATTGTGTGAGTCTAGACCCTTTTCTCACTTGCTGTAATGGAGTTGTTCATCTTCATTGCTTTTCAGCTTCTTATGGAGGTTCAGTCTTACAGTAAGTGATCTCTGCTGTTTAATGTTGATTAAATACTGTATGTCCACATTTGTAGTTAAAAATGTTTAATTTTCTAAAATATTTCAGCATGTGTGATCAGTATGTTTATGTTTCATTAGAGCAAACATTAACCTCTCTGCAATGTAATTAAAATGTATAAAACCGATTGCAATTACCCAATTAAGCTAATATTTGGGTAACTAGTAATAAGAATAGCCTGTCTTTATTAATTGGACATGTTCATGTAAATGACTTGGAAAATCCACTGCAGAATTTACATCTGCACATGTTTATATGAAAGTAATTCTGGGTCTTACCAGAAATTGAGAAAAGTGCAGCTATTTAAAAATATAAAGGATATAAAGAAAAAAGGATAATTTTTCCCATAAATTTTACATTTTACTATACATTGTGTAGGTTTGTGCTGTTGTAAAGACATTAATGAGTTTAAGGCCTGATTTCACAGACAGGGTTTAGATTAAGTCAGGAGTAGGCTTTAGTTAAATTAAATTACAGTTCCATTATAGAAAAAAACATTACTGGTTTGAATCTTGAGACAAAACAATGACACTGCCATATTTTAAGATAAGTCAGTGCAAGTTGCTTTCAGTTAAAACAGCTCAAACATGCATTTTAGTCTGAGACTAGCTTAAGCTGTGTCTGTGAAACCAGGCAGTAATTTGTTTAAAGGTTAAACCAAAACATGGACTGTAGTTGGAAAATGATGCATTTAAATGTGGTCAATTAGGAGATGTAATGATTAATTGATCTGTTTTGGTTGTTTCAGAATCTCCTACTTTAAATGTATCTCCTAAGTATGTCAGAAGTGAGTCCAGCTCAGTGAAGATGATCTGTGAGAAGCCAGCAGGTGTTACAGTGGATCTGTGTTATTTCTACATAAACAGAGAAAAGAATAAAAAAATCTAATCGGTCATGTGAGCTCGATCTCACTGGTGCTGAAGTGCTCAGATGGGCAGCTGTAAAATCATCTGTATCAATCAACATTACCTGCTTTTATGAGAGGGGCGATAATAAAACATCATCTCATTCTCCTGCTGCCACAGTGACGGTTCAAGGTGAGATATTTCACTGCTGTTCTTCTGCGTTAGAAACTGTTTATTGCAATGTGTTTAGTAATATGGATCATTTCACTTCAAACAGACTCACCCACCATCAGTGTTAGTGATGTTAAACCTAGGGCACTTCTGGATGGACACTATTTAAGACCCTTTCAATCATCTGTATAATGCAACACTGAAAGGACAAATATACTAAATATAATATTACAAAATTCCAAAAAAAAGGCATCCGAAATTGCATACTTCCCTACTTATATACTAGGTCGAAAAACAGTATGTGACAAAAGAAGAATATCCAAAATCACAGTACTCAAAAAAAGAGTAGGCAAAAAGTACCCGGATGACCTACTTCTTCCAGTGAGATTCTGAAATGTGCATACAGATAAGACAGAGATTGTCTTATTATAGGGAGATGAGAGGGTCTGTATCTCTTACCATTGAAAAAATCGTAACGGCTAACTTGCATTACGTAAGGCACCTAAGCCTACCATATAATGGCCTCCCAGTGGCTTTGTGATGGACACTTTAATATCCCATGAGGCCATGGGAGAGTATTTATGAAGGGCAGTACCTACTCAAGAGAATAAGCAATTTCAGATGAAGCCTATGTATGACAAATCTATAGACGCTTTTTGATTCTTTTCTGCAGCACTTTTTGAACTCTGTGACAACACAAATTAATACCTATGTTAAATAAATAAATGTTGATAAATGCTGAAATATCTTTCAGAAATATGCTTATTGATTCTGAATTGATTAATTATGATTTTTAAACAATGGCAATAAAATGAACAGGATAAAAATAAACAGCAATTACTCAGTGAGTGATTGACAGCTTACATGAGTGTCAACCAATCTTTGAAGCATTAATATTATCATACAGATGATTGTATTTTGTTGAACCAACTAATGCCACAAAACATCACAGAAATTATCAAATCAATTGTTAATACTGATGTTTGTCACATTACAAAAGGACTAACAGGATTACCTGTTAACACAGTAAACACAGAGTTTTTGAAAAACTTTTTGAATCTGAGATATTTATATATATATATATATATATATATATATATATTTGAAGGACCTGTATCTTCAACAAACAAACTTTGGTTTAAAGCTTGCAAATAATGTCACTCCCTATAATGCTGGTAATTTGTCTCTGCAGTTTCAGCAACCACTGCAGATTCAACAGCCATGAAAACCTGTGAATAATTTGTAAATCAAAAAGGCATTATTATTACTCCACCTTGATTGTCTTTGTAACGAAAAACATTCTTCCTCATGATTTGTTGAACATTTAAAATGCAAAATTCACTATGTGTTTTCAACAGCATTAACTGTAAGGTCCACTTCTGCAACAACAACATACAGTAAAAATGGTAAGTACTGATAACACCTTTTCTGGTTAGATCAAATTTCAGAAATTATTGCGATATGTTATTTTTATATCATATTTTATATCTCCATTCCAAGACAAACACACAAAGGAAACCATGTGCAAGTTCATTCACTCTACAGTTATTGTGACTGTGTAGAATTAATGTTGGATTCAAATGTCAGGTTCAAAAATATAGCTGCGATTCATTTAAAGTTTATTCATACATCTCATAGTCTTTGAATTGGGAAATACATAGAGAATTCAACAAAGACTAGGCTCATGATTGTGCTGCTTTTTTCAACATGGTTACTAATTGCTTATGAATTATGTGTATTTTAAAACTACACACTGTGGCACTATGTTTTTTTCTGCAGTTTCAATGGCAACCTCTACTCGTATTACATTGTACTTACTCAGATAAGTACTGAGTAATATTAAAGGAACACACCACTGTTTTTGAAAATAGACTCCCCTAGAGTTAAACAGTTGAGTTTTACCATTTTCGAATCCATTCAGCTGATCTCCAGGTCTGGCGTTAGCACTTTTAGCTGCAGCTTAGCATAGATCATTGAATCTGATTAGACCGTTAGCATCTCGCTCAAAAATGACCAAAGAGTTTCGATATTTTTCCTATTTAAAACTTGACTCTTCTGTAGTTACATCGTGTACTAAGACCGACAGAAAATGAAAAGTTGCGATTTTCTAGGCCGATATGGCTAGGAACTATACTCTCATTCCGGCGTAATAATCAAGGAACTTTGCTGCCATACCATGGGTGCAGCAGGCGCAACCTGTACTTGAGAAAATAGGCTAACTTCCTTCAGCATAACCAACGTGACCACCTGCTTGCACAGGGAGCATGCCTTGCAACCATGGAGACATTTGTGAGAGACAATTCAGAAGATATTTACTTTGATGCAGATCCTGAACTGTATCTATTTGAACCGGAATACACTGAAGATGAGCTTTTGGAACGTGAAAGGCAAGAAAGTGTGGCTGAACAGACTGGGGCAGAAGGGAGGAGGAGAGCAGATTCGTTCAAAGTTACATAGCTGGGTACAGGGTCGGATTAAGGTGGTCAGGGGCCCCTAGGCTGCTCTTTGTGTGAGGCCCCCACTTGATTGACATGATCATTTGATCAGCAGCTGATTGGACAGATTTGACCCAAATATCACATCTATCCAATCATCTGCTTATTTATTTTCTTATGGGCCAATGAGGGTCTTTTTTTTGTTCACGCTAAAGTAAATTTAAAATAATATAAAAAAATAGTCTGGCCAAAAAATAGGCTGCAGCCTAGGCAAGCCTGTGCATTAATCCGTGCCTTTTCAGGCGTTGAGTAATATCATTGCGCCTGCTGCACCCATGGTACGGTTCCTTGATTATTACGCTGGAATGAGAGAATAGTTCCTAGCCATATCGGCCTAGAAAATCACAACTTTTCATTTTCCGTCGGATGTACATGATGTAACTACAGAAGAGTCAAATTTTAAATAGGAAAAATATCGAAATTCTTTGGTCATTTTTGAGCGAGATGCTAACGGGCTAATCAGATTCAATGATCTATGCTAAGCTGCAGCTAAAAGTGCTAACGCCAGACCTGGAGATCAGCTGAATGGATTCGAAACCGGTAAAACTCAACTGCTTAACTCTAGGGGAGTTGGAAAATTAGCCTGTTTTCAAAAATAGTGGCGTGTTCCTTTAATTAACTACATGTCCTTACAATAAAGTTTAGGTTAGGGTTTGGTTTAGGGTTTGGGTACTTGTAATTATGCATAATTTACTGTCATTATTACTACATGTAGTAACGTGTAACTACATCACCTTAAAATGAAAGTGTTACCAAATTCTTTTTTACAGTGACTTCAAACACTGAAACACTGCTGTTTATATTCATCATGTATGATTTAATTTGAGTTTTCTTCTGTTTCAGTGGTTCACACTTCAACAGCTGGTCCTAAAGATCATCAAGACAAACCATTACACAGAGGTTTTATTCTAAATCCTTTTCTTCTGTATTTGAAATGATTTGCATTCTCTTTCAGATCTCTGTAGAACATTTACTTCTTTCCATGCACACAACAAACATAAAACAAATCTACAATCACATTAATTGTCAGGTGGACTGATGTATCTAAAGCACTCATATTAATCATCATAATGCACATAAACATGTATTAAAGTGTTGGTTTTGTTTTGACACAGAAACATGGTTTATAGTTCTGGTTTCCACTGGTGTTGGTGTCATTTTGACTGGATTCATCTGTCTGTGTCGGTTTGCAAGTGAGTAAAGTTTATAATTGTTCACTTCATGCTGTTCAATACAGAAATTATCATGTGAATTTATCATTAAAACAACAGAGAGTTGACCAAAATGCTGTAGAGGAGTAAAAACTGAACATAAAACAGTAGCTCATTGTTTTCTAGGTAAAAAAAAGAAGAAAACTGTAAGTTTTATTTTATATTTTTATGGTTTTAGTTTCAGTTTTAGTTAACTATAATAACCCTGATTGTAGTATATGAGCTGTATGTGCAAATGTTTATCACATTATCTGATATATGCATGCATGAAAAGATGCCATAAAAATCAATATTTGATATTTGATTCTTAGCAATAAAATGAGATCAGCAACATCAGATGTGCCCAGTCAAGAAATTGGTATGGTGAGTATCTTTGTAATTGATCTTTAAAATCACAAAGTAATAAATATTTATAATACCATAATGAGTAAGAATGGCTGAAATGGACATGACCTTAATTCTTCTTTGTTTTTTAGAGTTCTGGACCTGCAGAGACATATTCTCTGATCACTTCTGTACCAGCCACATCTCCGCCCATATCTGTGGGTAAGAGAACATCATTCTCAGATAGCGTGAGGCTTAGTAACAGATGTGCCCAAGAAAGATAAATAAACCTGCTGAGATAAAAACACCATACAGTGACCACAGCTTCTAAGAAACTGGTACCATTTCCTCTTTCAAGTCTTCAACAGATCAGCATTATTAGCCACATCTTCTCTTAGAGGAACACTTCACACCATAATGTTTACACTGTACAATGAAAGAAGCAGTGATGAGAGGCTGTAAAGCTTCTAAAATGACAAGTTTCAGTCTTTAGGGGAAGCCATTTCACATTTGTCCAGTTGTTTTGGATGGTTTTATATTGACTCTGTTTGACCCTCTTCATCATGCTGTTCTTCAAAGGCCTCGAACACCCAGATTCCCATCAGGACACACCAGATCCCACAGCAGCTTACTATTTCATAATGTCTGTAAATCCAGTTTACCAGCCCTCAGGTAAGTTTTTTCATTAAAATGGTCTTATCATGACTAATCAAATTGTTCTTGTTCTTTACTATGAAAACACACTGTGGTTTCACAACTCAAAACTTCCTCACTAGTCTAAATACAGCATTTCTGATGTGTACATAAAAACATTGAGAAACTTGACCCACCCAATCACAATGAGCTCATACAGAGGAAGTGAGACAAATACTAAATTTATCATAACTGTTGAACAATCAGTCTGAGAAGAGATGATTCTGCTGTGCAAAGTGCCAAAACATAAAATACATTAAAGCTTTATGACAGAGAGCTTGTTCATGAAGGTCAAAACATGTTATTTAAAGTGATATGACGCTTCTGCTTTACAGATGTTTTGGTCAATACTCAACAGAAACAGGGAAATACAGAGGAAAATGAGGTAATATGTGAACAGTCACACCCCAAACCCACATAACCAATGAGACGTCCATCATGAACAGAATACAAACACATTTATCTTGTCTGTCTTTATTTTTTTTCCCTCCAGAATGTTTACCACCTGTACTGCACGATCCCTGACAAACCAGTTCACTCAAACGCAGCAGATCAAGTCTACAGTTTGGTGAAGATGCACTGATGACTCTCAAGTCTTGTTTCATTATGTACATTCATTATAAATAAAATATCTTTTGCAGTGAACACCACTTGTCATATTCACATGCTTTAGACAGTCACAGAAACACTGCGTGGTGTATAAACAGTAGTTTCAGCATTTTTGGGAAACGTGACATTCAGAATGATGAAGAGACATTTCATTCTTACCTTTATAGTCTGGAAGATCCATTCAGGATAAACTTGGAACATATCATGTTTGTCCAATCAGTGACCCTGACACCGCAGATAAGGATGTTAACCCAGGGTTTAGAAATATACAGTGTGAAGCAAGATAACTCAGGATTTCGTTTACCCAGAATGACCCAGTGTTAACTATTAAGTGTGAAAAGCCCTTAGAGAGCAAAATGTATGGCTCCAACCCCTTTTTCAGTGAGAGTAAAAAGTTTTTGCATTGATTTAAGAACCAGCACGAGAACCAGTACCATTTTGTTGGAAAACCGAGAACAGTTGATAAAACATGGATTAAAACTTTTAAATGTTAAATATTTATTTCTAGAAATGTTTGTTAAATGAGATTAAATGTAGGTGACATAAAAAAATATATGCTGTATTTAGAACTGTGTTCATTCAAAGGATGCATCGTCTAAACACAAGTGTAGTGTACTTTACAATTTTTTTAAAGGATTTAAGTTAATCAGGAAACATTAACAAATGTATGAGGTAAAAACAAGCTAGTATTGCTGTAAAAATAAAATAGCATAAATGAACCCATTATGCTGCGGTAAATGAACCAAAGAACATGCAAGATTTAGATAAACCACATTTGGGTTTGTCCATATTGGCCCATATGTGGGTTGCAAAACAACTCAAAGTGGGTTATTTCAACACATCGGTTTTACAGTAGATGTGCACTAATCTACATAAAACTGATCAGTGCATAAAATGGTTTCCTGTCTGATGAGCTGCTTCCTTCACCTATTGTCTCATGTCTCTTTTGTCACACTCGGGGTCATGAACTGCATTGTTTTATTGTTAAAATTAAAATGTTTCCTGGGGTGCACTTATAATGTTAGTATGCTTTTACATCAAAAATTGTCATAATTTAGAAATAACAGGCATTTTTCCTACCCTGATTTGAACGCTCAGTTGTAAGGGGCGTGTCTGCTGTGAGACTTCAGTGTAAACGCCCACTGCTGTGATTGGCTGACATCTTTACATTTACATTTAGTCATTTAGCAGACGCTTTTCTCCAAAGCGACTTACAAATGAGAGTAGTAGAAGCAATCAAATCAACATGAGTACAACAGTATGTAAGTGCTGTGTGAAGTCACAGTTTCGTCAGTAAAGTGCTCGTAGCAAGGAATTATTATTATTTTTTTTAATAAAATACACACAGATGGAAAAAGAATAGAAATCGAAAAAATATTAAGATAGATAAAAAGTAAGTGCTACTATTACTGGGTCAAGTGCTGACGAAAAAGAAACGTCTTTAGCATTTTTTTTCACCTATCCATGAAGATAGGCACATTCCAGGATCAGTCGTTCGCTGGGCCTTGTAGCGAATAGTATGATGTTGATTTCTCAATTCATGACCCCTTTAAGCTGCACCCTTGCCTGCACTCTTTGTTCAGTCACTGTTGTTTTATGTGTTTGCTCTACCTGTCTGCCTGTTTTTGGAGTTATAATTAAACCTGGTATAATTGAACCTGGTTCTTCTGTCTTCATCGGTCCGCCTGCATACACCGTGACACAAATGGGTTAAATTTTTAAATAAAATTTTTAGCCCAACGATTGGATTTGTCCATATTTGACACAAATTTAGGTTGAAATAACCCAAAATTTTTTATAGTGTACTTTTACAAAACTACCTTTTGTCTTTCTCAGTCTGTGAACTTATAAAAATAAAAGTTACATTTGCCCCAGATCTGCTGGACATGTGGTCACATGACGTATGTTCATCTTCATAGAACTGATTGCACAAAGTATTAAATGTTTCCTGTGATCTAATGTGTTACTTCCTAATTCACCCATTGTGTGAGTCTTGTCTCTTTTCTCTCTCGCTGTAATGGAGTTGTTCATCTTCATTGCTTTTCATCTTCTTATAGAGGTTCAGTCTTACAGTAAGTGATCTCTGCTGTTTAATGTCGATAAAATACAGCATGTTCACATCTTTAATGAACTTTAATTGTCAAAAATATTTCAGCATGTGTGATCATGTTTTAGTAGAACTTTTTTAAAATACATGAACCTACAACCTCTGTTTAAAGCATATTAGTTTTACTTTGTCATGAAAATTCATTAAACTGATTGCAATTACCAGATTACGCCTGTAATGCATGTATTGGAGTTGATCATGTAAACACCTTATTTTGAATATCCACTATTTATTAACATCTGCACATTCATATGAACACTCAGTTCTGGGTGTTACTTGATATAGGTTGTTGAGAAAGTTGAGAAAAGCTTATTTCTGACATGGAATAAAAAGTTAAAAAAGTAATTGCAACTTTTTATTTCACAATTCTGACTCTTTTCTCTTAGAATTGTGAGATATAAACGTGCAATTGTGTGTTATTAAGTCAGAATTGTAAGATAAAAAGTTGCAATGGTTAAACTAAAACATGGAAAATGATGCATGTAAATGTGCTAAAGTGCTCAGATGGACAGCTGTAAAATCACCTGCATCGACATTAACAGTTAAACACAATATACAATCACATGACTGATAAACCATCATCTCATTCTTTCACTGCTGTTCTTCTGGTTTGGACACTATTATTGCAATGTTTATTTTAATTTATTTTATTATTATTAATTATGGATTATCTGACTTGAACAGGTTCACTTCAGAAACCCTTCATCAGTTATAATGGCGATGATGTCCAGCCCATCATATTATGTGAAATACCACTTTCAGTCAGAGCTGATGTCACCTGTAGTCTCTACACTGAGGATGGTCTTCTGCACAAAAGTTACTCTCAGAAGAGACAGTCTGGAGATCATTATTGTATGTTTTATTTAATTCCTGGTGAACTCTTGACAGGATCAGTGAACAGACAGCTGAGCTGTGATTATTCACTCAACACTGAACCTGAGATCAGATCACCGCACAGTGACACAATCACCATCAGAGGTGAGGACTTTTTACTGAAATTTTTTTTTTTTTTTCAGTTTTAAACAGAGACACCTGTAGAATTCTCAAACTAGTTTGATTTATGTAGGTCATTAGAATATTATGAAAGTTTGATTGATACAAGAAAAAGTCAGTATATATGAAAAAAAAAGAGAGAAAGGCCGAATCATACGACTGTATCTGTGTATTACATCTATAGGGCACTTCTGGATGGATACTATTTATTAAGACCCATTCAATAAGCTGTATAATACAACACAGAAAGATCAGATATACTAAATATAGGAAAGAGTTGAATATGGTTAATCATAATCCTGTGGTAACAGTGGGACTCACTGTAGGTCAGTATCATCCATGAAGTCTGAAACAACAGTTGTGTGATGCTGTTACTGAATCAGTACAGTGATCTGTCAAATCTTCTTACACTGAATAACTTGTAGGTCCTTTTCAGACAAACGTTTAACCACAGCGTGACTTTGGCAAATGAACAGTCTGATACATTTAGACAGGAAGGAAGTTGTTGTGTTGATCATGTAGTTCAGACGTCAGAGAGACAGACAGTGTCAGATGCATCTATGGAGGCTGATGGAGTCATTCTGTTCTGCAGCACCTTTTGAACTCTGTGACTTTACAAAAATGACACTTTATATGTTGAATAAATGTTGAAGTCAGAAGTATTTCAATTCTTTCAGAAATCTGCTTATTAATTATAACTTGATCAATTATGATTTTTACACAATGGCAATAAAATGAACAGGATGGAGAAGTGTGTCTTTAACATAAATGAAAGAGACAGTAACTCAAAACTGAGCTCATCATGTCAGCTCTCACATTATTTATTTTAGACGTTCATTTCATGTTAAACCTGACAACAAGCAAGGCAAAGGAAACCATGTATAAGTTCATTCACTCTTCCTCAGCTCTAACAGTCACTGTGTAAAATTAATATGTTGGATTCAAACATATGGCTGGGATCCATTTTCAAAGAATCTGTTCATCTGTAATTCATAGTTTTAGTCTTTGAAGGTAAGCAGGAAGTACAGAGAGAATTCAAAAAGACGAGGCTCGTGATTGTGCTCCTTTTTTCAACATGGTTACTAATAGATTATCAATTTCAAACATTCTGTTTACTATAACTATGTTTTTTTTGCAGTTTCCATTGTAACCTCTGCTCTGCCAGAAATCATCTCAGGACATGGTATGTATTTACTGTAGATGCCAAATTGTCAAGCAAATGGCAAAATTGTTTTGCTCCAGTAATACTGGATGAACATTGTGTGTTTCACCTAATATGTTGCCTATTTTAGTGTATTTTTACATATACATGAATATACATGAATGTTTTTTCAAACATTCAATAAAAAATCTGCACATAATATGTCTGATATGGATATAAACATGTATTAAAGCCTTGTTTTTTTTTTTTTTTTTTTTTTTGTCAGTCTTGTGGCTTTTAGTAGTGCTGGTTTTCACTGGTGTTGGTTTATTTCTGTCTGTACTCATGGGATTCATCTGTCTCTACCACTTTGACAGTAAGTTTAGTTATGCATAAACTGAGCTCCATGATATAGAAACATGATAATAAAGTGTGTATCTGTGCAGGTTCTGATGATGTTCTCACAGAGGTGAACTACAGCTCCTGCCAGGTGGAAACAACATCTCTGTTAACTTCCTCTGTGTGCTCCTCAAAACATGGATGAACCGCTTCATTTCTTCACTTGTTGCACCTCTAAAGAGAAAAAAAATGATTTGTACAGAAAGAATGATAATATATTCATTGATTCATATACTGATCAGCAGGCATCAGACTTACGATTCTTACATTGCTGTTATGGATTATTTTGCCTTCAGTTGTAGCGATATATTCTCTAAATATTATTTGTGAATACTTAGTTTAAGGAAAGTGACGTCATATGTATCATTTGTTTTATGTTTTGGGTTAAGGGAGTTAGAGACGTTATTGTATTTTATTTTGATTTTTTCTTTCTTTTAGGGAATTTAGAGGGTACTATAGTTATTTTTGTTTATTATTGTGGCCTGGTTCAATCCTGAATTTGATCCCTTTGTTTCTAGTTTTCACTGTTTTCTTGTTAATAAATCCACTTTTGTTTGACATTTACAGTGAGCACACATTTGTTTATGTTATGGTTGGCCCTAGACGTTTGTAACACAGTAAAAACTTGTTAAACAACAACAACAAAAAAATATAGCAACTAACATTTACAAAACATTTACAAAAATACCTTCCATCTTTCTGAGTCTGTGATCTTATAAAAAAATGTCACCTGTGGCCCAGGTCTGCTGTACATGTCGTCTCATGATGTACGTTCATCTTCATAGAACTGATTGCACAAGATTCTTGAGAAGTGGGACAAAACAGGATGCAATATTGAAAAAAATAAACCTTATACTCAGGCAAATTAAACTACATTTATGTATCTTACATGTACTAAGCTACTGAGCTATGCTTTGATACAACCTCCCAAGTTTTCTCTTTTTAATCAAAATGTGCTTTTTACCATGCCATCACTTATATTGTGTCAACACCATCAGACACCAAAAACACAAATTAATTTTCACTCACATTATGCAAGACCTATAAAAAGTATAGTAAACACTAATTTTTACCAAGGCTGACAGAGGCTACAAAAAAAAAAAACTTTCAATATGTATATATATTTATTATAAAGATTTCCATCTGTGTTTCTTAAATTGGACTGTGAAATATAACTTTATCTTTAACAAAAACCAAGATGATTTTAACATTTCAAAACCCATTCTCATGTTAGCAGACAGATTGCATTTTTACCTATGACCAACAATTCCTCAACAAATATAAAATATCATAATGAAATATTATCAAAATATTCATCTGACGGAGTTGACACATCTGACGGTGGTGATGAAAACCTGAATTTGTAGTCATTTTAACTATCAAATACTTGAATCAATCAATTACTCTATTAAAACAAACACAACAAACAGTGAGTATGTTAAAAAAAAAAAAAAAAGACTTTATTCAACAATATCTGTAGAACGTGGAAGCGCTGAACATAAACAGCATAGAAGAATGACACAGAAGCGAGGATATTGTTGAATATTTTTGTTTTGTTTTTGGGCACAAAATGTATTTTCGTCGCTTCATAAAATTAAGGTTAAATCACTGCACTTAAGTTGAACCACTTAAGTTTTAATGATGTCTTTAGTACCTTTCTGGACCTTGATTAAATTGCTGTCAATGGACGAGTCATATACCTCTTGGATTTCATCAAAAATATCTTAATTTGTGTTCTGAAGGTCTTACGAGTGTGGAACGACATGAGGGCAAGTAAAGGATTAAAGGATCAGTTCACTTTAAAATGAAAATTAGCCCAAGCTTTACTCACCCTCAAGCCATCCTAGGTGTTTATGACTTTCTGCTTTCCGACGAATACAATTGGAGAAATATTAATAATCACCCTGATGCTCCCAAGCTTTATAATGGGAGTGCACAGAAACCACCTGTTTGAAACTCACATCATAAACGTACTCCACACAGCTCTGGGGGGTTAATAAAGTCCTTCTGAGGAGAAGCGATGTGTTTGTGTTAAAAAAAAAATCCATATTTAACAAGTTATAAAGTAAAATATCTAGCTTCCACCAGACCGCCTTCCATATTTAACTTAGGAAGAAGCGTTTTGAACTGCAAGAGTTTTACACTTTCTTCCTAAGTTGAATATGGAAGGTGGTCTGGCGGAAGCTAGATATTTTACTTCATAATGTGTTGAATATGAATATTTTTTTAACACAAATGCATCACTTCAAGTCAGAAGGACTTTATTAACCCCCCGGAGCTGTGTGGAGTACATTTATGATGGATGGATACACTTTCTTGAGTTTTAAACAGGTGGTTTCTGTGCACTGCCATTATAAAGCTTAGGAGCATCAGGGTAATAATTAATTTAAGCCTTATGGTCCCTCAACTCTAACTCTACTAGAAGTGATGACTATCAATCCACAAAAGCAATATATGTTGTCAGGTCACATATTTAGTATTTCTACAATATTAGAAAAACTAAACACTATTTTATATTTAATATAATTAAAAATGACCACAAAAATATGATGACTTCATGTTGAATGTCAACTCCGTCATTGGCCTGTCACCACCGTCAGAAAATCTGACGGTGTTGACATATTGGCATTTCTTTCACAAAACAAATGGAGTTCATGTAGTAGCCATTTTGTTTTCTCTGTTGATGCTAGATGCTAATAGAACCTGCTTCAGGAGAAAGAAATGATCTAAAAATGTCGAATAATTTCCTCATGAATTGGAAGAGGGTGTTGACATATCACGGTTGTGACACAGGGAATATTAACATTAGGATTTAAAAAATCCTAAAATTATAAAACTTACTAGAGCCTGTCTGACATTAATGTACTCTGCAGAGGTGGAATGTGGCAAGGGGGTCCCTCAGAGTGACAGCTGCCCCTGATATTCCCTGATTTTATTACTTTTTAATAAATGTCTGACGGTGTTGACAAAAAGTGGGGACACAACTTTGAAATCTTATAAAACATGCATGTGTCATTGAAAAACAACATTGCTCTGACATGAGATATTATCAAGTGTTGCTTTTTATAAAACAAGCTTTTTCACCATTAAAAAAACATTTTTATCCATTTTATTGCATATGAATGATTGAACCCTTCTCTGTGGACACACTGTTTTAGATGTATTGAGAAGACAATAAGTGTCATACATTTGATATAATAATGATAAAATTAAATTGAAGGGGATAATTGTGATAAATACATTCTATTATTAATCCCTCATAACATTTATAATAGAAATTCTTTTTATTTTTAAACCTCATAGCAGTTACAATTGCTGGACATGTTTTGTCCCATCTCTCAAGAATCAGTGATTACATAGTTTCCTGTGGGCTAATGAGTTACTTCCTAATTCACACATTGTGTGAGTCTCATTCTGTCTCTTTCTCACACTCGCTGTAATGGAGTTGTTCATCTTCATTGCTTTTCAGCTTTTTATGGAGGTTCAGTCTTACAGTAAGTCATCTCTGCTGTTTAATGTCGATAAAATACAGTATGTTAACATATGTAATATGTAAGTTTAATCATCAAAAATATTTCAGCATGTGTAGTTTTAGTAGAACACAGCAACTACATGAACCTACAACATCTCTGTGTAATTAGTTTTACTTCATCATGAAAAATTAATTAAACCGTTTGCAATTACCAGTTTAAGTCAATATTTGGGTAACTAGAAATAAGAATGCCTGTGTTAATTGAACTTGATCATGTAAATACTTTATTTGAAATATCCACTATATTTACATCTGCACGTTCATATGAACATAATTCGGGGTGTTACTTGATATAGGCAGTTAAGAAAAGTGCATCTATCAAAATATACATTTTTGAAGTTAAAAAAAAAAAGCTTTTCCCCCCATAAATAAAAATTAATTAAAACTACACTTTACTATTCATTGTGTGTGTGCTGCTGCAAAGATATTTATGAGTTTAAATTTGTTTAAAGGTTAAAATAAAACATGGACCATGAATGAAAAATTATTGGAAATGTGGTCAATAAGAGATGTAATGATTAATTGATCTGTTTTGGTTGTTTCAGAATCTCCTGTCTTAAAAGTATCTCCAGATGTCATAAATCAATCCAGCTCAGTGAAGGTGATCTGTGAGATGCCAGCAGGTGTTAAAGTGGATCTGTGTTATTTCTACATAAACAGAGATGAGAAGAATATAAAATCTAATTGGTCGTGTGAGCTCGATCTCACTGGTGCTGAAGTGCTCAGATGGGCAGCTGTAAAATCATCTGTATCAATCAACATTACCTGCTACTACAAAACAACCGAGCACAGGATTAATAAACTATCATATTCTCCTGCTGTCATAGTGAAGGTTCAAGGTGAGATATTTCACTGCTGTTCTTCTGCGTTAGAAACTGTTATTGCAGTGTGTTTAGTAACTATGGATCATTTCACTTCAAACAGATTCACTTGAGAATCTTATCAGTAATAGTGACGATGATGTTACACCTATTGGGCATTTCTGGATGGATACAACTTATAAAGACCCTTTCAATGGGATGTATAATAAAACATTGAAAGGACAAATATACTAAATATAAGAAAGAGTTGAATATTTTTGATCATAATCCCTGTGGTGTGTTGAGACTCATTCAACATGGGTTGGTATCTGTCGTCAGAAATAATATATTGAAGCTGATTCTAGCAGTTGTGGGATGATGTTAGATAGTGAATCAATAGGAAGACAGTAATCTGTGACAAAAACTCTTAAAGGGTTAGTTCACCCAAAAATGAAATTTCTGTAATTAAGGCCAATACTGAGCCCGCGTTCAGACATAAACACTGAAGCTCTGCAACGAAAATAGCGTAGCAGTATGACAGAGGACAGACAAATTTGTTGAATAAAGTCGTTATTTTTGTTTTGTTGTTTCGCTTCATAACATTACGGTTGAACCGTTGCAGTCACGTCGACGATTTTAATGATGACTTTAGTACCTTTCTGGACCTCAAAAGGTGCAATGTCGTTGCTGCCTATGTGTGGTTCAGAAACCCTCGGATTTCATCAAAAATATCTTAATTTGTGTTCTAAGGATAAACGAAGGTCTTCCGGGTGTGGAACGACATGAGGGTAAGTAATTAATGACAGAATTTTCATCTTTGAGTGAACTAACCCTTTAACCACAGTGACTGGCAATTGAACACCCTGATATATTTACGCAGGAAGAAAAAGTCATGTGATGATCATGTGATCAAATCTATGGAAGCTGATTGGGTCATTCTGTTCTGCAGAAACTTTTGTGACTACAAAAATTAATACATGTTAAATTGAAGGTATAGTAAGCAATTTCTGAAGAAAAAAAAAAACACTGTTGATATTAGAAATCCAAACTCAAAAAACAAACCCTACCCAAAAGAAACCACCTCTCCCTTCATTGCTCTGCCCCCAAAATAACAAGAAACCACTAGCAGCTCATCAGACAGTTCGCACAAGTATGAATGAAACATCTGTGATTCAACAACAGCATATCTTGGTTATGTGAAACGTAGAAAAACAAGTGAGCAGAAACAACACAACCTCTGTGTCCGTTTTCAGGCCTTCCCGCTCTCCAACGTCTCTCCAGCGCTGGAAAGCTTTTCTAATATTAATGCGGGTCCCAAAGCTCTTGCCTGATCATAACCCTTCTTTTTCCTGTTATATTCCTCTGACCATTTCCTCACTTTTCTCAAAAACAAAACTTTTATTTGTCCAATGTGTGATAGTCTCTACTGGTCAAACTTTGACAACTGCCACAAAAACAAGTAACTTTATATCTCAATATAGAGGATTCTCTAGAGCATTTCTGATATTGTGTTATGCTGTAATATTAATACCAGTACTACTGTAATCAGAGTTTGTAATTAGTATTTGTTTGGTTATTTTAATTAAACATATGTGAGACATACACCTTACACTTCAACATACACACCATCACGGATTTTACAATGTATTTTAAAAAAAAAACCCTTGCATATTAATTTCTGCCGTTTTCTCTTTATTTTAAAAGAGATGACTAAACCAATGATAGGTGGATGATGTTTTTTTTATTTAAATAATGATTATCACATTGAATGAATCTGCCCAGTTTTATTTCCAAACTAAATGCATCATGTGACATTGTTGAACAGCGACCTCTACTGGTGAAACTTTGACAGACAAAACAACTTGTGAGTGAAGATTATTTTGAAAATAAAACACACTTGACAAACACACAGAGACATTTTCTCATTTCACTTTAAATTGCTTCAGAAATTATTCTTAGTTTATTACACAGCTTTCTTATGTGACTATGATTATTCAGTCACAGGATTTAACAGTCAAATATTGTTATACAGTATAATAACATCTAAACTGTATACTTGACCATTGTCTCTGGTAACTGATTTTCGGCTAATAGTTTCATATCTCTCATATCTGATCACACACTGTTGATTCTATCAGCTGTTTTCACACCAGCTTCTGCTCCTGAAACCACCAGAAAGACACAAACACGTGTGTTTTGCTTTGTTGATAAGAGAATATTAAATCTGTGTTAAATGTTAAATAAGAAGAATCCTTTCCTGACAGTGAGATCATCTAGAAACACTGATGTCTGTAATCATGATGCAGTAGTTCAGTTTTTTTATTCTAATATGATTTCATCATCATCTTTTCTGTTTCAGCCGCTCCTACTGATCACATTCACTCTGAAGGTTCTTCATTCACTCACAACACAAAACTGATATTCTGAATTTTAATAAACAAAATCTGCACATAATCTATCTGATATAGATATAAACATTGGATTAAATCCTTATTTTTTCTTTTGACAGTCTCGTGGCTTTTAGTAGTGCTGGTTTTCACTGGTGTTGGTTTATTTCTGTCTGGACTCATGGGATTCATCGGTCTCTGCCACTTTGACAGTAAGTTTAGTTATGCATAAACTGAACTCCATGATATAGAAACATGATAATAAAGTGTGTATCTGTGCAGGTTCTGATGATGTTCTCACAGAGGTGAACTACAGCTCCTGCCAGGTGGAAACAACATCTCTGTTAACTTCCTCTGTGTGCTCCAAAAAACATGGATGAACCGCTTCATTTCTTCACTTGTTGCACCTCAACATTATTTAAAAAAAAATAATTTGTACAGATAGAATGATAGAAAGAATGATTCATTTACTGATCAGCAGGCCAAGGCAGCTTGGAGGTTTTTTCCACATTTTGATTTTGGGAGAAAATAGATTTTATATTGGTAAAATGCACCGATCAGGCATAACATTATGACCACCTTCCTAATGTGTTGGTCCCCCAATTGCTGCCAAAACAGTCCTGACCCATCGAGGCATGGACTCCACTAGACCCCTGAAGGTGTGCTGTGGTATCTGGCACCAAGATATTAGCAGCAGATCCTTTAAGTCCTGTAGGCTGCGAGGTCAACACCTCAAACTTGTTGTTGTACAGGAATGGTTTGAGGAGCACAACAACAAGTTTGAGGTGCTGACCTCGCAGCCTACAGGACTTAAAGGATCTGCTGCTAACATCTTGGTACTGTAAGACTTGATTTTCCTGCTAAGACAAAACTGAGATCAAGTGCCCTGCAACAAAGCAATAAAACTCATCTGGAGAGAAGATCTAAAGAAATAGCATAGGACAACACCTTGCCCTCACAACATCTACAGGATGCAACCCCACACACACACACCCTCCTTCCCTTCCCTAACTCAAGTCACTAAAAGTTCTTCAAGATGTATAATGTAACTTGTGTATCTATTGTTTTTTCCCCTTTCATGTTTGGTATCATTTTAAATGTCTCAGTGCGATTGGTAAAATGGTCTCGGTTTCACAGCAGTCACTTATGTTATGAGGAAGTTTGAAAACTAAGGAGAATTCTGTCCTCCTTTTGTCTCTTCAAGAGATCTGATAACCCACTCCTCTTCCCCAAAACAGGTGTTGGGTGTAGTAAATATTTACAATCCTTTGTTCTGGTCTGCATATAAGGTAAAGTGCAAAGCAGTCATGTGGGATCTTTCTGTCACCAGAAACCCCATGCAGAGATGGTTGAATGTCTGAAGACATTCACACATCACTGTGTGTATGTGCATTTCTTTGAGTAATTGATGTTATGCATTTATTATTTTGAATTGGCTTCTAATTGTCCAACTATGTAATTGACATGATACATTTTACTTGGACAAAATAAAATGTTATATTTGATTTACTCTGGATTCTTCTGAAATCATTATGACTAGTAGATTACTAAAGTCCGTCATTTCCGTAAATCTGCGTCAGGACAGGTCAAACTAGAGAGCCCCATGAAAGGGAGCATAGGGGCACATCATGGGACTTTTTGAGTTTGTCTGTTATTGGCTTAGCAAGTTGCAGTATCGTGACTAAGGAAACTGTATTTTTGTATGAACAAGCATGTGGCGGTTCGACTCAAATGCATTAGTAAACTGCACCCTCTGACTAAATCATAAACTGGCGAATTTATGTCCGTGAGACCGCAGCCGGCCGATGTGAAAGTCTCTAAGCGATGGTGGGTCCGTAATGAACGAATAATTGAAAATATGGGATACCCAGAATAATCAAATATCTAAATTAATACATAACGAATGATTAATTTCTCTAACTGGAAACACAACCTAAGAGTAATAATCATTTGAAATTGAGTCAGATTAAACGAGTGAAATTACGTGAACTTCACAGGGGCGCTGAAAAAGACATACACGCGTTAACCTTCGCCCTGGCCGTCGGATTCCGTTTTTGGGCCGATGGGGGTTCCTTACAAAGTGGTGACATTCCCTCCGTGATCTCCCATATCCAGTTGGCGAGTGTCTTTTCAGCGGAAAATTGGGATTTGCAACAAGCGAGAGGTTTGATCAGCTCTTTCTTCAGCTGCTGTGGTAAGTCCATTCGTATTTGCCTTTTAGAAGTGTTGAGGAAAGATAGACGCATCCCATATAGACACATTTGTAGAATGGGTCGGCATACCCAGATTTAAGACCGGAGACCGAAACTGGGGCTGGAGAATTAGACAACCACATTTTATCGGGGACATGATAGCGGCAGCGTAGATGAGGAATGATATCCCTTGCTTTAACCTTAAAGATCTCTTTGTTTGCCTACGCAACAAGAGATTAACCTTAAATTGGAATAACAGCATCCAAATTTTATTCTGGTATTCAACATAGGGCTGTAAGTTAAAACCCTAAATTCTGAGGTAAAGAATGCTCAGCTACATGTTTATTTGCTTTGTTGCAACAACGTTGCAACACTGAAAATAAGCAAATGGTCACGTTAACTTGTGAAAAATCTTGTGATTGGATAAACCAAAAATAGAACAAGGAACAAAACCTCTCACTGTAATCCTTTGTGTGCGAAATGTAAAGCTGACAAAACAGTGTTGTGAAACTAAAAATCTATAAAAGAAAAGAAGCTATATTTCTGTCTCAGTCCTGAGAACTGCTGCCATGCAGAAGTCCTAGGGACTGCAATTGGGAAAATACCTAAATGTTAAAACTGATGTACATAATGATAATTATGATGTTAGAGACTTGTAACCAAGCCTGAGGGTTTCACCCATTCAGAGGACATGCTTAGCTTGTCTTTGTTTCATAAAAGAAATTTAGCCAAAGAATAAGATGAATCACATCACTATACTTTGAAATTGTTCAAGAGGTGCTAAAAAGGTTTATGACTTATGTCACAAATGGTGCAAACAGCACTGTTTAAGGCTCAGTCTTATAAAACATATCTTTTACCTTAGTCTTATTTCAGATTTTAAAATTACTGCACTCTTGTATGTTGTTCAGTGTCTCAAAAGAGACTGAAAAAACAAACAGACCAAAAATTAATCTTTGTGCTCTCAATCAGACCTGTGTTTGTCCAACCTTTCTTTTCATATCCAAATAGATTCTCAGAAGAATGTAATTGATAATATCTTAGTTCAAAACAAGAAAATTGTGTCCAATTTTATATTGTAGTCACAAAAATCTTTAAATGATTTGACTCAATATTCATAGCATCAAAGTCTATAACTGTTTCAGTTTGGCCTGTTGCTGTTATCACACTGCTCATGTCAGCACAGCCGTAGTTCAGGGCCAAACGCCTTCTAAAAGATCAGTGAGATGACAATTTACTCAGCCAAGACCCTCTTGAGACCAGCAAATAAAATTATTTTTAATTTATACTATTTTAATATAATATAATTTATATTATGATCACATTATGATATATATTATATTATAATGGCCAGAGATGGCCTTTAATCTCATGATGATTCAAGCAATGGTTTGGAAGAAGAAAGATTTTTGGAGAACAGCAGAAGGAATCAGGATGTAGTAAGATGGAACTAGAATGTAGACAGAAGTTGGGAGCACTATCAGTGCTGGAAGAATTATAAGGATCAACGGAAGGATTCAAATTTGTAATTGTGTTAGACACATTGTTCTCACAGAACACACACTCTAGTTGTTTGTGCTACTACATGTGCACCTAGACTAGTTGAGTTTATTCTTTAAAACACATGACTGCTTTACTGTAAGTGATCGTGACAATAATTAGGTTTAAGGTTGTAGATGCTATGCATTCTAGACCATGTGTCTTGTGTAAGTTGAATAACTGTAATAATGAAATTGTACAACAATTTCAAGTTGTATGTGTGTCTATGTTAAATTTGCTTGTCTCCCAAGTGGAACACTCAGCTATTTTCCATATAGCTGCAGTTAGACCATGTACAGGAGCATAGAATTGCCATAAGGCTACAATGTGCTTCACAATTGCTCTAATTAAATTGTTAGGAAAGAAAAAATGGAAGGAAGAAATCAAAGTAATGGGAAAGAATTTCTTTATCTTCTATCTGTGCAAGAATCTTTAATGAGAAAAAATTACAACGCCTAGTATTTTACCAACCAAAATTATTAACTCTGATTGTCATATCTTGAATAGGCTAAATCCATTCAAGATCAAAACATGAATTCAAATTTGATTCTATTGATCTGTAACCCAGTGACAAGGGGAGGAACAAGTTTTGATTTTATTTGCAACAAAACCACAAACAAAGTGGACAAGTGTTAGCAAACTCCTCTCTGGGGAGCGCTAGATCATATGGAATCTGATCAGGGAAGTTATTTTACTGGACATGTAATTAAAGTTGTGTGGAATGTTAATATCAGGCAGAAACTCTTTTGTTTTTACAGACCACAGAGGTCCAAATGGTCAAGTATTTGAATGACACCATAAATACCAATTGCTAAACAAACAGCACAGCACCACAAATGGTGATCTGGTGCCCTAATCACAGATCTGACTAGTGTGAGATTCCCCCAGGAGACCTGGGTGTCATAATCCTCACAACACAACAGACTGTAAGCACAGCTGCAGTAGCAACTTAAGGTGCAAGATTCTTTGACAATGCTTAAACTGACCACTAACATGCAGTTTTATCTGGCCTTTTTCTTTGCAGAAACATAATCATAATAATGATCTATGTCTTTGTAAACTAAAACAAATTTTCTTCTAATGGCATAAAATCTTAACAGATTAAAGCCATCTGCAACAACTGTCTGGATAAGACCATTCAAGAAAATTAAGATGGCACCATCTATCTTAATGCAATTTGTTTAAAGGTTCAGGATCAACTGTTTTTCTCTGTGTGTCTGTTTCCTTTCAGAACTGACAGCTGCCATTTTTAGGGCCAGATTCCACAGGGTCTGGTCCCACCTGCATTAAGCCAGGACACACAGCTTTACATGCAGAAGATGGGTGTGTAGAAACTTCCAAGAGGCCATCCACACCTCATAACACTCACAGATAAATGGCCTCCCAGTGTAGAACTGGAACTAAATTATGCAACACAAATTATGGTAGGATAGACACCACCCATCTTCTATACATGCATACAGAACGCACACACCCTACTACAAACTCACAACATCTCTACCTAGCATAGATCATAAGACTATCTAGGCTAAAATTATTCACATCATGCAAATCTGCATCATACATCATTCTCCTTCATACATATAGGACAAGGGAAATTATTGTCATAATTTCTTTTCTTTTTAATTGTATCAATTTTGAGGTGTTATGGAAACACTGTAATATGCAGGACATGTGCATGGCTTTAGTCACACATCAATTAATAGAATTTCTGATCATTCAAATTCTAAATTCCAAATCTAAATGAGACCTATTCAGTAATACAACTGGTCTCTTTGGACAAAATGTTTATTATGTCCAGTCCTTGGCATTGTAAACTAGGAGGGCCTCTAGTTTCCAACATATGACTAATGACAAATTTATCTAAACAGTTAAAACTGAAATGCAGACATTTCTGTCAATCTGTTACATAATTTCCAATCAGACCTGTATTCTTGAGTGTGACTTAGCCTGTACATCAAATGCACAGATGATGGTTGTAAAAGCTAAACGAGATTTTAAATCTTCTGTTTCTGTAAATTCCATTCTCTAAGTGATTTGATTAAAACCTTAGTTTTGCATTAAGGATTTGCAGTTAAGACAACTATTTTATAGACAGTTTTATAATTGTAATTATGAAATTGTGTATTTCTATGTTTAAGTATGTGATATATTTTAATTACATATACCACTGGTAAATATACTAGTTATTTTTGACTCTTTGCCACTTTCCCTTTAACTCATCCAGACTAAGTCTAAATTCCACTACCATGTCACAGTGATAGTGAAGAATCGGGTGATTAGAATGAGACCTGCCTCACTAAGGATAGGACTCCCTGAAAAAGGAGACCTTGTTTACCCTCGCACTTTTGACATGTTCATCATGTGGTATTTTGTGTACTTGTGTTTATCCAACAACCATTTTCCCATCTTACAATAACACCAAATTCATTAGTGTTCAAGTATTGCATGATCATTCAGAAGTTGTTCAGGTGTCCTGCACGCAATGGAGCATCATCAGTGAAATGAATCCTTCACCCATGGACATTTGACCTGCCCGCAAAAACAAGCCTTCTACTTGAAGGTAACCAAGGACTTCTCACAGGATCAATTAAACCTGGGGCGGACAGATGTTTCCATAAAGTGTAATGAGACTTTCTGACACATTCTGCTCATGCTGACCAACACAACAGACTTGGTACAACCAGTCATTCTACAGGCAGAATACCACCACAGCCAAGTGCAGGTGGATGCATACCTGACCAAGAGGATCACAGACATCATGTCCAGCGGCTACAGCATCCAGTCAGCACAGTACATCCACACTAAAGGAACTGTGTCACAGAGATGCATTCTGCAGTACTTTCATCTTAATGTTCAATCCTGCCTTAATGTTGTTATTTCAGGTGATGACTTGACTCCTGCACCCAACGACTGGTGCTGCTAGGTGCCAACCCATGAACACTCTGAAAACAACACCCAATATATGGAAGCAGGAAATGTCCAAAAGTGGCCCCTCAGGACTGATTTGAATTTGTCCCAATAGGCCAGGGGCGGACTGTAAGACTTGATTTTCCTGCTAAGACAAAACTGAGATCAAGTGCCCTGCAATAAAGCAATAAAACTCATCTGGAGAGAAGATCTAAAGAAATAGCATAGGACAACACTTGCCCTCACAACATCTACAGGATGCAACCCCCACACACACCCCTTCCCTTCCCCTAACTCAAGTCACTAAAAGTTCTTCAAGATGTATAATGTAACTTGTGTATCTATTGTTTTTTCCCTTTCATGTTTGGTATCATTTTAAATGTCTCAAAGTGCGATTGGTAAAATGGTCTCGGTTTCACAGCAGTCACTTATGTTATGAGGAAGTTTGAAAACTAAGGAGAATTCTGTCCTCCTTTTGTCTCTTCAAGAGATCTGATAACCCACTCCTCTTCCCCCCAAAACAGGTGTTGGTGTAGTAAATATTTACAATCCTTTGTTCTGGTCTGGGTATATAAGGTAAAGTGCAAAGCAGTCATGTGGGATCTTCTGTCACCAGAAACCCCCATGCAGAGATGGTTGAATGTCTGAAGACATTCACACATCACTGTGTGTATGTGCATTTCTTTGAGTAATTGATGTTATGCATTTATTATTTTGAATTGGCTTCTAATTGTCCAACTATGTAATTGACATGATACATTTTACTTGACAAAATAAAATGTTATATTTGATTTACTCTGGATTCTTCTGAAATCATTATGACTAGTAGATTACTAAAGTCCGTCATTTCGTGAATCTAAGGTCAGGACAGGTCAAACTAGAGAGCCCCATGAAAGGAGCATAGGGCACATCATGGGACTTTTTGAGTTTGTCTATTGGCTTAGCAAGTGTTGCAGTATCGCAGTGATTCATGAAACTGTATTTTGTATGAACAAGCATGTGGCGGTTCGACTCAAATGCATTAGTAAACTCTGCACCCTCTGACTAAATCATAAACTGGCGAATTTATGTCCGTGAGACCGCAGTCGGCCGATGTGAAAGTCTCTGCGATGGTGGGTCCGTAATGAAACGAATAATTGAAAATATGGGATACCCAGAATAATCAAATATCTAAATTAATACATAACGAATGATTAATTTCTAACTGGAAACACAACCTAAGAGTAATAATCATTTGAAATTGGAGTCAGATTAAACGAGTGAAATTACGTGAACTTCACAGGGGCGCTTGAAAAAGACATACACGCGTAACCTTCGCCTGGCCGTCGGATTCCGTTTTTGGGCCGATGGGGGTTCCTTTACAGTACCTTGGTGCCATTTTTGCTTTGTGGCAGGGTGCATTATCCTGCTGAAAGAGGCCACAGCCACCAGGGAATACCATTTCCATGAAAGGGTGTACATGGTCTGCAACAATGCTTAGGTAGGTGGTACATGTTGCCCATTTTTCCTGTTTCTAACACATCGACTTTGAGAACTAAATGTTTACTTGCTGCCTAATATATCCCACCCACTAACAGGTGTCGTGATGAAGAGATAATCAGTGTTATTCACTTCACCTGTCAGTGGTCATAATGTTATGCCTGATCGGTGTATGTTGAAAGCATCTTCAAGTCATCTGTAGAGTTCAGTGATGCAGATTCACTGACAGATTTAAAGCATCAAACAATAAATCTAATTTCTATATATTTTTTTACTTTTTTTTTTTTTTTAAATCAACTAGTGCTAACAATAAAGTTGCATTTTAACTGCAGCATGTTATAAACAATTTTGCAAAATTAGTATATACTTCAGTTTGTATTCACTGTAAAAATGATTATAATTTTAACTGTAAAAGACTGTAAAAATGCTACTGTAAAAACCTGTTAATTGTTTAACAGTAACTTCCCTTACTATATACAGGGGAAAATTGTTAGATAGCTCTAACATTCATTTTTCAGTAAAATACTGTTAAATGTACATTTTGTCATTTTTGAAAGTAAAAAACAAAACAAATCTTATTAAAATTTACAGTAAATAGATGTAAACTGATATTCCCTGTGTGTCACTTGATTTGATAGTTTTTTTAACTGTAATATTTATTAGGCCTACATCTTGTTATGAAATGAATGTTTATTGCATTATTTTAGTGTGTGCATGACACTGCGTTCACCTTCTATATATTAGTATTGACCTCAGCTTGTGGAAAAGCTACTTGTGATGAACTTTGATTCATCATGTGACTCTCTTTACTGCTAGTGTTATTATGGTGGATGTCGGTAGATGTTAAAGTACAAAACAGATTTTAGTAGCAGTGTGGCCTTGCTAATTCAGCAGAAAAGATTGTTGTATTTACTGCTTTAATATGTATATACAATTTACATGTTATTCTGTAAATTTTTAATGCATTTTTGCAGAATTATTCTGGCTCTGTAATAATGACAGGATTTTTTTCAGTGTTATTTTCTCTGTTAAACAACTGTCAGTTCAATCAGCAACTGAACCACTTGACTTTTGTCTGCTGCTTTTAAGCATCAAAGAGTAAACATGTACCTGATAAAGTGATTAATTTTGATATTATGATCTAGTCTTTCTTAAAGTCTATTAAGTTATTTTTGGCACATTTAAATGTTACTTTTACAAAACTACGTTTTGTCTTTCCAAGTCTGTGATCTTATAAAAAAATGTCACCTGTGCCCCAGATCTGCTGTACATGTGGTCACATGACGTATGTTCATCTTCATAGAACTGACTGCACAAAGTATTAAATGGTTTCCTGTGGTCTAATGAGTTACTTCCTAATTCACCCATTGTTTGAGTCTTGTCTCTTTTCTCTCTCGCTGTAATGGAGTTGTTCATCTTCATTGCTTTTCAGCTTCTTATGGAGGTTCAGTCTTACAGTAAGTGATCTCTGCTGTTTAATGTCGATAAAATACAATATGTTCACATTTTTAGTGAAAAAAGTTTAATCGTCAAAAATATTTCAGCATGTGTGATCAGAACAAGTTTTAGTAGAACTGAGCAAACACATGAACCTACAACCTCTCTGTTTACGGCAAATTAGATTTACTTCCTCATGAAGATTCATTAAACTGATTGCAATTACCAGATTACACCAATATTTGTGCAACTAGAAATAAGAATGCCTATATTAATTGAACTTGATCATGTAAACAACTTATTTGGAATATCCACTGTATTTATATCTGCACGTTCATATGAACATAATTCTAGGTGTTACTTGACTGAGAAAGTGCAGTATTGAAGCTTGTTTCTGACATGGAATAAAAAGTTTAAAAAGTAATTGCAACTTTTAATTTCGCTATTCTGATTCTTTTTTTTTTTTTTTTTTTTAGAATTGTGAGATGTAAACTTGCAACAAAAGAAAGTCTGAATTGTGAGATAAAAAGATGCAATTACCATTTTAATTTTTAAAATGTGGTGGAAACAAGCTTCCATAGTGCAGTTATCGAAAATAATAAATAAATAAAACAGACCTTTTTTTCATAAATGAAATTAATATGCAAATCCTACATAGCCTACATTTTACTATTCATTGTGTTGTTGGGTGCTGTTGCAAAGACATGTAGGCTATGAGTTTAAATTTGTTTAAAGGTTAAACTAAAACATGGAAAATCAAATATATCAATCAACATGAACTGCTTCTACACAACAAACAAGCAAGACATTAATAATCCATCTGATTCTCCTGATGCCATGTGACAGTTCTAGGTGAAATATTTCACTGCTGTGTTTCTGGTTTGGAAACTGTTATTGCAATGTTTATTATTATTATTATTATTAAATTATGGATTATTTGACTTAAACAGGTTCACTTCAGAAACCCTTCATCAGTTATAATAGTGATGATGTCCAGCCCATCATATCATGTGAAATACCACTTTCAGTCAGAGCTGATTTCACCTGTAGTCTCTACACTGAGGATGATCTTCTGAACAGAAGTTACTCTCAGAAGAAACAGTCTGGAGAACATTTTTGTATGTTTTATGTAACTCCTGGTGAACTCTTGACACGATCAGTGAACAGACAGCTGAGCTGTGATTATTCACTCAACACTGAACCTGAGATCAGATCACCGCGCAGTGACACAATCACCATCAGAGGTGAGGACTTTTTACTGAAATCATTATTATTATTATTATTTACAGTTTTAATCAGAGACACCTGTAGAATTATTGAGCCAGTATGATTTATGTAAATCATTAGAATATTATGAAAGTTTGATTAATAGAAAAAGTTAGTATAGACAAACAAAAAAAATGAGAAAGACTGAATGATACGACTGTATCTCTGTATTACATCTATAGGACACTTCTGGATGGATACTATTTATTAAGACCCATTCAATAAGCTGTATAATACAACACTGAAAGGTAAAATATACTAAATATAGGAAAGAGTTGAATATGGTTAATCATAATCCTGTGGTAACAGTGGGACTCACTGTAGGTCAGTATCATCCATGAAGTCTGAAACAACAGTTGTGTGATGCTGTTACTGAATCAGTACAGTGATCTGTCAAATCTTCTTACACTGAATAACTTGTAGGTCCTTTTCAGACAACCGTTTAACCACAGCATGACTTTGACAAATGAACAGTCTGATACATTTAGACAGGAAGGAAGTTGTATTGTGTTGATCATGTCCCTGCTGAAAAAAACAGCATATGCTGGTTAAGGTAGGTCTTGAAGCTGGTCCTAAGCTGGTCTTATGCTGGTCCTATGCTGGTCCATGCTGGTCCTAAGATGGCCCAGGACCAGCATAGGACCAGCATTGGACCAGCATAAACCAGCTCAAACCAGCATACCAGCTCCAAAACCTACCTTAACCAGCATATGCTGTTTTTTTCAGCAGGGGTAGTTGAGACGTCAGAGAGACAGACAGTGTCAGATGCATCTATGGAGGCTGATGGAGTCATTCTGTTCTGCAGCACCTTTTGAACTCTGTGACTTCACAAGAATGAACATGTTAATGTTAAATAAATGTTGAAGTCAGAAGTATTTCAATGGGCTATATGCACGGTTACTTCCTGGTTGTCGTTAAGCCAGCTCTGGCATTTCTGGTGAACTGTTAGCTGTTCATTCTGTAGTCGTTGTACATCGACTCAAAACCATCGATGGTTGACTTTTTAATGTTGTATTCATATTTTAATGCAGTTATCACATTTACTAATTTGCCAATAAACCAGTTTTATTGATTGCAATAAAGACGAAGCTATTAGGACCGTTTAAAAACGCCATGTCTATAATTAGACACGCACATGCATTTTTTCCCCCTGAACTTCAAATGTTATTTTTAATGTGATGACCACAAACATTATTTGTTCATCCTTCTGAGATTGTCCCCATTGTAAAACTGAACAGTTTAAAATGTAGGAAATTCAACATTTGATAGAAAACACTTATTTAAAAAAAAAAAGACAATAATTACCATTTTAACCAGCAGGTGGCGGCAAAGTAGCATTTATTTGCGCATATATCAGCCATTTCCTCTAATCGTTTTTCACTTCGTTTTTGACTAAATATTAAACATTATAAAATAGCTAGGTTTAAAAATACATTTTGTCAATGTGAAGTATGAAATACTCAAAAAATCTTAAGAAAAACAATAACTTTTCTTGTGAATAAATGACACAGAAAGCAAGCACCGCGCTTTCCCTTTGTGATCACAGCGGCTGTCAGTCAGTGCAGCGCAAGATCAATGATTTCAGCACACATGTAAAAACACATTTTATTCATTTAATCTAACTAAAATGCACAATAAATATTTAATTTTTGAAGTTTTTTTTCACATAAAAGTGTGAAAACTGATGATCGAATTGAATTTGGTCAGAAGGTCAGGAACAATGAGGTACGTCTTTATTTATTTATTTTTTGTGCTGTCTTGCGTTTGAATAACTAAATTAATGCTATGCCTGACTATTTAAGTGACTATATTCTGATTATAAACTAAGTATTACACTACTGATGCTCAACACACCAGCAAATGACATCACACGGAAGTTTTCGAGCTGTCTTATATTATTTCGGAAGTTCTAAAGAACGCTCCGTGCATATAGTCCATTCTTTCAGAAATATGCTTATTAATTATGATTTGATTAATTATGATTTGTACAAATTTCCAAAAAAAAAAAAAAAAAAAAATCTCAGATCTCAGATCAGAATTTGGTCAGAAGGTCAGAGTTCATCTGTGAGAATAACCTGCTTCTACATTGAATTTGTCACAAGGTCAAACATCATCTCCTCACTCTGATCCAGTGACACTGATAGTCCAAAGTAAGTTTTTTATTACATGTTGTTCTATAAATTTTTACTGCATTTGTACAGACTTATTCTGGCAACCACAGCTCTGTAATAATGACAGGATTTTTTTCAGTGTTATTTTCTCTGTTAAACAATTGTCAGTTCAATGAGCAACTGAACCACTTGACTTTTGTCTGCTGCTATTATGCATCAAAGAATAAACATGTACCTGATAAAGTGACCAGTGAGTGAATAATGAATTCCACATTATTAATTTGATATTATAATCTAGTCTTTCTTTCTTTCTTTTAATGGTTGTTATTTTTGGCACATTTAAATGTTACACTCTAAAAAATGCTGGGTTGTTTCAACCCAAATTTGGTCCAAAAATTGATAAACCCGACCAAAATTTTAATTTTATAGAAATGCGTGTTAAGGTGTTCTGGAACAATTAGATGTGTTGAATCATGCAGCAGTTAGACTGATAATTCATTTTATAGAACGCATCATTGTGAATTATACTCTCTTTTGAATTGGACATAATCACATACAAGACGAGAAATACATTGGTATATTTTCATTTATAAAGCTCTGTTTAGGGTTATTACCTAA
This sequence comes from Hypophthalmichthys nobilis, assembly GCA_037950665.1. NCBI lineage: Eukaryota > Metazoa > Chordata > Actinopteri > Cypriniformes > Xenocyprididae > Hypophthalmichthys > Hypophthalmichthys nobilis. The sequence goes on from CM075487.1 coordinate 23,483,756, forward strand.
ATATCTTCAAAAGTTGCTGCAAACTCAAACTAACACATATACAACTAGATCATCTAATTATATCTTTTTGACTATGCCTAGAAGGAAAACTATTTATGGTCGTTCCGCTTTTGAATTTACTGCCCCAAATGATTAGAATGTGCTACAGAAGCTATTGAAATTAGAGACCTATATTTCAGTCTGTGCATTAAAAAAATTACTAGTGAGTGCTCCCTTATTACAACCTGTAAATGTTTTAACTGATGTATTCTTTTTTTTTTTCTTCTTGCTGTATGTGTATTGTAATGTATGGTTGTATGTCTTTCAGGAGGCTTTACTCTCCTGCCAGACTGTTATTGAAAATAACAACCTGTTCTTAATGACTTGCCTGGTTAAATAAAGGTGAAATAAAACCCAACAGCTGGGTTTGTCCATATTTGACCCAAATTTAGGTTGAAACAACCCAGCATTTTTTTAGAGTGTACCTTTACAAAACTACCCTTTGTCTTTCAAAGTCTGTTAGCTTATTAAAAAATGTTACCTGTGGCCCAGATATACATATACATGTGGTCACATGATGAACGTTCATCTTCATAGTTCTGACTGCACAAAGTATTAAATGGTTTCCTGTGGTCTAATGTGTTACTTCCTAATTCACACATTGTTTGAGTCTCATTCTCTCTCTTTTCTCTCTCGCTGTAATGGAGTTGTTCATCTTCATTGCTTTTCAGCTTCTTATAGAGGTTCAGTCTTACAGTAAGTGATCTCTGCTGTTTAATGTCGATAAAATACAGTATGTTCACATTTTTAGTGAAAAAAGTTTAATTGTCAAAAATATTTCAGCTTGTGTGATCAGAACATGTTTTAGTAGAACTTTTTTAAAACACATGAACCTACAACCTCTGTTTAAGGTATATTAGTTTTACTTCTTCATGAAAATTCATTTTAAACTGATTGCAATTACCAGATTAAGCCAATATTTGGGTAACTAGAAATATGACTGCCTATATTAATTGGACTTGGTCATGTTTTTTTTCCATAAATGAAATGAATACCCCTCATGGCCTACATTTTACCATTCATTGTGTAGTTGGGTGCTGTTACAAAGACATGTAGGCTATGAGTTTCAATTTGTTTAAAGATTAAACTAAAACATGGAAAATGATGCATGTAAACGTGCTGAAGTGTTCAGATGGACAGCTGTAAAATCACCTGATTAACAGTTAAACACAATATACAATCACATGACTGATAAACCATCATCTCATTCTTTCACTGACGTTCTTCTGGTTTGGAAACTGTTATAGCAATGTTTATTTTAATTTATTTTATTATTATTATTAATTATGGATTATCTGACTTAAACAGGTTCACTTCAGAAACCCTCCATCAGTTATAATGGCGATGATGTCCAGCCAATCATATCATGTGAAATACCACATCCAGTCAGAGCTGATTTCACCTGTCATCTCTACACTGAGGATGATCTTCTGTACTCTCAGAAGTCTGGAGATCATTATTGTATGTTTTATTTAACTCTTGGTGAACTCTTGACACGATCAGTGAACAGACAGCTGAGCTGTGATTATTCACTCAACACTGAACCTGAGATCAGATCACCGCACAGTGACACAATCACCATCAGAGGTGAGGACTTTTTACTGTGGTATTTTTTTTTTTTTTTATCAGAGACACCTGTAGAATTCTTAAGCCAGTTTGATTTATGTAGGTAATTTGAATATTATGAAAGTTTGATGAATAAAAGAAAATGTCAGTATTTACAACAAACAAAAAATATGAGAAAAGCTGAATGATACAACTGTATCTGTATTACATCTATAGGACACTTCTGGATGGATACTCTTTATTAAGACCCATTCAATAAGCTGTATAATACAATACTGAAAGGTAAAATATACTAAATATAGTAAAGAGTTGAATATGGTTAATCATAATCCTGTGGTAACAGTGGGACTCACTGTAGGTCAGTATCATCCATGAAGTCTGAAACAACAGTTGTGTGATGCTGTTACTGAATCAGTACAGTGATCTGTCAAATCTTCTTACACTGAATAACTTGTAGGTCCTTTTCAGACAAACGTTTAACCACAGCGTGACTTTGACAAATGAACAGTCTGATACATTTAGACAGGAAGGAAGTTGTTGTGTTGATCATGTAGTTCAGACGTCAGAGAGACAGACAGTGTCAGACGCATCTATGGAGGCTGATGGAGTCATTCTGTTCTGCAGCACCTTTTGAACTCTGTGACTTTACAAAAATGACACTTTATATGTTGAATAAATGTTGAAGTCAGAAATATTTCAATTAAAATGTCTTTCCGAAATATGCTTATTAATTATGACTTGACTAATTATGATTTTTACACAATGTTAGCTCATTTACAAAATGTTAGCTCATTATTTTACCATTTCAGTTTCAACAACAACGGCTGTCAGTTCCACCACTGAAACCTCGACATCCACCAGAACTGGTAACTTTCATAAATATCAGTAGAATGCCATATAATGAACATCCTTTTTACAGTGACTTCAAACACTGAAACACTGTTTATATTCATCATATATGATTTAACTTGAGTTTTCTTCTCTTTCAGGGGTTTCTAGTGGTTCACACTTCACCAGCTGATCCTGAAGATCGTCGACTCACACCACTACACAGAGGTTTTATTCTAAATCCTTTTCTTCCATATTTGAAATGATTTGACTATTGCATTCTCTTTCAGATCTCTGTAGAACATTTACTTCTTCCATGCACACAACAAAAGTTAAACAAATCTATAATCACATCAATTGTCAGGTGGACTGATGTATCTAAAGCACTCAAATTAATCATCATAATGCACATAAACATGTATTAAAGTGTTGGTTTTGTTTTGACACAGAAACATGGTTTATAGTTCTGGTTTCCACTGGTGTTGGTGTCATTTTGACTGGATTCATCTGTCTGTGTCGGTTTGCAAGTGAGTAAAGTTTATAATTGTTCACTTCATGCTATTCAATACAGAAATGATCATGTGAATTTATCATTAAAACAACAGAGAGTTGACCAAAATGCTGTACAGGTGTAAAAACTGAACATAATACAGTAGCTCATTGTTTTCTAGGTAAAAAAAGAAGAAAACTGTAAGTTTTATTTTATTTTTTTATGGTTTTAGTTTCAGTTCTCATAACCCTAATTAATTAAGGTTAATTAGGGTTATTAAATAAAATAACCCTAATTGTAGGTCTTTTTTTATTTATTGATTTTATTGAAAACAAACAAAAAACAAACAAACGTATTTTTGTAGTCTATGAGCTGTATGTGCAAATGTTTATCACATTATCTGATATATGCAAGCATGAAAAGATGCCATAAAGATCAATATTTGATGCTTAGCAATAAAATGAGATCAATAACATCAGATGTTTCCAGTCAAGGAACTGGTATGGTGAGTTTTGCAATTAATCTTTTTAATCACAAAGTAATAAATATTTATAATACCATAATAAGTATGAACGGCTGAAATGGACATGACCTTAATTCTTCTTTGTTTTTTAGAGTTCTGGACCTGCAGAGACATATTCTCTGATCACTTCTGTACCAGCCACATCTCCGCCCATATCTGTGGGTAAGAGAACATCATTCTCAGATAGCGTGAAGCTTAGAAACAGATGTGCCCAAGAAAGATAAATAAACCTGCTGAGATAAAAACACCATATAGTGACCACAGCTTCTCAGAAACTGGTACCATTTCCTCTTTCAAATCTTCAGCAGATCAGCATTATTAGCCACATCTCCTCTTAGAGGAACAGTTCACACCAAAATTAACTATTTTGCATAATGTTTACACTGTACAATGAAAGAAGCAGTGATGAGAGGCTGTAAAGCTTCTAAAATGACAAGTTTCAATCTTTAGGAGAAGCCATTTCACATTTGTCCAGTTGTTTTGGATGGTTTTCTGTTGACTCTGTTTGACCCTCTTCATCATGCTGTTCTTCAAAGGCCTCGAACACCCAGATTCCCATCAGGACACACCAGATCCCACAGCGGCTTACTCTTTCATTACGTCTGTAAATCCAGTTTACCAGCCCTCAGGTAAGTTTTTTCATTAAAATGGTCTTATCATGAAAAATCAAATTGTTCTCGTTCTTTACTATGAAAACACACTGTGGATTCACAACTCAAAACTTCCTCACTAGTTCAAAAACTACGGAGTCCCGCACAAGACATGCGAGAAAAAAAATTAAATCGTTGCCACGATTTACTAATTCGTTCCCTCGATTTACTAAATCGTGTGCACGATTTATAAATCGAGGGAACGAATTAGTAAATCGTGCGCACAATTTAGCCTACTATTTTTTTCCCTGCATGTCATGTCCAGGGCTCCGTAAAATACAGCATTTTTGATGCTCACATAAAAACATTGAGAAACTTGACCCACCCAATCACAATGAGCTCATACAGAGGAAGTGAGACAAATACTAAATTCATCATAACTGTTGAACAATCAGTCTGAGAATAGATGATTCTGCTGTGCAAAGTGCCAAAGCTTAAAATACATTAAAGCTTTATGACAGAGAGCTTGTTCATGAAGGTCAAAACATGTTATTTAAAGTGATATGACGCTTCTGCTTTACAGATGTTTTGGTCAATACTCAACAGAAACAGGGAAATACAGAGGAAAATGAGGTAATATGTGAACAGTCACACCCCAAACCCGCATAAACAAATGAGACGTCCATCATGAACAGAATACAAACACATTTATCTTGTCTGTCTTTATTTTTTTCCCTCCAGAATGTTTACCACCTGTACTGCACGATCCCTGACAAACCAGTTCACTCAAACGCAGCAGATCAAGTCTACAGTTTGGTGAAGATCCACTGATGAGTCTCAAGTCTTGTTTCATTATGTAGATTATTTATAAATAAAATATCTTTACTTGCTGACTATTTTCATCATTTAGTGTTGGGCTTGTGTTAGGTTTTCTCTAGCTCAATATTGCCTTGTAAAAAAATGTTTGGGATACAATAAGCTGAAATAAAAAATGTAATGATGAATGAAAAAATGTTTTTGCTCAAACATAATTTCAGTATATTTCTAAAAGAAAATTCATGTCTGCTGAGTGTTTTATAATGGATGCTGGCTGAAGAAGTGTGCTTTGGAGGAGTTTTCAAGGGTCAATGGTGTTTATGTACAGTGTTTATATACAAAATCCCACAGGATTTTGTGAGAATATGAGGGGTGGACCTCTGTCCCTGTTTGAAGGCATGTCCAATCTGGTGCATGTAGGGGTTTTTCAACACTTATAGTCTTTCTAAGCCCCTGCTCTGTAGGACTAGCACAGTTTTTGCAGTGTTAACCCCGCATTGCAGTGCCAAACTTGTGCTTTGTGAAGTGATGCGGTGTTAGAATGTTACAGCTGGAGCCAATGGGTGGAGATAATGTCCAGCTTCCCCTCTCTGGATGTAATGGGTGGAGCTTGAAGGTCCAGCCACACCCTACCCATAACCCTATCCCTAAACCTCACTAGGTCAAGCTCCACCCATATTACATCCAGAGAGGTGAAGCTGGACGTCATTTGCAGTGAATGTCACATATTTACATGGTTTAGACAGTCACAGAAACACTGCGTGGTGTATAAACAGTAGTTTCAGCATTTTTGGGGAAGCGTGACATTCAGAATGATGAAGAGACATTTCATTCTTACCTTTATAGTCTGGAAGGTCCATTCAGGATAAACTTGGAACATGTTTGTCCAATCAGTGACCCTGACACCGCAGATAAGGATTTTAACCCAGGGTTTAGAAATATACAAGCAAGATAACCCAGGATTCTGTTTACCCAGGGTTTAGAATGACACAGTGTTAACTATTAAGTGTGAAAAAACCTTAGAGAGCAAAATTTATGGCTCCAACCCCTTTGTCAGTGAGAGTAAAAAGTTTTTGCATTGATTTAAGAACCGGCACGAGAACCAGCACCATTTTGTTGGAAAATGGATAACAGAGAACAGTTGATAAAACATGGATTAAAACTTTTAAATGTTAAATATTTATTTCTAAAATGTTTGTTAAATGAGATTAAAATATGCTGTATTTGTTCATTCCAAGGATGTATCGTGTAAACACAAGTGTAGTGTACTTTATAATTTTTAAGTTAATTGGGAAACATTAACAAATGTATGAGGTAAAAACAAGCTAGTATTCCTGTAAAAATGAAATAGCATAAATGAACCCACTATGCTGAGTTAAATGAACCACAGAACATGCAAGGTTTAGTCCATATTGGCCCATGTGTGGTTTGCAAAACAACCTAAATTGGGTTATTTCAACACATCGGTTTTAGATGTACACTAATCTACATAAAACTAATCTAATTTCCTGTCTGATGAGCTGTTTCCTATTTCACCTATAGAGAATGCGAACCGACGTCATGCCTCGTTGCATGCTGGGGTGGCGCCGCCATTTTGACAGGATCGCCCCCTATTACTTGCACTGAAATTAATACAGATACTTGCTTACCTTTTGTTTTGTTTCTGCCATTAAGTGGAACATTTACATTTTTAATGGTATCGTTTGCAGGGAATAGAAGCTATTTTAACGCATCGCATGATAATTTTATTTATTTTATTTTTTTCACTGAAGTTTTATAGAATTTCGTTTACCTGGGTTAGGTGCTTCCACAACAGTGTTATTCACCTATCATTTCCCTCTGATTTTAGGGATATGTTATGGGTAGGGTTAGGTTCAGGGGTTGGGAAAAGGTTAGGACTAAATTTTCAGATAGGAATATTGTTCCAGGATCAACAAAATATGTTGGCATGGCAAAATCACGGTGACCCTGCTTCCCTTGGTGTTTTTACACGTAGAAAAGGCGAAAAAGCGTTTTTCATTGTCCAGTTTTCTCTCAGAACGATGATCAGAGTTACTATCGCCATTATCGATGCAGCATTAATGACATACAATGGTGAGATTTTTCACAATCATGACAGAAAACAAATTACTGCACTCAACTCAATGATGGAAAGGCTGCGCGATCCTGTCAATATGGCGGATAAACAAAGAAGTTACCCAGAACTCAATGCGGCGTGACGTCAGATTCGTATTCTCTATTATGAGACTCATTTTGTCTCTTTTCTCACTCTTGCTGTAATGGAGTTGTTCATCTTCATTGCTTTTCAGCTTCTTTTGAAAATTCAGTCTTACAGTAAGTGATCTATGCTGTTAAATGTCTTCTTAAATACTGTGTTAACATTTGTACTCATCTTTTTGATACATATTCTTAAACCTGTGAAGCATGTAAAGGTCTTATTAGAATTAAAGCCTCAACCAGAATATGCTTTAATTATCTCGATTCAATTTCCAATTTAAAGGGGTCATGAACTGCAATGTTTTATTGTTTTTATAATGTTTCCTGGGGTGCACTTATAATGTTACTATGCTTTTACATCTAAAATTGTCATAATTTAGAAATAAAAGGCATTTTTCCTACCCTGATTTGAGCGCTCTTATTTGAACGCTCTGTTTTAAGGGGCGTGTCTGCTGAGAGACTTCAGTGTAAACGCCCACTGCTGTGATTGGCTGACATCTTTCTATTTGAAATAGCTAAGTATTACTCTTTCGAAAACTTTTGGAATGTTTTTACTATTACGGGTCTCAAAGTTAACTAATCATGAAAAGTGTTGATTATGGCATTATATTTAGATAGTGCCATGAAAAGTTGCAGTGGTGAACATTAGCCAATCACAGACATGTTGTTGAGCGCATGAAAGCAGTGATCTCGTCATTGCAACTCAATTTTGAATGCTTTCATCATAACTAACAGTGCAAACACAATGTAACTAACAAATTCGCTGAATAAAACTGGAGTTTTGGTGCATGTTCAGAACTCAGTCACTGATTTACTTGTGCTGTTTGACTGACAGCTCCAGTGATTGTAAAGGGAGCATTCTTTGATTACTTTTTATATTTAATTTAATCACAGTTTAAATAACAGATTATTTTCATCCTACTAAGAGAAACAACGTGAAGTTGACCGTTTAGTCACTGGTTTACTGATTTACTAACACATAGTCAAAGAACATCTGACTGTACATGAATCATTACATATCGGATCAGGCATTAGAATTAACACAGTTACTTACATGTTGTTGCACTACTATCAAGTCCATATCGTAAAAGTCTGTTTGGAAAGCCTGCGCCGAAATGCGATTGATTTGCCAAAGAATCCACAGTGAAATGTACCAAATACAAATAAATAAAGCTCAACTGAGACATTCACATTGTTGAAAATAAATAACTATATTCCTAGCATTAGGATCCTTGATGTAAGGTAATGTTATTTTTAGTCCTGTATTGCTCTTCTCTCCTCCTCATCTCACTAACACACAAGTGGGCGGGGCTAATGTTGCAATGATGAAGTAGGTGTTGTTTTCTTCTGCGAAGGTGGTGTTTCACCTATCCATGAAGATAGGCACATTCCAGGATCAGTCGTTCAGTAAGGCCTGGTGTCAATAAAAGCTTTTCTTGGACTAACAAGGAAGTTTTCAGTTCTGAAACTTACAGGACATTCTTATAGTACGATGACCTCTTTTATATCAAAAGTTCAAGGAAAAGTTAATTTCTCAATTCATGACCCCTTTAAGCTGCACCCTTGCCAGCACTCTTTGTTCAGTCACTGTTGTTTTACATGTGTTTGCTCTACCTGTCTGCCTGTTTTTGGAGTTATAATTAAACTTATAATTAAATAATAGTTATAATTAAAGAGATTTTTGGAACCTGGTTCTTCTGTCTTCATCAGTCCGCCTGCATACACCGTGACACAAACCCAACCGTTGGGTTACATTTTTTAAACTAAATTTTTAGCCCAGCGGCTGGGTTTGTCCATATTTGACCCAAATTTAGGTTGAAACAACCCAGCATTTTTTTAGAGTGTACTTTTACAAAACTACCTTTTGTCTTTCCCAGTCTGTGAGCATGTTACATTTGCCCCAGATCTGCTGTCCATGTGGTCACATGATGTACGTTCATCTTCATAGAACTGACTGCACAAAGTATTAAATGTTTCCTGTGGTCTAATGTGTTACTTCCTAATTCACACATTGTTCTAGTTTCATTCTCTCTCACTCGCTGTAATGGAGTTGTTCATCTTCATTGCTTTTCAGCTCCTTATGGAGGTTCAGTCTTACAGTAAGTGATCTCTGCTGTTTAATGTCGATAAAATACAGTATGTCCACATATTTAATGAAAAAAAGTTTAATTGTCAAAAATATTTCAGCATGTGTGATCAGTACATGTTTTAGTAGAACTGAGCAAACACATGAACTTACAACCTCTGTTTAAGGCTTATTAGATTTATTTTCTCATGAAAATTCATTAAATTTGATTGCAATTACCCGATTAAGCCTGTAATGCATGTATTAATTGGACTTGATCATGTAAACACCTTATTTGGAATATCCACTGTAGTATTTATTTATATCTGCACGTTCATATGAACATAATTCTGGGTGTTACTTGATTGCAGTATTGAAGCTGGTTTCTGACATGGAATAAAAAGTAATTGCAACTTTTTATTTCGCAATTCTGATTCTTTTTTTCTTAGAATTGTGAGATATAAACTTGCAATTAAAAGTCAGAATTGTGAGATAAAAAGTTGCAATTACGGTTTTAATTTTTTTATTCTGTGGCGGAAACAAGCTTCCAGTTAATGAAAATGATAAATAAATAAAACTGATTTTTTTTTTCATAAATAAAATTAATATGGAAATCCTACATGGCCAACATTTTCCAGTCATTGTGTAGTTTGGTGCTGTTGCAAAGACATATGAGTTTAAATTTGTTAAACCAAAAGATGGAAAGTCAAATATATCAATCAACATGAACTGCTTCTACACAATAAACAAGCAAGACATTAATAATCCATCTGATTCTCCTGATGCCATGTGACAGTTCTAGGTGAAATATTTCACTGCTTGTTTCTGGTTTGGAAACTGTTATTGCAATGTTTATTATTATTATTGGTATTATTAATTATGGATTATCTGACTTAAACAGGTTCACTTCAGAAACCCTCCATCAGTTATAATGGCGATGATGTCCAGCCCATCATATCATGTGAAATACCACGTTCAGTCAGAGCTGATTTCACCTGTCATCTCTACACTGAGGATGATCTTCTGTACAGAAGTTACTCTCAGAAGAGACAGTCTGGAGAACGTCTTTGTATGTTTTATTTAACTCCTGGTGAACTCTCGACACGAACAGTGAACAGACAGCTGAGCTGTGATTATTCACTCAACACTGAACCTGAGATCAGATCACCGCGCAGTGACACAATCACCATCAGAGGTGAGGACCTTTTACTGTAATTATTTTTTATTTATTTATTTTTTTTACATTTTTAATCAGAGACACCTGTAGAAATCTTAAGCCAGTATGATTTATGTAGGTCATTAGAATATTATGAAAGTTTGATCACTACGAGAAAAAGTCACTTTATACAAAAAAAAAAAATATATGAAAAAAGCTGAATGATACAACTGTATCTGTATTACATCTATAGAGCACTTCTGGATGGATACTCTTTATTAAGACCCATTCAATAAGCTGTATAATACAACACTGAAAGGTAAAATATACTAAATATAGAAAAGAAATGAATTTACTTAAAGGCTTTATGGGATTATGATTAAAGGGTTAATTCACCCAAAGATGAAAATTCTGTCATTAATTACTCACCCTCATGTCGTTTCACACCTGTAAGACCTTCATTCATCTTTGGAACACAAATTAAGATATTTTTGATGAAATCTGAGAGGTATCTGACTACAGCAATTTAACCACCACTTTCAAGGTCCAGAAAGGTACTAAAGACATCATTAAAACAGTTGACGTGACTGTAGTGTTTCAAGCTTAATTTTATGAAGTGATGAGAATACTTTTTGTGCACAAAAACAAAACAAAAATAACGACTTTATTCAACAATATCCTCTCTTCTGTGTCAGTCTCCTACGCTGTTTACGTTCAGTGCTTCTAGGTCAGGGGTGTCAAACTCATTTTAGGTTGAGGGCCGGATTGAAAAAAAAAAAAAGGAAAAAAAAAACTTAGTGCACTGATATTAACCATATAAACAACAAATTAATTTGCAAGAAAACTAGTACACTGCTCCTTAAAACTGCATTTGTTTTTACAGCGAAAAAACTGTTAAATCTTTAAAATAATGCTTTTTTAAATATTTTTTTATTAGTGATGCACCTATTTTGATTTTTTGTGGCCAATTCCAATTTTTTTAGAAGCAAATTGGCCGATTCTGATACTGGTTGCAGATTTTTTTAAAGCAAATTTATTTTTTGTTTATTTGTTCAAAAAATATGTGTTGCTCTTTGATATCAGAGGCAAACACTGCATTTTTATCACAATCCCAACAAAGATGTTATGCACATGAGCATGAGCAGTTGTTTTTAATTTAAATTATTGTATAATTTCAAGATTAACAGCAAAAACAGTATGGTCTGACTTTAAATTTGTGAAATTATGCTACATAAGACACCTGCACAAAACAACTATAGCAGATGGACTGAATGAAAATGCAAATTCACTCTCTGACAGTAGGTGGCGCTTATGGAACAGCAGTGATATAGCGTTTCCATGGTTACCGCTATACACAAAGCAGTGCTGCATTTATATTTTCTCTGCTGGTGCGTCTGTTCTCTTTGTGTCCATATTCAGCGTGTGCCTGTATTAACGTCCTTTTCACAGACGTCGTAAATATTTCCACACAAATGAAATTTGTGTGATCAGAACATGTTTTATTAGAACTGAGCAAACACATGAACCTACAACCTCTGTTTAAGGCATATTAGTTTTACTTGGTCATGAAAATTCATTAAACTGATTGCCGATTAAAAGTGGGGTTTGTATTTTTTCAGCAACACTGTTTGGAAGTTAGTCGGGCTGACACCAACAACGAACGTGTAACCAATCAGCATTAGGGGGCGTATGACAGTCGAGGAGAATGAGCAAGAGGGAGATTTGAAAATAAGAAAAAAACTGCAGAACGAGAGATGGGACACAATACAAATTTTGCTAGAGAATGTTGTGTTTGGTGTCATTGTTAGTGCACTCACCTTGCATGCCAGCAGCGGACAGGCAGGGGTTCAAGACTGACTCGGTGGTTCAAGACCGACTGGAGCAAGGTGGTTAGGATTGGAGGGTGAGTTTTGGAGGCGGAGCAATGAAGAGAGGTGTGGGTTTGTTTGGATTGATTTCAAATATCAACAATGTCCAACAGTGTTGTTGAAAAAATACATACCCTACCTTTAAGCCTGTAATGCATGTATTAATTGAACTTGATCATGTAAACACCTTATTTGGAATATCCACTGTATTTATATCTGCACGTTCATATGAACATAATTCTGGGTGTTACTTGATTGAGAAAGTGCAGTATTGAAGCTTGTTTCTGCCATGGAATAAAAAGTTTAAAAAGTAATTTCAACTTTTTATTTCACAATTCTGACTATTTTTTTCTTAGAATTGTGAGATATAAACTCGCAATAGTGAGTTATTCAGTCAGAATTGTGAGGTGTAAACTTGCAATTAAAGAAAGTCAGAATTGTGAGATAAAAAGTTGCAATTACCATTTAAATTTTTTGTTTGTTTGTTTGTTTTGTTTGTTTGTTTGTTTTGTTTGTTTGTTTGTTTTTTTGTGGTGGAAACAAGCTTCCATAGTGCAGTTATCGAAAATAATAAATAAATAAAACAGGGTTTTTTTTTTTTCATAAATGAAGGCTATGAGTTTAAATTTGTTTAAAGGTTAAACTAAAACATGGAAAATGATGCATGTAAACGTGCTGAAGATCTCAGATGGACAGCTGTAAAATCACCTGCATCGACATTAACTGTTAAACACAATATACAATCACATGACTGATCAACCATCATGCCACATATTTCACTGCTGTTCTTCTGGTTTGGAAATTGTTATTGAAATGTTTATTATTATTATTATTAATTATGGATTATCTGACTTGAACAGGTTCACTTCAGAAACCCTTCATCAGTTATAATGGTGATGATGTCCAGCCCATCATATCATGTGAAATACCACTTTCAGTCAGAGCTGATTTCACCTGTAGTCTCTACACTGAGGATGATCTTCTGCACAGAAGTTACTCTCAGAAGAGACAGTCTGGAGATCATCATTGTATGTTTTATTTAACTCCTGGTGAACTCTTGACACGATCAGTGAACAGACAGCTGAGCTGTGATTATTCACTCAACACTGAACCTGAGATCACATCACCGCGCAGTGAAACATACACCATCAGAGGTGAGGACTTTTTACTGTAATTATTATTTTTTGTTTTTTACAGTTTTAATCAGAGACATGTAGAATTCTTAAGCCAGTTTGATTTATGTAGGTCATTAAAATATTATGAAAGTTTGATTAATAAAAAAGTTAGTATAGACAAACAAAAAATATGAGAAAAGCTGAATGATACGATTGTATCTGTGTATTACATCTATTGGGCACTTCTGGATGGATACTATTTATTAAGACCCATTCAATAAGCTGTATAATAAAACAGTGAAAGATAAATATAGGGAGGAGTTGAATATTGTTAATCATAATCCTGTGGTAACAGTGGGACTCACTGTAGGTCAGTATCATCCATGAAGTCTGAAACAACAGTTGTGTGATGCTGAATCAGTACAGTGATCTGTCAAATCTTCTTACACTGAATAACTTGTAGGTCCTTTTCAGACAAACGTTTAACCACAGCGTGACTTTGACAAATGAACAGTCTGATACATTTAGACAGGAAGGAAGTTGTTGTGTTGATCATGTAGTTCAGACGTCAGAGAGACAGACAGTGTCAGACGCATCTATGGAGGCTGATGGAGTCATTCTGTTCTGCAGCACCTTTTGAACTCTGTGACTTTACAAAAATGACACTTTATATGTTGAATAAATGTTGAAGTCAGAAATATTTCAATTAAAATGTCTTTCCGAAATATGCTTATTAATTATGACTTGACTAATTATGAATTTTACACAATGGCAATAAAATGAACAGGATGGTGAAGTGTGTCTATAAATGGAAGAGAAAATAATACAAAACTCATAGCTTTAGTCTTTGAAGGTAAGTGGGAAGTACACAGAGAATTCAAAAAGACAGTTTCAACAGAAACGTCCACTCATAAAGTTTTACAAACAAAGACAGAAACATGTGAGTAAAGTTTAGTGTACCTGACAATAAAAGTTTTCTCTTGTAATTCATATAGCTCATTATTTTACCATTTCAATTTCAGCAACAACGGCTGTCAGTTCCACCACTAAAACCTCGACATCCACCAGAACTGGTAACTTTCATAAATATCAGTAGAACGCCATATAATGAACATCCTTTTTACAGTGACTTCAAACACTGAAACACTGTTTATATTCATCATATATGATTTAATTTGAGTTTTCTTCTGTTTCAGGGGTTTCTAGTGTTCACACTTCAACAGCTGATCCTAAAGATCATCAAGACAAACTACTACACAGAGGTTTTTTCTAAATCCTTTTCTTCCATATTTGAAATGATTTGACTATTGCATTCTCTTTCAGATCTCTATAGAACATTTACTTCTTTCCATGCACACAAAAAAAAGTAAAACAAATCTACAATCACATTAATTGTCAGGTGGACTGATGTATCTAAAGCACTCATATTAATCATCATAATGCACATAAATATATATTAAAGTGTTGGTTTTGTTTTGACACAGAAACATGGTTTATAGTTCTGGTTTCCAGTGGTGTTGGTGTCATTTTGACTGGATTCATCTGTCTGTGTCGGTTTACAAGTAAGTAAAACTACAGAGTTGACCAAAATGCTGTAGAGGAGTAAAAACTGAACATAATACAGTAGCTCATTGTTTTCTAGGTAAAAAAAAAAGAAGAAAAGTTTTTTTTTATTATTTATTTATTTTTTTAATGGTTTTAGTTTCAGTTTTCATAACCCTAATTAATTAAGATTAATTAGGGTTATTAAATATAATAACCCTAATTGTAGGTCTTTTTTTATTTATTGATTTTTTTTTGAAAAAACAAAAACAAACAAACAGTGAGCTGTTTGTGTAAAGGTTATTTATTATTTATAATGCAACTTACTCTTTCATTATGTCTGTAAATCCAGTTTACCAGCCCTCAGGTAAGTTTTTTCATTAAAATGGTCATATCATGAAAAATCTAATTGTTCTCGTTCTTTATTATGAAAACACACTGTGGATTCACAACTCAAAACTTCCTCACTAGTTCAAAAACTACGGAGTCCCGCACAAGACATGCGAGAAAAAAAATTAAATCGTTGCCACGATTTACTAACTTGTTCCCTCGATTTACTAAATCGTGCGCACGATTTATAAATCCAGGGAACGAATTAGTAAATCGTGCGCACAATTTACCCTACTATTTTTTCCTTGCATGTCATGTCCAGGGCTCCGTGAAATACAGCATTTTTGATGCTCACATAAAAGCATTGAGAAACTTGACCCACCCAATCCCGATGAGCTCATACAGAGGAAGTGAGACAAATACTAAATTCATCATAACTGTTGAACAATCAGTCTGAGAATAGATGATTCTGCTGTGCAAAGTGTCAAAACATAAAATACATTAAAGCTTTATCACAGAGAGCTTGTTCATGAAGGTCAAAACATGTTATTTAAAGTGATATGATGCTTCTGCTTTACAGAAGTTTTGGTCAATACTCAACAGAAACAGGGAAATACAGAGGAAAATGAGGTAATATGTGAACAGTCACACCCCAAACCCGCATAAACAAATGAGACATCCATCATGAACAGAATACAAACACATTTATCTTGTCTGTGTTTTTAATCTTTATTTTTCTTCCATAAGAATGTTTACCACCTGTACAGCACGATCCCTGACAAACCAGTTCACTGAAACGCAGCAGATCAAGTCTACAGTTTGGTGAAGATTTACTGATGAGTCTCAAGTCTTGTTTCATTATGTAGATTAATTTATAAATAAAATATCTTTACTTGCTGACTATTTTCATCATTTAGTGTTGGGCTTGTGTTAAATTTTCTCAAGCTCAATATTGCCTTGTAAAAAATGTTTGGGATTCAATAAGCTGAAATAAAAAATGTAATGATGAATGAAAAAATGTTTTTGCTCAAACATAATTTCAGTATATTTCTAAAAGAAAATTCATGTCTGCTGAGTGTTTTATAATGGATGCTGGCTGAAGAAGTGTGCTTTGGAGGAGTTTTCAAGGGTCAATGGTGTTTATGTACAGTGTTTATATACAAAATCCCACAGGATTTTGTGAGACTATGAGGGGTGGACCTCTGTCCCTGTTTGAAGGCATGTCCAATCTGGTGCATGTAGGGGTTTTTCAACACTTATAGTCTTTCTAAGCCCCTGCTCCGTAGGACTAGCACAGTTTTTGCAGTGTTAACCCCGCATTGCAGTGCCAAACTTGTGCTTTCTGAACCGATGCGGTGTTAGAATGTTACAGCTGGAGCCAATGGGTGGAGATAATGTCCAGCTTCCCCTCTCTGGATGTAATGGGTGGAGCTTGAAGGTCCAGCCACACCCTACCCATAACCCTATCCCTAAACCTCACTAGGTCAAGCTCCACCCATATTACATCCAGAGAGGTGGAGCTGGACGTCATTTGCAGTGAATGTCACATATTTACATGGTTTAGACAGTCACAGAAACACTGCGTGGTGTATAAACAGTAGTTTCAGCATTTTTGGGGAAGCGTGACATTCAGAATGATGAAGAGACATTTCATTCTTACCTTTATAGTCTGGAAGGTCCATTCAGGATAAACTTGGAACATGTTTGTCCAATCAGTGACTCTGACAGATAAGGATGTTAACCCAGGGTTTAGAAATATACAAGCAAGATAACCCAGGATTCTGTTTACCCAGGGTTTAGAATGACACAGTGTTAACTATTAAGTGTGAAAAAACCTTAGAGAGCAAAATTTATGGCTCCAACCCCTTTGTCAGTGAGAGTAAAAAGTTTTTGCATTGATTTAAGAACCGGCACGAGAACCAGCACCATTTTGTTGGAAAATGGATAACAGAGAACAGTTGATAAAACATGGATTAAAACTTTTAAATGTTAAATATTTATTTCTAAAATGTTTGTTAAATGAGATTAAAATATGCTGTATTTGTTCATTCCAAGGATGTATCGTGTAAACACAAGTGTAGTGTACTTTATAATTTTTAAGTTAATTGGGAAACATTAACAAATGTATGAGGTAAAAGCAAGCTAGTATTCCTGTAAAAATGAAATAGCATAAATGAACCCACTATGCTAAGTTAAATGAACCACAGAACATGCAAGGTTTAGTCCATATTGGCCCATGTGTGGTTTGCAAAACAACCTAAATTGGGTTATTTCAACACATCGGTTTTAGATGTACACTAATCTACATAAAACTAATCTAATTTCCTGTCTGATGAGCTGTTTCCTATTTCACCTATAGAGAATGTGAACCGACGCCATGCCTCGTTGCATGCTGGGTGGCGCCGCCATTTTGACAGGATCGCCCCTATTACTTGCACTGAAATTAATACAGATACTTGCTTACCTTTTGTTTTGTTTCTGCCATTAAGTGGAACATTTACATTTTTAATGGTATCGTTTGCAGGAATAGAAGCTATTTTAACACATCGCATGATAATTTTATTTATTTTATTTTTTCACTGAAGTTTTATAGAATTTCGTTTACCTGGGTTAGGTGCTTCCACAACAGTGTTATTCACCTATCATTTCCTCTGATTTTAGGGATAAGTTATGGGTAGGGTTAGGTTCAGGGGTTGGGAAAGGTTAGGACTAAATTTTCAGATAGGAATATTGTTCCAGGATCAACAAAATATGTTGGCATGGCAAAATCACGGTGACCCTGCTTCCCTTGGTGTTTTTACACGTAGAAAAGGCGAAAAAACGTTTTTCATTGTCCAGTTTTCTCTCAGAACGATGATCAGAGTTACTATCGCCATTATCGATGCAGCATTAATGACATACAATGGTGAGATTTTTCACAATCATGACAGAAAACAAATTACTGCACTCAACTCAATGACGGAAAGGCTGCGCGATCCTGTCAATATGGCGGATAAACAAAGAAGTTACCCAGAACTCAATGCGGCGTGACGTCAGATTCGTATTCTCTATTGTGAGACTCATTTTGTCTCTTTTCTCACTCTTGCTGTAATGGAGTTGTTCATCTTCATTGCTTTTCAGCTTCTTTTGAAAATTCAGTCTTACAGTAAGTGATCTATGCTGTTAAATGTCTTCTTAAATACTGTGTTAACATTTGTACTCATCTTTTTGATACATATTCTTAAACCTGTGAAGCATGTAAAGGTCTTATTAGAATTAAAGCCTCAACCAGAATATGCTTTAATTATCTCGATTCAATTTCCAATTTAAAGGGGTCATGAACTGCATTGTTTTATTGTTTTTATAATGTTTCCTGGGGTGCACTTATAATGTTACTATGCTTTTACATCTAAAATTGTCATAATTTAGAAATAAAAGGCATTTTTCCTACCCTGATTTGAGCACTCTTATTTGAACGCTCTGTTTTAAGGGGCGTGTCTGCTGAGAGACTTCAGTGTAAACGCCCACTGCTGTGATTGGCTGACATCTTTCTATTTGAAATAGCTAAGTATTACTCTTTCGAAAACTTTTGGAACGTTTTTACTATTACGGGTCTCAAAGTTAACTAATCATGAAAAGTGTTGATTATAGCATTACATTTAGATCTATGGCATTATATTTAGATAGTGCCATGAAAAGTTGCAGTGGTGAACATTAGCCAATCACAGACATGTTGTTGAGCGCATGAAAGCAGTGATCTCGTCATTGCAACTCAATTTTGAATGCTTTCATCATAACTAACAGTGCAAACACAATGTAACTAACAAATTCGCTGAATAAAACGGGAGTTTTGGTGCATGTTCAGAACTCAGTCACTGATTTACTTGTGCTGTTTGACTGACAGCTCCAGTGATTGTAAAGGGAGCATTCTTTGATTACTTTTTATATTTAATTTAATCACAGTTTAAATAACAGATTATTTTCATCCTACTAAGAGAAACAACGTGAAGTTGACCGTTTAGTCACTGGTTTACTGATTTACTAACACATAGTCAAAGAACATCTGACTGTACATGAATCATTACATATCGGATCAGGCATTAGAATTAACACAGTTACTTACATGTTGTTGCATTACTATCAAGTCCATATCGTAAAAGTCTGTTTGGAAAGCCTGCGCACTAAAATGCGATTGATTTGCCAAAGAATCCACAGTGAAATGTACCAAATACAAATAAATAAAGCTCAACTGAGACATTCACATTGTTGAAAATAAATAACTATATTCCTAGCATTATGATCCTTGATGTAAGGTAATGTTATTTTTAGTCCTGTATTGCTCTTCTCTCCTCCTCATCTCACTAACACACAAGTGGGCGGGGCTAATGTTGCAATGATGAAGTAGGTGTTGTTTTCTTCTGCGAAGGTGGTGTTTCACCTATCCATGAAGATAGGCACATTCCAGGATCAGTCGTTCAGTAAGGCCTGGTGTCAATAAAAGCTTTTCTTGGACTAACAAGGAAGTTTTCAGTTCTGAAACTTACAGGACATTCTTATAGTACGATGACCTCTTTTATATCAAAAGTTCAAGGAAAAGTTAATTTCTCAATTCATGACCCCTTTAAGCTGCACCCTTGCCTGCACTCTTTGTTCAGTCACTGTTGTTTTACATGTGTTTGCTCTACCTGTCTGCCTGTTTTGGAGTTATAATTAAACTTATAATTAAATAATAGTTATAATTAAAGAGATTTTTGGAACCTGGTTCTTCTGTCTTCATCAGTCCGCCTGCATACACCGTGACACAAACCCAACCGTTGGGTTACATTTTTAAACTAAATTTTTAGCCCAACGGCTGGGTTTGTCCATATTTGACTCCAAATTTAGGTTGAAACAACCCAGCATTTTTAGAGTGTACTTTACAAAACTACCTTTTGTCTTTCCCAGTCTGTGAGCATGTTACATTTGCCCCAGATCTGCTGTCCATGTGGTCACATGATGTACGTTCATCTTCATAGAACTGACTGCACAAAGTATTAAATGTTTCCTGTGGTCTAATGTGTTATTTTAATTCACACATTGTGTGAGTCTCATTCTGTCTCTTTTCTCACACTCGCTGTAATGGAGTTGTTCATCTTCATTGCTTTTCAGCTCCTTATGGAGGTTCAGTCTTACAGTAAGTGATCTCTGCTGTTTAATGTCGATAAAATACAGTATGTCCACATATTTAATGAAAAAAAGTTTAATTGTCAAAAATATTTCAGCATGTGTGATCAGTACATGTTTTAGTAGAACTGAGCAAACACATGAACTTACAACCTCTGTTTAAGGCTTATTAGATTTATTTTCTCATGAAAATTCATTAAATTTGATTGCAATTACCCGATTAAGCCTGTAATGCATGTATTAATTGGACTTGATCATGTAAACACCTTATTTGGAATATCCACTGTAGTATTTATTTATATCTGCACGTTCATATGAACATAATTCTGGGTGTTACTTGATTGCAGTATTGAAGCTGGTTTCTGACATGGAATAAAAAAGTAATTGCAACTTTTTATTTCGCAATTCTGATTCTTTTTTTCTTAGAATTGTGAGATATAAACTTGCAATTAAAAGTCAGAATTGTGAGATAAAAAGTTGCAATTACGGTTTTAATTTTTTTATTCTGTGGCGGAAACAAGCTTCCAGTTAATGAAAATGATAAATAAATAAAACTGATTTTTTTTTTTCATAAATAAAATTAATATGGAAATCCTACATGGCCAACATTTTCCAGTCATTGTGTAGTTTGGTGCTGTTGCAAAGACATATGAGTTTAAATTTGTTAAACCAAAAGATGGAAAGTCAAATATATCAATCAACATGAACTGCTTCTACACAATAAACAAGCAAGACATTAATAATCCATCTGATTCTCCTGATGCCATGTGACAGTTCTAGGTGAAATATTTCACTGCTTGTTTCTGGTTTGGAAACTGTTATTGCAATGTTTATTATTATTATTGGTATTATTAATTATGGATTATCTGACTTAAACAGGTTCACTTCAGAAACCCTCCATCAGTTATAATGGCGATGATGTCCAGCCCATCATATCATGTGAAATACCACGTTCAGT